>JAPFBE010000032.1:3468836-4151135 GCA_034336665.1 Luscinia megarhynchos
CCATGGACAGCATCACTGGGTTATCCATGACTGTGACACGTCGCTGCCATCAAGCAGGCCAGAAGTGGGTGAAGCCCTCTGGTATGGTGGGCCGTGGTCCAAGTATACGTCTCGGGGAGGCTTGGCAGATTGACTATATCACACTGCCTCAGACCCGCCAGGGCAAGCACTATGTGCTGACAATGGTAGAAGCCACCACCCGGCTGGTTGGAGACCTACCCTGTGTCCCATGCTACTGCCCGCAACACCATCCTGGGCCTGGAAATGCAGGTCCTTTGGAGGCATGGTACCCCTGAGAGGATTGAGTCAGATAATGGGACTCATTTTAAGAATAACCTTGTCAAGACCTGGGCTAGGGAACACGGTATTGAGTGGGTGTACCACATCCCTTACCATGCACCAGCTACAGGTATAGTGGAGAGGTACAATGGATTGGTGAAGACTACCTTAAAGGCATTGGGTGGAGGATCTCTCAAGAACTGGGAGCAGCATTTGGCAAAGGCCACTTGGTTAGTCAACACTCGAGGTTCCACCAACTAATCAGGTCCCGTCCAGTCTGAGTGCCTTAATGTAGTAGACGGAGACAAAGTCCCGGTGGCCCATGTCAGAGGTTTGCTAGGGAAGACAGTATGGATTAATCCTGCCTCGAGTACAGGCAAACTCATTCGTGGGATTGCCTTTGCTCAAGGACCAGGATGTACTTGGTGGATAATGCAGAAAGATGGAACAACCCGCTGTGTACCTCAGGGAGATCTGATTGTAGGGTGAATTATACACAAATATTATTGTTGAGTGTTACCACCATTGCCTGTATGCTAGATCTTATGAATATGAGACAGAAGAGAATGTGTAAGTGGCGAAGGCCTGAGCAAGTGGGAAGAAGGAAACGTGTAAGTGTTGAAGGTTTGAGCAAGTCAGAGGAGGTTTCTACATTGTGTTTAGTGAGTGTATATCCCAATCGGTGTGTCAATGATCACGATATGGGATAAGGGGTGGAATGTCCTGGGTTGATGTTATGACTAGCTCCTTTCCCTGCCCCCGCCCCCCTTTCCCTGTCTGCATGGAGCTGTCAGCGGCGTGGCGGCCCTTCCCCCCCGGAGCTGCCCGGCTCGCTGCCTGGCTTGCCCTAGCTAGGCTGCTGCTGCTTGCCCCCGGCTTGCTTGATTTTCCCCCTGGCTAGCTAGGCTGCTGCTTGCCCCCGGCTTGCTTGCTTTTCCCCCTGGCTAGCTAGGCTGCTTGCTCGCTCGCTACCCTTGCTGGCTACCCCTGCTGTCTCTCTCTCTCTCTTCTTCCCTCATCCAGAAGACCGGAACCGGCTCCAGAGGAAAATGGATCTGAACCTCAGAGACTGCCTCTGGAAGCTTGCCAAGAAGCTCTCCGCCCTTCCCAGCAAAGATCTCCGAGCTCGTCTCTCTCTCTCTCTCTCGGTGAAATTTGGTTTTTTTTGTTATCTGGGTCTGACTGGGAAGTGTTTTCTCTTGTGTTTTGTTAATAAATAAGTTTTTTCCACTTTCCCCCTGAGGAGAATTCTTTCTGAGTTCTTTGGGAGGTCTTTCCCCAAATTTGTCCTAAACTTGGACACCTTCATTCCACATTTCTTACCAACCAACATACAGAGAGAACACTTCAATCAGTTATACACTTAAATAATCAGTTTTCTTCAGAGAGAAAAGTCCCTTTTCTGGTTATGGCTTAGGGGGTGTCTTCACCTTCACAGTCTGCGTCTGCCCGAAAACCACAGAACTATGAATTTTTATCCTCCCATTTACACAGTCCTTCCAGAGCCGTGTTATGGGTTACGTTACACACTTGGGGTATCACTTTTAAAGGCAGGCTGCCGAAAAACAAAATTCTCTTCATCTGCTTCTCTATCAAAAGTCTCTGTTCATATTCCAGTCCCAGAACAGAGAGAGCTCAATTTCCCCGAGGCAAAAAGTCTTCTACTCAAGCATCCAAACCTCCCCAAGTATATTTCACAGTTTAAAGGAACTTTAGTGAAGTCACAATCCCCACAGCCCACAAAAAAAGGTTTTCAGCAACTTGCATCTTTTCAATCTCTTCCCACCAGGAACTTTGTCTTCATCCGACTGACTTCTGCAGTCTCCATGCTTCATTTCTTCTCATTCAGGGCAACTTAGGAGATCCAGGATTCCATCCAGGCATAAAGAAGTTACAATTGTATCCAGATTGCAAAGAAACAAACGTGGGCAGCTGGAGTTCTTCTCTGCCACGTGGAAAGGCGAGCCGAGCCCAGCCGGCAGGGCTGGGGCCATGTGGCCGGTGCTGGGGCCATGCAGAGCCCGGGGGCCATGCAAGCCAGGGGCTCCCCGCAGAGCCGGTGCCGGGCCGGGCCCCCTCCCGCCGAGCCTGGGGCCGGGGTTCCGAGCCGGGCCCCCTGCAGAGCCGGGGTGCCGGGCTGGACCCCAGACCGAGCATGGAGCCCCCCCAGCCAGGGACGTCAACCTCTGGAGACCGGAAACCAAAAAAGACAGTTAACTTGATGCAACTGTGATTTGTGAAAGCGAAATAACATTTTCATTGGTTTCCCGAGCTGTCCATCACCAAATCAGCTCTCTGATTGGTGCCAGCAGCTCACAGGGGAAGCTCCCAGAGACGGGAGAGTGCCTCCCACTCCCCAGCCTCATGGAGCCATCCCTGAGGTGAATCCACCCCTCCCCCTTACCACATGAAACCAACACAGCTGCCTAGTTGTTTTTCTGCATATTCCACTGTTCTTTCACATGTTTAGCAGTGTTCTGTATATTTCTTTGTTTAGATCACTCTTTATAACAAGTGCAAGGCATGAGACATTTTTAGGTGTTTTTCAACAACTTGTTGTGACCTTCAAGATCACTGAACATAAACTATGCTAAATTGGGAGAGAAGGAGCTGAAACACAGAATACCAAAGCCTCTCTCACTCCCCTCCACAACTGGACAGGAGAGAGAAAATATAACAATGGGTTCATGAGTTGAGATAAGGATCAGGAGAGATCACTCAGCAAATACCATTATGGGCAAAACAAGCTCAAATTAAAGATATTAATTGAATTTATGGCTAACAAAACCAGAGCAGGATAATGAAAAGTAAAATAAGACCTTAAAAAAAGACTTCCCCTCCCCCCCAGCTCTACTTCCACCCTCAGCAGTGCAGGGAGACAGGGAATGGGGGTTATGGTCAGTTCATCAGGTGTTATTTCTCCCACTGCTCAGAGAAAGGAGTCCTTCTCCTGCTCCAACATGGGATATCTCCCACTGGAAATAGTTATCCATGAACTTCAAGGACAGACTGCTCCATCATGGAGTCCTCTTTCCCTAGGCCTCTGACAGGGTCACAGCCCCATCTCAGACATCCACCTCCTCCAGGCTGCGAGTAGATTTCTGCATCCCCATAGATCACCGTGGGCTGCAGGGGGACACCGACATCACCATGGTCTTCACCACAGGCTGCAGAAGAATCTCAGCTCTGGTGCCTGGAGCACCTCCTCCCCCTCCTTCTCCCCTGACCTTAGTGTCTGCAGAGTTGGTCTTCTCACATGTTCTAGTCCTGTTCTTCTCTGGTCACAATTACAACTGCACCATAACTTTTTTCTTCTTCTTCTTCAATATGTTATCACGGAGGAATTGTCACCATTTCTAATTGGCCCAGTCGTTACCAGTGTCACATACGTCTTTGGAGAGACGAGGGATTGGCTCTGGTGTACATGGAGGAAGCTTCTGGCAGCTTCTTACAGAAACCATCCCTGTAGCGCACCCCCCCTTCCCTCCCCTGCTACCAAAGCTTGGCCATGCAAACCCAATACACCTTTCTTTATGTATGTCCTTCATCATTGCTACTCCAGAACAGGACACATGCATGGATGAAGAAGCTGAGGATCGTGCTTGGGTCTGGCAGCACGGGGAGCCAGAACCTTTGCCTCCAGATAGCAGGCTATATGCATAGAGCTCCAAACAGATAATATGGAAATTCAACAGCCACAAAGAGGAGGAACTGCCTGCAATTGGTTGGCTCAAGAGACTACGGTGGCTCAGAAGGGGCAAGCAAGCCCCTGTCTGCTGGCTAGAACTGGTACCTGAGATTATAACTCCCCCCCAAAAACCAGTTGAAAGAAAAAAACCACTTTGACAGCCTCAGACATTTCATATTTTCATACAGGCTGCAGCGTGACTGTCCCAAGCAGAGAAGGCAGAGACAGAATGCCATCATCAAGGATGCAACTAAGAAGGAAATTGTCCTGGCATGGTGTGCTTTCACACAGGACAGTGCAGGGTTAGCCCTAAGCAAGGCAGCACCTCCTTGCCTTTCCAATGCCTCTTTAATGCTCAGTCTTGTCTCTGAGAGCACGTGGGATGCTTTAATGCTCAGTCAGATGAAGGAATTGGCCATTCACAAATACATTTCAATGGTCAGCAGCTAAGCAGCTGACAACCCTGCCTGCCAAAGCCATCTGCCCATGGGATCTGTATTCCTTGGCATCCCCAGGAGTTAAAACCTATGAGGCCAACTGGCTCTTAACCATAAAGAGTGAGGGTTTGTGATTGGCAAACATGGGAGGAAGAGGATTAGTGGTAGTGGCAGTGGCAGTGGAAGGAATTTGTCTTTAGTCACAAACCACCAGAACCAGTTTTCTGAGATATTCAATGAGGGGTTTTTGTTTGGATTGGTTTTTGGGGTTTTTTAGCAAGCTGAATGGCAGGGAATTTAAAATAAAAAAAAAAAGGGAAAAAAAGAGGAGGAGAAGCTTTCCTGTTAGCTGAAGCTTACAAGCAGTTTGAGTACAGATTCTCCACATCAAGTTTTCTGGCATTTCTTTATTTCCTCTCAGTAATGCAATCACATTAACAGTTTTGTAAAAAACCCCACTTATTAAATGGGGAATGTCAAAAGAAAAGTTAACTAAAACCCTTATCTAGTACTAAGCCCTCGCATGCTTAAGAATGCAAGTTGTGCTTTCTGTGGCTTTGCTCTTCTCTCAGACATCTAACTGGGTACACTTCCAGCCTTGGGTTATAAACCAGACAGACTACTACTTTATTTAAATGGAAAATATTGCACAGAAATTATAAAAGTTGCATACAGACACAGCTTTAATTTCAGCAGAGGTAAGGGGAAATGCCTGGAAATTAACTGGAAACAAAACTGCTGTGAATTCCTGCAAGAAATGCATGCAGGGAAAGTTTTTTCCTAAAGACATAATGATATAATCAAAACTGTTTCTGTTTAATGGCTATGAAAGAAAAAATGTTTAAGATTTAAAAAAAAACCCTAGTTAAGTCAATGTGGAATATGCAAGATTGTTCTATTTTGGGCTTTTGCCTTACATGGGGAGAGGACAGGCAGCTCCATCCCTGTATGGGACCATTAAAAGGTGATATCCCCATGGCAAGGGGCAGAGCAAACAGACTGAAGCTCTGTAGTCACTGACCACAGGATGGAAAACCTCGGAGTTAAAAAAGTTAAGGAAAAAAGATTGCAAGAAAGAAAAGGCAAAGGAAGGAGAATGGTAAACAAGGATCAGTGTCTGTGACTTGGCAGCAGGCAGGGGTCTAGGCAATTATCCGGCATTCAAGCAAAGATTCGTTGTGTGCTTTTATCTTCCCAACACTCCAGCAAAGAAGAAAAGCCAAGAAAAAACAGGGTCTGCAGGGAAGAAGAGCCAAAGCAGGAACAATGGGACGCAGATCTTGAAACTTTTTTGAATGCACAGTGTCGCAAAGCCTGGGAGGTTGGGATGACCCATCCTTGCTCTTAGGTGTGACCAAGCTGCTGGGGACATAGAGACCCTCAAGAAGGGGCAAATTGGTTTAGCAGGGCATCTTGCCCCCACAAGAGTTTATCTATTATTTATTAACTGGTCAGATAACTCAAACAGGACAAGCTGGCTTATAATGATTTATTTTGGTGCCATGGAGATAACACTGCTCTGGTATCTCCCAACTGATAATAAACGTCTTACTGATGAAGTGATATCTGGAAAGATAAGCTGGATTTCTAAGAGATGCCTCAATTTACAACTATAAAAGCAACACCAAACTTCCACAAAGCAGAAATTTTCTATACATTTCCTTGGAAATGTATGGAGATTCTCCCATGAGTAGGGAAGCCTGATTTGCGGTTAGTGACCCGGAGGTTAAGTGAAAGGAATCTGTGTACATTATCATAATTTCTGTGGTAAGTTACATTTGACTCCTAATCGATACTATTTATTTTGCTAGCTTTAATATAGGTACCTTGATATTGTGCACTGTTTTATGTTATGCTGTAATCTACTAGTAGTTCTTTTTAATTTTATACTATGTAGTAACTATAATTAAGATCTTTCATGTGTTATCTTTTGTCTGTTGAATAGATAATTCATTTTTATAAATAGACCTGATCTGCCATTACTAGAACTTGGGGGCCAGAGTGATTCCTTAAATTTAAACTGTTGCCTAAGTTTGAGTCCAAGGCAGCCTCAAAGGCAGCCTTCTGAACTCCTACTCATCCTATGACAGTTGGGGACCAGGGCACCCAACAACATGCACCCACTGTGGGTTGAGTTGATTGTAACAACCTTGTGCTTGATCAAGGGCAGGAATGTAGGTGTACAGATGGCAGCTTGGGGTGACATGCCAAGCTTAGGAAACGAGACCACGTAGTAAGGCAGAGGCACTTTCCAACCTAGGCTTTTGGGTTGTGATGTTGAAGGGAGGAACAGCTGAAGCTTGAATCACACAGCAACATCTCCAAGAAAAGCAAGAATTCACCCCATAAAAAATGCTGCAGTTACTGGGAAATCCTTTTTCTGTCCCTCTCTGCTCATCCTTTTGTGTAAGGACACAGTGATTTGTGGAGAGCCCTATTTCAGCTGCAAGAAAAAGTATCTAGATAGCGAAATAGTCTGTAACATCTTGACTCCATTTAACATTAATTAATTATTTTCAATTCAATGGCCAAATTCCAATTCAGCTCAAAACACCCCTAACTTCAATGGAATCATGGATTTGGCCATTTATCAATGTGGAAACTAAAGAGGCATTCAGAGTCACAAAAAACCTGCAGAAGTATTAAAAATCAAGGGGAGACAGTCATGGTTACCAAGCTGGAAATAGGATGGTATTGTTTCTACTATCATTTCTCCACCAATTTTTAAATTTAAATGACTAAATGAGATACCTTTCAACAGAATTTTTATCTGACAAATGTCTACTCTGTCAGAGGAGCTTATGCAAACAAATCTAAGGCTTTAGATGTTTTAGTGATTACCATTCTACATGCTCAGAAATACGGGATTACAGCAAGTTTTTTGCTACATCATTTCCGCCCAAGGAAAGGGGCTGGAAGGACCAAGGCTGGGGAAAATAACTCCAGACACATGGACAGCTGTGGTCTAAAACACAATCGGTCTGTTCCATCAGCCCTGCTCATAGCCCCCTGTGCTAGTGTAAAAGTAAACTGGCAGGACAAATGAACCTCACACAACTACCTTGAGAGAGATTACAGGTCAGAGTTACAATCTACTAAAGAAATTACAGTGGATACAATGATACAGAGAAAACTGGTTTTAAACCACAGAGGCAGGGCACCCTGTTGGTCAGTGATGGTTGCAGTCTTGTCGAAGAAATGATCACAGTCCTGTTGAAGTTCTGGTCCTTCTCTGGATCCATTGAGTGGTACCAGAAGACCCCAAATCCAAAGATTATATATTCTTAGGTTCAGGTGGGGAATGCTCAGTACCTCCCCCAGGGTGGGGAGTTTCACAATGGAATGATGTAATACTGTGAGTCATGGGATATTTTGGGAATCTTTGATGGTCTAAGTAATTGCAGCTGTATATTCTGCTAGGGCCATTGTCTTAGGGATGGTTTGTAATGATAAGGTATCCCATAATCATTAGTGTTCAAAAACTGTCATTGCATTTTTAAGATTTCAGGGCCACAGGGTGGGGGCGCTGCCCAGGCAGTCTTTCTCACCCTTGTGGTGTAGGATGGAAGATATTGCATGAAGGGAAGAAGCAGTGAGAGCTGGCACCGGAAGGAGGTGTGGTTCTCTTTCTGGGCACAGGAGGAAGAGGTCAGAGGTATGGTGCTGCAGCGAGCAGTCAGCAGCATGGTGGCCACGGCCGCCTCTATGTGCTTTGCTCTGAGATTTCGTTGTGCTGCGGTCTCGCCACAGCAAGCCTCTCTGCTTTTTCCTGCTTCCTTGCTGTTCGGAAGGCCAGAACCAATGCATGGGGTGTCATCTGAGGCCAGGGCCACCCCTGTCGGTTCCTTTTCTGTGCGGTAGCTCAACATCACGACCAAGCCCTGCCCACCTCCCGAGTGTGTGCCGGCTGCCATAGGTGGTGCCAAAGACCAATCACCACTTGAGTGAGACCCTGAGGGAGTTGTCCTTTCCCCCCATTCTCTCCGAGCCACCATTGCCTTCCTGGAGAGGTTCCGGGCTCACATTGGAGCGCCCCCTGAAGCCGCAGGAGAGTCACTGCAGCCTCTCTGCCTTGCCTGAGCCACCATTGCCCTCTGCCGCTTGTAGTCATAATTACATCAAAGGGGAAACAAAAGATGGGGAATTTCAGCTATTGTTTCTTTTTGTTGTTTGTTCTGTCTTGTTTTATATATATATATATATATATATACGTATTTACATGTATATATTTTCTAGTAAATAACTGTTATTTTTTTTCCTATATTTTTAACTGAAAGTCCCGTAATTTTTAAGTTATAATGATTTGGGGAGAGGGGTTATTTTTCCTTGGCAGACATCTGCCTTTTAAACCAAGACAACCATTGAGTCTATTATGGCTCATTAGCAGAGATGACCCCTCAGGCTTGGTGTGAATGTGCTGGTGCTTCCCAGGAGGGAGTTATCACAGCTGAGTCATTTGTGTGAAGAAAAAAACCCACTAGCCTGCCTTGCAGGGTTTGCTTCTTTTCCTAATCTTATTTAACATCCAGCTTGTAGCCTGAGGTGTCAGGTGTGCACTGGGCAGCTACTGCAAACAATCCATCATTAACAGTTTATCAGGAATGATGTAGAGGAGGTAGAATACACAGTTTGGTTACACCCACATAGTGCTAAACTTGTGCCCTACTCCTGTAACTAGTATACCCCTCAAGGGAGACAAGTCCTCTGAGAACACCCACCATTTGTCTAGCAAGTGAAGAGCTTGAAGACAATGTGGGGTTACATTCTCCTGGTGGTTATATGGAAATTTGGTTAGCCAGTTCTTAAAACTACTGAGAGGTAAGGAGCTGCATTAGAGTACAAGTCTGATGAGGAACAGCTGAGGGAGCAGCCTGGAGAAAAGGAGGTTCAAGGGAGACCTCACTCTCTTCAACTACCTGAAAGGAGGTTGTAGCCAGGTGGGGCTCTGTCTCTTCTCCCAAGTTACAAGCAACAGAACAAGACAAAATGGCCTCAAGTTGAGTCAGGTAAGGTTTAGATTGGATATTAGGCAAAATGTCTTCCCCAAAAGGGCTGTCAAACATTGGAACAGGCTACCCAGGGCATGGGTGGAGTCACCATCCCTGGAGGGATTTAAAATATGTGTAGATGCAGCACTTGGGGATATGGTTTAGCAGTGAGCTTGGCAGTACTGGGTTAACAGTTGGACTCAATGTTCTTAAAGGTGTTTTCCAGCCTAAATGATTCTGTGATTCTATACATCCCCAATGACACTTGAGACTTTTACCCCATGATGCAGGGCATCCCGTATGGCCAAACAGACTGAGATCACGTGCATGTGCTCAGGGACTGGGTGCTCTGGACATGCTGGTTCTTAACGTTGAAGAACCTTCCTGGACACCACTCTTGCCCTAAATCCCAAGCAGCAACTCTCCCATGGGACAAAACTCTCCAAGGCATGCTATGTGCCTTGCAGGGAAGGGATTCTGGGGATTCTGGTTTTGTCCTGGTTAGGCTTTTTTTTTTTGCAGAGCCTCATACCTGGTAGACATGGCTGGGGCTACCCAGTATTTAATAACTTATATGGGCTTGCAGCTACTCAGGCAAGAGGTTGAGAATGAAGAGCATTGCCATGGCCAAGGGATGCATCCCTTGGCCGTGGGATATGGGCATCATTCAGCATCCCCGTCATTCTTCTGGTGATTGAATGAAAACTTTCCTCACTGCATTTGGCAGACAATGAAGTTCTCTCCACTCTTCTGCCCAGGCAGAGTCTCATCTATGTGCCAGGATCTGGCCCAGGAATATGATGCTTAGTCCTGGGAGTATCTAATGATCAGCTTTGCTATTAACATGACTGCAATTAAGTAGCAATTGCCATTATAAGGGATAGATTAGGATCTGCTGAAGAAATGGACTCTGTGGGACCTTCCACTCCCATAAGGACCCCAGATCCCACTTATCTGCAACACCCCTCAAAGCTGGAGGAGCAGACCATCCCCAAGTCATGCAGCAACTGTACCTGCAAATGGAGTACTGGTGGGCCTGGCTCTATGGGATAAAGGGGCACATTTCCCCACCTTCTTTTTGAAAAACCCACTGCAATTCTGCATTGAGGGAGGGAAATTATAAAAACTTCTTAGTCACCACTGAAAGAGCTAAATTCACAGAGATGGATAGCAGCTGAGTTCTTCCCAGCTGTACTGGCTAGCTGTCCAGAACACTCAGCCTGAAAAGGGAAAGGGCAGGAAGAATCGGAATCCTGTGAAACATACTCATAAAATAGCAATTTCTCTAGGCACAGCCTATCTGAACTAAGCATATTCCAGCCAGACCAGCTGCTTCACCTTGTGTAATGCAGCTCCATGAATAACTGGACAGGTACCCCAAAGCAGGCACTACCAGAGGGGTTTCAGCAAGGCAGTGCTGCTGCTGAGGTAAAAAATGCCCATCATCACTGGCTTTCGGGACCTAAGGGACATTGTGGTCAAAACTGAAAGACCTGAATGACCCCAGTTAAGAGCTGGTGGAATTTTATAGCATCCGAAACTGGTCCTGGAGGTCTGGGGAATATTGTTATTAATATGAGGTGACAGGTCTGAATTCCTATTCCAGATGCCTGACTTTCCCCAAAAGTATTCTTCACCAAGCCTATCTCCATCAAAGGCACACTGATGTTTTGCACTCATGTATAATAGTGTCTTGGGTAGCAATACAGGATGTGACCAGAAATGTGTATTCTATCACCATCTGTTGAAGGCGGGTGGGGCAGTGATCCTTACCTCCGTGGGACATATTATCTGCTAATGGGTCATATTTAAGACTAGGTGGGGCAGTCATCTTTATCTTTTCCACAACCCATCCTTCCTCCAGGAAGATATCATCTCCTAATGGGCCAATAAGTCCCAGCTGCCTCAGAGGTGATTGGCACAGAAACACAACTCCTCGTGGCACCTCGACTACCGGTGCTGGGCTGGATGTTTAAAAGAATGGTTCCCTTTACCCACCATGCCACCAATGCCACATGGAGCAAGTGGATTGCCCTCATCAAGCAGCGTGCCCGTATTGGCAACCCGAATCGCCCTGGAATTTTGGAGATAATTACAAACTGGCCAGAAGGTGAAAATTTTGGTGTCGTCGACGAAGAGCAGCATGAACAAGTGACCCGGGCCAAGAAACCCCACCAGGAAGATATCACCTGCTAATGGGCCATTAAGTCCCACTTTATGACTGATAGAATTACATCATCCCATTGGGAGATGCTCCAGCCAGGGGGAGGAGCCAATCCTTTCCTACCTAGATAAACTGAGATTTTGAAAACCAAAGCAGCCTTCTTTCCACTGGATTCCAGAGGAAAACTGGATCTTTCCACATCATCACTGGACCTTTGGTGGAAAACTGCACCCTTGTAAAGGACCACTGCTTCAACTGTAGCCACCATTTAATGGGACTGCTACCAACATCCTGAATGATGGGGTGTCATGTTGTATTCTGACTCTGTAAGTGTTTTGGGTTTATTCTTTGTAATACTGTATTTATATTTTAGTTTTCCTGGTAAATAACTGTTATTCCTAATTCCCATATCTTCGCCTGAGAGCCCCTTAATTTCAAAATTATAATAATTTGGAGTGAGGAGGTTTGCATTCTCCATTTCAAAGAGAAGCTCCTGCCTTGGCAGACACCTGTCCGCTAAACCAGCACAAATAGTAACTCAGAATTGCTTTGGTGCAGGGAGTATCCCAGTCCACACAATTTAATCAAAAACTTCCAAACTCCACTGAAAGCAACAACCACCAGCTCCAAGGATGAAGAACATGAGACTTACATGTGGTTTTCCTTTGACTTTCTCTTTAAAACTGGTTTAAATTGGCTCCAGTTTAATTTTTGTTTACATTTTCCTCAGATGAGGAGGGAAAAAGATGACATTTTCACTTCTGAAAACAGAAATGAAGTTATTTACACTTCTTTTTTGACTTTTTATCACTAGGGTTAAAGACTATCCTGATCACTAGACTGAGCCTGTGCGACTGGATAGACACAGCATTTTGGAAGTGTAGAAAATCCACCTGTCAAAATGGTGGTGATAAGGATTTAAAATCATCTTTGACCATCTGAGATGCAGTGTGTGCTTTAGATGTTACATGTATACATCCTTGAAGATATGCAATGAACTCCCGAAGAAAAGCACAGCCAACAAAACCAACACTATGAGGGTTAGAGATTTTTCTGATGAGTCTCACTGCATCTGGCTGCTGGGAAAAACCTTATGAAACCTTCACATGAGCTACCTATATGGGCACAACTCCTCTTGTCACCACCTTTTTCCCGGGGTACAGCTGCTGTTGACAACTGTCCTTTGGGTCTGGACAATGACATCTGTCTTGTTTGCTATAGTTGATTTGGTTTAGGCTTTACAACATAATTAGACTCACTATAAACCAACAGGGTAGCATTGATTTTTACAATGGAGGTGGTGAAACAGTGGCACATATTGCCCAAAGAGGTTATAGATGCCCCATCCTTGGAAACATTCAAGGTCAGGCTGGACAAAGCTCTGAGCAACCTAATCTAGTTGAAGATGTCTCTTCTCACTGCAAGGGGGTTTAACTAAATGACCTTTAAAGGTCCTTTCCGATCCAAAAAATTCTGTGATTGATTGATTGATTGATTGATTGATTATATGATGGAAGGGCTTCACACAGAGACACCCAAGGTGCTCATGTAATAATGCATCCAAAAAAGTGGTGTAGGATTGACATAAAGCATGGCTTACCATAGGATATGCTATCATCTGCTATGGGATGCCAGTTGATTCAGCCTTTCCAAACACAGATGGACCTGATTTCTCCCTGTGCCTTCCTACAGCATCACTTCACACCATTGGTGTGGTATTTCTCCCACAACAGTGTTGGACACCCCATTCACAGGACCACCAGATGAGCACCCAGGATGTGCTGCTGGAGCAGAGACAGCACTGCTGGGCTGAAAGGACATGCTACAAAGTGCATCAGAGCAGACTCAGCAAAGCATTGAAGAGCAAACTTGTCTACTGCTGAAGTCCAATAAAAGTCCTCACATTCTGCAACGCTTGGCTGCACAGGATGCCTGAGTCAGCTATTTTCTTATTAGCTTCACGGAAATGATTCTTCAGAAGGAATTTAAGTAGCTACTTTGCAACACCAGCTTGGGAAAGATATCCTAAGTACAGATGGCACGCGAGATAGCTCTAAAACAGCTCTTTAAATGCTTTGCTGGATCTTCCACTGATGCCGAGAAATCATTAGGGATGTTCAGATGAAGGCCCTTATTATACAGAGTGGGCAACCAGATAGGAAGACACCCCCCCTGGAATTCTACGCTGACTGCCCAGACTGGCGTAGAAATCACTGCAGTGATTTCATGTAGAATTTGCTTGAAAATGGTGCTCTGCATAAACTGCATTACTTGGAATTATGGTTTTGAATTCTTAGTGCACTGTAAACATGATTGCAAAAATTACATGAAAACCATTGAAAACTACAATGTCAAAGAATTGAATCCAGTTTAGTCTAAAGTTGAAATACAAAACCAGAATGCAAAGTATTTCCCAAAAATCTGCTGAGTGCAGACAGATCCTGGACTACTGATAAGAATGTGAGTTGAATGAATACAGATTCATTTTTTATTACTTTGCAATAAAAGAACTTCGGATTCCAGACTGTCTCCTTTAAAAATACAGCCAGGCTGATCAGTTATCCTGAGATCTGATAATCCTCCAAAATATATAGCATTTAAACCAATGACAAGATGCATAGACACAGCCCACCGCCATTGCTCCACGATCCTATCCCTCAAGACACATCCTAAATAGTACACACAAGCCCTCATCTTCTGTCTTTGTGTTCAGCTGTCTTCCTTTAGACCTTTGTGACTCTTTGACCCGAAGCAAGGAGACATGCTAGGATTTTTTTCCGTGTTCTATTTATACTAGTGCTTTCTGGTGAAGAAATAAATGTTTCTCCTGTAGAAGCCAAGGCAAAATTTGACAGTATGTCCCAACAGCTGTCCAGACAACTGACCCTAAGTCAATGGCAAGCAGTTACTTTCAACACAGGGATTTGGTAAAACACCAACTCAAGAAACAGAGATGCTTTTAACTTCAATGTGCAAAAGCCTTTATTAAACACATTAAATAAATTTATTTTAAAATAATGCAGCATGCTATAGCATTAAAACCTTACATGATGCAACAGAAACTTTTAGGTACAATTAACTGAGTGCGCTCCTTATTAGGAATCTCAAATGGAGAGCTGAGTCCTTTGTTTGAACTACTAAAAGGGGACTCAGACCTTTTGTCACCTAGACGGCTCAATTTTCAAGCTCATCCAGCCCTGCAGGGCGTTTGTGATACCTTAGCAAACTGGCGAGCTGCACGATGTGCACTCGAACTGTCTTTCTTTTAATAATTTTGCGCCCAGTAAAACAGCCCCATGCCTTGATATTTCAATGAGACTCTAATGCACCAGACCTTTTGCTTATCATTGAATGGATTTTTTGCTACACCAAGCGACCAAAACCATCAGTACCCAACATGAAATGATTGTAAAACTGATTATTAAAGCCCGGGAGATACTCACTTCTCTGGCAGGAGTGGAATTTTCCACTATTTACATGCCTATTGCTGCCTTTTATTTGAATATGATATTTCAGGAATCTGAGGCTCTTCAGATGGCCTTTGCTGAATTCAGCGGGCAAATTTCAATACTCCTTCCAAAACAAAAGCTTTTGACACCTTTATTTCAATTGATAGAAAAACCAAAGAGAAGTGAGATCACACTTAAAGCCTTAAAAATATTCACAGATGGTTCTGGTCGCTCTCATTAATCATTAGTGATATGGAGAAATCTCTCATCTGGTACTTGGAAATCAGATGTGTCCACAGTTAAGGGGTTTCCCCAAATTGTTGAACTAGCTGCTATTGTCAGAGCTTTTCAAAAATGTTCTGATCCCTTTAATTTGGTAACAGATTCAGCTTATGTTGCAGGAATTGTGATGAGAGCTGAAGCATCAGTTTTGAAAGAAGTTGAAAATTCACAACTCTTATTTTTACACTTCCTTGTTTTTTTCCTTAGAAAATACAACATCTCCTTACTTTGTTATGCATATTCGATCACATACAGATCTTACCGGATTTTTGGCTGAAGAGAACAGGCAGGCTGATCTCTTAGCAATGCCTGTACTAAACTGTGTCCTACCTAATAAGATGGAGCAAGCTAAATTGAGTCATTCATTTTTTCACCAGAATGCTGCTGCTTTGATTTGGAACTTTGGCATTACTAAAGCCCATGCTTCAGCAATTATCACTGTTTTTCCTGAGTGTCAAAGGTGTTCTTTTCCCTCTGTTGCCCCTGAGGGCTTCAAAGCCTTCAAATCTGGCAAACAGATGTTACCCATTTTGCAGTTTGGCCCTTTCAAATACATTCATTCGTCTTCTGACACCTTTTCTGGTGCTCTTTTTGCATCAGCCCATTCAGGGGAAACAGCTAAAATGTCTGTAGAAAATTTACTGCTGCTTTTGCAACTCTTGGTATACCTTCTGAGGTTAAGACCGATTATGGCACAGTTTATACTTCCAATCGAGCTGCTGCCTTTTTTGCTCTATGGGGAATTACTCACAAAACAGGTATTCCCCATTGCCCAAAAGGCCAATCTATTATTGAATGAGCTCACGGCTCTGTCAAGTGCCTTTTAATACTACAGAAAGGGGGAGCTGGAGATGGCACCCCTGCCGAGAGACTGCAGAAAGCTCTTTATGTTTTTGCCTTTTCGAATTGTTCTTTTATGGACCCTAATCCACCGATTGTTCGACATTTTAATTGCAATTCACAATTGCAACATAAGGAAAGGCCCCCTGTTTTAATAAAGGATCCAGAATCTGGTAAATAATTCGGGCCTTATCCTTTGATGACCTGGGGTCGAGAATTTTCATGTGTCCTTACAGAGAATGGTTCCAAGTGGATCCCAGAAAATAATGTGAAGCCTTTCGAGAACCCCTGAATGCAGCACCGGAGGATTCAGCTTTAACTGCAGCACCTGAGGACCCACCTGTAATACCAGCATCCGAGGAGGACACCCGGGAACAGGACCACACCACCACATCAGCATCTGTTTAACCTCTAACTGACTTATGCCATTGGGAATAATGGTTGGATTACCTAAGGGTATCAGAGTTTACAGGGTTTGGTTGTCTCTGGGAGAATCAGTATTCCATACATCACGCACAAGTTCAACAGCTAGTGTGTGGGTATAAGTTCGGTTTACCTGAACAATTGGAAATTGCTGCAGAGCAGTGGCTTACTGCCACTAAGAATAAGAAAACAATGACTTTCCAAATATTATCGTATTTACTGGGAATTGTTTCTAGTGCTCAGACCTGGCCTGTTAATAAAAAAAAAAACAAAAACCCAAATGTCTGGGTATCCTTAACAAATGTTACAGGACAAAGGTACAGGCCAGCCACTGTCCCAGATAATCCCTCTTCAACCTGCCTTGTTACTCTGCCCCTAGACAATTGGTCTCGCCTGCCTCAGGCAAACACAGTGTTGCAAAACAGCAATCATGCTGACACCTGGGACCAGTGGACTGCTTATCTTTCCCTGGCATCCCTTGAGCCCCAGGATTTAGAACTTCTGGGCTCAGTGAACATGGATTTTTGTGTAAGGTTTAATTACTCTGGGAAAAACCAGTCCAAGACATGGGATGTATCCCCCCCACCACCCTGTGTATAGAAATGCGAGTGCTTGGTGTAATTATGTATCTAGGATAGTTTCTCGCTCCAGCAATGCTCCTTTACTTCTAACTCCTGGAGTGTTCTTAGTCTGCAGGGGCAGAGCCTAGCCTGCAATCCATTGCATATTAAAGGAGGACCATGTAGCCTTGGGCAATTATCCCTTTTAACACCAAACGCGTCCATGATTTTTCAACATAAATATCCCTCTACAATTAAGAGAACCTTATATGCTGATGACAGAGATTGTGATGAACAGATTGATTTTTGGTCTAAGGGACAGCGATGAGCAGCATCATTTTTCACCCCTGGTGTAGCAGCAGCAAAAGCCTTAGGTTTACTTAAACGATTAGGCTGTTGGGTAGCTAAACAAACTAATGTTACATCCTTAGCACTAACAGGACTTTTAACTGATGTTGATTGTGTTAGACATGCTACTCTGCAAAAGAGAGTAGCAATCGATTTTTTGATTTTAGAACAGGGACATGGGTGTGACGAATTCGATGGAATTTGTTGCCTTAACCTTTCTGACCACTCTCAGTCCTTCTATGCCAGCATTCAAGCACTGAAAGAAGGTGTAAATAAACTGCAGCTAGATAATGGGTATGACTGTCTGAACCAGCTCCTAGGGGATTGGGTCTCACTGGCTGGGTTAGGAATTTACTTAAAGTAGGTTTTTATGTATTAGGCATCATTTTATGCATTGTAGTAGTTATTCCTTGTATTTTACAGTGTGAAAAATCTAATAGACACATCACTTAAGAGTGTATTTTTGGCTGAAAGAAACAGGAGAGATATGGTAAATGAGACTGATAATACTGTAGATTTAATCAGCATATGCAGCTTGATAAAATGGATGCCTTGGCAGGAGCAAGCAGAGCTCTGACTGCAAGAATATTGAATCAAGTCTGACTTACGGGAAAGAAGATTTTACCAAGTAGAAATATAAATTTTGCCTGTGTGATGTTTAACTAGATGATTGTAGTAAAATATTACTAGCTTTCCTGAAATGGTATATAAGCACATGTAGTGCTCAGTAAAGTTGAATTCTGATCACCATTCAGTGTTCCCTCCCATCTCTCACTCATCATTAATAGTAACTGAGACTGATAGTACTGTAGATTTAATTAGCATATGCAGTTTGTTAATCAAGATGCCTTGACAAGATCAAACAGAGCTTTGAAGATTACAAGAAGACTCTGTGATACAGTATAAACACTTTGTTCATTAAAACTCCTAGTAAGGAATAGTGAATTTCAGCCGGTGGTGAGACGGGTATAGACTTTGACCACATAGCTTCAAATCACGGACCATGGTATGCATAATTTATGCTAAAACTAGCGGCTGGGTTGTTTAACCAGTTTTTAAGGATTTTCCCCTAGGCTAGGAGGAATAAACAAGAAAAGCACCCGGCGCCTCTCCCCTGCTGTGACCACCAGAAGACAAGATTACGACCCCCCCCCAGCAACGGGCCTCGAGGATGCAGAGTACTCCAAGGAAGGACACGTCAGCTGAATTAGAACTGCATAAAAAGACCATGGGGGGAGAGGGAAATTGCGCGCCGTTTGTGAAGCAGTGCCTCCCGGCCGCCCAGCGCTGTTTTGCTTACTGTCGCTTGCTAATAAACTCTAATTGATTAGGACTGACTTGATTCGGTTTTTATTCTCAGTCTATAACAACTCGATCAAGACTGGCTGACAGGAAAGAAGATTTAACTAAGTAGAAATGTAAAGTTTGTTTGTGCGATGTTTAACCCAATGAATGTATTAAAAATTACTAGTGTGATATATGATATAATGTAATTCGTGTAAAGTTGTAAATTAATGTAGAATAAACAATGCTTGTATGAATAAAATAATAAAAACCTTGAAAACCAAAAGCTGAGGAGAGAGGAACAGAGATTGCTTAATCGCAACACTGTAACTGCCAACAAAAATTGAAGAGCTGGGATTAGCAAGACAATAGACGCAGCCTCGGTGAAGATGGCTTTGTCCAGGGAACACCCAAACAATAAAAGCCCGATAAGGACCCACGATTAAAATAACCAGAGCCATGGGGAAGAATACATCTGAATGCCAGTTTTCAGTAAACCAAGACCTGCAAATTATATCCGAAGACCATCTTCCAAAAAAACCAGAACCAGCCTTCATCAGAATTCATCATCTCCCAGAATATGGTTTTGTCCGGCCCAACGCAGTGAAAGAAAACCACATGAATATGCGGAACGACGAACGAAGACAAAGACCTCCACTCCAGGCTAAAAAAAATCTGTATAAAAACTGAGCTGATCAAGATAGTTGTGTGAACATTAAGGGATCTGATGCAATAGAGATCAGATCAGAGTGTGTTCAACCGGCGCCTACCCCGGGCTAGGCGCTGTCCCTTTTTTTTTATTGTGGCTATCGAGGACCTAGGACCGTATTTCAGACGCAAAATAAATATATCTTATTTTGATCATATTTAATTCGGCTTGATCTCGTTTTTATCTGTAACGCTAGCTTTCCTAAAAATGGTATATTGTTGTAATTCAATAAATGAGATATAAGGAATGAATCAACAAACCTGGCCATCTCCTTCCGGCTAGCTCCCGGTTCATGTCTCCCTTCCTGTGACCTTCCACTGTGACCTTGTACCCTACCGGGACTTCCTGTATCCTGATCCGATCCCCCTGTGTCCTTATCCCATTGGCTGCTAGCCAAAGCCACCCCCCATTCCCTCTCCTGAAGACCCAGGGGAGATCTCTCTCCTTCCTCTTTCCTCCTCCATCCATCGGCCACGCCATCGCCTTAGAATAAAGCTGACATAAGGAAGAGCCTCTTTTGTAATCCTTTTCCATCCATGCTAAAACATACATTGTCTTATCTTAAGTTATTAGGAAAAGACAAAGAATCGTTTTAGCAGTATATAAGCATATGTAGCTCACAGTATAATTTGGATTGTGATCACAAATCGTTAGTCCCCTTGTCTCTCTCAGTCGTCGATACTCCATCCTCCCCAAGACATGGGGCTGTGCTTTCCTCTCGTCCTCTCCTGTCCTTGCCCATAGATTGACCACTAAAAGCCTTGTGAGATACCAGCTTGCATCTACAAACACAAGGATTTTCTTTAGATAAGGTGTTCAGCTTGATTTGACTTTTGAATCCAACAAGATGTGATTGAATCGATGTGATTATAATGGCACAAACTTTTTAAGACATCTCCAGCAACCTTTTCCTGGTCTTCAGCAAAACTGTCCTCTTCCTTAGGTGACACAGAACGATTTCAGTACTCTGTTAACTAGGAGACCAAGAAGTAGGTACAAACTCACCTGTCTTAACCTGTTGCAACTCCATATATTTTTTTACAAATTCTATCTAAACTGAACAAGGTTTTTTATCACTCCTGCAAGGCTGGTGTAAACCACCGTCCACATATTTTTTTAGGCCATGGGGTTTGGCCAGCCAAGCCTTCCATCCCAAAACACATCATACCAGGATGCCATGGGATCTGGAGAAACCCTGCGCAGTACCATGTTGACTTGCAAGGCTTCAATATATACTTAAATGGTGGTTTGGGGAACTTTTTGAGAAACAAAGGACCAAACTCAGAGCCGACCTACCCAAGGAGACAACATCAGAGCACAGCTTGTGGTCTGCTAGCAGAGAGGCATTGGGTTTGGAACGATCCGAGGAGACGACTTGAGAAATGCGTCCGTTGTGCCCCATTTCCCATAATATTTTTTTCTTGCAGAAGACGTCCTGCCACTGCCCAGGAAAATTCCCTCCTTCCCTAGAGCAGTTGCCTATGGGACGTCAAATCAAGTTGCCCTTGGTGATATCTTCGTAGGATGTATCTCGTATGGCAGCAAACAGTGGAATAGCATTTGGCACAATAAAACCGTCATTGGTGTTTAACACTTGCTCACATGGACATCTATGAAAAATTTGCCTCTCCTGCTCTCCTTCAATAATCTCATCAAATCGTGATGTCCTCCATCACCCTCATCAGGAGGTGACAATTACACCTAATGTGTCTAAGCCAACAGAGAAAACTCTGGGTGCAGGATTTCTGCTGGGTGAGGTAATGTTGGGGGTTGGGGTTTGTTCCCTTACTTTTTTTTCCTCTCTGGGGAATTTTTCCTATTATTATGCTAAGAAAGCTTGTTGGGCTGCACCCTAGCTCCTGATGGCTCAAGACAAAGGGATGGGCAAGGACAGTCTCCCTTTTTTTGCTCGCTGGCTGGATCGGAGGAAGAGGTCCGCAGGCTGCTCGCTTCCAGCCCGCGCGCCAGCCCAACGCCAGGAGCCAGGTTCTCCGCTGTGGGACACTGCACTGCCGTGTTCCCGGCTCCAGCCTGACACCTCCGAGCACGCGGCCGAGCACCACGACCCATACGGTGAGCGGGCAACCCTTCCTCGACCCTGCTCCCACCTGGGACACTTCGCTGCCGCCTCCCCCCGCTCCAGCCGGCTACCTCCGCAGCTGCGTGGGCCCTGCCCTGCCCTGCCCGCCACCACTGGTACCGAGAGCAGGAAGAGAGTCTGGGGCGGAAAAAGGAACTGGAACTGAGTTATTGTTCTCTTTGTTGTTAATTTTCGTAGCTGCTGTTGTTTCTGATTGTCTGGTGAGATATATTAGTAAAGAGCTGTTATTCCTACCCTCCTATCTCTGCCTGAGAGTCCCTGATTCAGAAATTATAATAATCAGGAGGGAAATGGTTTCCATTCTCCATCTCGGGAGTTCCTGCCTTTCTTAGCAAATACCTGTCCTCCAAACCAGGACAGGTAGGAAGGTTGATATGTCTTCCTGATCTCCTGCCCTGATTACCATCTCTTTGCAGTAAGGGCCTCACCACCTCATGTAGGCTTTTACGAGATCCTGTGGAACCTTCCACCAGATGTGGCTCTGATGTTGATCACTGCAATGGATGAATATAATGTAATTTGTGTAAGAATTATATAGTAATGTAAAGAAAGCAATATTTGTAAACCAAACCACAGACGGTAAAGACACAAATTGCTTGATTATATCATTGTAACATCCAACAAAAGTAGGTTAGCTCAAATTAACAACTTAATAGACCTAGCCGAAGCGAAGATGGCCCTGTCTAGGGAGGCACCCAAGCTACAAGGACCCGATAAGCACCCTTAATCAACGCCATGAAAAAAATAGATCTGAATGCCCGGTTTCCCATAAACTGAGATCGACAGGATACATCTCTATATCACCTTCCAGAAAGCCAGGACATGTCCTCATCAGAATTCATCACCTTCCAGGATATGGTTTTGTCCAGCCCAACGCGGTGAAAGAAAACTACATGAATATGCTGAACAACAAGAGAAGACAATTACCTCAGCTCCGGGCAAGGAAAAACTGCATAAAAACTGGACTAACCAAAGCTGTTTTGTGAACATTTGGGGATTCGGAGCGATAGAGTTCGAATCATTGTGTATTCACCTGATGCCGACCCCGGACTCAGCGCTATTCCTTTGCGGTTGTGGCTATCAAGGTCCGTGTCTCGGGTTCAAAATAAATATCGCTTAATTTAATAATATTTAAATCGGCTTTGTTACGTTCATATTTATAACAATCTTGGTGACCCCAGGGTGATCCTGATTAGGGGGTTCGGGAAGGCTTCCCTCCGCTCGGGAAACGCCCTGCTGTATTCAGCGGCCTGGGGGAATCCGGGAAACTTTTCGGAACCAATCAGGATCTCGAGCCAAAAAGCCAGTGCCACAATCAAAAGGGGATAAAAACGGGCCCTTTTGAGCTCTCGAAAAAGCCGCAGCAAAATTTTTTTTCACTCACAAAATTCTACGTGCACGAAGAACCCACGCAGGAAAAAGAACCGTGAGTATTGCGTGGTTGAGTGAGGAGTGATCGGGCGCGTGTGTGAGACGTGATCTTATCACGAAGCGAGTGTGGACCCCGAGACCGCAGTTCCACCATCCTGCGAGGGACGTGGTCGGGTGAAAGGGAAGCGAACGTAACATGGTTGAGAGAAATGTTACATTTGTCTTTACAAACAAGTTGTAGATCTGTTGGTAGTTAAAGTTAGCACCTAGAGATAAAAGAAGCAATGGGCGGGATTACACTGATTGATGAATGGGAAAAGAGATTTGCCTTTACAAACAAACTGTAGGTTTTCTGGTAAATGAAATTGGGTAACAGAAGATAAAAGAAGCAAGGGGGGGGGGAACTATAAATTCTACAAGAATTAAAAATTAAAAGGAAGGGTTATACATTAGAGAGGAATGTCAGGTGTCAGGCGTTCCGGGAAGTCTGTGCCTCTCGAGTACCTCAGCCAATGGGGAAAGAGAGAGGGAAATACGGCCGGGAAATTAGGATAAAAAGGGAGGCTGCGTCCTCCAAAAATTTGAGAGATCCCAGGGGAATGCCCTATGGCATCTCCCTTTATTCGAATAAAGCAAAAAGGACTCCTCTGTCTCCTTTTTGGACATAAACCTCTGGTGTTTGTGGCTTAATTTCCCTTACAAATCAGGGGCTCCTGTGCGGGATATTTCCACCGTCCGGGGCAGCAGGCAGCGGGTGGAGCTGAAGGCACGCCTCACCCAGTTTTGGTGATCAGCTCCCCTGGGTGCCGGCTGGCACTGGGCGATCGATTGGGTTCCCGAGACTGTCCAGGAGACAGACGAGTGGCGGACCAGGGGTCCGTGAAGAGTCCGCAGGGAAGGACCACTGAAAAATCTCACCGGTGAGTAAAATGGGATCCTCGGGGAGCAAACCTGGGAGGGCGCCCATGGAGGGCAGCACAGGTACACCTGGGAGGGCACATGGAGGTGCACAGGTGAAACGGGGAACCCATGGAGGGCAGCACAGGTACACCTGGGAGGGAGCCCATGGAGGGCAGCACAGGTGAAACGGGACACCCATGGAGGGTTGGAAGGGTGAAGCCGGGAAAGGGCCCCCGGAGAGTCCCTTGGGGAGAGTGCTGAGGTCTTGGGACAAACTATGAAAATTAGGGTTAAATACTGTTATTTTGTGTGGCCAGAGTATAAGTTGACAAAGGGGCTTATAAGGCCATGTTATATAAATGCCCTGGGGGGGCAGTAAGGGAAATCGAGAAAGGGTCTCGA
The DNA here is from genome assembly GCA_034336665.1 of Luscinia megarhynchos. Lineage (NCBI taxonomy): Eukaryota > Metazoa > Chordata > Aves > Passeriformes > Muscicapidae > Luscinia > Luscinia megarhynchos. The sequence continues at coordinate 3,493,062 of JAPFBE010000032.1, forward strand.
TAGTCCATGCCCTGAGGGGCAAAAACGGGAGTCGAGAGGGGGTCTCGACAGCGGCGGGTGGATGGAGAGTGTTTGTGCGTTGGAACAGAATTGAAGGGAATGTGTGATAGATATGGGTGAGGCAATGAGCGGCAGGGCTGGGCACGGATGTGCGGGACCGGGAGCACGGGCTGGGGGCTGTGGGGCTGCCGGGGCTCAGCGCCGGGCTGTGCCTGACCCCGCCAGCCCCGGGCAGGGCCGGCAGTGTCCGCTGGCCCCCGTGAGGCTCGGGATGCCCACCCGCCTGTGATGCTGCGGGCTGTGCTCGCTGGGAGCACCGGTGGGGGAGGAGCCGTGTCTGGACTGGGACAGGACAGGCACAGGCTCTGGTATACGGTGTGTGATAAAGAGAGGGAGAACAAAAATAAAGGAATATTTGAAAAATGCGGATTATACATGGAAGGATTGGGATTTTCTTTTGGGAGTTTTGCTTGGGTCATCGGAGAGACGAATGGTTTTGCGGGGGGCTCGGCAGCTGTGAGGGGATGGGCATCCGCGAGTAGCGGGGGCTGGACCCAACGCACCTACGGTGGATGGTGCCGTCCCCCGGGCGATCCCCAGTGGGGCCCAGGTGGCCAGGCTAGTCTGGCTCGCCTCCGTGGTTACCGTGCTTATCTGATCAGGGCAATCAAGTCAGCTGCTCCCAAAACTAACAACGTAGCTAAGGCTATGTCGTTAGAACAGGAGAAACAGGAAAGTCCCTCTCATTGGTTGGAGAGGGTTACGGATGCCTTGAGGAAGCATGGGGGGATGGATCCTGAGGGGCCAGCCTTTGACACATTGCTGAAAGTGCAATTTGTTACTAAGGCTTGGCCTGATATAAGGAAAGGAGCACAAAAAGATGAAGAGTGGCAAAATAAGCCTCTGGAAGAGTTGGCTAGAAAAGCACAGCAGATTTATGTAAGAAGGGATGAGGAAAAGGCAAAGGCTAAGGCAAAGACGATGGCAGAGTTTTTGCAGCCCCAGAGGAATAAACCGCAGGGTCCAAGGGGTCCCCCGGGACAGAGGGGACGGGGTCGGCCACAGGGAAGTGGCAGAGGCATTCCCTCTTCGGCAGGGGAAAGCCAACCCAAACCGCGGCTGGGGAGGAACCAGTGTGCTATCTGCAGGGCAGAAGGTCATTGGAAAAATGAGTGTCCGCAGAAACAGCCGGACCCTCAGGAGGAGGAAGTCCAGAGGATAACGGAAATGGATTGTTAGGGTGTCAGGGGCTCCTATTATATCAAGGACCCACCACTCAGGAATCCTTAATAACTTTTAAGGTGGGTCCGGATTGAGAAAAGGTGTTTTCTCGTAGAAGCAGGGGCCTCGTGATCCACCTTAAATTTGATACCTAGGGGGGAAAATTGTCAAAAAGATCTGTGGTTATTTAAGGAGTAAGTGGAAAGGATGAGCGAGTGTATTTTATTCAACCCCTGTTAATCGATGTGGGGGACAGGTTTGAACTGCATTAATTCCTGTTTGTTCCTAATTGTGATTGTAATTTACTGGGAAGAGATCTAATGGCTAAAATGGGAATGCAAATTAATATTGTAAGAAGTGATACGGAGTCCAAAACTGTAGTATCTTTGTGTAAAATATCTGAGAAGGCTTATACTGAAATAAATCCGAAAGTGTGGGCAGCCCCAGGGATATACAGAGTCACCGGTTTTGTTTGGACAAGCTTTGCAGAAAATATTAAGTTTACTCCACCCTCAGGAGTTAAGCTGTTGCAGTATGTGGATGATTTGCTGTTATTGGAGAGCAGGAAAAGGTGGTTGAAGAGGCTACTGTAAAACTGCTTAATTTCCTTGCAAAAAAAAGGACTTGGAATGTCCAAAAAGAAAGCTCAATTAGTAAAAAAGAAAGTCAAATATTTGGGACACATTCTGACTGAGGGGTTACTGTGCATTGATCCAGAAAGAAAAAAAAAAGTGGGGAGATTTTGCAAATACCTTTACCACAGACTAAAAAGAAGTTATGGCAATTTTTAGGGTTGGTGGGGTACTGTAGAGTCTGGATCGTGGATTTTTCTGTTGTGGTTAGACCTTTATATAACTTCTTAACCCAAAGCAGTCCTAATGTCGTGGTATGGACACCGGAAGAAGAGCAAAGCTTTAGAAAATTAAAAGACAAATTAGTTAATGCCCCAGTCCTAGCTCTTCCAGATGCAGAAAAAGAATTTCAGCTACATGTGGATGTTAAACTGGGACACGCTAAAGGAATTTTGGTACAAGAGCATGGAGGGACACGGAGACCTGTCGCCTATTCTTCTAAATGGTTAGACCCAGTGGCCAGAGGCTGGCCCCATTGTCTGTAAGACTGTGCCGCCACAGCTCTGATGGTTGCTGAGGCACGAAAGCTTACAAGGGGAGGGCATCTGATCGTAAGGGTTTCACACCAGATTAAAGCTTTGTTAAGTGAGAGAGCCTCTAAGTGGATGACGAGCGCTCGATTACTACAGTATGAATCTTGTTTAATGGAACAGGAGGATTCAAAATTTAAATGGAAAAAGTTTTAGTCCAGCCTCCTGTTTGAATGGGCCCGAAAAAAAGGGGGAGACAGAAGGAAAGCCATAGTTGTATCCAGGTTATAAATCTCCAGACTAGAGCTAGGGAAGATTTGAGAGATACTCCCTGGCCTGAGGGAGAGAATGTGTTCATTGATGGGTCGTCAAGGGTAATAAACGGGAAGCGTTTTACAGGATACTCTATCGTGAATAAAAAACAATTAAAGGAAGGGGGGAGGTTACCCCCAACCTGGTCAGCTCAGACAGCTGAGCTGTATGCGCTTATCAGAGCCTGTGAGTTATACCGGGGTAAGACAGTGAATGTTTTCACTGACTCTAAATATGCATATGGAGTGATACATGCATTTGGGAAACTGTGGGAAGAACGAGGTTTATTAAATTGTAGGGGAAAAACGTTAGCCCATGAAAACTTAGTCTCTCGCCTATTGGAGGTGGTGAATTTACCAAAAAGGGTGGCAATAATCCACATTAAAGGGCATCAGGCAGGCTACTCAGAGGAGGCAATAGGAAACCGATTGGCTGATGAAGAAGCTCAAAAAGCTGCACTGTTACCAGAAATCTCTAAGATCCTCCCCTTACTCCCAGTTACTGCACCGCTGCCGGAAAAACTGTCTTTTCCACCAGAGGAACTTGAAATAATTAGAAAAAAGTGGGGCAGAAGAAAGAGGAAATAATTGGTTTACAAGAGATGGGAGGCAGTGGATCCCAAAAGCTCTGGCCTTACAATTGTTAAAGCAACTTCATGAAGGGAGTCATTGGGGCTCTCGTGGGTTGGCAGAAGCCTTCCTAAAAATGTATGTATGCTGCTGTGGGTCTTTTCAGCTTGGCAAAACGAGCTATTGAGGGCTGTTTGACGTGTGCTAAAACCAATAACAAAGTTACAAAGAAACTTGCCAGGGGAGGGAGGCCTTGGGCTGCACGTCCCTTCCAGAGATATCAGGTGGATTTTACTGAAATGCCCCGAGTGGCAGGGTTTAAATATCTTCTGGTAATAGCATGTCAATTAACAGGGTGGCCAGAAGCCTTCCCTACTGTTTCAGCAGCTACAGGATCAGTTGTTAAAGTATTTTTGGAACAAATAATTCCAAGATATGGAATTGTGAAAGCAATAGATTCAGAGGAACTCATTTTACAGGAAAAATTTTTCAAGGAGTTATGGCTGCTTTAGAGATACAATGGAACCTGCATACCCCCTGGCACCCCCAGAGTTCAGGTCGGGTTGAAAGAATGAATGGAGAAATAAAGAAACACCTTCTGAAGCTGGTGATAGAAACCAAGATGCTGCGGGCACAGCTCCTGCCCCTGGCTTTGGCAAGAATAAGGGCCAGACCCAGAGAAGATATTCAGTTATCTCCCTTTGAGTTAATGTTTGAATTTCCTTACCCTTGCAGCTCTCAGCCTAGTGGGGGGATAGAGATAAGTGATGTGTATTTGAAACGTTATGTGTCTCGGGTACTGTCTCTTGTGACATCTCTTCGACAGGAAGCTCAGACCCTGCCTTTGGACTTTGCTGTTCACAACATTCAGCCAGGAGACTGGGTCCTAGTTAAGGAGTGGAAAGAAGCACCGCTGGTGGTGAAGTGGCGTGGACCTTTCCAGGTGTTGCTGACCACAGAAACAGCTGTCAAGACAGCTGAACACGGGTGGACCCATCACACTCGGGTCAAGGTCTCTAAGGCCCCAGAGATTTGGACATCTCAGCTGGAGGAGAAGGACAGGAAGCCACGACTGACACTCCGCAGGGGCGGACTGGAGCAGTAGCAAGTGTGTTGACATCGGGGGAAGCCTCGTGTGCCCACCCATGGACTGCCTGCTGAAGTAGTTTGTGTGGGCATCCCTCCTCTCAGATCTCCAGTCTGGCTGGGGGAGCCAGCCCTTTCACTGTTTTCTTTATGTTAAGCTGTTTCTGTGCCTTCACTCACCACAGGTGCAAAAGACAACGTGAAAGGAAAAATTAGGTTTGGGAATTACATAACACCATTAGAATGTTTCTCTTAATGATCTTTCCTTTATATTGTCAGTTAGGGTGGGGCCAGGAATGGGAAAATAAGTTTTTAACCTTAGGAGAAGAAGTAGCAAAAACCTTTAACCTTAGCAATTGCTGGGTCTGTGGAGGGCCAGGGGGATTTAAAACTGGCCATGGGTGGCCAGCCCAGTCGAACCTAAATGGTGGGTTAGCACCCTGAGTGAGGTCCATAATGGAACAGGATTTTGGGATGAAGAAGGAAGTCCATGGCAGCTTCATTCTTCTGAAAGAGGCACTTATTGTCTAAATAGAAAAGGAAGCATATACGTGGGAAAAAGTGTTTGTGACTGGACTTTATCTTTGGGTTTAGATTGTTGGACCCCCAAATGCCTCCCTTATAATTGTTCCAGATATTAGGGCAGATGGAATCAAACTCATGTTAAGCTCTCCAATGGTAGCTGGGTAAAGTGTTCCTACCATAATTACCAGAAAGATTTGGAAGGCTGCAAAGCAGTGGGGAGGGATAAGTTTTTTGACTCCTTGTTTTTAAGCTGCTCCCGAGATAATTCCACAAGTAGGACACATGTTGTTCGTGACTATCAGTGGAAATGGCAACACCGGAATGGAACTCGAACTCTTTTTAGCAGGTTCTGGTCCAAATCTAATAAAACAGATCTGGGGTGTAACTGCAGCTGGAAACCTCATGTGGGAGCATGGAAGTGCAAATACTGTGATTCTTATGGTGGGGCAACTATTGTTGGGGGACCACTAGGCCCAGGAAGCAAGCTGTATTTTGACCCCCCCCCAGTGGATCATGAAAATTGGGAAGGTCCCTTTGCCAACGGGACCTGGGCTTTAAAGGGGCATTACTGGATTTGTGGCCAACATGCCTATCGCAGGTTACCCCCAAACTGGTCAGGGATATGTTATGTGGGGTATAGCAGACCTCTGTTCTTTCTGCTACCAGAAGTTCAGGGGAACCAGTTAGGAATCAAGGTATATGATGATCTAATTAGGGAAAAGTGGTCAATTCATGTATCCCTGGCTGGGGGAAGCCCCAAAAGTGGGGTGATCATGAATGGCCACCTGAACGAATCATACAACACTATGGACCAGCCACTTGGAATCCTAATGAATTAATATCAGGTGCCAGAGAACCCATCTATAATTTAAATCAGATCATTAGGTTACAAGCTGTCTTTGAAATAGTAAGTAACCAGACAGCTACAGCTCCTGACCTTCTTGCTGACCAATCTACTCAGATAAGAAATGCAATATTTCAACACCGGATGGTATTAGACTATTTATTACCAGAAGAAGGGGGCCTGTGTGGCAAATTAAACGACTCAAACTGCTGTTTGCAAATAGATGACAATGGAAAGGTGGTGAAACAAATAGCAAAAGGAATAAGAAAGTTAACTCATGTTCCAGTCCAAAATGAAAAGGATGGAAATGAGACATGTTTTCATGGCTACCTAGTAGACTGTAGGTTAAACAACTGCTTTTTTTCCTCTTATGTGCTGTAGCAACTCTAATCTTTTTGCCATGCATGATCCCTTGCTTAATACAATTTATTCAACATGTGATCGACGGGATGCAGGTTATAGCCATGCCTACCGACCCAGAGATGGCTACAAAAGGACAGAAATTTATGTCATTGCAAATAATTGCAAAACCAAAAAGGATACAAGAACAAGAAATTAAAATAATGATAGCTAAAGTTTGTAAAGACAATTATTAAAAATAAAAGAGGAGGGATTGAGAGGAATGTTACCTTTGTCTTTACAAACAAGTTGTAGATCTGTTGGTAGTTAAAGTTAGCACCTAGAGATAAAAGAAGCAATGGGCGGGATTACACTGATTGATGAATGGGAAAAGAGATTTGCCTTTACAAACAAACTGTAGGTTTTCTGGTAAATGAAATTGGGTAACAGAAGATAAAAGAAGCAAGGGGGGGGGGGGAACTATAAATTCTACAAGAATTAAAAATTAAAAGGAAGGGTTATACATTAGAGAGGAATGTCAGGTGTCAGGCGTTCCGGGAAGTCTGTGCCTCTCGAGTACCTCAGCCAATGGGGAAAGAGAGAGGGAAATACGGCCGGGAAATTAGGATAAAAAGGGAGGCTGTGTACTCCAAAAATTTGAGAGATCCCTGGGGAATGCCCTATGGCCTCTCCCTTTATTCGAATAAAGCAAAAAGGACTCCTCTGTCTCCATTTTGGACAAAAACCTCTGGTGTTTGTGGATTAATTTTCCTTACATGGTTGTTCTCTCTTGCTCACGTGAAAAGCCTCAAACTCGGCAAAGTTTTGGGGGTCGATCACAAACGGGGACCTGAAGGGAGGGTACGTTCTCGGGTATTGAGAATTGGTAAACCTTTGGGTCCGGGCGCTTGGTAAAAGTCCAGGAAAAGGAGAGCTCACTACCTTTCGAAAAGTTCACGGAACGGTTCTCTGTGAAGCTAAGTAGACTGGTAAATAAAATAAAAATAAATAAAAAGTCAGTAAGGTAACGCTGAAATCCTAAAAAAAAGAGGTCATCTGGACGAGTTCGACGGAGAAACAAGGTAAGAAAAGTTTTAATGGGGCAGAAAAAGAGCAAGATTCAGAAAAAAAAACCCAGAAAAGCCCTTAAAGGCACGGGGGGACCAATTGCCTGAAATCCCAAGAGATAGTCCGCTGGGGTGGATGTTAGAACATTGGGAGGAGTGTCTCTGGAGGAGAGGGAGGTGTAAAGAAAAAATGATCCATTATTGTATTGAAGAATGGGGAGAAAAAGAAATAAGGGAAGATGTAGTTTGGCCCATTTTTGGTAAGTTCGAAAGATGGACTTGCCGAGCTTTGCTTGATTACATAAACGGTAAGTATCCACCGTATAAGGAGGAAAAGGATTACGCCAAACTTTGGAAATATGCTAGCGCAGGATTGTTCCCCGTAAAAACATACGGGGGTGCCACTACTCCGGGTGAAACATGGGAACCTTTAGAAAACCTTCCACCCCCATATCTCAACTCTGAACCCCAATTCATGCAGGCTCTAGTCCCGGTGCCCGCAAACCTCCCAAATCAATCTTATCCCCATCCCTGGCCCCAGCCTGTACAAGCCCCGGCGCAAGCACCGGCCTCGGCGCCGTTGCTCGGAGGTTTTCCGCAGCCGGTACAGGCTCTGCCTCCACTGCCAGGGATGGGGGACATTCCCCAGCCGGTGCAAACCCTGGCGCCGCTGCTCAGAGGTTTTCCACAGCCGGTGCAGGCTCGGGGATTTCCCATATCAATATGCGCAAACTCCGGCACCCTCCCTGCCTGGAAAGCTGCCAGAAGCCTCGGACCCACCGGAGCAAGCTCTAGCAGCACCCCAACCCCCACCCCGTCCACCACTACTAATGAAAAAGGACAGGACCCCTCCCGCTGAGGAAATTAGTTCTCCCCCTGCAAGCATAACTCAGAACAAGACAAGGAGGGTGAACAATGATGATAGTGGGTGTGATAGATAAGGAACCTTTTGTTCGCCTGACAGACCTTGAGAAAGATATCGCCTAGGCCTGTGGAGCCAGGATGAGGTAAATTGTTTTATTGCTTTGCTTTGCTTGCCAAGAAGATGTTCATTGTTTAGCTTTGCTAGCCAGACAGACCTTGAGAGTTAATCACTTTGCTTTACTTGCATAAATCACATATCTAAGTGTTAGCAAGTTCCCAAGAAACCGCCGGATCACCCTATAAGGAGGAGGGGGGGTTAGCAAGACAAAACAGAGAAAGAGGCTCCTCACCTTCATCCCTCGACCACCAGAAGGCAGAAAAAGACCCCTAGCAACTGGAAGAGCATGCGCAAATTACTAAAAACACGTAATCCAGAAACAACTTAAAAGGGACCAACTGCGGGGGGGGGGTTGCGGCAGTTGGTGGAGCGGGCTCTGCTCGACTCCCTTGCCGCCCGGCGCAGCGCTGATCTTTACTTTTGCTTTTCTGTGACCAATAAATTTTTCAATTTTTGATTCGATCTCGCATGGTCCATTGTACTCATTTATAACAATTTGGTGCCGTGACTCGGATCGAGATTTCGGAGGGGCTCTCCACCTGCGGGAAGGCGCGCCCCACCATTTTTGCTGGCCCCGGGGACGGGGGCAGCCCCATCCCAACCTCGACCGACGAACCTAAAAGTTAGAAAAGCAAAAGTAAAGGAAGGAGGGCCCAGTTGACCCCTTAAATTTTGTGCACAAAGTCCGGACGAAGGCGCTTGGGGCAGCGTAAGTATAAGGGGATCCGTTCGGTGAAGTCGGGATCCAGTCTGGCGGCGTGGTGTGTGTGTGTGAGAGGGGAGCTGGTAGCCAGATTCCCCAAGTGAGTGTGGACCCTTAGTAGTGCGGTTCCCACTGGCCCGCGAGGGCGTGGGCCACGAAACAGGGGAAGCGAAAGTGATTTTGGTGTGAGTGAAGGTACTCCGGAAGAATGGGGCAGGGGAAAAGTAAACCTCCTGCAGACGTTAAACTCCCACCCATACCTAGAGATAGTCCCTTGGGATTCTTGCTAGAGAATTGGGACCATTTTCCGAGAGCGGGAGGGAAGGATAAGGCTAGGATGATACATTATTGTGTGGAAGTTTGGGGGTGGGAAGGAGATTTCAAGAAAGGTGTTTTGGCCGATATTTGGGTCAACAGAGGATTGGGTAAAAGCAGAGATTGAATATTTGGGTAAATACCAAAAAACCTGTTTGCTTAGAGGAAAGTGAATATGCAAAAATTTGGATAGCCCGCCCCGAGGTTTTTATCTTTAAATTGACCCGAAAAAAATCAGAGGGTGGCAAAAATAAGAAAAAGGGGGGTAGGAAAGAAGAGACTCTGATAGTACCCCCCCATATGTGCCCAGTGCACCTCCCCCAGAGGAAAATTCGGACTCTGATCATTCCAGACTATTCAGGACCAGTCACTAGAGGTAGATCTAGGAAACAACAAGAAAATTTATTCCCATTGCGAGAGATGCCGATGGGAGGACCCCAGGCAGGAATAGGATTTATATCTGTACCCCCTCAGTTCAGGGGGATGTTAGGGAGTTTAAGAAAGAAATGGGACATTTATTAGAAGACCCACTGGGAGTTGCTGAAAGAGTGGATCAATTTTTTGGGTCCTAATATGTACACTTGGGAGGAATTACAATCTATTTTGAATATTCTGTTTACTGCTGAAGAGAAAAAATATGATTAGGAGGGAAGGGATGCGTATCTGGGACGCCCAGCACGCTCAGGGTCCTGCAGCTAACATTAAATGGCCCCTGCAAAATCCTCAATGGGATCACCAGAATCCTGCACATCGAACACACATGCAGGACTTAAGGGCAATTATAGTTCAGGGGAATTAGAGAATCAGTCCCGAGGGGCCAGAACATCAATAAGGCATTTAATGAAAGACAAAAGAAAGATGAAACCCCACAGAGTGGTTAGAGAGGTTGAGAAAAAAATTTCCAGCTTTATTCAGGAATGGATCCGGATGGTCAAATGGGACGAGGCGGTGTTGAAGGTACATTTTGTGTCTAAATCTTGGGAGGATATAAGGAAAAAGATACAAAAGCTGGAAGATTGGCAGGATAGAGGCTTAGATGAGCTGTTGAGAGAGGCCCAAAAGGTGTATGTCCGGAGGGAAGAAGAGAGCCACAAACGACAGGTTAGAATGATGGTTGCTGCTGTACGAGAAAGTAGGGAACAAGATCGGAGGGAGACACAGAGGCGACCAGTAAAAGAGTCTAGAGAATCTGGAAATTCTAAGGAGAGACAGGATATCAAGGTGTGTTTTTATTGTGGGAAAAAAGGACATTTCAAGAGAGAGTGTAGGGCCAGGATTCGGGATGAGAAGGAGTTCAAGACGGATTAGAGGGGTCAGGGGCTCTATCTCTTGGGGACCCGGAAACATCATAAGGAGCCCTTGATAAAACTAAAAGTGGGTCCCCACGGCCAGGAAATCGTTTTTCTGGTTGACACAGGCGCTGAGAGATCAACTATTCAGTTTTTGCCAAAAGGATGTAGTTTATCCAAAGAGACTGCCACAGTGGTAGGAGCAAAAGGAGAACCCTTTGAGGTGGGGGTTATTAAAAGGGTGACAGTTGAATCAGAGTCAAAAATTGGGTTAGGAGATTTCTTGTTAGTATCAGAATCTGAATATAATTTATTAGGGAGAGACATGATTATAGAACTAGGAATTAAAATAGAAGTAGTAGAGAAGGAACTACAAATTAAACTCTGTCCTCTTAGAGTAGAAGATGAAGAAAAAATAAACCCTGAAGTATGGTATAACCCGGGAAACGTAGGGCAGCTAAAAATAGCCCCATTCTCGGTAATTATTAAAAATCCAGAGGTCCCGGTAAAAATAAAACAATATCCCATATCCCCTGAGGGCCGATGGGGATTGAAACCTGAGGTAGATAGGCTGTTAAGCAAGGGGCTGCTAGAACCATGTATGTCACCCTTCAACACACCAATACTCCCTGTGCGCAAATCAGATGGCACTTATCGGTTAGTACACGATTTAAGAGAAATCAATAAACGCACAGTGGCTCGATTCCCCGTGGTGGCAAATCCATATACACTCTTAAGTAAATTGGGGCCTAATAATCTATGGTATAGTGTCATAGATTTAAAGGATGCCTTTTGGGCTTGCCCTCTCGACCGAGGCAAATCCGGGATTATTTGCATTTGAATGGGAGGACCCTGATACCGGAAGGGAGGCAACAGTTAAGGTGGACAGTGTTACCCCAGGGGTTCACAGAATCTCCAAATTTGTTTGGACAGGCACTGGAACAAATCTTGCAGGATTATCAAACAAGACCGGGGAGTAACCCTGATACAATATGTAGATGATATGCTTCTGGCAGGGGAATATGAGGAGGATGTGAGAAAAGAAAGTATAAGGCTATTGAATTTCCTAGGACTTAAGGGGTTAAAAGTTTCCAAAACTAAACTTCAGTTTGTAGAAGAGGAGGTAAAATATTTGGGGCACTATTTAAAGAAGGGGGAGAAGAAAATAGACCCTGAAAGGATCCAAGCAATTATGTCACTACCTATTCCAAAGAATAAGAGACAGATTCGTCAAATTTTGGGACTCACTGGGTACTGCAGACAGTGGATTGAAAATTACAGCAGTAAAGCTAGATTTCTTTACCATAAATTAACACAGGAAGGATTAGTAAAATGGAGTCGGGAGGACACAGAAAAACTTCAAGAATTAAAGGAAAGCTTAGTCCATGCCCCGGTCTTAAGCCTCCCAGTTTGAGGGAGACCATTTTTTCTTGTTTGTGAATATAGAAGAGGGAATTGCATTTGGGGTACTTACCCAGGACTGGGCAGGGAAAAAGAAGCCTGTTGCATATTTATCAAAAATTTTAGATCCTGTGAGTAGGGGCTGGCCGACCTGTTTACAAATAGTGGCCGGATGTGCCCTATTGGTGGAAGAAGCTAGAAAAATCACCTTTAATGGTAATATTAAAGTAATGTCCCCTCACAACATCCGAAGTGTATTACAACAAAAAGCAGAGAAATGGATTTCAGATGCTAGACTTCTAAAGTATGAAGGAATTCTGGTAGAGGCACCCAATTTGACATTAGAAACCACTACACTACAGAACCCGGCTGCATTTTTATACGGAGAGCCAGAGCATGAGTTCTTAGCCCATGACTGTATAGCTACAATAGAGGAGCAGACAAAGATCAGACCGGATTTGGAAGAAGAGGAGTAAGAAAGTGGTGAAAAACTCTTTGTGGATGGATCCTCCAGGATAATAGAGGGAAGGAGGAAATCAGGGTATGCAATAGTGCAAGGTCCAAACTTACAGGTGGTAGAGTCGGGTGCATTAGATAAATCCTGGTCTGCACAGGCATGCGAATTATATGCAATATTAAGGGCCTTAAAACTTCTTGAGGGGAAGGAAGGGACAATATACACTGATTCCAGATATGGATTTGGAGTAGTACATACATTCGGAAAGCTATGGGAAGAAAGGGGCCTCATTAACTCACAGGGAAAAGATTTGATACATCAGAAACTTATAGTTGAAATATTAAAAGCCCTGAGAGGGCCGAGGAAGTTAGCAGTGGTACATTTAAAGGGACACCAACGAGGAATGGATTTGAGAAGCAGGGGAAATAACGCTGCGGATCAGGAAGCAAAACGGGCAGCCCTAAAGGAGATGGTCCTAAAAGAAAAAGGGGGGCAAAGAGATGAGGATGAAGTCGATAACAATGAAAACACTGACACAATTTTTACGAATGAGGAAAAAGAGAAACTTAAAAGGATGGGGGTTACAGAAGAATCAGGAAAGTGGATATTAGCAGATGGCCGAGAGGTGCTACCAAAAGCAGTAGCTCAAAGAATACTGTATAAGTTACATCAGAAAACTCATTGGGGAGCCCAGGGGCTGGTAGATCACTTTGCCACTAAATACATGAGCATCGGACTCCACGATTTAGCTAAATATATCACAAAGGGATGTCCTACCTGTCTGCAGGTAAATCGAAGTAACCTCAGAAAACTACCCCATGGAGGAAGGCCTCTAGCAAAGCGGCCCTTTGCAAATATCCAAGTAGATTTTACTGAATTGCCAAAGGTAGGAAGGATTAAATATCTTTTGGTGGTAGTAGATCATCTCACCCACTATGTGGAAGCCTTCCCAACATCAAGAGAAACTGCACAGACAGTAGTAAAAGTTTTACTAGAGGAGATAGTCCCCAGATATGGTGTACCAGAAACAATTGACTCCGATAGAGGGCCGCAGTTTACATCAAAGGTAACTCAAGAGTTAGCAGAAGCATTAGGAATAAAATGGCAACATCATACTCCCTGGCATCCTCAGAGTTCAGGCCGAGTAGAAAGAATGAATGGGGAAATAAAGAAACAGCTGACTAAGTTGGTACTAGAAACGAAGCTATCCTGGGTTAAATGTGTTCCATTAGCCTTGCTGAATATTCGGACTCAACCCCGAGCAGATCTGGGGATTTCCCCATTCGAAATGTTATATGGTATGCCTTATAATTTAGAAAGGGCACAAACAAATCCAAACGTTAGTGAACGATACATTAACGAGTATATAGTAACCCTGATGAAATTCAGGAAACAGTTATGGGAAAAGGGAATGTTGGCCCAGAGACCACCGTTAAATCTTGTATTACATCAGGTTCAGCCCGGAGACTGGGTACTAGTCCGAAGTTGGAAGGAAAATCCGATAACACCTAAGTGGGAAGGACCTTACCAGGTGTTGCTGACAACGGATTCAGCGGTACGGACTGTAGAAAAAGGATGGACTCACGCAAGCTGGATCAAAGGACCAGTAAATCCGTCTAAATTCACCGACCATCCTGAGTGGGAGGTAAGAAGCACACCTGGGGATTTAAAGCTAACACTGCAGAAGAAAGTGCAACCTTGAAGGACTTTATTCTTCTACTTCCTTTTGGGACATGAAACCTATACTGACACCACATGGATGCTGAACCTTGGGATCCACAGTACTTTTCTTTCACAATAGAAAACAGAAAAACAGGGGTACCACTAGAAGGTGGGGAAAGTGTACTAAGTGCAGAGGTTAAACTCAAATGTAATGCTGAAAACTGCTGGGGAAATTGTAATCCGTTTGTATGCTTTGTCTGTTTAGTTTGTAAGGAGGAGTGGTGGGCCCATTGCACTTAGCGGTTACATCCCTAGAGGGGTGTGTCACAGGTGTTACTGGAATCAAAGGAGGCTCACTTCTCAGGTCCTAGCCACCGTAGTGGCTGCGGGGGGCTTTCAGTGGGATCTAAAAGTGGTGGGAAATTTTTTTCAAAGGGGGTGAACCCTCAATTTTACTGCTACCACTCTAATGAACCTACCCCATTTGTAGCCAAAATTGTAGCTGCCCTGTGTAGGCGGTGGGTACCCGAACTCAGTTGCTATACTCCTCTAATTAAAGCCCATAAGTGGAGCAGGTATATTAAACGTATCCAAAAGCATGGGGCAAACACCCCTCCTGAAGAGTACTCTTGCTGCCGAGAAGATGGAACCCCCATAGCTCGCTGCAACCGAGTTGATGGGCGAGGCAGAGGAGAAAATGTTTGTGGAGTGGGTTGCCCACGGGCACAGAGGAGACTAAAGGTGGGGACCCAAAGGCGATGGGAGGGCAGGTTACAGAAACAATGGGATAGTAATCACCACTGGCAGACAAGTTGCGGGCATTGGGGAAGCTACTACCTCCGGTTAGGAATAATTTGTTTGATGTCCCTAAAAGGAGTACATGCAAGCCACGAACCGTTTAAATGGTCACTTATAAAATGGGAAGGTCAGAGAGAAATTCAAACACAAACTACTTCGGGAAGTCCCAGCTTTAACATAACTCTAGATGATCTACTTGACAGGACAGGTTCTAGCCCCTATAGTGTATTCTACATGTGTCCAGCATCTAACCCAGGGAGGTCATACTGTAACTACCCCGGAGAATTTTACTGTGGATATTGGGGCTGTGAAACAATTTCCCTAGGATGGTCGGTCCAAATCCAAGATAAGTACTTAAGAGTTGAAAGAGGTCCACATGGATGTAAAAAACCCTGGACAGATCCATCAGGGGTGGTAACTTATATCGGTACTTGTAAATGGGTCTATCTTAATGTCACGCAACCCCAAGACCCGGGATGGGTAGTAGGAAAATTCTGGGGAGTTAGAATATGGGAACCCGGGAAAGACCGAGGAGGACATATTGTTATAAAGAAGGAAATTATACCCCACGATCCTCAGCCTGTTGGACCAAATCCTATAATGACAGACTCAAAAGCCACAATAACGGATCAGAGTAACTTAGACAACATAAGCCAAGAAAGTTTTACAGAGACCAAAAATGAATCACAGCTAATAAAGACAACAGCCGTGACACAACCCAGTAAAGGGCCCCTGTGGAAAATCCTACAAGCCACCTTTAGGGTGTTAAATAGTACATACCCCAATTTGACTAAAGAGTGCTGGTTATGTTACAGTATTAATCCACCCTTTTATGAGGCCTTAGGTTCTGTAGCAAAATCTAAAAGAATAAATGGGACCAATCCCTCCTTGTGCCTTTTGGAAAGGGGAAAAGAAAAGCACCCCAGGGGTATCGATGGCTCAGGTAAATGGGAAGGGGAGGTGTATAGGCAACATACCTCGAGATAAAGGACCACCTCTGCGGGGGTAAAAATGGCTGTAACCGACTCCCATAAACCTGCCCAATGGTTAATCCCTGCTGCAAATACCAAGTGGGTCTGTAACACATTAGGGGGTAACCCGTGTATATCAATACCTAATTTCAACGAAACATCCGAATACTGCATTCAGGTCATGATAGTTCCCCGAATCGTATACCACCCAAAGGACTATGTGTATAAACATCAAACCACTCCAGGACACCACCTGGTAAAGCGGGGAACCGTTTACAGCCCTTACAGTTGCTGTATTATTAACATTAGGAGGTGCTGGAGTAGGAACAGGAGTAGCTTCTTTAGTAAAACCAACAGCAAGAATTTAAAAATCTTAGAGTCTCAGTGGATGAAGACCTAAGTAGAATAGAAAAAAGCAATAGACGGTCTTGTAAAATCAGTAAGATCTCTTTGGGAAGTTGTATTACAGAATAGGCGGGGATTAGACCTGTTATTTTTTACAGCAAGGGGGATTGTGTGTAGCTTTACAGGAAGAATGTTGTACCTATGCGGACCACACTGGGATAGCAATTGACACCATGGCTGAGCTCCGAAAACAACTGGAGCAACGTAAAAAGGATAGAGAAGCCCGGCAAAGTTGGTATGAATCTTGGTTTAACTATTCTCCCTGGTTAACAACTTTGTTGTCTACCATAGCAGGACCATTAATCTTGCTAATTTTAGGACTCACCTTTGGCCCTTGCATCTTTAACAGAATCATTAGCATAGTAAAAAGTAGGTTAGAAGCAGCTCACCTCATGTTAATACGAGCAAAATATGAAGCCTTGAATGGAGAAGAAACAGAAAACTATTTAGAATTAAGTAAAAAAGAATTACAAAGATTTGGCGAACAAAAGTAGGATATAGAAAAAGGGGGGATTGTGATAGATAAGGAACCTTTTGTTCGCCTGACAGACCTTGAGAAAGATATCGCCTGGGCCTGTGGAGCCAGGATGAGGTAAATTGTTTTATTGCTTTGCTTTGCTTGCCAAGAAGATGTTAATTGTTTAGCTTTGCTAGCCAGACAGACCTTGAGAGTTAATCACTTTGCTTTACTTGCATAAATCACATATCTAAGTGTTAGCAAGTTCCCAAGAAACCGCCGGATCACCCTATAAGGAGGAGGGGGGTTAGCAAGACAAAACAGAGAAAGAGGCTCCTCACCTTCATCCCTCGACCACCAGAAGGCAGAAAAAGACCCCTAGCAACTGGAAGAGCATGCGCAAATTACTAAAAACACGTAATCCAGAAACAACTTAAAAGGGACCAACTGCGGGGGGGTTGCGGCAGTTGGTGGAGCGGGCTCTGCTCGACTCCCTTGCCGCCCGGCGCAGCGCTGATCTTTACTTTTGCTTTTCTGTGACCAATAAATTTTTCAATTTTTGATTCGATCTCGCATGGTCCATTGTACTCATTTATAACAGTGGGGACGAGGGGGATAAGCATAATCTTTTCCCTTTGAGAGAAGTCCCCACTGCTCCTGGAGTGATCGGTTTTGTAAATGTGCCAATTAACATCACGGATGTCAGAGCCTTTAAGAAAGAAATGGGTAATTTGATGGATGACCCGTTAGGGGTGGCTGATAGATTAGATGAGTTTTTAGGGACTAGCATATACACATACGATTATATCACTGCTATGTTAAGATCATTACTTAATATTGAGGAGCGGGAAATGATAAGGCAAGCCGCTATTCGGGACTGGGAACGCAGACACTCCCAGGGAGTACGAGGTGACCAGAGATGGCCCAGCCAGAGACCGTCGTGGGACGCACAAACAGAAGATGGCAGGAATAGGATGACAGAATTGAGGAATATGGTAATGCAGGGTGTGCGGGAGGCGGTACCGAAGGGCCAGAACATGAGTAAAGCATTAGGGGAGTGTCAGAGGAGGGAGGAAACGCCCACAGAATGGTTGGAGAGGCTGAGGAGAAGCCTTCAAATGTATTCAGGGACAGACCCCGATTCCTCAGTTGGGGAGGTCCTCTTAAAGGCACAGTTCATGGCAAAATCATGGGAGGACATACGAAAGAAACTAGAAAAGATAGAGGGATGGCAGGAAAAAGGGCTACAGGAGCTACTTAGGGAAGTACAACGGGGCTACATGAGGAGGGAGGTGGAACAACAAAAAGCACAAGCCAGGGTGTTGGTAGCAGCAGTAAGGGAAGCGCAAAGGCAGGAACAGGTCCAAGAAGAAGAGAAACAAGCACAGATCCACCAAACCCTGAAAAGACGCAACCCTCCGCCGAAGAAACAGATGGAAAACCAGAAAGACAGACAAGAGTGCTACTATTGTAAGAAGAAGGGACATTTCAAGAGGGACTGCCAGAAGAAAAAGAGACACGAGAAGATCTCTCAAGAAGATTAGGGGTGTCAGGGGCTTTTCCATTTAGGGTCCAGAACAACACGGAACCCCCTGGTAAAGCTGAAAATAGGACCCCAGAAAATAGAATTAATATTTTTAGTAGATTCAGGAGCAGAAAGAAGTACAATTCAGTGGTTGCCCCCGGGATGTACAAAAAGTAAAGATACCATAGTGGTTATTGGAGCAAACGGAGAGCCTTTCAAGGTACCGGTGATTAAAGATGTAAGAATAAAATCAGAAACTAGATTTTGTTTGGGGGACATATTATTCGTCGAGGAAGCCAATTACAATTTATTAGGTAGAGATTTGATGGTGGCTTTGGAAATCAGCTTGATTGTGCAGGGATCCCGGCTTATGGTAAGCTTGTATAAATTGACCATAGAGGATAAGAAAAAAATAAATTCTAAAGTCTGGCACACTCAAGGAGAAGCAGGGAAACTAGAAATGGAACCAATCCATATAGAAATTGATAAGCCAGAAGAACCTATTAGAATTAAACAATATCCCACACCTATGGAAGGGAGGAGAGGACTAAATCCTGTAATAGAGGATTTATTGAAAAAAGGAACTTTAGAACCAAGCATGTCTAGACATAATTCCCCTGTTTTAGCAGTCCGAAAGGCAGATGGTAGCTACAGGTTGGTGCAGGATCTTAGAGCGGTAAATTAAAAGAACTAGAACATTATTCCCCTCTGTGTCAAACCCATATACTCTATTGAGCAAAGTTTCCCTGGAAGATATATGGTACAGTGTGATAGATATTGAAGATGCTTTTTGGTCTTGCCCCCTAGCTGAGGACAGTAGGGATTACTTTGCCTTTCAGTGGGAAGATCTGGATACCAATAGAAAACAACAGTACAGGTGGACTGCCTTGCCTCAAGGATTTGTAGATTCACCAAATCTGTTCGGTCAGGCACTTAAACTGCTATTAAGCCAGTTTGTACCGGTGGAGGGAACAAAATTATTGCAATATGTAGATGACTTATTGGTAACAGGTCCAAAAGAAGAGAATGTGAGAGCAAGCTCTATAGAATTATTAAATTTCCTGGGGGAGAAAGGGCTGAAAGTTCCTAAGTCCAAGCTCCAGTTTACTGAACCCGAAGTTAAATATTTAGGACACTGGCTAACAAAAGGGAAAAAGAAATTGGATCCTGAAAGAGTAGCAGGGATTGTTACTTTACCTCCCCCACAAACAAAAAGAGAGATAAGACAGACATTGGGACTTCTGGGGTATTGCAGACAGTGAATAGAAGGGTATAGTGAAAAGGTAAAGTTCTTATATGAGAAACTTACCACTGATAGATTGAAATGGACAGAACAGGATGAAGAAGGATTCAAAAAGATAAAGGAGGTACTCATAACAGCACCGGTTCTAAGTCTCACTGATGTAAAAAGGCCATTTCAGTTGTTTGTAGATGTTAGTAATCACACTGCCCATGGGGTATTGACACAAGATTGGGCAGGGGACAGAAAACCTGTGGGTTTTGTATCGAAGCTTTTAGACCCTGTAAGCAGGGGCTGGCCGACCTGCCCACAGGCAATTCTGGCAATAGCATTGTTAGTGGAGGAGGCAAAGAAAATAACATTAGGAGCCTCGTTAATAGTGTATACCCCCCATAATGTAAGGAGCATACTGCAACAAAAGGCGGATAAGTGGCTCACAGATGCAAGGTTATTAATATATGAGGCCATGCTAATAGACTTACATAATTTAGAATTACGGACAACCTCTGCATTAAACCCTGCTGAATTCCTGGTTGGGGAAGCTCCAGAAGAAACTACACATGAGAGTGCTGAGGTGGTAGAATTACAGACGAGAATCAGAACGGATTTAGAGGAAGAAGAGTTAGAGGAAGGTGAGAAATGGTTTGTGGATGGATCAGCGAGAGTTGTTGAAGGGAAAAGGAAGTTGGGATATGCGATTGTGGATAGTAAAACAGGGGAGGTAGTGGAGCCAGGTCCCCTGAGTGCAAGTTGGTCTGCGCAGGCATGTGAATTGTATGCGGTGTTGCAAGCATTGAAAAGGTTAAAGGGAAAGAAGGGGACAATCTTCACAGATTCAAAATATGCATTTGGAGTAGTTCACACCTTTGGAAAAATTTGGGAGGAAAGAGGTTTAATTAACACTCGGGGAAAGGGATTAATTCATGGAGAGTTAATAAAGCAAATCGTAGAAGCAATCAGAGGGCCAGACGCAATCTCAATTGTACATGTAAAAGGACACCAAACAGGGAGACAGTTTCGAACTAGAGGGAACAATTTGGCAGATAAAAAAGCAAAAAGTGCAGCATTATCAAAGGTAAGTACCCCGGAGGTCGAAGGGAATGGGACTCAGGGGTATCCCACATACCTCACCCCTAAAGAAATCGAAGGATATGAGAAGAGAGGAGGAAAACTGGAAGAATGCAAGTGGAAGTTACCAGATGGGAGGGAACTCATATCAAAGGAGTACACTAGGAAAATTTTGAGAAGATTACATCAACAAACACATTGGGGGGCTGAAGCATTAGCAGAGCAGTTTTTAAAATTTTTTGGATGTAAAGGGATTTTTGAATTGGCAAAACAGGAAGTCCAAGGGTGCTTAGTGTGCCAAAGGGTTAACAAGGCCAAAACTCGACAAACGGTTTGGGGAAGCCACCCTATAGCATACCGGCTATTTGAAAGAATCCAAGTAGATTTCACAGAATTACTCAAAGTGGGGCGATATAAATTTTTGTTAGTCCTGGTTGACAAATTAACTCATTGGGTGGAAGCCTTCCCAAGCTCTAGAGCTACAGCCCAGACAGTATCTAAATTTCTTTTAGAAGAAATAATTCCTAGATATGGAATAATCAATTATATAGATTCGGACCAACGAACACACTTTACCTCCAAAGTTATTAAATAATTGACAGGAGCCTTAGGGCTTTGATGGGAATACCACACCCCATGGCATCCCCAAAGCTCAGGACAGGTAGAGCAAATGAATCAAACATTAAAAGCCTAGTTATCGAAACTAATGATAGAAACAAAAATGTCATGGCCTAAATGTCTCCCTCTGGCACTACTAAACATCAGGACCATGCCTCATTCAGAGACTGGAATATCACCCTTTGAAATGCTTTATGGCATGCCCTATAGTCATGGAATGCCGGTGGGACACCCTAAAATAGAGGATGGACAAATACAGCCATATTTAGTAGCAATAAATAAAAATTTACAAGAGCTACGGAAACAAGGAATCATAACCCAAAACACTCCCTTGGGATTTTCCATACATAAAATTCAACCAGGGGATAAAGTTCTTATAAAAACTTGGAAAGAGGTCTCTCTCTCTCCTCACTGGGAAGGTCCTTTTCTTGTTCTTCTAACAACAGATACAGCAGTACAAACAGCAGAAAAAGGCTGGACCCAAGCTTCACGAGTAAAGAAGAGACACCTGAGTGGAGAGTCACTTCCACTCCTGGAGATCTAAAATTAAAAATTGCAAGGACCAAGTAAATGGACAACAGAGATCACATAAGGTGTACAGTTTGAGGGTGTAAATGTTATCCATTTATCCAACTTTTTTGGTTGCACATTTGCAAAAGGGGGGGTATCATACTAAGTGCTTATGTACCAAGTGTCTAGGAAAAGAGTGGTCTCTGACTAGTCGAATTTTAATACTCACCACTAATTTTAACTTAATTGAATTAGACTCTCCGATCTGGTATTGTGTGTACAAACACAGTGTAAGAGGAAAATTGGTCTCCAAGGCTAACATTTTAGCGATCGAGTGCCGAAGGACAAATAGAGTACCTTGCAAAGCAGATACAATCAGATTATCTAAGTGGGGCATCTTTAAAAGAAGATATTCAGCTCGGTCTAGTCTTGGACCCTGGGAAGGGTACACGTGCTGCCAAGAAGATGGTTTTCCTCGCCGCTGGAGGCACCCCAGTGGGCGTAGGCAAAGGCAGATGGGTATGCCTGTGGGGAGTCCTGATGGGCCTGAGCCTAGCTGTGTGCCAAGCAACTAATATGTCCCCAGTAAAATCACTAGGCTTTGGGAAACGAGTCTAAGTGATGAGTGTGGGGAATGTTTGTAGCCTACTTTCAGGTAAATCAGTTATGTTATGATCATACCCAGCTAAAAATGTGTACAATGGGGGGTAAAACTTATTGGGTGGGTAAAAATTTAAAGTATGAGAACAGGTTAACAAGCAATAATGAGCCAGTTATCATTGACCTATTGGATGCAAACGATGACAGAGAGTGTCTACAGTTTAATAACTTTTTCTGTTTTTCAAGGGACAAGGAGGGTATAGATCCGGAAAGTAAAATAAAGCAAGTAGCCCAGGAACTAAAGAGACAGGAATCAGAAATGAGGAAAAAGAGAATAGAACAGGAAAGATTAAGAACATTGAGTGAACAATATGATCAATTAGAAAAACAGTACAATAATTGGGGATTACCTGCATCAGATAAAAATTTGTTCATTGATCTGATGCAGGAAATTGCCACTGAATTAGGCATGTCAAATTGCTGGATCTGCGGGGGTTTGAAATCAGCAGAAAGATGGCCTTGGAAAGGTGAGGTCTTATCTCCAGAACAACTCCTGAAATGGGATAACACAAAAAATTTCAAAAACAATTCAAAGACCTGAAGGCTGGGTCTTGAACAAAAGAGTTGTTGGAACAATTTGTATTAGCCGGGAGGGAAAAGAGTATACTGAAGTAGTAGGATACACACCGTGCATATCTACTCTCACAGTAAACTCAAATAATAAAAGCAAAACTTGGCAACCAGAACCCCCATCTGGGTACTGGAGTCCCAAAAAGGGAGAGGCGTGTGAATGGAATGAAAAAATTGGGTTATGTTGGAAAAAAGGTTCTGGAGTTAATCCTTACCAATCCTTAGGAGAGATAAGTATTTATTGGACCAAACCAGAAGATACAGACATCACATGGAAGGCCCCGGATGGAATATATTGGGTGTGTGGAAAAAAAGCTTATAGCGAATTACCAAAAAAAATGGAAAGGGTCCTGTACACTGGGAATGATACAACCTGTTTTCTTTACCCTACCAAGATCAGAAAGCGGCCTATTAGGAGCACCCTTATACGAGACCTTAAACAGAGAAAAAAGAGAATTAAAAAAGAAATTGCCAAATATAGGTGGCGGCCAAACTTGGGATGGAGAGGAATGGCCTGCAGAAAGGATAATAGAGTATTATGGTCCTGCTACATGGGCCCAAGATGGAAGTTGGGGTTATAGGACTCCTATATATTTATTAAATCAATTAATTAGATTGCAAGCAGTGGTGGAAATAGTGTCCAACCATACCTCTGACATTTTTGAATTACTAGCCAAACAGCATTCCCAAATGCGGGCCTTTGTATATCAAAACAGAATAAGCTTAGATTATTTGTTAGATGAAGAGGGAGGGATATGTGGAAAATTCAACGAGTCAGAATGTTTCATAGAAATCGATGATTATGGAGACACCATAAGGGGTTTAGCCAAATAAATAAAAAAGGTAGCACACGTCCCAGTTCAAAAATGGAATTCAATCCTTCAGGCATCTTGGTGGGACCAGCTATTCAAAGGGGCCTGGTGGAAAAAGATAGCTTTCTTTATAGCATTTTCCACAGCAGGGGTAATGTTCCTGCCCTGTTTAATACCATGTTTTATCAGGTTAATACACTCAGTGGTACAAAGAATGCAAGCTGCAGCTATGCCTGTGGACCCAGGGCGAGCCTCAGGAATATTAGGTAACAAAGCATCTAAAATAATGAAATTAGAAGTGGGTGAAATAAACACCAAAGCAGTGGAAGCATTAGCTAGGTTTGAAGAACGAGTAGAGAGGGACAGATTTATTCACAGAGAATGGGATAGTAGCGAGGAATATGAAGAAGACTAAAAATTTTTTTTTGACACGAATTAATGTGTTTATATAGAAGGGGAGGGATTGTAATGGATGAATATAATGTAATTCGTCTAAGAATTATATAGTAGTGTAAAGAAAGCAATATTTGTAAACCAAACCACAGACACAGATTGCTTGATTATATCATTGTAACAGCCAACAAAAGTAGGATAGCTCAAATTAACAACTTAATAGACCTAGCCGCAGCGAAGATGGCCCTGTCTAGGGAGGCACCCAAGCTACAAGGACCCAATAAGCACCCTTAATCAACGCCATGGAAAAAATGCATCTGAATGCCCGGTTTCCCATAAACTGAGATCTACAGGATACATCTCCATGTGGCCATCCCAAAAGCCAGGACATGTCCTCATCAGAATTCATCGCCTTCCAGGATATGGTTTTGTCCAGCCCAAAGCAGTGAAAGAAAACTACATGAATATGCTGAACAACAAGAGAAGACAAAGACCTCTGCTTCGGGAAAGGAAAAACTGTATAAAAACTGGACTAACCAAAGCTGTTTTGTGAACACTTGGGGATTCGGAGCGATAGAGTTCGAATCATTGTGTGTTCACCCGACGTCGACCCCGGGCTCGGAGCTGTTTCTTTGCAGTTTTGGCTATAGAGGACCGTGTTTCGGTCGCAAAATAAATATCGCTTATTTTACTCATATTTAATTTGGCTTGATTATGTTCATATTTATAACATCCCTGTTATCAAAAATGTGTCCAACAGACCCAGAGTGGTCCTTAATTGGGAAAGTTGAAGACTGTTTTAATAACACCTCTAATTCACTCTTCATGTCTATCTTATTCAACACATGAAGTATTCATCCCATAGAAAAATGACTCATGGAACATAAAAGCATATCCTATATGCAAGGAGAGAGCTATGGTTGCACACCGATAGGGTTGCTTCTCCCCAAGGGAGTGAAAGGTGACAGAGTGACAGAGACCTCAGGTAGGTGAGCTGTGCTTCACTGTGATGTGGTGATAGCATTTCCCAAGGAAAGGCAATGGACAGGGAGCAGGGGCAAGAACTATTTATAGCACAGCTGGACATCAGCATCATTTTGCATGAAAAACAAAAGGTGCTTCACTAGCCCAAGACGTGGCCCCCTCCTAGTCCCAAATGCACCACAGAGACTAGGGAACCTTGAAAATCCCTTGGGTCAAGCCACATGGCATGGGGAGAGGAGGGCTGCTGAGGTCCCCAGATGAAGTCTAGGGGATGGGACCATGACTTTTCTGCTTAAATAATTATTTAAGAGACTGTTGCTTAATTCCAGATTCTTCTACCTGGAATTCTTATCTTTTTGTAATTGAAATTGTTTTTCTGTCTAAGTTTTGACAGCACTGAGAAAGACTTGGGCAAGACTGCATACCCTGTGCTCTTTCCATTTTATTTCATTTGTGACTGATTAGGGCTGAAACAACCCCATGTCTACTCCCCCAAATGATGCTGTATCAATTGGGTTTTAAGGCTTTTGTCTTTCCTCCTGGGATATTATGCCAGGGCTACTAGGTTTGGGCTGCACCTCAACCCTCCATCTTCCAACCACAGCCCAAGGCAGTTTCTTTTGCCGTCTCTCCTTGCCGTCTGTGCAGGAGGCAGGGATGCCCTGGGAGGGGGTAGGGGGGTGAATGCTTATATCTGCCGACAGTTTATGTAAAGGAACCAGAAAGAAAAAAAATAGCAATAGCAATATGCATCTAGTGTGATCCCTCCAACTGAGTTTTTTTCAGATGAGAGGGAAGAACCAATATGCAGTTCCATGTCTTTGGTCCAGCTCAGTTTTGGGCAACGGGGATTCAGGCAGAAGGTATTCTGTCCCCCAGCATAATGCACTCTTTATACGTCAGAGAAAGATCTCCTTGGTGAACTGGGATGGGAGCAGAATCCTCTAACCTCCACTGCAATTTCTTGGAGAGTTCAGTCCAGCATTGTGAGGAAGTCCACCAGGTTTGTTCTTTCAACACAATCAGACTTCAGCTTAGTTTTAACCATGTTTTGGTGATCACAAGGCTGCAACCCAGCTGAAACAAGACTTTTTTTTTCCTAAATCACAAGACTAAATTGGCTTTTAAATTGCATACAGAAAAAAGGAGGGAGCCCCAAAGAGGAGAGAAACGAAATTTGCTGCTGAATAACTGCCCTGCCCACAAAAGAATGTTTCTAGGATGCCTGAGCAAACTCTTTTCAGCAGTTTTTTTGGTCACTTGGTAAAATTCAGGAAAACCAAACCACGCACAGAGTTAGCAACATCATGGCTGTTCATGAGTTGAGAAGCAATGGGAAGATTTGAGGACACACTCCAACTATTACAGGTGTTTGTAGGACTTCTCTGAAAATCCTTCCTGTGAGGCATCACAGTTCAAATACAGATTTCAGCTGATTCTAGGAGAAAATATTGGCCATTTTTTCTCCTGTTCAATCACATTAACCTTGCAAACTCTTGGTTTTAGAAATTATTGTCTCAGCCACAGCAGAACACATCAGCAGAAATAAGGCTGCATGTACAACTAACTCCCTTATTTCCCGCTTATTTTCACATTTAATCATAGTGACATCTGCTATCAAGGACTCTATATGCCCTTGTATAATTAGATATGTAATTTACACAATTAAATATCCAATTGACCCAATTAAATTAAGGGATTGAAATCGCCAGTGCCATAGGAACTCAGCTGCAGATTTGTCAGACAGGCATCTGAGGCTCTCTGCAATCCCCTCTCAACCAAACCATGTCTGCTTTGTAGGCAACCCTGAATGTCAGCAAATTTTGCTTTTCAATAGAAAAAGGGGAAGCAAGTCCCAAGGACTCAAAATTTTTACAGATAATACCTTGCCATCATCTTCTTCTTCTAATATAACTGGGAGGAACTGATCATGCTGGAATAAGTATAAAGAGAAGAGAAGGTCCTGAAGATATTCCTGGAGCAATATAGGACCTAACCAAGACAAACCAGGGGGATGGACAGACTGTAGTTTCAAGATACTAGTGTTCAAATATGGGTTTATGCATTAACCCAATGCTGGCAGCTGCTGAAGAGCAGTATTGTCCAAAGACACTCCATGAGACAGTGGGAGAAGATGTGCAACAAAGAAAAGTAGATTTAAAAAAAAAAAAAAAACATTAAAGAGGTTTAATCTACCTCCGGTCGTTTCTCCTCCTTCTGAACAGTTTCTTGGTGTGCGTGATTTCAGCTTCATGAGGCAATGAATGGTAACCCTGTAAAACAGAGGAAAAAGCAGTGATCAGCTTCAAGAGACAGGAGGCATCAATATGGAAGGGATCAGAGTGAGACAGAGCTGTACACTCAACAAGTGAGTGTGATAAAAGAAACAGTTGCCATCCAAACATCCTTACAATATCTCAGACCCTACTGAAGCAGGACTGGAAATCCACAGGCTTGTACCCTCTCAGGGCTGTTGCAACGAGCAGATGAAGTTATCTGCAATTTCTGTATGGGTGAAACCACATGGGGCAAATAGTTGGGCCATGGATGATGGATCCAAATACACACCACTGACAGGGAATTCACCCACTTCACACATGACACTGCTGACACTGGTGCACCTAAATCACCCACTTTCACTGGGCTGTTTCATTTGCATATTTATCTAAAACCCAGCTGTACAAATATCTGTAAAGGGATGATGCTCAGCAGCCTTTTGAGGATATTAGAGTAAGCAAACGGGAGCTGCAACTGGCAGATCTTCTGGGGCTATGCTCCCACACCATTAGCAAGTCAACAACCACATCACAAGCATCTCAATGAGCCTGCCCACCGTGAGCTAGTCAGCACATCCCACCCCTGAGGAACAAAAGGGCAGTATCCACCTTACTGGAAACCATTGAGATTATAAGGATGTTAAATGATTTGCCCAAACCAAGACAGTGTAAGAGCTGTGTGTAACTCAAGCTGCTGTCTTGCCCTCTTCTCCACTGAAGGTGCTCTGACTTGGTATGCCTATCTGATTAGGGGGATGGTCTATTTATCATCTTACTATGAACATGGTGAAGCTTTGTTAATGTGAGCAAAGAGCTCCAAGGTTCCTAGATGAAAGGTACTACATAAGTACAAAGTATTTTTTATTTTTCATGGACTGCAGAGCTGTTATAACCATAAATAATTTTATTTATGCAGTACTGTACTTCCCAGGATGGCAATAAAAGCCCTGTAAACATAACTCCTTTTATTTCCATCTCAATCTATCTTAGCTTCTGAGCTCCAGCCACTGCTGGTGAATCACCATGAACAAGGGGCCATGAAGGAGCAGTATGGGCAAAGGTAAGGGCTGGGTGGAGATACGTTGCATTGAGCAGCAGCTTTGTCAGATCGGCAGGACAAAATAACTCACTGACTTTAAAACAAAGTCCCTCTTTCGTTGCATGAAAAGCCTTTAAAGATGACAGTTAATTTTAGCAGCAGTTACTGAGATAATAATATTTTTAGTTTCTCTGGTGGAAGATTAAATGGAGAAGAAAAGTTGCTAGGGTGGTAATAAATTTAGCCTTGTAGACTAGAGAAGGCATCCCCAAGTCTAAGACCAACAAGGTTTCTTATGACCATTGTAATGGAGGAATATAATGTAATTCGTCTAAGAATTATATAGTAGTGTAAAGAAAGCAATATTTGTAAGAGCAAAGTAAAAAGCTAAAACCAAACCACAGAGAGTAAAGACACAGATCGCTTGATTATATCATTGTAACATCCAACAAAAGTAGGATAGCTCAAATTAACAACTTAATAGACCTAGCCGAAGCGGAAATGGCCCTGTCTAGGGAGGCACCCAAACTACGAGGACCCGATAAGCACCCTTAATCAACGCCATGGAAAAAAAATACATCTGAATGCCCGGTTTCCCATAAACTGAGATCGACAGGATACATCTCCATGTGGCCATCCCAAAAGCCAGGACATGTCCTCATCAGAATTCATCGCCTTCCAGGATATGGTTTTGTCCAGCCCAAAGCAGTGAAAGAAAACTACATGAATATGCTGAACAACAAGAGAAGACAAAGACCTCTGCTTCGGGAAAGGAAAAACTGTATAAAAACTGGACTAACCAAAGCTGTTTTGTGAACACTTGGGGATTCGGAGCGATAGAGTTCGAATCATTGTGTATTCACCCGACGTCGGCCCCGGGCTCGGAGCTGTTCCTTTGCGGTTGTGGCTATAGAGGACCGTGTTTCGGTCGCAAAATAAATATCGCTTACTTTAATCATATTTAATTCGGCTTGATTACGTTCATATTTATAACAACCATCCTTTCTGACCATCTCCAAAGAACATGGAGAAAGTGCTGCTGCAGGAACCCTACAGCTCCCACAGCAGCTGTAGCCTTCCACTTCAGAGACCTTCAGTCTTCAAGACTTCAAGCCATAAAGAACTCACTGAGCCCTTAAGTAAGTCCCGATGCTGGCTTGCATGTCCCCATTTGAACCTTGCTTTGGCTGCAGTGTGTTTCCTTATAGGGTAGTTTTCCTTTTATTTTTCTTCTTCACTTTTAACTCTTTCAGAGAAAACCGGATGCACCATGATCATACAGTTTAGCACACGCGTTAGAAAGCATGTTCAAGAGTAGTACCCAGTGTCAGTGACCAATTTATCCTTCTATGTCACTAAAGGACCCTTAAGTCACAGAGGTGCCACACCAGTCACGGCATCCTACGTGATCCCTCATAGCAATGGTACAGGGGTGATCATTACATGAAGTTGTCGTAGCTTTCCTGCAGATCTGCTCATCCAACAAGGATCTGCTCAGAGATGCATGTTGTTCTGTGGTCCTCTGCTCACATCCCTGTAACCAGCACCAGAAAGAGTTCTCCTTAGGCTCCCTGGATCTCAACTCACCACAGAAAGTTAGCCCATCTCTGACTAGTAAGAGGCAGTTTAGCAGTAGGGAAAGCTGGCAACTTGCTCTCACAGGGCTATGGTTGGGTTATTCCCTAGCTAACGAGGTCTGACTTAGGCTTTTCTTGCAGCCAAACATCTCATGGCTAATGCTATATGATATTTTTAATGCTTAATAGCTTAGAATCATACTAAACCTTTTACATTGCTAAGGACTCTGATTTGAGTTTTCCTCATTGCTTATTTTCCCAATCACTTATTTTCCCTGAATGAATAGGAGGAGCTTAATATCTGCAAGATGCAGAGCACTCTGTGGTCTGTAATGAGTCTACAAGAAGACCTACACAAGAGGGATGGTTGTTGCTCCTGTGATGCCTTGAGAGGCTACCTAGAACAGAGGCTGGACAGTGTTAGAGGAATAAAGTAGGTATTTATTAAAAAGGCCTTCAAAGAATACACCTTGGGCAGTACAACAGCCTTGCCGAGGCTACACCCAAGATGGAAGACAGGTCACACATTTTCACACTAAGTCTTTGGTCCATTTAGATATTTGGGTTAATTGTTAAATTACAGCTTTAGGTTAGCAAGTCCAATCCTCACAGTTTGCTCTCCTCAATTCGCTGTTGTTTATACCTTTGGGGTCTGAAGCTGCAATGGTGTCCTTGGTTCTCAAGCTGGAAAAGGATTGTTTTGTCTAATTAAACTGTGAGGAGAACTTGTTTACAATTTACATGAAGTTCAGTTATATACTAATGCAGTAGAAAATCTGGAAAATATGAAAGCTAAAACCTGAGGCATCACCTGCTTGGACCAGAAGACACCATCAAGGCCAGGTGTTCATGGTTTTCATAGGCAGATTTGCAATTTCTCAATGAGAAACAAAATCATATTTGATCTCTTTTGCACATAGTTTTTATTTTGATATTTATTCACAGGTGACTGGAGGAGAACATAGCAGACCAACATTTCAGTGCTGCCAGTTCTGGAAGCGAGGGGTGTGGGAAAAGCAAAGAACAAGGAGACCATGGTCTCACAAAGGATTGCTAATAGGGATAATTTTCAATTTTGGAGCTAAACAAGTTTAAATCATAAACATGTGCACTCGAACAAAAAAAAGGCCAATAGCTCTGGAAAAGAAGGAATGTTTGGGACTGATCTGCTCTCTGGGAGAGACCCCTAGAGATCAGCTATGTTGTGATGTGCATATTCAGCTCTTGGAGAACGGAAGGTGATGTGCCTGTGAAGCTTAGGTGACTGTCATATGGGCAGCTAGTGTACGCCACGGGAAATCTGTCATCTACTGGAATTGCTGCAAAAAGACAGTAAAGGGAAGCAGGTTTGAAGCCCATGTGTAAACTTTTTGAGCTTTACCTTCCCAATGAAGGCATCTATCCAGCCCTCAACCCTGTCCACTTCACTGAAGGAATGCAGAAAGTTGGCAACTGCCTCTCTGTTGCCACAGACCCATTTACATCCAAGTTTAATGAAAGAACAAATTAAAAACTTTCAAGATCTCATTGGCAATCTGCAGCAACCAAAAGCCTCCACCTCTTCCCACACCAATACTTGCCTCTCCCCAGCAACATCCCTCTCCTGAGCCTTCCCTCCAAAGCTGTGGGGTACTAGACTGGAATGGATACAAGGAACAGGGGCAAGACCAGAGGAGGGAAATGTTTGGTTTTAAAGATGCCCTGATAAAAGCAGAAGCTTTAATATTTTTTTCATGCCTCCACTGCATCAGCATCAGGTGAAGAAGTTAAAGGAAGGCACCATCTTTGCCTCCTTTACTGATGATGGTAAATGATAGAATGATAGAATCATAGAATGGTTTGGATTGGAAGGAACCTCAAAGGTGATCTAGTTCCAACACCCCTGCCACGGGCAGGGACACCTTCTACTAGACCAGGTTGCTCAAAGCCCCATCCAACTTGGCCTTGAACACTGCCAGGGATGGGGAACCACAGCTTCTCTGGGCAACCTATGCCAGTGCCTCATCACCATCACAGTCAAGAATTTCTTCTTAATATCTAATCTAAACCTGCCCTCTATCAGTTTGAAGCCATTCCCCCTTGCCCTAACATACCATGTCCTTGTCAAAAGTCCCTCTCCAGCTCTCCTGTAGACGTTTTAGGTACTGGAGGGTGCTCTAAGATCTCCCCAGAGCATTCTTTTCTCCAGGCTGAACAATCCCAACTCTCAGCCTGTCTCCAGAGCAGAGGTGCTCCAGCCCTCTGACCATCTTTGCACCTTCCTCTGGACTTGCTCTAGCATGTTGTAACCCAATACCTAGAGGTATAAGGAATGTTTAACCCTTCCCAGGTCCCTATCCTATTGGCAGAAAGCCATGGGGGCCTCTTTCCCTCCTGGTCTCTCCTGTTACCCTAACTCCGTGTCCCTATCCTATTGGCAGAAAGCCAATTCCCCTCCCTGACCTTTTCCTAGAAAAGACCGTTAGCTGAGACTCTCTTTCTCTTTGTTCCTGAGACCACCATGCAATAAACCAACCCTGAGATAGACAAAGAGCCTCTTTTGTATTCCTTCGTTTATCTAATGTAACAACTATTAGCTCCCTCTGAGTAATTTAGCTAGAAGGGAGTTACAGATTTGTTACACTAGCAGGTCCATATCCTTCTTATAACGTTGGGGGCCCCAAAGCTGGATTCAGAACTCCTAGTGGAGTTTCACGAGAGTGGAGTAGAAGGGGGCTGCTGGCTCATGTCTAGCCTCTTATCTACCAATACTCTCAAATCATAAGGAAGTAAGAAGAAAGGAGGCAGGTTTTTTGCTGCTATTGGTCCTTCTCTAACCACTGTTAGGTAGAAAATCCCAGCAACTCCTTCAGCCTCTGAAAACAACTGCCTTGCAAAGGAGGTGGTCCTATTTGACACCAACCTGCACCCTCCCTCCTTCTCCCCCACTTCTACACTTCCAAGAGCAACTGTTGCCAGGGATGTCTGAAATTATGGGTGTTTCACAAAGACTTGAGGGGCTATAAGAGCTCAGCGCCCATGGCTTCATCCCTATGGTCTTCATGTCTAACACAGCATGAAATTCAGATCTGAAACCTCACCCCACAACGTGACTGTCTTCACTCATACCCACTAATTCAGCCTCTTCCAAAGATGTTCCCCATACAGCAGAGACACTCAAAGCCTGTGATGGTCAAGCAGGTGAAGATGCCTAAATAGGAAACAGCAACACTGAAACCCTGAGAGTAAACAAAATGTTGAGAAAAGCAACTGGACTGATAGAAAAAAAGCAATGCTGGGATGATGAGAGAAGGAAAATAAAAGGTTAGGCCATATTGCAGGATCAGTCTGCAGGAGCTTTATCTCAAGAACATTTTATGCCCTCAAGAAACATCTCCACCCTTGCTTATCTTAAACAAATATTTGCAGAAGGCCTGAACTGAACAAACAGGTTATTAGGCCTTCAGTAGGCGCTGGGAGTTTTTCTTCATTTTATTGAATGAAAAGTTCAGTGTGGGTTTTATTTTCTGGCGAAGAGGGAAGGGTGAGGTGGGGTCGAGTTCACAGCAGCCCAGAAGACATCCCATCTTCCTGTGCAAAGACAACAACAGAAATATCAAGGATACAGGGAATATAAAAATAAATGATCTGCAGAAACCAACCCAGTGACTTGCAACACCCTGCTGTCCTGGTTTGAAGGACAGGTATCTGCCAATAAAGGCAGAAGTTTTCCTTTGAAGTAGAGACCTTAATCCACTCCCCCCCAAGTATTATAAATGTTTGAATCCAAGACTCTGAGGCAGAGATAAGGGGGTAGGAATAACAGCTCCTTTACTAATATATCTAACATTACAAACAGAAACAACAGCAGTTGTTAAAACTACCAACAGCACAGAACAGATAACTCGGTCCCAGTACTTTCTTTAGCTGTGGGCACACTCTCTTTGCACTCTGTCCCGGTGCTCCACACAGAACAAAGCCCGGCGGCCGCAGAGAGCAGGCCGGAGCGGGGGTGGGAAGGGGCGGCAGCGGCCACGCCAATCTCGGGTGGGAGCGGCTGGAGCAGGCAGCTCCTCGCTCACCGTTGTGTCCGGGTGATCAGCTGTGTCCGCAGAGGCAGAAGGCTGCAGCGGGGCAGATGCAGGGCAGGTGATCGCAGAGGGTCTGGCTCTCCTGCGTTCGGCCGCGTGGCTCCAGACAGGGCGTCCTCCTCCGAGCTCCCCGGAAACACGAGTCCCTCCGGACAACATGAGAGCCCCTCCGGAAGAACAAGAGCCCCTCTGCCAGCCCAGTTCCCACCTACACCTTTTGTTCAGAGTCGTCAAAGGTCCTGGGTGTGACCTGACCAGCTCCATTGGCATAATAATAGGAAAAATTATTTAAATTGACACAGTAATAGAAAAACACTCAACCCCCAACACCTGCGATAAGGCTGTCATCTGCCTCTAGGATGGATTATCCATGGCAGGAAAATCCCAGACATCACAGGGCTGCTGATATATTTAACTTTTATCAGTTCCACACTTGTAGTGTCTATGAGGTTGAATGCGCCAATACTCATTACAACCATTTCAACCAGTCCATTGAACATGAAAAATATAGCAAAGGCACCACTATTTCCCCACTGTCAGCATCCCCATCACCTCTAACCACCCAAGGCCTCCGTTGCAGGGAATTTTAACCAGATGACCTTTAAGGTCCCTTCCAACCCAAACCACTCTATGATTTGTCAACACACAAGTCTTGTGGGCACTTCTAGCAGAGCCATCTCCTTGGAGGCCACTTTCTACTGCCTTTTCCCCTTCCAGGAACTCCCATGGCACTGGCCTGTCATCTACTCTCCTCTCTTACACAAGGGGAATTTTTTACTTCTTGAAAGGAGAGAGCTGAGGCACAAATCAAAGCCTTGACTTGCTTTGGAGACCATTGAAGAATACCAAACAATGTCAGGAAGCCACCTGGAAATTATTTATATTAAAATTATTATGTTAAAATGCAAGTGATGAATCTCTTTCTTCAAATTGCAAACTATTCATTTTTCCTGGAAGGTGCTTATAAAAGTAACTTCTGAATAAGGAATCAGTCAATGCTCAACATCAATGGAATAAAAAGTGCAACAATTTTACAAAATACTCCTCACCCGCGATAAAAGGGGTAAATCCCTACAGCACTTCATGGTTGTGGCTCTCTCATCACTTCTTACCCACAACACAGCACACATGGGTCCTGGAAACCTCCAATGATGCTTTCCTCAATCTCAGCCATTGGAGCCAAGGCTAAATTAAACTATAGGATTGGCAAAAAGGACTTAGTTTCCAACCACTCAGGAATTGGAAAAGGAGCAAAGCTCCTCTGGCTTTTCCACCACTGATCGGACAAGTCCCATGGCACATGAGGGATGCTCTGTGGCACCTTGACTAAGGATGTGCTTGCCCAATGAAACATGGTATGGTGCAACATGCCTCAAAGAAGCAGCATAGGAAATCGTTTCTTGGGAGATGTCCTGGTTTGGATGATTATCCAATTAACTGCATTTTTGGAGAGCACACCATAAATCATACATCATCAGCAAAGGCTGAATGAATAGCTACAGCATTGTGGCAGGATGTTCTTCTCTGCCACAGAAGAGCTTCTTTGTTCTATCAGCTGGTGCAACAACTCAGGGCATCTCCTCCCTCACATGAATCTGCTAATTGGTGAGATAACCCAAGCTGGACATCTGTCAGGTAGTGAGATATCTCTGGTGCCATGGAGGTGGCATTCCCAGTTGACAATAAACATCTTGCCTTGAGAGCAGATTGAAGGGAGAAAAGCCTTGAATTTCTGACTGACAGACACTTCACTTTACAAACTATAAAAGCTACACAAATTTTTACACAGCAGAAATCTTCTGCATATTCCTTTGAAATATGTAGAGATCTCTACTCAAGGTTTGGGGCGCTGAACTTTGAGAAAGCCTCCCGAGAGCTGAGTGAAAGGAATCTGTGTACCCCATTGTCCTGCTTTGAAGGACAGGTATCTGCCAATAAAGGCAGAAGCTTCTCTTTGAAATGGAGAATGTAAACCCCCTCCCTTCAAATTATTATTATAAATTTGAAATTAAGGGGGTCTCAGGCAAAGATATGGGAATTAGGAATAACAGTTCTTTACTGGGAAAATTAAAATAGAAATACAGTATTGCAAAGAACAATCCTAACCCTGACAGAGTCAGAATACAACCTGACACCCCGTCAGTCAGGGTGTTGGTAGCAGTCCGATCAAATGGTGGCTATAGTCCTCCTGCAGTGGCAGGTATGGTTCAGCTGAAGCAGTGGTCCTGTAAAAGAGTGCAGCCTTCCTCTAAAAGTCCAGGGATGATGTAGAAAGGTCCGGCTTCTCCTCTGGAATCCAGTGGAAAGAAGGTAACTTGCTGTCCAAAATCTCAGTTTTTATCTAGGTAGGAAAGGCTTGGCTCCTCCCCCTGGCTGGAGCATCTCCCAATGGGATGATGTAATTTTATCAGTCATACAGTGAGACTTAATGGGCCCACCAGCAGATGATATCTTCCTGAAGGGAGGATGGGTTGTGGAAAAGATAAAGGTGATTGCCCCATCTTGTCTTAAAGATGGACCATTAGCAGATGGTATCTGCCACAGAGATAAGGAATCACTACCTCACCCGGTTTTAACAGATGGTGATAGAATACACATTTCTGGCCACATCAACCCAAAACACCCATCATCAATTCACTGGTAAGTTACATTGACTCCTAATCTAGACTATTTTTTTGCTAGCTCTAATATAGCTACCTTTATGTCGCACACTGTTTTTATGTAATCTACTAGTAGCTATTTTTGTTTTAACCTGTGTAGTCAGTAACACTTTTTAAGGCCTTTTGTCTGTTAATCTCCTGTCTATTCAATAAATAACTATTTTTATAATAGATGTTATGAATACATGACATGTTGTTGGCTCTTTGCAAGTATTGGGATAAATGCTATATATATATATAATGTTAAAATAGCATTTTTATATAGATATAGTCTTGGTTAATAGAAAAAGTTAGACATAAGTTTTTTAGAGATAGTATGCTTAAACTACCTGTTTAGTCAAAGATAACAGCCCGTGAACATGTGATGGGGACCCCTGCATCTGACAAGACAATTATGAACATGCACCGGCTGGACCACCACCCAAATTAAAAGGGATAAGGTGAAAAATAAAACCACAAGCCAAGAAACATGCATGCTCTAAAAAGGCGGACCCAAGGAGTGGCCATGCTAAACAGTTCCCAGAAACAGTTGACTATGCATGAAGGTCTATGAATATGTAACAAATGGATGACTTGTAAAACGTATTTAAAGGGGTGTTCCCGAAGCAGCCGTGTGCTCTCGGCAGCATGCCAAGCACCCGGCCGTTTTAACCCTTTGCTTTATGTATGTCTCCTATTGCCTTTTTATTAAACCTTTTAATTCTCCCAAAGCAGTGAACCGTGTTCTTCACAATACACCTGATTTGCCATTTTTAAGAACTTCCGAGTCAGGGTGATTTAGGTGTGGGTCACCTGAATTTAAGCTGCTGCCAAAAATCTGAACCTAAGGCAGGGCATGTTTAACACTTACTCAATCCATAACAAGCATGCATGCCTTGGTGGATGAGCACCTTGGAGGAGACTTTTTCCAAAAAAAAGAGTGGGAGCACAGAGGAGAGATGGATGTGATGATGATCAGTACTGTCACAGCTAAAAACGACTCTTTAGTTATAATTAAAAACACTGGCACTATTTCCTATAGGGCTCTACCCTCCCACAATGCCCCAAAGATGCAACCTCTTGGATTACCACTTGCTGAATATTAATGCTGGTCTACACATCCCCTCTTATGAAACTGGGTGTTTTAATGAATTACAGACTCTACACATGCAGTCCCAGACCTGAAGAAGTATAATTTAGACCCTTATCTTTCCATTGCCTCTCCTTGGCATTTGCTATTGGCTCCTAGAAGAGAGCAGACAACCAGGTAGAGGGAAGACAGTATTTAAAATGGCATTAAATGCTTGGAGGAAGCTAAGTTGTCCCACCATATCCCTCTGCAGCCAGCTCCGGGATGACACGAAAGACATACAGAATGGCAGAACAACCCAGCATGAAACTCCCTGTGAGGGGTGAAGGATGCAAAGTGCAATTAAAGCATTAGAATAGTTAGGCAAAGCATCCCAAGTGAAACATAACATGAACCTTTCTCAATTCTTTCTGCTGATTACCGACTGAGGTTTTTGGGATCAATTTTTAACTCTTGACCCCTAAATTCCTGAATTATACATAATTCAGAGATAACAAAACTTTAAAATCTAGGACAAAGTCCTAGGAAGAACTGCCTCTGCAAACACACACCTGCATATCAGTGCAAGAAGGACTGGCAGGAAGAAAAGCCCAACCAGTACCAACAAGTCCCAGCTAACCCAACAATATGGGGACAGGATGGAAATGCCTCCGCATTGAAACAGGGTGTTACAGACACACTGACATAGATGCATAGTGCCATAGGAAGACTATAAATAATAGACAAAATAAAACCCTTTTTATTACAAGAATCTGTGAATCCAAAATCACCTACAAGCTGACTTAGGAAATGGAGTTTCTTCCCTTGTTATAGCAAAATGGGAACAATACTTTGTGAGTGGAAATAATTCTAATTGTTTTAATTGATGTTATTTTAGTGTTGTTTAGACTTATTCTTTATTTTTATGTATTTCCTCTACCCCGGTCAGGCTTAAAACCAAATCTTGCTGTCAGCAATAAAGCATCCCATTCATAAATAAATATATTTATCCAGTAAATATAGATATAACCACACCATTGCTGTGAGTCCTTAAATGCAGAATATTTAAAGAATCATAAAATAAATAATGCTGATGACCTGGCTTTGCTTTTCCCTGGAAAACAGAGCCTTTTTCAGCTAATATTTGGAATAAATACCCCCAACATTACTTGCGAACAGTAGGCACCACATCTGCTATTTGGTTTGTGGTCCATTCAAGTAGCCCAAGCTCATCCTGAGAAAGGACTGCGCTGCTCTGAAAACGTTTTCCTACATTTTCCTTGTCTTGTGCTAGTTTGAGGGTGAGGGAGGGAGTGCTTTAGCTGGGGCTTAGTGTTATGAGGTTGTTATGGGAATATTTGTAACTTGAGCTATTTCAGTCTCTCTGGGACCTCGCATTTCTTTAAAGTATACTTTTCCTTTGCATTTTTCACATTACCAAGTCTGTTTTTTCCCATGTCTTGTCTTACCACCCCCCATTTGTATACTTCAATGTGCCATTTGACCATGCCTGTCCAGCCAATATGCAGTGGGCAGGTTAAATGGCAGGAGGACCCTTCATTCACCATCCACTCTCAACAATTCCCCATTGTGCCATTGTGATGGACAGTGTCATAAGAAAGAGACATGCAGGCACAATAGCGACCTCTCCAATGATTTTTAAGGTGACCTACAAACAGACTGCATAGAACACCAGGGAGTTTGGAACCAGAGCTCAGGTCATCCTCTAAGCTGGAGGGCTTGTTGAACCTTTGTGCAATCCCCAGCATTGGTACAGCCTCCTCTGGCTGAGCATGCTCACCTCAAATTTCAGCCTTGCTCTCAGCAGGCTGTAAAGGGCTGTATCCAAGCATATTTTCATGTCACCCTTATTATTAACAAAAAATTGCCCATTTTCCATGTGCATTTGTGCAATCCCCTAGAACCAACACCTCACAAATCTCCTCTTGTGTGGACCTGGGTTTCAGCCTGTAGGAGCTCCAGCTCATGCAAGCTCTCAGGATTTAGAACAGTCCAATAGCAATGAAACACCTTATTTGCAGAGTGATAAACTCAAAACCTTACAGAAGTGGCTTCTCTTTTCTTCCAACATGAATAGATCCAGAGGCACTAGGAGAATGTTCTCACCAAGGATGTGTAAGAAGAGCATGGGTGTAGCTGCTTTACATCAGTCTCCAAATGTGACACTTGGGAAGGTATCTCTACCAAAAAAAAATTTGAAAAAGTATTTTTTTATCCAAATTTACTAAAGGACATGCAGCAAGAAGGATGTATCCACTCTCCTGTGTCTTGCAAAGGCTGAACCTCAGCCATGACAACTCCAAAGACACTGGCAGCATTCAAACATCAGCTTTCCTGCCAGAGAAACCATGAGTTACATCTGCTTTTTGTGCTGGTTTTGCATGGCTTGGTTTTTGGTAGTGGAGGGGGAGGAGCACAGAGGTGGTTTCTGTGAGGAGCTCTAGAAGTTTCCACCATTTATGGCAGATCCAATCCCTGATGGCTCTGAAGATGGACATGCTGCTGGCCAAAACTGGGTCAATTAGAGTTGATGGCAACACCTCAATGATAACATATTAAAAAAGAAATAAAAATAAAGGTGGTGGCGCAGTTTTAATTACAGCTAGAGAAGAGGAGGAGGTGAGAACATGTGAGGGAAAACAACATGGAGATACCAAGGTCAGTGAAGAAGGAGGGGGAGGAGGTGCTCCAGGTGTCAGAGCTGAGATTCCTCTGCAGGCTGTGGTGAGGACCATGGTGAAACAGGCTGTAGCCTTGCAGCCCAGGGAGGTCCACAGGGGATGCAGAGATCCACCCACAGCCCATGGGGGAGGTGCTTAGGCCAGAGTGGGTGAATGCCTGAAGGAGGCTGTGATCTGGTGGGAGACCTAGTGGGGAGAGGGGGCCCCTGCTTCCAAGCTGGAGCAGCCTGTCCTTGGAGGACTGCATCCTGTGGAAGAGTGACCCACACCACAGCAGTTTTGGGAGGACTGTTTGCCTGTGGGGGGAATTCACATTTCAGCAGTTTTGGGAGGACTACTGCTCATGAGATTGGAGCCACACTGGAGAAGTTAATGGAGAACTGTCTCCGGTGGGAAGGGACCCCACGGTCTCACAGGGGAACAACTTCTCTCCCTGCACAGCAGAAGAAAACCTTGGGTGACAAACTCACCAAAACTCCCTACTCCCTGTCTCCCTGTGCTGTCGGTGGGAAGGAGGGAGGGGCTGGGGGAACAATAGGTGTTTTTAAGGACTTATTTTACTTCTCATTTTCCTGCTCTGATTTTGTTAGCAAATTCACTTAATATCTCCAAGTCAAGCCTGTTTTGGCCTTGAAGTATTTTCTCCCAGTCCTTAACTCATCAACCCTTTATTTAAATTTTTCTCTCCTCTGTCCAGCTGTAGCAAGGGAGGGTGAGTGAGCAGCTTTCATGGGTGCTTGGCATTTGACCAGTGTCAAACCACTACACTTTTGTTATGATTGCCAAGAGCTGGGTGAAGCTCCTTCATTTAATTTCACATTGGACAAGAGAATGCTTGCTTTAACACACTCCATGCTCACCTGGGTAGCTCTCCTGTGGGTCTACCTATGGCCTTAAGTACCTTCCCAAAAGCAGCTTCAGACATCCTCACTGGCATATTGCTCTTTGCCCACTGTATATTGCTACACTTGTGTATAAGGTGCTAAAGGCATATGGGGTCCTTCCTCCTTCCTGCATCTCTACTGAGATTGGAGATAACCTGACAAGCCATGATGGCTCAAGCCTGC
This sequence comes from Luscinia megarhynchos, assembly GCA_034336665.1. Taxonomy (NCBI): domain Eukaryota; kingdom Metazoa; phylum Chordata; class Aves; order Passeriformes; family Muscicapidae; genus Luscinia; species Luscinia megarhynchos. The sequence goes on from JAPFBE010000032.1 coordinate 3,534,386, forward strand.
CCTTCCCAAAACTAAGTCATCAGATGTTGTAACCCAATACCAGGGGTAGAAGGAATGCTTTAACCCTTCCCAGGTCCCTATCCCATTGGCAGAAAGCCATAGGGGCCTCTTTCCCTCTCATCTCTCCTGTTACCCTAAACCCGTGTCCCTATCCTATTGGCAGAAAGCCAATTCCCCTCCCAGACCCTTTCCTAGAAAAGAACATTAGCTGAGACCCTAGTTCTCTTTGTTTCCTGAGACCACCATGCAATAAACCAACCCTGAGATAGACAAAGAGCCTCTTTTGTATTCCTTCGTTTATCTTATGTAACAACTCTGGCTCCCTCTTAGTATATAGCTAGGAGGGAGTTACAGTGTTACAATCAGACACCTGTGTGTGGTGGTTTGTAAAGGTTTCCTGAAATTTTTACTTGCCGAGACCTGGGCAGTTTCCCTTGTACTTGACAAGGACTAATCAGTGTCAGATTTTTAAGATTAGCACATTGTTACACCAATGAGAAAGTTTATGCTTCTTTTTAAGATTAGCATGTTATAGCAATGAGAAAGTTTATGTGTCTTTGTGAAACACACATGTAAAGACAAAAACCCCAGGCCGCCAGAGGCAGACGGGCTCTGATGCAGGCAGGGCACTTTGTATAGTAAAACAACTCCGTAAAACTCCGGGCTTCAGCCTGGAAGAGATCACAGAACCATCCGCTGCCCAGGCAAGGTATTAACTCTTTCACTGCCCAAAATAAGACTTACAGACACTTTGTTGTCTCTCCTGAGTAAAAGAAAAAGACGAAAATGGTAATACACAGAAAAACAGCATAAAAACACCAAAGTCAGAAAAAAAGAAAAGTCAAGGCCCAGATGAGGGAAGAAAAGTCGTAAACTGAAATTTCTCCTTTTTTAAGCTATGAAAAAGAAACTCTTGTTTCCTTATAACACATAAAAATATGATAAAGTAGATGTAATTGTTCTAACTGTAAATATGAGCAGAGGCATTAGTGTTAAAGTAAGTAAAAGTTAAAATAGCTGTAATCCCCTAAGTTTAAATAGTAAGAAGATAAAAACCCCTACTGCTCCCCAGGGGAAAAGAAGAAAAAAACCAACAACTCTGTTTTTTCAAAAATAAAAAAAAGCTTTTGTTTAAACTATTATAATCTTTAAAGTGTACACCACAGTTAATATGATCCTCAATAATAGCTCTAAGAAAACTGCTAGTTAAGGAAAAAAATTTTACATAGCAATCAAAACTCCATTCTCCCAGGCGGCTGATCACTGTAACACCAAAGCCACGAAAAAACTGTTTCTTATGAAAAAATCTCCAAAAACTAAAGAGGGAAGTCTCCTCTCCCAAGTAAATTAGCGAAAGACTATTTTAAAAATAGTAAACTGACTAAATTGTTTTCTGTACATCTTCAGTGTAAAAAAAGAAGTATAGAAGAGGAGGGGGGAGGAAAAGTGGTCTAAAGTTTTATTCTGTTTTTTTTTTCTTACAGTTTCTAATAATAAAGTTTCTCTTTTTACCATTTAAAGTTGTCTGTTTTACCTTCCTCCTAATCCTATCTCATAGCAAAAAAATTTCAAATTAGTGAACCACAACCACTACACTGTGAGTCTCTGCTTGGCAGCCCCAGCCTTTCTCTCCTTATCACTGCCAAAAATTATTCAGTTGAAATCCATGGCCTTTCACCAGCAAGAATGCAACGTGAGGAGCAGAACCATCTCATCTGCTTCTCTGTCCTGGATACAGAAACAAGGGGGTGCAGATTTCAGTGCTGTTTACTCTATATCATTTTGCATGATAGCCATGAGCACGATGGGGCGTGGTCTGGGGGCATGTGGCAGTTTCCAACAGAGTACACTGACATTTGAAATGGAACCTTTTGTTTTACCCTGTTCGCAGAAGGGGAGTGTAGCTGTGCCCCTTATAAAACAGGGGACGGAAATGCAGGGGATCTTCTTTCCTCTTTCTGTCTCCTGAGGGAATCACCCTGAGCAAGTCCCTGAGTCACAGCCTGGAAAGCTGGATTTCACAAACTAGTTCTGTCATTTAAGAACATCGCAGTCTGGGAAGCTGCATTTCTTTCTCAATCCTGAACTGTGGACTTGGAGACAGAGAGCTTGTGGTACCACTGACATGGCTCAGGGCCACTTGCCATCTTCACCAGCTGCCAGGGGACTGTTTGCAGCTTTCGCTGGCCACTCCCACACAGGGGCCCATGCTGGTATCTTAGCAGAGTGAATCCTTTCAGATGAACTAGCCTTCCAGGTTTTGTTTTGCCCCTGTTCCCCATTGGTTTTGTCTGTCCAGAAAAGGGCATTAAGCCGCAGAGGTTTGTTTGCCACAGTATTTTGTTCTCCTGGGCCATGAGGAAGTGACTGGGAATGGCAGCCATCGTGTCTTTGTTCGGGGGGGACTACATAACACCTTGCTTTTTTTGGTTAAGCCGTTCCCTCGTTTGTACAATTTTATTTTTATTGCTGTGTTTATTGCTATTTTATTTTAGTAAGATTTTGTCTCCTACATTTTTTAACATCTCGTAGTTTCATTTTTGTTTTCTCCCCCCACTGTTAGGGGACATGGGAGGGGGAAGGGGCTCACACACTCTTAATCTTTTCCTCACTGTTGTGAGAAATGACCGTTCACTTTAAAATCGTAAAGGTTTATTAAACCTCAACAACACAACAAGGACTGAATGAGGAAAAAGGAACAGTGCTGGGAGCATGGCCAACTGCCAGAGGCTCATCCACAGAATGGATGCTCCGCCCTTTATACCCCTGGTGTTCTGTCAGCCAACCTTGACCCCTCCCAAAGTCTGCCAGTCAACTCTTCTTTGCTGTCCATTGGTGGAGACCTTCTTGCAACTTGATTGAAGGTGAGGTGTTGTTATGCCAAGCCTCCCCAGCAACAGGCTTTCCCCATTCCCAGCTGCACCATGCAAGGCCCAAATGTGCATATCCTCCCTCCACATGTCCCTAACAACCTGGACAACCAAGGTGTACCTGGTTTGAAGGACAGGTGTCTGCCGATAAAGGCAGAAGTTTTCCTTTGAAATAGAGACTTTAAATCCACTCCCTCCAAGTACTATAATTGTTTGAATCAAGGACTCTGAGGGAGAGATAAGGGGGTAGGAATAACAGCACTTTTACTCATATATCTAACTGTACAAGCAGAAACAACAGCAGTTGTTAAAATTACCAACAAAACAGAACAGATTACTCGGTTCCAGTCCTTTCTGTAGCTGCAGGCACACTCTCTCTGCACTCGGTCCCAGTGCTGCAGACGAGCAAAGCCCGGCAGCTGCAGAGAAGCGGGTGGGAGCGGAGGCGGGAGGGGGCGGCAGCGGCCACGCCAGTCTCAGGTGGGAGCGGGCTGGAGAGGGCAGCTCCTCGCTCACCGTTTGTGTCCGGGTGATTAGCTGTGTCCTCAGAGGTAGGAGGCTGGAACGGGGGAGATGCAGGGCAGGTGATCGCAGACTGGCTCTCCTGCGTTCGGCCACGTGGCTGGAGACGGGGATCCTCCTCCGAGCTCGCCGGAAACATGAGTAACCCCTCCGGAAACACAAGTCGCCCCTCCGGAAGCTCAGCTCCCACCTATCCTTTTGTCTAGAGTCGTCAATGATCCTGGGTGTTACCCTGGCCAGCTCCATTGGCATGATAATGGGAAAAATTCTTTAAATTGACACAGTAATAGAAAAACACTCAACCCCCAACACACGGGTATCTGGTGGCAACATTATAGGGGTGGGGAAAGGGGACTATGGGGAGAACAGAGTATGTCCAAACAACAAACTACAATAACATAACCATACATCAATAAAACTTCTTTTAACATAAACACAAAATTCATCCCTTAATTGTGAGAGCCAATCATCATATTACCCATCTATAACATTGTGAAACCATTAGGTGCCTATGGCTCTCTGCTTAGCAGTCTCAACCTTTCTCTCCTTATCACTGCCAAAAATTATTCATTTGACATCCATGGCCTTTCACCAGCAAAAATGCAGCACAAGGAGCAGAACTGTCTCCTCTGCTCCTCTGACAAACCGAAGCAACAAAAGCAAGGCTCTTCCTTTAAAACATAAAATAACTGATAAAAATTCGCATCAGCTAAGAAAAGTTGGAGGTTTATATAAATTGCAGGGGTTTAAAGAGGGAACAGAGCTGCATTCAAAGACTCAATTGCTAACCACACTTCATTCATCTGGCAGCTGCCCGCTCCCCCAGCAGTGTTACTGACGAAGTAAGATGAGCACTGTATTTGTTCCAGCTGCAGATTGCCCTTAACCCTTTGTAGTGTTGTTTTCAAAAAACACAGATCTTGTTTTCTGATGGTGGCTTTTCATTTTTGTGCTTGCCACAGCTACAGTCATTAGCTGTCATTCATAGATTAAAAATAAAGAAAAAAACCCCTTGCCATTCTAAAAAGTCCAGGCAGGATGAGCAAAAGGGGTATTAAAGTAAGGCTTTCAGGAAGTAGTTTGGAACAGGAAAAAAGAAGATAAAGCCATTATAAAAGCTTGTGCTAATACAGGAGATTTTTGTTGTGTTAATGTAGGCAAAAGAATTCCTATGAAGATTTATTAGTCAGGTCATATAATCTGCTCTCCTTCCTCTTCTGATGATAAAATCAAGCCTGTTTTCCTCCACTAAGATGTTCCATTCTCTCAAGAGGAAAAAGCTATATATTTTTCTAAGACTCTGTTGTATACACAAGGCTGATGACTTCAGAACAGAAAAATATGAAATACAGCAATTAAGGCACCCATTTACACTGTTAGGGTATTCCCCATAAAGCAAGCACAGTACCAGGTCTGTGGTATTTGAAGCTGAATAACTTGATGGAGCTGGGATATGCAGCACTATCCCCTTCCATCATCCCAGATCTGCTATAGCATCCACTGTCCCTCAGAACTTCAGTCCAGTAAAGCATTTACTTTATGCAAATCTGCTCCTAAGTCTGCTATTTGCCTTGGCCCTCAGCCAGCTAAGCACTTAGGCACATGCTTAAAGTTATGCAGAAGAGTAATAAGAACGAAGTCAGGGAGACAATTTTAATTACATATTTCAAGGATTTCCGGGATAAGGCCCTTAACCCTGGTGTGCAGCGTTTAACTGGGATGATTCCAGCTGATTAATTCCCCTCTTTCCCTGACTTCTCTCCACCTGACCAGGCAACAAACGGTGGTATCTATTTAGCCACTGAAAGGAGTGAGGAGAAGGTGTGTTTACAAGCAAACTGTGGGCCTGATGGTAGATAAGGCCAAATACTAAGAGGTGAAAGAAGCAATGGGGGGAACCATAAATTCCATAGGAATTCCATTAATTGACACAGACTGTTAATCACTCATGGCTGTGCAAAATCTCTGGATTTAGAGAAAAAGAACAGAGACACAAGGAAAAATAAAGATGGGGGGGGAGGGTATATATCAGAAGGAGGTCTTGGGTATTAGGTGTTTCGGGGAGTCTGTACCTCTCAAGTACCTCAGCCAATGGGGAAAGAGAGGGAAATGCTGCTGGGAAATGCTGCCAGGAAATTAGGACAAAAGGTGACTGCGTCCCCTAAAATTTTTGAGACACCCCAGGGGAAATGCCCCATGGCCCGTCCCTTTATTTGAATAAAGTTACAGGACTCCTCTCTCTTCTTTTTGGACATAAACCTTCAGTGTTTGTCGATTTTCTTGACACCACCAGGTGAAGGCTTGGCTTTTAAGAAGCCTTGTCTAGCCTCCAGGCAAAGCATGTCTTTATACCTCCCTGTGAAATACCTTCCAGAAATCCTCACCCAAACAAAGCCTCTGGAAAGGAAATAGCAAAAATTCTTCATGGTTTCCATGGGGAAAATTATCCTAATCAGTGAGATGAGGTGTATGTAAGATGAGGGTGATGACTGTTCATACTGTACACAGCTCCCAAACCAGACTCCTTAAAACTCCATCAGAAACCCCCAGCTACCATAGTCCTCATCTCCCAGGACAGGAGCCTCCTTGAATCTGGCCCCTGGATGTGGCTCTCTGCATGTGTTAAGATCTGAAAAGTCTTTTGGTGGACACCCTGGCAAAGAAGAGAGATGTGTCAAAAAAAAAAAAAAATACACAAAAATACCCTGTAGCAAAGTTCAGCACCCAATGGGAAATTTTCAGAGAGGCCACACAGTTTCTAAAGGGCTGGAGGTCACCTACATGACTTGTTTTTTTGGCCTTCCATGCTCTTTCATATGAGCTTTTAAAATTTATTTCAATTGCATCCACCTATGCTAGGATCTGTGCGGCTGTGGGCACATGAACAGATCTGCAGTGAAAGCCTTCTCAGCACAGAGACAACCACACCAAACAGGCATCACAGGCAAGACTTAAAAAATATAGACAAAACAGATGAGCAGAAGATTAGAGACCTGGACACAAATGATTAAGATTTGTTGATGATTTATCTAGAAATAGGATTGCTTTTATCAAGGAGCAGCGACTTGCCCAGACTTGACAATGGACTAATGGAACATCACCAAGTCCCATTTCCATCCTTTACCCATCCTGTTGCGTGGCGACCTGGTTCCAGCCCGGCGCGGCGGCTCTAACCCCGAGCCACTCGGTTCATGTGCTTTAAGACACCAATATGGCAGACAGCAAATGGCATTTATTGAGGGGTCACTGGGATTTTTATGGTGGGCTATCCATGTCATTTCCCTTAGCTTATGTCCGGCTGGGTGTGGCCAGGTACAGAGCTAGGATCTGACCTACAAGGGGTGGGGGGAAAAAGTGTCCCTGGCTGTCCGTCACAACCCGATATCTTCCGTACACAAATCCCTAACTTTCCACACCATCCTCATCCAATTCACTTCTAACCATCATCTGCTGCATTATCATCTGCTCCTGAACAGTCAGTCCTTCCCACTAGGGCATGAACATCTACATATAGCAATGGCACTAAATAACCCACTAACTTTGGAAAAGCACCTGTGAAAGATGCCTGGATTACTCCAAACTGAAAACCACTTTAGGCAACCACTACATCATCAGTTTTCACTGCAGCACATACAGAAAGTCTTCTGCACTGCCAAAACACCTTCTTTTTCATTCAACCTCATGTTAGGAAAGTTATCTTAGACCTCCAAGAAGAGTATGACCATCAACTGCTGCACTGCAGCCTTGCCCTTCCTGAACCAAAAACTCTCAGAAGTTGAGGACTGTCAGCATAAATTCAAGTCCTGTCTTGTATGCACCATGAAAAGATGTGTCAAGTAGAAACCAAACAAGGCAATCTCCTACTTCAGACAGAAACAGTAGGATGGTCTAGTGGTCAAGGAGCTTCACCTCTAATGCAGCAGGTTCCCAGTCTCAAGCACATTTTCAACCCTTGGAGCTACTTGCATTATATTTTTGTGGCAACTGGGCACTATTTCTTCTGATAGATGAGGAATAGAAACAAAGGATCTGTATCTTGGAAGTCTGTCACACTTCACCTGCCTTCCACCAAGGTCAACGTAGCCCATGTAATTATCTTTCATTACTCTGCTTGGAAACACCACTGAAATCCTGGAGCTAGATGCTGAACACAAAGATCAGAAAGCTGCTCCAGCACCAGGAGAAAAGCAGCTGAAAGAATAATTTGCTTCTTGCTTGCTTTTACTGTCAAACGAGGGCATTTGTAAAAAAGAAGAGTTTTAATCTGTTTGCCTAAGCATTTATAAAGCAAGTTACAAATAGTTTTACTTTCACCTAAAGGACTCTGTAGTGTGTATAGTTCCAAGACTGTAGCACCACAAGAGGGGTGAGGGTGAGACTCTGAATTCCTCTCTGGCCATGAGTGTTCCCACCATTATGGGGAGGCAGCCGAGCAGTGGAGCAGAGAGAACAGAGAGAACTGGGGAAATTATTGATTTGGACATTCTGAACTTGGTAGGCCAAAAGCCATGGGAGATTCAAACAAAGATTTGAGGGAGGTAGGAAAGGAACCTTGTGTTTTGTTTTTTGGTAGCCATGTGAAACTGCACCTGCAAAGATAGTAGTTAAGCATATTGATAAGAAACATGAACAATATGGATATTGCTTGGCAGTAGAATATTCTATTCAAAGCTGTAAGGCTATACAAGCTAAGCTCTGCAATCAATAAATCGGCTTCTTGCATCCACGCAATGAGTCCTGTCTCTTCAATCACTCGACACACCATACCTTTAGGATTTCAGGCAAGACATGGGACATCTCCCCCCCTCTCATCTCCATTTCCAGGAGTACTGGTCTCTTGACAGTTTTTCAAAACTAGGTTTGGTTTTCCTTCAGCCCTCAGAGCATTTCCAGAAGAGGAGTTCCCATCTGCTTGTACTGACAAAGCAGACAAGAGGAAAGACAAGCTGCTGCTGTGATCTTCAGATTATGTCAAGCTGCACGTACATTTGAAGTTGGCCATCCAGTTCTCAGCAGCCAGGAGCAATTTTGTAACAGCTACTTCCTCCACTGCTCACAGAGCTGATCTTCAGGAAAGCTCATGTAGTGTGAGGAAATCCTGACCATCACCATCAAAACATTATCAACACAGCAAGGAGTTAATAACAACAGGAATTACCTTATGGCAAAATCACCATTATGGTTCATGTAACTGCTTGGTACCAAGGTCCAATAAGCTGGGAAAAAAGCAAGAGGAGGTCACACATGCTATTAGATGGTTATTGTGTTAGGAAAGAAGGGGAAAAAAAGAGGCGGGTTTCTACAATTTGATGAGCATCATCCACTTTCCATCTGGCAAATGCATCAGGTCTTTAAGAATGATATGCTTACTAGATTGAACTTGCCTTCTATAAGAAGACCACAGGTCCCACCTTCTCCTTTGGGAAGGTAAGTGGCATTTAGCCTGGCAGATACTACCTGTAAGAAGTATCACTGTTCATGGTGGCAGAACCTAGTGTGGTCTGCAAGTTTTGCTCTGGATTCACAAGAAATTTTCTAGAAACCACAGTAGCCCTCTGATCCATGTACAACCTCCCTTAACAGAGAGCTGCAGGCTGCCTTAATAATGGCCAGGACTGGTGGCACATTGCAGGTATGTCATTTAAAGTGCTGGCTTGAAAACCTGGATGTTGCCAGATGATAGTCAATCCTTGGAGCAAACACATGGCAAGCAGCTATGCCTCCTTTAACCTCATCCTTTCTGGAGACCATACACCAGCAGCACACAGGCTTTGCACATGCACTATGAGAGCAGCAGAAATACCCCATCTTGGAGAAGCAGACAAACATCAGGGTTCACCTATCCTCTATGGGGATTTGGCCACTTGTTGAGCAAATGTTGGGAAAGATGCTGCCATGACATTGTGAAGGAACACTTATGCACTGTAAGTGGACAGATGTCCCCCCACCATGAGAAACACTCATCGGTACACTTCTCCAAGCGCAATGCTACATCTGAACTAGAGCCCCTCGGAGACTTCATTTTTTTTTTCTTTTTGCAGCTCAAGATTACTGAGCTCGCAGAGTGTCTCTTTAATGTCACATATGTGGTTCATGTCCCTCAGGCCACAGCAAAAGCAGTCTGGGATATTTGCACAGACTCCTCACAATGGAAGGAAGAGGGTGTGGGAGGGAGGATCAGCCTGCTGTGTTGGGAAGGCGAAAATTTAACAGGAAAGTTTTACAGATATACAGAAGGTTCTATAGAAATGAATACAAGTTTTGATATATAAAAGATGCTTTTAGGGCCAGTTGTTGCTGAAGCAACTGAGAGAACAAAGGCTTAGCCGAGTTGGAAGGAGTTTGTTGGGGGTTGGGGTTTTTTCCCTTACTGTCCCAGTTTAAAGAATTTTTCCCATTATCATGATAAGGAAGCCTGCCAAGATACACCTGGGCTGTTTTCAGGACTCAAGAGGAAGTGTAGCTGGGCGCTGGGCTCCAGGATTTTTTCACATTTTGCCAGCCAGGTGAGGGAGGAGGACTGCCCCCATCTTCAGCTCATGTGCGTGGAACACCGGGAAGCCAGGCTCTCTGCTGCGGGGACAGTGCTCTGCATCCACTCCGCTCCAGCCTACTACCTCTAAGACCACAGCTGACCACCAAAGACTCAAACGATCAGTGGAAAGCCCTTCCTCCACCCTTTTCTCCTACGTGGGACACAGCTGCCACTGCTGCCTTTCCCCCGTCCTGTCTGCCACCTCCGCAGTAGCACGGGCCCCTAGCCCCACCTTCCACCGCTGGGACCGAGGGCAGGGGCGAGTGTGTCTCGTGGCTGAAAAGGGACTGGAACTGTGTTCTTTCTTCTGGTTTTGGTGTTCATCTTCAGAGCTGCTGTTGTTTCTGCTTGGCCGGTTAGATATATTAGTAAAGAGCTTTGATTTCTGTCTAAGGGAGGGGAAGTGCCGTCTACCCCTCTCACAGAACACTCTGCTGGGAAGTTCTGCTACTGCCAAAACACGCCTGGCATGTGCACTTTTCTTCTAAAACCTCTCTACCATAGCAATATTCTCTGCTTCTTGAAAGCATACCATACACTCTTTCCACTATGCATAGCGAAGAGCACTGCAGTGCACCTAAAGCTAAAGCGAAAGTGTGCACAGCACACCACAGATCTCACTTTGCACTACACCTAGAAATGGCTTCTCTGAATCTCTGATATCTGGGACAGAAATCTGCACGACGAATAACTATGTTGTAGCAAAGCTGGTTCTGGCATATCCTGCTTCATACCACTAGTCCCTGACAACCGGTATTCTGTGCAGAGCACCTCAGTGCAGTGTGGTTTCCCTAATCGCGGTTTGTAGCAAGAAGCGATTTCTGTCTAAGGGAGGAGAAGTGCCGTCTACCCCTCTCACAGAACACTCTGCTGGGAAGTTCTGCTACTGCCAAAACTCGCCTGGCATGTGCACTTTTCTTCTAAAACCTCTCTACCATAGCAATATTCTCTGCTTCTTGAAAGCATACCATACACTCTTTCCACTATGCATAGCGAAGAGCACTGCAGTGCACCTAAAGCTAAAGCGAAAGTGTGCACAGCACACCACAGATCTCACTTTGCACTACACCTAGAAATGGCTTCTCTGCATCTCTGATATCTAGGACAGAAATCTGCACGACGAATAACTATGTTGTAGCAAAGCTGGTTCTGGCATATCCTGCTTCATACCACTAGTCCCTGACAACCGGTATTCTGTGCAGAGCACCTCAGTGCAGTGTGGTTTCCCTAATCGCGGTTTGTAGCAAGAAGCTGCATTTCTGTCTAAGGGAGGAGAAGTGCCGTCTACCCCTCTCACAGAACACTCTGCTGGGAAGTTCTGCTACTGCCAAAACACGCCCTGGCATGTGCACTTTTCTTCTAAAACCTCTCTACCATAGCAATATTCTCTGCTTCTTGAAAGCATACCATACACTCTTTCCACTATGCATAGCTTAAGAGCACTGCAGTGCACCTAAAGTTAAAGCTTAAAGTGTGCACAGCACACCACGGATCTCACTTTGCACTACACCTAGAAATGGCTTCTCTGCATCTCTGATATCTAGGACAGAAATCTGCACGACCTAATAACTATGTTGTAGCAAAGCTGGTTCTGGCATATCCTGCTTCATACCACTAGTCCCCTGACAACCGGTATTCTGTGCAGAGCACCTCAGTGCAGTGTGGTTTCCCTAATCGCCGGTTTGTAGCAAGAAGCGATTTCTGTCTTAAGGGAGGAGAAGTGCCGCCTACCCCTCTCACAGAACACTCTGCTGGGAAGTTCTGCTACTGCCAAAACACGCCTGGCATGTGCACTTTTCTTCTAAAACCTCTCTACCATAGCAATATTCTCTGCTTCTTGAAAGCATACCATACACTCTTTCCACTATGCATAGCGAAGAGCACTGCAGTGCACCTAAAGTTGTGCTTAAAGTGTGCACAGCACACCACAGATCTCACTTTGCACTACACCTAGAAATGGCTTCTCTGAATCTCTGATATCTAGGACAGAAATCTGCACGACGAATAACTATGTTGTAGCAAAGCTGGTTCTGGCATATCCTGCTTCATACCACTAGTCCCTGACAACCGGTATTCTGTGCAGAGCACCTCAGTGCAGTGTGGTTTCCCTAATCAGCGTTTGTAGCAAGAAGCTTATTTCTGTCTAAGGGAGGAGAAGTGCCGCTTCACCCCTCTCACAGAACACTCTGCTGGGAAGTTCTGCTACTGCCAAAACACGCCTGGCATGTGCACTTTTCTTCTAAAACCTCTCTACCATAGCAATATTCTCTGCTTCTTGAAAGCATACCATACACTCTTTCCACTATGCATAGCGAAGAGCACTGCAGTGCACCTAAAGCTAAAGCGAAAGTGTGCACAGCACACCACGGATCTCACTTTGCACTACACCTAGAAATGGCTTCTCTGCATCACTGATATCTACCACAGAAATCTGCACGACGAATAACTATGTTGTACAGATGCTGGTTCTGGCATATCCTGCTTCATACCACTAGTCCCTGACAACCGGTATTCTGTGCAGAGCACCTCAGTGCAGTGTGGTTTCCCTAATCGCGGTTTGTAGCAAGAAGCGATTTCTGTCTAAGGGAGGAGAAGTGCCGTCTACCCCTCTCACAGAACACTCTGCTGGGAAGTTCTGCTACTGCCAAAACACGCCTGGCATGTGCACTTTTCTTCTAAAACCTCTCTACCATAGCAATATTCTCTGCTTCTTGAAAGCATACCATACACTCTTTCCACTATGCATAGCGAAGAGCACTGCAGTGCACCTAAAGCTAAAGCGAAAGTGTGCACAGCACACCACAGATCTCACTTTGCACTACACCTAGAAATGGCTTCTCTGCATCTCTGATATCTAGGACAGAAATCTGCACGACGAATAACTATGTTGTAGCAAAGCTGGTTCTGGCATATCCTGCTTCATACCACTAGTCCCTGACAACCGGTATTCTGTGCAGAGCACCTCAGTGCAGTGTGGTTTCCCTAATCGCGGTTTGTAGCTGTTATTCCTACCCCCTTATCTCTGCCTGAGAGTTCCTGATTCAAAAATTATAATAATTGGAAGGAAGAGGGCTTACATTCTCAATTTCAAAGAGGAGCTTCTGCCTTTATTGGCAGACACCTGTCCTTCAAACCAGGACAATTTTTATGACTAAAGTCCAAAGACTAAGTGGCCTTCAAACAAAAAGTTAAGTCTTCCTCAAATAAGGCATGTTTTCTACCAAGCAAAAAAGCATAGGCAGACAGAAAGATTTTTTTCCAAAGCTGGAAGAAATTTCCACTGCAAAACAAGTCTCAGTGTTTAACACGTAACTACTAACTTAGATGATTTGCTAGTCACTAACATAATATGGTAATTTTAGCAGTTTTGATAGGTTATATGTAAATGTAAAAGGTATTGTGTATGATGCTGATTGGTTACTATGTAATAAGATGCACAGCAGAGAAAGAGATATAATGCTTTTTAACATTAATAGAACGAAGCTTCAGGACACACGGCTTGCCTATAGCCAGCAGCTATAGGCCCACCCACGACCCACAACTGCTATAACCTCATCTATGCAATAAACAGCATCTTAAGAACCATCTGAAGCCTCCATTTCTCCGTCAGGCTCTTACACTGCTGACCCCTTTATTGTTCTTGAGAGAGAAGAAAGTGTCCTCCTGGCTTAAGAACCGCAGTGATGAAAAAATAGTCCAGCCAAAATGAATCAGATGGAGTTACTGAGTGGTGGCTTTATTTTTTAAAATTTTCTTTCTCTTTCCCCTCCCTCCCCCTTCAGTCAAGCAATGAAGTCTCAAGGTTGTGCTCCATTCATAAATTACCCGCTGCACATCAGATAGTCCTTCCCCCTGATGGAGGAGAAAGGTGCTGTAACCCAAGTAAACAAAAATAAACCTTCTGCCTTCCCTTTCTTTGCAGTATCCAAAAAAAACCAAAAAAAACCAAAAAAAAAAATTGAATTAAGGATGCTGCTCCCAGACTGACACCTTCAGTGTGTGTCTGCAAAGGAAAGAGGTGGGGGGGGGGGGGGGAAATTAAATGATGATATAAGAGAAAAAAAAAACCCAGCAAATTCTGCTCTGAAAGGATTAAATTGAGGTTTTCTAACAAAACACTCCGTCATTATATAATGAGGCTTAACTTGGAATCACTGGGGTCACATGATGCAGCAGACTAGAAAATCCAAGGCACAGTCTAGCCTTTTAACTGTTACTCTAACCTTTAAAAAAATAGAAAAAATATATTGTTATTGCAAGATAAGGTGGCCACTCACACCTTAATGGGCAGGGGATTTTTTTTTACCCCTTTTGCTCTTACTGACTGAAATACCATTTTAGTGTGAATTCAACTCCTCACCTTTCTGCTTATCGGAGTAGTGACCTGTTTTGCTGGGACACTGCTGGCACGGGGCATTGATGCCATGGGAAACATGGGGACTGAACTGACTCCCAAAGCCTTAAGGCATGTGGGGCTGATTTGCATTGAAAGCAAAATAAAGAGCAAGTGGAAACTTTATTACAGCAATCTACGTAACAAAACCTATCACTGGGTTTCCAGGTCAAAATCTGCATGTGAGGGGATGATTTTTTTAGCATTTCAGTTACATCTCCAACTCCATCTATGATCCACCTAGCCCCTTGGTTCTCCATAACTTTTAGGGTGACTTAGTTGTGCAACCAGAGGCAACCCTGAAGCTTCTCTGTCCTTGACATCTCCCAGTGCTGTCCAGACCTGAGGTCCTAGCTGCAGGGCAGAAGAAGTTCCAGTGGCATGAATGGGAATAACCAAAAAGAGAAGAAAGCTTTAAAAAAGATCACCCTAGAACTTTTTCTTTTGGAAACCCAAGCTTTTATTGACTACACACCCAATGGCTGGAGCAGACCGGCCACTGCCAGCATGCTGTGGCATGCCTAGGAAGTCCAGCAGCAGCAGTGGGCCCTGCTGGTGCTGTCAGGCTGGAAACCTGGAAATCATCCTGAACTCATGTTTTCTTTTAAATGACAACAAATGCAAATCTGTACTTCACATTTGCATCTTAAAACTAGCTTCAGTCTGGATTAACAAAATTACCATGAAACAACCAGACAGGGTGTCTCATCTCTCCCACTGCTCCTGCAAACCATTTCCATGCAACTACCAACCATAAACTTTCTTGTTCTTATCTTGTAGACATGCAGCAATGCAAACATGAGGAACACATGTTTTTATGTTGTATTTATTCATAGCCCCATGAGGAAGGTTGGCCAAACAAAGGCATACACAGCCTGCCAGATTTAAGGAATTAATGTAATTCACAAGCATGTGATGGAGCAAGTTTTGGTGGTTCCCTCCCCAGGACCAGCAAGCAGAAGCAATCCATATCTTCTGCGATATCTGCTTATTTTGCACAGACAAGGGGTTTTATTTTTCCCAGTCAAAGGGAAACAGACAGCTCCTATAAGCATACATATTTTCTTTCAATTTGGACAAGGCATCTCAGAAGAATGCACAATGAGAAACAATCAAGCAGGTAACAAAAGCAGGAAGAAATTAAGCTTTATCAATAGGTTCTCTGCTTTGCCAGTACAGGAACTAGATTAAAAAAATTAAAAAGAAAGCAAGCCAACAATGAGGGGTTTCTCCACTGTGGTACCACTAGGTGAAGGGTAAAGCAGAATAACACTGGAGACATGGACAGCAGGGCAGCATCATGTAACTTCAAGTGTGAAGTGTCATTGGATACTACTGGGAACCAGGGAAAAAGCAGCCTTGAAGCTTTGCCTTTCTCAAGCTGCTCAAGGACAAGGAATTATAACAATGATCAAACACCTGCAGGGTGCTTGAGAGACATGATGTTTTGCAAAAGTATGTTTTCAAAGAGGTGTTGCCTTCTTGGACCAATGAGTCTTTTCTATTTTGTTTTGCACATATTACCCTATATATATGTGTAGTGTTTCTTTAAATAAAGCTCTTTCTTGCTTCTCCATTACACGAGTGTCACGGTGTGACTTGGGTTTTGCCAATTTTAATATACTTAATTTCTTTTAGAAATAGGATTTAGGAGTAGAGACAAGGCAGGCTTAAAACTTAAAAGGGTACAAGAAGAAATTTATTAATAACACAAAAAGAATTCAGGATAAGATTCCTAGATTGTTCCCTCCTCCCCTTTCATTCATTTCACATTCCTTAACAAAATACAGAGAACACTTCAGTCAGTTATCTACTTAAATAATCATTTCAGTTCACTCAAGAGAGAAAAGCCCCGTTTTTGATTTAGACTTAGGGGGGTGTCTTCACCTTCACAGTCTGCATCGGCCCGGGACCTACAGAACCATGTATTTTCCTCCCATTTACACAGTCCTTCCAGAGTCGTGTTATGGGTTACGATTCACACATGGGGTACTACTTTTAAAGGCAGGCTGGTGCAAAAAACAAAATTCTCTTCATCTCCTTCTCTATCAAATGTCTCTGTTCATATTCCAGTCCCAAAACAGAGCTCAATTTCCCCGAGGCAAAAAGTCTTTTTCTCAAGCACCCCAAACCTCCCCAAGTATATTTCACTGTTTAAAGGAATTTTAGTGAAGTCACAATCCCCTCATAGCCCCACAGAAAAAGTTTTCAGCTACTTATCAGTTGCATCTTCTCAATATCTTCCCATCAGGAACTATATCTTCATTCCGCTGGCCTCTGTAGTCTCCATGCTTTATTCCTTCTCATTCAGGGGAGCTCAGGAGATCGAGTAGCTTATACAGGCATAAAGAAGTTAAAAATGTATCCAGATCATGAAGAAGCCACATGGGCAGTTGGAGGCCTCTTCTCTCAGAACGGGGAGGGGAGGGGGAAGGGAGAGCCTTTGGTGGCTCCCTGATCCTCCCCGCTCGGTCATGCCACATGGAGAGTCGAGCCCGGGCTGCGCGGGGCTGCCCGGAGCCATGCAGTTGGGGGGGGCGCCGGGGGCCGGGACCATGCATCTGGGCCAGGTCCCCCACCAAGCTGGGGCTGGGGTCCTGTACCAGGCCCGGGCCCCAGGCCGAGCTCGCTGCTGGGCCGGAGCCCCAGCCAGGGACCACTGCACCTCAGGAGGCCGGAAGCCGAAAAAGAGGACAGTTAACTAGATCCACTGTGATTTGTGAAAGCGAAATAACTTTTCATTGGTTTCCCGAGCTGTCTATCACCAAATCAGCTCTCTGATTGGTGCCAGCAGCTCACAGGGGAAGCTTCCAGAGACGGGAGAGCCCCTCCCACTCCCCAGCCTCATGGAGACTCCCCTGGGGCGAATCCACCTCTCCTCCCTACCACATGAAACCAACACAATGAGGATCTATGTTGCATTATCCTTTTTGCCACTCCTATAGCCTTAAAATGCAACAGTGAAGACCATGTTCCTCTCACTATTTCTGTTAGTCAGAACGAAATCTTTCAATCCCACCATCCAGGAAAGGTTTGGAAGAGACATCCAGGCATTGTGTGCAGCAATAAATTTCCACTGAAAGGACAATCTTTGAGCAAACCAACTTGGACTGCAAGAAACACTTATCCTGCCACTAAATACCTATATTTACACCCACAACTATGTATACATCTCCCCAAACTGGATGGGTGTTACTGTATGGGGCTGTGGAGCAGCAAAAGGACACACAGTAACATGACTCCCCTTGCATGCAGCAAAAAAGAGCAATTTATTGAAGAAAGCCATGGCCTTTATATAAAAGAGATCATGCAAAACAAAGTAGAAAAGATTCATTGGTTAAAGAAAGCAACACCTCTTTGAAAACATGCCTCTGTGAAAAACATCGCATAGTGCACATCTTCAGCAGGTGTTTAATTATCGTTTTAAGTTCTTGTCCTTGGGCAGCCTGAGAACAAGGCTTGGGCAGCTTGAGAAAAAAGCTTCTTTCTTGGTTCCCAGCCGTATCCTAACGACAGATGGGATTCAATTACCTGCTGCCTCTGAGCAGGAAATTTGCATTTTAAGGACTTTTGGTCTCATTTATTGTATTGGTTTCCATTTCCATAACACCAGAGGAAAGGCAGCAGAAAGGGTGGGAGACCATCTTCTGGTTAAAAATAAATAGTAAAATGTGACAGAAAATGTTAGCCTCCTATTTTTTCAGGCAAGGGATGAGGACATCCCCCAATAGCAGGATTTTTAGAGTGATGTCTTTCTAGGCTCTGTAGGTCCCTTTGTCACTGGGGATGTATGCACATCTCTGGTCCTGCAGTATATGTACATTGAAATTACGGGGCTTTCAGGCAAAGATATGGGAAAAGGAATAACAGCTCTTTGCTAGATTATATATACATGTCTTGGTTTTGCATTAATTGACTTTTGGTGAGGAGAAGTCAGCCACAGAAGTGATTTTCTGTTAGAAGCTGCTAAAAACTTCCTCTGTGCCTGGCAAAACCAATCATTGGCTGGGTCTGACAATAGGCACAATGCTTAGCCAATTAGAAAAGGTGATAACGCCTCTATGATAACATATTTAAGAAAGACAAAATCGTGTTATATGGAAGATCAGACAGCTACAGAAGCTGAGCTGGGTAGCACTGCAGACCTCCTGGCCCTGGTACAGTGGAAGCCATGTGTGTTGGTTTCAGGTGCTAAGGGGGAGGGGTGGATTCACCTCAGGGAAGGCTCCATGAGGCTGGGGAGTGGGAGGGACTCTCCAGTCTCTGGGAGCTTCCCCTGTGAGCTGCTGGCACCAATCAGAGAGCTGATTTGGTGATGGACAGTTCAGGAAACCAATTAGAGGTTGTTTCACTTTCACAAATCACAGTGGATCGAGTTAACTGCTCTCTTTCGGTTTCCGGTCCCCGGAGGTGTGGGGGTCCCTGGCTGGGGGCTCCGGCCCGGGTCCGGGCTCGGCCTGGGGTCCGGCCCGGCACCCCGGCTCTGTGGGGGGCCCGGCTTGGGACCCCGGCTCTGGGCTCAGCGGGGGGGCCCGGCCCGGCACCGGCTCTGCGGGGAGCCCCTGGCTTGGGGGCCCTTCGGCTCCGCATGGCTCCGGCACTGGCTCTGCGGGGAGCTCCTGGTTTGGGGGAAGCCCCAGCACCAGCCGCATGGCTCCAGCACCAGCCACATGGCTCCGGCCCTGCTGGCTGGGCTCGGCTTGCCTTTCCATGTGGCAGAGGAGGACTCCAGCTGCCCACGTTTGTTTCTTCTCGATCTGGATACAATTGTAACTTCTTTATGCCTGGATGGAATTCTCGATCTCCTAAGCTCCCCTGAATGAGAAGAAATGAAGCATGGAGACTACAGAAGTCAGCGGGATGAAGATAAGGTTCCTGGTGGGAAGAGATTGAAAAGATGCAAGTAGCTGAAAACCTTTTTGTGGGCTGTGGGGATTGTGACTTCACTAAAGTTCCTTTAAACTGTGGAAAATACATGGGGGGTAAAATATTTGAGAAAAGGTTCCTTTGCCCCGAGGGAATGGGGGTCTCTGTTCTGGAACTGGAATATGAACAGAGACATTTGATAGAGAAGCCAATGAAGAGAATTCTGGTTTTTAGCAGCCTGCCTTTACAGGTGGTGCCCCATGTATGCATCGTAACCCATAACACGGCTCTGGAAGGACTGTGTAAATGGGAGGAAAAATTCATAGTTCTGTGGGTCTCGGGCGGACGCAGACTGTGAAGGTGAAGACACCCCCTAAGCCACAACCAGAAAAGGGACTTTTCTCTCTGAAGTAAACGGAACTGATTATTCGAGTGTATAACTGACTAAAGTGTTCTCTCTGTATGTTGGTTGGTAAGAAATGTAGAATGAAGGGGAAGAGGGAGCAATCTAGGAATTTTATCCTGAATTCTAATTCTTCTTTTTGTATTATTAATAAATTTCTTCTTGTACCTTTTTAAGTTTTGAGCCTGCCTTGTCTCTACTCCTGAGTCCTGTCTCTATAAGAAATTAAATATATTAAGGTTGGCAAGCCCCAGTCACACCGTGACACCATGGGAGAGATAAACTCAAGGCAAGAACAAAAGTGAAGGTATCATCTCTGGTCACTCTGACCCCTCTGATGAGAGAAGATATAACAAGGACATAGCTGGCGCAAAAGAATGTAACAGGAACTTGATAACCAAAAAGATTGTGTTGCTAACGGAACAGAGGCAAAGGGGGTTCAAGTGAAAAATTTTGTATAGATGTTAGAGAACTATAAATACTGATGATTACTGCAATAAACTGGCTTTGCTTGCATAGCATGGTCCTTGTCATTCAGTCACTGCAGCAGGAAGCTCTCTTTCTCCCTCACCTTCGAGGAGTGGTGAGAGGGCTGGCCAGGCCCCTTACTGGGGGGGCCTGCCAGGCCATGCCACTGGGGGCCATCCTGGCAACGTGAGCAACCATGCCGCTGGGACCAGTGCCAGAAGCAGCCCAGTGATCACTGCCATCCCAGTCTGGGAGAGGCCACGTGGCTGGGACCAAGTGGCTGTGATCCGGGTGGCCAGGGCAGTGGCTATCTCGACATGGCTGGCAATGAACTTTATTTGCTTTTAGCCAGCCATGCTGTGAATACAAGAGCAAGGGAGTGGAGCTGGCAGCCAGCACGGCTCGCACGATGCTGGTGAGGACCAC
This sequence comes from Luscinia megarhynchos, assembly GCA_034336665.1. Taxonomy (NCBI): domain Eukaryota; kingdom Metazoa; phylum Chordata; class Aves; order Passeriformes; family Muscicapidae; genus Luscinia; species Luscinia megarhynchos. Next base: position 3,554,869 of record JAPFBE010000032.1, read on the forward strand.
GTGATCAGCAGCGACATGACAAGCAATTCCCCAGCACAGAGCCTGGACGGGATCAACTTTTCAGCATATCAGAACTCTATTATATATTTTCAATTGATAGAAATCGAGAATAAACAAACCTACTGATGCCAATTCTCTCCTGGATCAGAGAAAAGGGAAAGGTGAAGACAAGTGAGGAGAACATGGTGACGCTAAGGTTGGTGCAAAAGAGTGAGGGGGAGGAGGACGTATTCCAAGCGTTGGAGCTGAAATTCTCCTGCAAGATGTGGTGAGGACTATAATACAACAAACAATTTCCCTGTAATTCATGAAGTGCATTGGGGGATGCAGAATTCACCTGCAGCCCGTGAGAAAAAAGTGCTCATGCTGGAACCTGTGGATGCTGAGAAGCTGTGATCTGGTGTGACGCTTGAACAGAGAGAGAGAAAATCCTTGTTTCCAGAGATAAAGAAAGAAGACTCTTGCTTTTATACTAAAACAGCTCATCCTTAAAAGACTGTACCCCATGAACCAAATGGCCAATGAAACAAACAGTTGTGGGAAGACTCTTTTTTGCCCGTGGGAGGGACTCTTGTTGCAGCAGGTTTTTGGGCGGGACTGCTACTTGTGAAAATTACAACCACGTTGGAAAAGTTCACAGAGAACTGTCTTCTGTGGGAAAGACCCCATGGCATAGCAAAGGAGACTCCTCTTCCTAAGCGAACTGAAGAACGATCTTTAGAAGTAACAAAATAACTAAAAATTCCATGTTTTGTCTCCCTGAGATGTTGGTGGGAAGGAAAGCAGGGCTGGGGGAGGGGGGAGGGGGGAAAGTGTTCTGAAAGTTTATTTTATTTCTCATTATCCTCTTTTAATTCTGTTAATAAATTTTTCTTTACACCTTTTAAAGTTTTGAGCTTGTTTGGGCCTTAAAGTGTTTTTCTCCTAATCCTTATCTCACTCCATGAGCTTTTTTAAATTGATCTTTCCCCCTCCTCTGCTCAAATATAGCAGAGGAGAATGAGTGAATGATTTTTCGTAGGAGCACTGGTGTTTGGCCAGCGTCAACCCCCGACAATATATAACAAGGCAAACAAACAATACCTGAAGCAACAACAAACAGAAAAAAAACCAGAGACCCAACAACAGCCTTCTCTCAGCTGTCAAGCACTTTCCCCTTTAGTGTAGTGCTAGACTTCCTTTTCAAAATCGCAGGGAGCAGCCAGTCCCAGTTCCCCTCCAGGCCATGAAATGGACTGTAGCAGGAACCTTGGAGCGGCAGGCTGGAACAGCAGAGGTGAGCACACCTGGGGTGGCAAAGTGTAGAAAAAACTCCACAGCTATAGCAGCAGCTGCAGAGTGTCCGGGTGGACACGGGGTGTTGGATTAAAGTGTAGCAAAACGTCCCGAAGCAGAGGGAGAAAACAGAGGGACTGGGCAGTAGCAGCTGAGAGACTCTCCCTCCACAGGGAGGAGGAGGTTGGGGTCCCAGGTATTCCCCTGAGGCACTTAAGTAGATAGTGAGAGTCCTTTCCAGTAAGATTGGGTGTTGAAAAGGTCCCAGTTCAACGGCTGCCCTTGTGAGCAGATGCTCACCCATGATAAGGAGAAGCAGCAAAGGACAAAAAATCCACAGTGGCAGAGAATTACCCTGGGCAACAGCTGTCTGGCACCAAAACCACACCTGTCCCCACTCCAACCCCAAGATGGAGAAAGGGAGCAAGGGCTGAGCCCAGCCCTTTAGCTGTCAGAACTACAGCAGGGCTGGAGCTGCACAGAAAAATTTGGCCATTATATTTCCAACAAAAACTCAATTTGGCTAGCTTAGTTTGTTATAGAAGCAAACAAGTGCCTAAGTAAAGCAATGATAGATTGGATTTAAAATCAGACAAGGGACCCCTGCCAATTCTATTCAATCCTAAATGCAGACATATCATTGGTCAGTGAGCTGGGGCAGCGATGAAACCTTGACCAGCTCATTGTTCAAGTGCGGGGATTTTGAACCCCCTATAAAAGGGGGCATTGCAAAATAAACTCTGGCTGTGTTGCATGATCCTCAGTGTGCTCTGTCGTGCGCCTGTCTCCAAAACTGCTACCCTAATTATATAGGTAATAAACGAATCAAACCGAATTAAAATGTTAAATTGGCAAATTTTATTTTCGTGACCGAAAATACGGTCCTGGAAAGCCACAACCGAAAAAAACAACACCGAGCCCGGGTTCGGAGTTGGGTGAACACACGATGTTACCCAGCCTCTATCGCACTGGGTTCCCCTGGTGTTCACACCGCCGTCTTGGTTGGCCCCTTTTTTATACTGTTTTTCATAGCCTGGAGCGGGACAGTCCTTTGTTTCTTTCAAATTCAGCTCTGGTGTCCACATAAGACAAAGTCCTTCCTGCTCCTTGACGAGATTTTTTTGTCCGTTGTGTATTGCTTTTAGGTGGTTGATTTCATCTTTACGGGAACCAGAGTCGGGGAATGCAGTCCTGGTGATGGGATTTTCGGGAAATGCTGCTCCCCTGTGAGTTTCCAGGCTTCCCCAGGAGATAGGTGCTTATCGGTAGCAGTCCGGCCTGTAGATATGTTAATTTACCTAGTTCTGAGGCAATCACTGCCTTTACCTGTGGCTCGTTTATTTTTATTTTGCAGACTTACAAAACACGAAATACAATATGGTATATATATATATCACAATCCCTCCCCTTCTATATAAACACATTAATTCGTGTTCCCCTTTTTTAATCCTCTTCAGATTCTTCACTGCCATCCCCTTCTTCTACTGACTCTTTTCGATAATCTGTATAGGGAAGCTGATTTCTTTCTGTCTGTTCTTCAAATTTTGTCAGCACCTCTATTACCCTGGTGTTCATCTCCCCTCTCCCTAATTTCATTATTTTGGAGGCTCTACCATTCACCCTCCCTGATGCAAGTTCAGGATCCATGGTATTGCTGCAATTTACATGCCCTGTACCACCGAGTGTATTAGTCTAATAAAACAAGGTATTAAACATGGTATGAATATGATTCCTGCCAATGAACACACAATAAAGAACACTACCTTTTTCCACCAAGCTCCTGATAATAACTGGTCCCACCAAGATGCCTAGAGAATGGAATTCCATTTTTGGACTGGAACGTGTGCTACCCTCTTTATCTCTGCTGCAAGACCCTTTATAGTTTCTCCGTAACCATCAATTTCGACACAGCATTCAGATTCGTTAAATTTCCCACAGACTCCCCCTTCTTCAGCTAACAAATAGTCTAATGCTATTCTATTCTGGTATACAAAAGCTCGCATCTGGGAGTGTTGTTTAGCCAACAATTCGAGGGCATCTGAGGTGTGATTCGGCACAATCTCTACCACGGCCTGCAGCCTTATCAACCTATTCAACAGGTACACCGGAGTCCGGTACCCCCAACTTCCATCTTGTGCCCATGTTGCAGGACCATAATATTCTATTATTCTTTCAGCTGGCCACTCTTCCCCTCCCCAAACTTGGCTGCCACCCACATCAGGGAGCTTCTTCCTTAATTCCCTTTTTTTTCTATTCAGTGTCTCGTAGAAAGGTGCCCCCAGGAAAGTACTGCCGGACCTTGGTAAAGTAAAGAAGACCGGCTGAATTATCCCCAGAGTGCATGACCCCTTCCATTTTTGTGGTAATTCACTGTATGCCTTCTTCCCACATACCCAGTATATCCCATCAGGAGCTTTCCATGTACTTTTTGTACTCCCTGGTTCAGCCCAGTAAGTACTTAATTCTCCTAGTGACTGGTAAGGGTTAGCTCCAGAGCCTTTATTCCAGCAAAGTCCAACCTTGTCACTCCACTCACAATTGCCTTTCTTTTCTAGGCTCCAGTACCCAGCAGGGGACTCTGGCTGCCAAATTTTACTTTCGTTATCTGAATTTACTGCTAAGGTGGAGACACATAGGGTGTATCCCACTACCTCAGTATATTCTCTTCCCTCCCGACTGATACAAATTGATCCAATCACTCTTTTATCTAAGACCCAGCCCTCAGGTCTTTGAAGTGTCTTTGAAATTTGGGTTTTATCCCCCCTTAGGAGTTGCTCTGGAGTTAAGCTCTCACCTTTCCAGGGCCATTTTTCTGCTGATTTAAGTCCTCCGCAAATACAGCAGTTGGTCAATCCCTAATTCAGTTGCAATCTCCTGCATTAAATCGATAAACAAATTCTTGTCTGAGCCAGGTAAACCCCAATTATCATACTGTTTCTCCAATAAATCATATTGTTCACTTAGGGTCCTCAATCTTTCCTGCTCCATTCTCCTTCTTCTCATCTCTGACTCCTGTTTCTTTATTTCTATGGCTATCTGTTTTATTTTGCTCTCAGGATCCATGACTTCCCTATCTCTAGAAAAACAGAAAGTGTTATCAAACTGGGCACAGATCCGGACATCGTCTTCCTCGAGAAGGTCTATGATGACAGATTTAGTGTCTGAGATGAGTCCGCTTTCATACCTTAGATTTTTGCCCACCCAGTAGGTTTTTCCTTCCATGACACACATTCCTAGTTTAGTATTGTCATAACACAATTGATTCACCTGAAAATAAGCCACAAATACCGATTTTCTTTTTCCCCCTATCCAAACCGTACGATTGCATTGTTCACATGTGGGAAGAGGTGTCTGGCTTGCACTTCTTTTGTGAATGTTATGAGCAAATGTCTCTGATTGCCCATTTCTGTTTCTTGCCTTGGGATCATAGCATACCATTTTCTCCCCCAATTTACACTTTACATACTGAGTGCCATTAAGGGTGCAGTGCTCCTCCTTCCCCTCAGGGGTGCAATTAGCTAGGACAGGGTGAGAAGGGGTACTAATTCGTGTGCACTCCCCACACTCATTATGGCTTTGTATTGCAGGGCTCAGGGCGTTCTCTGGGTATGCATTAGTCAGAGGATACATGACTAGGCTAAGGCTCACCAGGACTCCCCATAGGTGTACTTCTCTGCCTCTGCCTACGCCCACCAGGTTGCTGCTGGCGGCGAGGGAAACCATCTTCTTGGCAGCAGAAGTATTCTTCAGGGGACCAATGTGAAGTCCGAACTGCATACCGTCCCTTAAAGGCATCCCACCTTGATAACTTTACTGTATCCGTCCAACAAGGTACTTTATTTGCTCTCCGGCACTCAATTTCCAAAATTACCGTCCTGCAATTTAGCTTTCCCCTAATCCCGTGTTGGTGCAAGCGAAACCACTTGATCGACTCCGGTTCAATAATATTCAATTCGGTGGCAAGTATTAGAATTCGGTCAGTCAGAGACAGCTCTTCCTCAAGGCACTTAGTGCAGAGACCTCTAGGCCCGATTCCCCATATACAATGTGTGGCCCAAACCTCACGACAAATCTGGCACCTGAAATGAACAAAAGGAAAAAACACCTGCACCCAGGAACTGAACACCTTATCTGATCTAAGGTGCTCATTTACTTGTCCGACGCAATTTTAGCTTGAGGTTTCCAGGGTGGGAGGTCACTTTCCACTCGGGTGTCTCTTCTCTTGTCTCGATCTTTTTCGCTCTGGAGGCATGTGTCCAGCCCTTTTCTGCTGTCTGGACTGCTGTGTCTGTGGTCAAAAGGACAAGAAAAGGATCCTCCCAGTGAGGAGAAAGAGAAACCTCTCTCCAGGTTTTTATGAGAACGTGATCCCTAGGTTGGATTTTGTGTATGGCGAACCCTAGAGGAACATTTTGTGTGACAATTCCCTGCTTTCGAAGATCCTGTAAATTTTTATTTATGGTTATTAGGTATGGTTGTATTTGTCCATCTTCTATTTTTGGTTGTCCCACGGGCATCCCATGATCATAGGGCATACCATATAACATTTCAAAAGGAGATAACCCTGTCTCAGAATGAGGCATAGTCCTGATATTTAATAATGCTAAGGGGAGGCATTTTGGCCAGGACATTTTAGTTTCTATCATTAATTTTGATAACTGGGCCTTCAATGTCTGATTCATTCTTTCAACTTGTCCAGAACTCTGAGGATGCCATGGGGTATGGTATTCCCACCGAATTCCCAGAGCCTCCGCTAATTGTTTAATAATTTTTGAGGTGAAGTGTGTTCCTTGGTCTGAGTCTATATGATTGATTATACCATATCGAGGGATGAGTTCTTCCAGAAGGAATTTAGATACTGTCTGGGCGGTAGCCCTAGAGCTTGGGTAAGCTTCCACCCAATGAGGTAATTTGTCTACTAATACTAGTAAAAACTTATACCTCCCAACCTTTGGTAATTCAGTGAAATCCACTTGAATTCTTTCAAAGGGACGATAGGCTATAGGGCGACTACCCCAGATTACCTGTCGTGTCCTGGCTTTGTTTACTTTCTTGCATGTTAGGCACCCTTGCACCTCTTGTTTAGCCAGCTCATAAATCCCTTTACACCCAAAGAATCTCAGGAACTGTTCTGCCAGAGCCTGGGATCCCCAATGAGTTTGTATATGCAATCTTCTCAGAATTTTTCTGGTATAGTCCTTTGATACTAATTCCCTCCCATCTGGTAACTTCCACTTACCATCTTCTAATGTCCCTCCTATCTTCTTATATTCGTCAACCTCTTTCGGAGAGGGACGAGGGGGATATTCCCAAGTACTGCTCTCCCCAACTTCTGGGGTACTTACTGTCATTAGTGCAGCACTTTTGGCTTCCTTATCGGCCAAATTGTTTCCCCGGATCTGAAATTGTATTCCTGTTTGGTGTCCTTTTACATGTACTACTGAGATTGCCTCTGGCTCTCGGATAGCTTCTAAGATTTGCTTTATTAATTCCCCATGAATTAATCCTCGTCCTCGAGTGTTTATTAACCCCCTTTCCTCCCAAATTTTCCCAAAAGTGTGGACCACCCCAAAGGCATATTTTGAATCTGTAAAGATTGTTCCCCTTTTCCCTTTTAATCTTTTTAATGCCCGAAAAACCGCATATAATTCACATGCTTGAGCCGACCAGCTTGCACTGAGGGGTCCTGATTCAATTACTTCCCCTGTTTTCCCATCTATGATTGCATACTCAGACTTTCTCTTTCCTTCTATTACCCTAGCTGACCCATCCACAAACCATTTTTCCTGCCCTTCGAGTTCCTCCTCCTCCAAGTCTGTTCTGATTTTTGTCTGCAATTCCACTATTTCCGCACACTCGTGGGTTGGTTCCTCTGATGCTTCCCCGTACAGGAATTGAGCTGGATTCAATGCAGTGGTTTTTCGTAGTTCTAAATCATGTGAGTGTATTAGTATGGCTTCATATTTCAACAATCTAGCATCCGTGAGCCACTTATCTGCTTTTTGTTGTAATATACTCCTCACGTCATGAGGAGTATACACCACTAAAGGCTCCAAATGTTACTTTCTTTGCTTCTTCCACCAGTAATGCTGCTGCTACAATTGCCTGTAGGCAAGTGGGCCAACCCCTGCTTACTGGGTCTAGCAGCTTTGATACATATCCCACCGGTTTCTTAGCTCCTGCCCAATCCTGTGTTAAGACTCTGTAGGCAGTCTGGTTGCTAACGTCCACAAATAATTGAAATGGCCTTTTTATATCTGGGAGATTTAACACAGGAGCTGTCATGAGGATTTCTTTTACCTCTTTGAACCCCTCCTCGTCCCGTTCTGTCCATTTTACCTTGTCAGTGGTCAATTTCTCATATAAAAATTTCACCTTTTCACTGTATCCCTCAATCCATTGCCAGGAGTCCCAGCAGCTGCCTGACCTCCCTCTTTGTTCGGGGGGAGGGAAGGGATATAATTCCTGCTATCCTTTCCGGGTCTAATTTCTTTCTTCCCTTCACCAGCCAGTGTCCTAAATACTTAACCTCAGGCTCAACAAACTGCAGCTTTGACTTAGAAACCTTTAACCCCTTTTCTCCCAAGAAATTCAGCAATCTTATGGAGGTTGTCCTGACGTCCTCTTCCTCCTGACCAACCACAAATAAATCATCTACATAGTGTAATAACTTGGTCCCTTCTACCAGCACGAATTGGCTTAGCAGCTGTTCCAGAGCCTGACCAAACAGGTTGGGAGAGTCCACGAATCCTTGAGGTAGGGAAGTCCATCGGTATTGTTGCTTACGACTGGTATCCGGGTCCTCCCATTGAAAGGCAAAATAGTCTCTACCATCCTCTGCCAAGGGGCAGGACCAAAATGCATCTTTTAAATCTATTACACTATACCAGGTGTCCTCAGGTGAAATTTTATTCAAAAGTGTGTATGGGTTTGGGACTGTGGGGAACAAGCTCTTAGTTCTCCTGTTTACTGCTCTAAGATCTTGTACCAGCCTGTAGCTACCATCAGCTTTCCGGATAGCTAGGATAGGAGTGTTATGTCTGGACATGCAAGGTTCCAAGGTCCCTTTATTAAGGAGGTCCTCTATGACAGGTTTCAATCCTTTCCTTCCTTCTAGGGGGATGGGGTATTGCTTGACTCTAATAGGTTCTTCAGGTTTATCTATTTTTATGTGTATGGGTTCTATTTCTAATTTCCCCACCTCCCCTTGTGTGTGCCAAACCCTTGAATCAACTGTATTCTCGTCCTCTATTGTTAGTCTAAATAAACGTACCATAAGCCGAGAACTTTCCACAATTAGACTTATTTCCAATGTTACCATCAAATCCCTCCCCAACAGGTTGTAATCCGCTTCTTCAACTAACAACAGATTCCCTAAACAAAACCTCGTTTCAGATTCTATTTCAACATCTCTAATTACCGGTACCCTAAAAGGTTCCTCTTTTGCTCCAATCACCATCACAGTTTCCTTACTTATAGTACATCCTGAAGGCAGCTGTTGGACGGTGCTACGCTCAGCACCAGAGTCTACTAAAAATATCAAAATTAGTTTTTCGGGTCCTATCCTTAGTTTTACCAGGGGCTCCAGGGATGTTCTGGACCCTAAATGAAAAAGCCCCCGACACCTCTAATCCTCCTGGAACATTTTCTCATCTTTCATCCGCTTCCTACAGTCCCTCTTAAAGTGACCTTTCTTCCTGCAGTAGAAGCATTCCGGAGCCTCCCTCCGTCCGGCCGCCTGTTTCGTCTGGGAGGGGCTTCGCTTCCCCTGGGTCTGCTGGCTCGGTGCCGGTCCTGAGCTGTCCCGAGTCTGCTCCTGCTTTTGTGCCTCCCTCACGGCAGCCACTAAAACCTTTGCCTGTGCCTTTTGTTGTTCCTCTCCCCTTCTCATATAAACCCGATGCGCCTCCTTCAATAATTCCTGCAGTCCTTTCTCTTGCCAATCGTCCATTTTTTCGAGCTTCCTCCGTATATCCTCCCACGATTTTGCAACAAATTGTGCTTTCAGGAGGACCTCCCCTATAGGAGAGTCAGGATCCGTCCCTGAATACATTCGGATACTTTGTCTCAATCTCTCAAGCCACTCAACTGGCGTCTCATCCCTTCCCTGACATTGTGCCAGTGCCTTGCTCATGTTCTGCCCTTTGGGAACTGCCTCCCGTATACCCTGTATCACCATGCTTCTTAATTCTATCATTCTTAACCTGCCTTCTTCTGTCTGTGCGTCCCACGACGGTCTCATGCTCGGCCACCTTTGATCCCCTTGTCCTCCCTGGGGGTTTCTGCGCTCCCAATCCCGAATCGCGGCTTGCCTTATCATCTCCCGTTCCTCGGCATTGAACAATGACCTCAATATGGCATTAATATCATCATATGTGTATACGCTAGTTCCTAAGAATTCGTCTAACCGGTTTGCGACTCCTATCGGGTCATTCATTAGATTGCCCATTTCTTTCTTAAATGCTCTCACGTCTGCGGTGTTAATTGGTATGTGTACAAATCCGATGACCCCCGGGGCAATGGGCACTTCCATTAAAGGAAGGAGTTGATGTCCGTCCGTGTTATCCCCACTATCGTCATTATATACTCCTTTTGTTTTGTGTCGGGTCCTGCTTGCTGGCGGGGATCCAATTTTTCCAGCAGCAGGAATTGTTACTTTATGTTCCGGGAGGGGGGGAGGAGGGGGTGGGTGAGGCGCCGCTGCAGCTGGTGCCTGGGGAATTGGGGCTGGGGAGGGGTGAGGCATAGGTTGGTATGAGGGGTTCGTAGGTGTGGGAAGCAGGGGTGGTACAGGAAAAGGTTGAGGAGTGGGATTTAGGTACGGGGGTGGGAGATTGTCCAGGGGTTCCCATGTTTAGCTTACAGATGTAATATCCTTACAGATTCTAACCGGGTATAACCCAGTGCTAGTGTGTTTCCATCATTTAGCATAATCCCTCTCCTCCTTTACCTGCGGGTTTTTCTCGTTCACGTGGTTAATCAGGGCCTGGCAGACCCATCTTTCGAATGTACCGAAGATGGGCCACACTACATGTTCCTTGATCTCCTTCCCCCCACAAACCTCTATGCAATAATGTATCAATTTCTCCTTAGACTTGGTTGTTTTATCTGGACCTTGCTCCCAGTATTCCAACATCCACCCCAGCGGACTATCCCTGGGGATTTCGGGTAACTTACCTTTTCTTATCTTAGCTGACTTCTCTGGGGTTTTTCCCTGAGGTTTGCTCTTTTTCTGTCCCATTTTCTCTAAAAGGTTTTCCCCCCGAGCTACCTTTGTTATGCCTACTTACCGTGTTTTACGCCGGGACCACCGCAGGGTCCGGGAATGACCGTACTGAAGTTTAAACTTTATTTCAATGTTTCCAATCTACTCACCTCACATGGAGAACCGTTCTGTGGAGGTTTTCAAAAGGAGGCAAGCTCTCTTTTCCTTTTCCTGGGCTTGTCCTGCCCTAGGATCTGAGAGGTTTACCAATTCCCAATTCCGGGGAACGTACCTTCCCTCCCGATCCTCCCCGTGACCAACCCCCAAAACTTCCCAAGTTTTAGGCTTGACACGAGAGAGAGAGAGTTAATACCACGTTACGTTCGCTTCCCCCACAACCGACCACACCCCTCGCGGGATAATGGAACTGCGATTTTGGGATCCGCACTCACTTCATGATAAAATCACGTCTCAATCACGCGCTCAGTCACACCTCACTCAACCACGCAGTACTTACGGCTCCTTTTCCTGTGTGAATTCTTCATGCACGTCGAGTTTTATGAGTGAAAAACGTTGCCGCGGTTATCCGAAAGCTCGGGGCCCAACTTTTCCCTTTGCGATTGTGGCTTTTCGAATTTTTTAGTTCGGGATCCTGACCGGCTTCGGGGAACTCCCCAATTCCACCAGGCCGTTGAAGTCAGCGAGGCGCCTCCTGGTCGGAAAGGGGGCCCCCCCCCGAACCCAAAATCAGGATCATGTCAGGGTCACAAAGATTGTTATAGGTAATAAACGAATCAAACTGAATTAAAAGGTTAAATTGGCAGATTTTATTTTCGCGACCGAAAATACGGTCCTGGAAAGCCACAACCGAAAAAACAACACCGAGCCCGCGTTCGGAGTTGGCTTAACACACGATGTTACCCAGCCTCTATCGCACTGGGTTCCCCTGGTGTTCACCCTGCAGTCTTGGTTGGCCCCTTTTTTATACTGTTTTTCATAGCCTGGAGTGGGACAGTCCTTTGTTTCTTTCAAATTCAGCTCTGGTGTCCACACAAGACAAAGTCCTTCCTGCTCCTTGACGGGATTTTGTGTCCATTGTGTATTGCTTTTAGGTGGTTGATTTCATCTTTACGGGAACCAGAGTCAGGGAATGCAGTCCTGGTGATGGGATTTTCGGGAAATGCTGCTCCCCTGTGAGTTTCCAGGCTTCCCCAGGAGATAGGTGCTTATCGGTAGCAGTCCGGCCTGTAGATATGTTAATTTACCTAGTTCTGAGGCAATCACTGCCTTTACCTGTGGCTCGTTTATTTTTATTTTGCAGACTTACAAAACACGAAATACAATATGGTATATGTATATATATATATATCACACTAACATAATACCTCCCCAGCCAAAATCTCGCAGTATCTCTGCACTTCCCAAGAGAAAGTCCCTCAGCTAAGAGATGCTAGCAAACTGCACCTCTTCTCCCTTCTCCTCCTCCCAGACACAACTTTTGTCTCTTAAGTGTTGTAGTTATCATCTCTTAGGCAACAAATGGGAGAAAACTCCCTGAGAGAAAGAAAAACAAAGGAAAAATCCTAACCTCCAACAGCACTGTGATAAACCAAAACAAAACCTTTCCGGCTTGATTTGGGTATTATATAGCTGCACAGTTTTTAACGGGAAGTGAGCTGTAGGGCGATGAAAAGGCCATGGTGCTCCCCAGTGTGTTTTAGCCGGAGTTCAATGTGATGACATTTTTGAGCCTCAAATGCCTACTGACTTGTTATTTATACCCCAGGACATGTCCCCATACCCAAATCAGTTAATTCCCCAGGAAGCTGCACTTCTCAGGTCTAAAACTACTTGTGGACTCCTTCAAAGCATCATCATCCCAGGAACAGACTTACACATCTGGCTCTCTCATGCTCTTGTCTTATTGTGGTCCCTGACCATGAACCCAAAACTCACCATCTCCTATTGGTAAGCTTAGCCTAGTCCTTCCATTCAACCACTTCACGTCTACCCCTCTATCAGCCTGGCCCAAGGAAAAGCTGCAAATCAGACAAAATCCCATTATTCATCTTATTTTGTAGCACAAACCAGTGTCTGGAAAACTGGGGTGAAAGGAAGAGAGATGGTCCAGCAGTGGGCACCACCATGGTCTTAATCTCCCTCCTGCTGAGTTTGGCATGTCCTTCAAAGTGTGGTAGGAACAACAGGGTAGGTGGAGGCCAGGGGCAGATGGACAAATGGAAATGTGGGTGTTCAGAGGAACATCTTACATTTGCTGGGGCAGCAACATCTTCTGTAGAAACGAGGACCTCTCAGCACATCTAGCACCACACCTCAGTGTGAGGAGTATCACTTTAGACTGAGCCCTGCCAGAACATCCTATAAGAAATACACAGAGTTGAGAATTATATCTGCAATAATGAGATTTCCAAGAGAAGTTGAGGAGGTGCCATGACACAAGCAAGGGAGACCTGGGCCTGTAGGGCATGTCTAACCCCTAGGCACCAACTCCCCTCACAGCTGTGGTGCTTGGGGGTGTTCACTGACATCAGTTTTAATCCCACTCTGCTCATCTGTTTGAGGCTGATGACAATGCACAGTGCTAACACAATTCGGTCACCGGTGCAGAGAAACACCTTCCCCCTCCATGAGTCCCAGAGTCTGCCATGCTGGACATGCACCCTGAGCACAAAGTGGACACAGTGGGATGGAGAGCAGCATGACCTGGCACAAGAGAATGAGAGATGCAGTCACAGTGGAGTGAGGTTTCTGCTTGGAAAAAGCCTTTGGAAAAAGCCTTGTTTCCTCTGTGCAGAGCTGTGTTTCAGGGCAGTGGAGTGAGGCCACACTGCCCTCTAGTGCTGCAGGGCTTCTCTCTGCCACCAGCCCTGCCTGCTTGGCCACCAAACACCAAGCCAACCTTCAGAGCTGCAATATAAGCCACCCTTGACTTTTCCACTGACTCTCCTTGAACAACCCACCTAGTTGATCTAGGAAACCCAGTAGATGTAACCTTTTTGGACTTCAGCAAAGCTTTGGATAATCTCACAAAACCTTCTGAACAAAATGTCCAGCACACAACTGGATAACCATGTTACATGATGGATGAACAACTGACTCATGAGTTGGGCAGAAAGAGTAACAGCGAATGGGGTTACATAAGGCTGGGGACCAGTCACTAGTAGGGTTCCACAGGGCTCCATCCTCAGCCCAGTTCTCTTCAACATCTTCATTAATGACTTGGATGCGGGACTCAAAGAAATACTAAGTTTGCCAGCGAAACTAAATTGGGAGGAGGTGTTGACTCCCTCAAGTGCAGAGATGCCCTGCAGAGAGACCTGGACAAATTAGAGAGAGGGGCAATCACCCACTGTATGAAGTTTAACAAAGACAAATGCCAGATTCTTCACTTGGAATGGGGCAACCCTGGATGTACATACAGACTAGGGAATGAGAGGCTGGAGAGCAGCACTGCAGAAAGGTACCTGGGTATGGGAAGAGATGGGATGGAGTTGAGTTGCAGGCTGTGGGACGCACCTGCAGAAGCACATGGCAGCACAAAGAAGCACATGGCTGCATGGAGAGACTTGTTTCTGCCTGACCTTGGTGTCACGCGGCAGACCTCTACAGAGAGTAGCCTGCTGGAAGTTGACTGACATCAGGGATTGAAAGGTGACTAGTGGTTGCACTGGTGAGGATGACGCAGCTGAACTTTACAGAGGGGCTGAAATGAAGCCCGGGGGCTGAAATGAAGCTTGTGGCTCCAATCAACCTTTCTGCAGAATGGAGGGCAGCAGCTGAGAACTATGGGGAGTGTTGTTTCCCAGAAGCAAAAGAACGTCGCAGACACACTGGAACAGATTTTGAAAAAGCATGGCAGGAAAGTTGAATCTACAGATTTGAACAGACTCTTGTTCTGGGCAAAAGACTGTGATCCAACTTTGGATAATGCTAATATTTTTGACCCTCAGACATGGGACGCTTTAGGGGACACGTTGTGGGACCGAGTCAAGGGTGGCAATGCAGCACTGACAAAGCTTTTGTGTCTGTAGAGGACTGTGTGCAAGGCGTTAATGGCACATTCGGCCCCCAATAACCAGAAAAAAAGGACACTCATGGCACCGTGACAGCCATGATAGCTCTTCAGGTGCTGACTTCTTCCATGCCCACTCCTTCCACGAAACACAAGACTTTGACTGTAAGTGGGAGGAGAACCGGAGGATGGCCCCTGGTCCCCCTATCCATTATATGCAGTAAGAGCCTGATATTTCCCCCCTGACTGGTGGGCAGCAGTGAGAAAACAGGCTGCTGCGGAAGGAGATGCGGACTTATTGCATGCTTTTTCAGTTATTTACCAGCCCCACCAACTACCTAGATGGGAAAACTTGACTTATGGTGTCATAAAAGAGCTGCATAGCTCAGCCATAGACAATGGCATCAGTGCCCCTTTCACAATTAGCCTTCTGGAAACTGTGGTGGACTCAGGATTTGGCACCACAAGTCTTTAAGCAAATAGCACAGATTATGCTGATGAGTATACAAGTCACAGTCTGGATGTCGGAGTGGAGACAGCTTTGCATTGTTCAAGCTATGGACAATTTACAGTAACCCCTATGGCATGTTTTGCAATCCATTGGTGTCGAAGCTCTTATGGGGGAGGGCCAATATGTGCCAACCAGAAGACAGGCTAGGCTGCCTGCAGAAGCCCTTTGGCAGTCAAAGGAGCTTGTTTTGCAGGCTTTTCGTAAAGTGCCGGAGAGTGGTCTCGCTACATCCTCATTTGTTAATATAAGACAGGAAGCTGATGAATCTTTTAATAAGTTTCTAGATCAGTTAAAAGCTGACCTACATAAGCAAATAGACAACGCCACCACACAAGAAATATTGCTGAAGCAGTTAGCAGTGGAAAATGCAAATCCCGACTATCAAAAGGTTTTACAGGCCCTGCAAGCCACCACTGTCGTAGAAATGCTTAAGGCTTGTCAGGGAATCGGCACTGCTGGTGATAACATGACCTTGCTTTTGGAGGCTCTTGCGTTTGTTCCGGATTGAGTATTTGTTTTTCCATGTGGGAAGCTGGGTCATGAGATGCAAATGCCCCCGGAACAAAAGAGGTTCCAGGGAATCAGGCACATGTGCACGTTGCTGGAAAGGACCGCACCATGTGAGACAATGCTGATCTAGATTTAGTAAAGAAGGGGGCCCACTCCCTGCTACATCAATGGACCCTCCAGGAAACCACCAGCAGGGTGCAGGAGGGAGCCACGCATAGATAGCAAATCAAGCCTCATTGCATTAATCCCCGTAAACGCCTTGTGAGCACGGACGGCAGGTGGCACCGGCACGGACCTGGTCTCCGTCATCACAGTAACTCTTCAGGACAGCAATATGCACTGTTTGTCTTCAGATGTCTGGGGACCGCTGGGCCGGGGGTGTGGTGCACTTGTGATTCATTGATTGCCCACCACAAAGTAGGATTTTTTGTTCTGCGTAGACTCATTGATGGGGATTTTACTGGGGAGATTCAAATAATGGTTTGGATCCCTTTACCCCTTGTCAAATTTCTGAAGGGGCACAAATGGCTCAACTTCTTTATTTCCATGTTAACCTCTGTCACGGTGTGACTTGGGTTTGCCAACCTTCATAGATTTGATTTCTTTTTGAGACAGGACCCAGGAGTAGAGACAAGGCAGGCTCAAAACTCAAAAAGGTACAAGAAGAAATTTATTAATAATGCAAAAAAAAGAATTAGAATTCAGGATAAAATTCCTAGATTGTTCCCTCCTCCCGTTCATTCCACATTTCTTACCAACCAACATACAGAGAGAACACTTCAGTCAGTTATACACTTAAATAATCAGTTCAGTTTACTTCAGAGAGAAAAGTCCCTTTTCTGGTTATGGCTTAGGGGGTGTCTTCACCTTCACAGTCTGCGTCCGCCCGAGACCCACAGAGCTATGAATTTTCCTCTCATTTACATAGTCATTCCAGAGCCGTGTTATGGGTTACGATGCACACATGGGGTACCACCTCTAAAGGCAGGCTGCCGAAAAACAAAATTCTCTTCATCTGCTTCTCTATCAAAAGTCTCTGTTCATATTCCAGTCCCAGAACAGAGAGAGCTCAATTTCCCCGAGGCAAAAAGTCTTCTACTCAAGCATCCAAACCTCCCCAAGTATATTTCACAGTTTAAAGGAACTAGTGAAGTCACAATCCCCACAGCCCACAAAAAAGGTTTTCAGCTACTTGCATCTTTTCAATCTCTTCCCACCAGGAACTTTGTCTTCATCCGACTGACTTCTGTAGTCTCCATGCTTCATTTCTTCTCATTCAGGGGAACTCAGGAGGTCCAGGATTCCATCCAGGCATAAAGAAGTTACAATTGTATCCAGATTGCAAAGAAACAAACGTGGGCAGCTGGAGTTCTTTCTCTGCCTCGTGGAAAGGCGAGCCAAGCCCAGCCGGCAGGGCCGGGGCCATGTGGCCGGTGCTGGGGCCATGCGGAGCCCGGGGGCCCCCAAGCCAGAGGCTCCCTGCAGAGCCGGTGCCGGGCCGGGCCGGGCCCCCCCCCCACCGAGCCCGGGGCCAGGGTTCCGAGCCGGGCCCCCTGCAGAGCCGGGGTGCCAGGCCGGACCCCAGACCGAACCCGGGGCCGGGCCGGAGCCCTCCGCCAGGGCCTCCCACCCCTCCGGAGGCTGGGAACTGAAAGAGAGCAATTAACTCGATGCCACTTTGATTTGTGAAAGCGAAATAACTTTTTCATTGGTTTCCCGAGCTGTCCATCACCAAATCAGCTCTCTGATTGGTGCCAACAGCTCACAGGGGAAGCTCCCAGAGACGGGAGAGTGCCTCCCACTCCCCAGCCTCATGGAGCCATCCCTGAGGTGAAACCACCCCCCCCCTTACCACGTGAAACCAACACAACCTCCCTGGTAGTTTTCTTTGAGTTAGAGGTAAGAGTGGCTTTGATTTCACTGGCAGCCAGAGATCTTCTGGGCACAATCAATTTGCAGTCATAGACCCACTCTCCAGTGTGCTCTTTGGCATCAAAATGAGAAGCTACAAATTGCTGGTATACTTGATAGTAGTGCTGATTTTACTGTTATAGCTTTCTCGGTGTGGCCCACTCATTGACCCCTGACTCAAGCTGCTAAAGGTCGAGCTGGGGTTGGAGGCCTCTGTATTCTAAAGCAGTGTCAATTTTGCCACAATTGAGGGCCCTGAAGGTCGCACTGCCACTTTAAAACCTTATGTACTATCACTCCCTGTTACTGTGTGGGGACAAGACTGACTTAGCCAATGGGGTCTTACGTTGGGAACAAATTTATCATAGGGGCCACTGCAGAGCAGCATGTGCCAGCCCTCACCTGGATGACAGATCGTCCTGTGTGGGTGGACCAGGGACCCTTATCTCGGGACAAGCTGCAACATTTGCAGCAGCTTGTACAAGAACAGCTCCAAGCTGGCCATATCATTCCCACAACTAGCCTGTGGAACTCTCCTGTTTTTGTTATTCAGAAAAAGAGTGGAACATGGTGATTACTGTACAATCTTAGAAAAATTAATGATGTTATTGTGCCTATGGGAACCCAACAGCCAGGGCTACTGTCTCCTGCAATGTTGCTGCAATCCTGGACCCTTATTTTTACTGATTTAAAAGATTGTTTTTTACCATACCACTTTGTGAACATGATGTCCCTCGATTTGCATTTTCTGTGCCTTTCATTAATGCTGCATAGCCCTACCAAAGATATAATTGGAAAGTTTTACCTCAGGGCATGAAAAATAGTCCCACTTTTTGCCAAATTTTTGTTGCTCAAGCACTAGCTCCGGTACGCTTGAAAGTCCCTAATGTTTTACTCTGTAATTACATGGATGATATTTTGATTGCTGCTAGCACTCCTGCTGAAGCAGCAAGGGTAAAACAATTGATTATTGAAGCAGCGGAATGAAACGGTCTGAAAGTAGCAAATGAAAAGGTACAAGAAGCCCCTTGGAAATATTTAGGGTGGAAAATTTTAAATCAAACTGTTCAGCCTTTGCAGCTGCAATTGATATCTTGAGTGCCCACCCTCAATGATTTGCAAAAGCTCTTGGGAACAATTAATTTGGCATGCCCTTTATTGGGTATTATAACTGAACAACTAAACCCCCTTTTCCAGTTACTGAAAGGGGACCCTGAACTTACTTCCCCTCGCACCCTGACACCCAGAAAAACAAGAGCCTTAGAACAGATCACACAGATCTTAATTGCTCGACAGGCTTGTAGAAAAGTTGATGGTATCCCTGTCAGTTTTTGTCTTATGAATTCCTCTTATCAACCATACACTTTGTTGGCCCAATGAGATGATGCTCAAAAGGACCCTCTCATTATTTCAGAGTGGATTTTTTGCCACATCAATTTGGAAAAAACATTGTTTCCCACATTGAACTGATTTCACTGCCAATACAGAGAGGTTGACAGCATCTGCTGCAACTTGATGGTGCAGGTCCCTCTGTTATCTACTTACCCATGACCCAAGATTATTTTGATTGGCTGCAGCAACACTCAGTGGCTTTTCAGGTTGCCCTGCAAGGGTTTTCTGGTCAATTATACATTCATATGCCTTCTCATATTTTGTTGAACAAACTATCGCAGTTGAATTTTATTGAAAAATCTTACTGTTCCCCAATTCCAATTCCCAATGCCTGCACAGTGTTTACAGATAGCTCTGGAAAGACTGGGTGATCTGTAATAGCGTAGCAAAGTAATGGGCAATGTCTACAAGACAAAAAAGTAATTCATGGTTCATCTCATCTGGTAGAATTAGCAGCTGTGGTTAGGACTTCTGAAAAATTTCAGGATGAGCTTAACATTATTACTGACTCTGCTTATGTTGCATGTAGAGTGACAAAAATAGAAGCATCTTATATCAAAGAAGTAACTAATCCATTGCTCTTTTCTTTATTACTGCACTTGCATTTTGCTGTGTAGTTGCCTACGAAAAGGTATTATATCCTACATATACGTTCCCATACTGGTCTTCCTGGCCCAATCTCTGAAGGTAATGTCCATGCAGACCAGTTATCTGGGGCCATTGTTGTGCCAGATGTTTTTTCTTAGGCACATCTGTCACATGTTTTTTTTTTCACCAGAGTGCAGCAGTTCTTTGAAAACAATTACAGCTTACACATGAGCAAGCACAGCAAATTGTGCAAGTCTGTGCTGACTGTCAACAAGTAGCACCCTTGCCTGCCCTCAGAGTTCATCCCCAGGGACTGTAAGCTCTAGAAATCTGGCAGACTGATATTACACATATCCCCGAATTTCGTAAGTTAAAATATGTCTATGTTACAATTAATACCTTTTTGACATGTGTTTTTGCCTCTGCCCATTCAGGTGAACATGCAAAAGATGTCCAGCGCCATTTTTTGACCACTTTTGCAGCCCTTGGAGTACCTGTCTCCATAAAGACTGATAATGGGTCAGCCTATGCATCCAAATGGATAGCTGACTTTTTTCATTTGTGAGGGGCTGTGCCATGTCATGAGCATTCCACATTCCCTTACAGGTCAAGCAATTGTTGAATAGGCCCATAGCACTCTCAAGTCCACGTTGTTAAAAACAAAAAGAGGGAGTGCGAGGGAATGGGCTATATTCCCCCCCCCCCAAAAAGATTGCAAAAGCCCTATATGTTCTTAATTTTTTGAATCCCATTCCGAACGACCTAACCCCCATCCAACAACATTTTGGCAAATCACAGGCTCACTTAGAAACATCTAAGGTATTTGTTAGGAATCTTGAAAGTGAAAAATGAGAAGGCCCCTTTCCACTGATAACCTGAGGAGGGGAGTATATGCTTGTGTTTCCACAGATTCTGGTCCAAGATGGGTACCTGCAAGAGTAGTCTAAAGAGCCTTGGTTAATCCAGCTTCATAATCAGCCTGTGGGTGAAGATAAATTCTTGTGAAGTCATGTTCCACACTGATATTAATAAAGATTTAGGCAAATTTGTAGGTATTTTAGGAAAACCCTCTCAGTCAAGGCTTAAGGCTCTGGCCAAGCCCTAGCCCTGGCTAACTGGGGATTATACCATCAGATCCAGGTGTTTCTGCCACTAAAAGTGTAATCAAGTCACTTTGACTTGTCAATTTGATATTTTAAAAGCTGGGCCCCCTTTCAAGGTTAACTTGAAAGTCTTTCCCGGGAAAGGCTCTCCAAGTCTTCACTGTGAAATGGGACTCCCCAGCAATTGCAGACTCTGAGCGATGGTAAAGTTTTTAGACAATTTTAAGTTGTTTCTCAAGGTTTTATCTGTTTAATCACTGTCTCCATTCATGGGAAGGAGATGTGTGCAGTTACTAGTTATTGAGTGTTTTGATCTATCCCCCTGTTCACAAGAAAGATCCTGCTTTTGTGAGGAATGGAGTTTGTTTGGTTCAGATGGAGGGCCAAACATGTTCTAATGTTAGAAGTGTTTTTTCATGATTCTTGTTGGCATAAAACAAAAAAGAGGGAATTGTGAGAAGAGATGGGATGGAGTTGCGCTGTGGGCTGTGGGATGTACCTGCAGAAGCACATGGCAGCACAAAGCATATGACAGCACAGAGAGACTTGTCTCCACCTGACTTTGGGGGGAGGAGGTGTCACGTGGCAGACCCCTACAGAAAGGAGCCTGCTGGAAGCTGACTGGCTAGTAAACAGTTTGTGATCACCCCATAGAAGGACATTAAGAAAGCGTGTTGCTGACATGGCAACATGAAATAGGTCTCATAGTGAGAATTACCATATAAGGAAATACTGTGCCTTGAAAAAGTGTATAAAACCAGCTTGTTTCTTTGAATAAACGATTCAGATTCTGTGCTGGTTTTGCATGAAAAGTCACCTAAGTCACAAAGCACAGACACACACAGGGGCTGTTTCCTCTATGAGAACTTCCTCTGTGAGCTGCAGGGACTAATTGGAAAGTTGATTTAATGATTGACAGCCTGGGTAACCAATTAAAAAGTTACTTCACTTTTATGAATCACATCAGTGAAGTGAAACTCTCTCTTTTGTCTTCCGGCTTGCTTGAGGTAAGGCTAGCCAGCCTGGCTCGAAAGCCGGGCCTGGCTCCCCTCCCCATGCAGCCTGGCCAGGCAGAGGTGGGGGAGCCACCAAGGCCCCCGCCCCCGCGCCCCCTCCCCCGTTTTCAACTAGAGGCCCTGACGGCCAGGGGAAAGGGAAACCCTTTGCGAAGATCCTAGCTTCCCCCCAGCGTGGCCACAGCTCAGCCGGAGCCCTGCCGCCGTTTTGTAAGCAGCCAGGGGGAGGAGAAGCCCCTCAGCTGCCCCCGCATCTTGGAGAAGCGCAGCTGGGCTCTGCAGTTTCATCCAGCCTCCTCCACAAAGCCCATGTGGCCAGAAAGTCTTGGCATGGTTCCAGGATGGCATGGCCCAGCTCCCTTCACCTTCTGCATACAATTTTAACCCTTCTAATGCTTGGATAAAACTGCAGATGTCCTGACCTCCCTTGAATGAGAAGAATAAATGGCTAAACCAAAAAAGAGCTTTTCTCTCTAGAGTGAACTGAAATGATTATTTAAGTGGAAAACTGACTGAAGTGTTCTCTGTATGTTGTTGTTAAGAAATATGGAAGGTGGTGGGGGGGGAGGAGGGAGTGATCTGAAAATCGCATCCCGAATTCCTTATTTTCTCTGTGTTTTAATAAATTTCATTATACCCTTTTAAGTTTTAGGCCTGCCTTGTCTTTGCTCCTAAATCCTATCTCCAAGAGAAACTGAGTATATTAAAATTGGCAAACCTAAATCAAACCAAGACAGATTTCCTTCCAGACTGAATCTGTGTCTCAGTCATTACACCTGGGGGTCCTGGTCAATGGAATGTTGAGTATGAGTGTCCAAGTTTGGACAAACTTAGGGAAAAAAACCCCCAGAAGAGCTTCCCAGGAAATAAGGAAAAAAAAATTTCACTCAGGGGGAAAAGTGGAAAAAACCTATTTATTAACACATACAAGAGAAACACTTCCCAGCACAGACCCAGGTGACAAAAAAGTTTTCACCGAGAGAGAGAAACTTGGACGCTTCGATCTTCACTAGAAGGGCGAAACGCTTCTCTGGCCGGTGTCCAGCGGCAGGCCGCAGGGTTCCTCCGGAGCTGGTGCTGAATCCTCGGGGGGTGAGGGGGAGAAGGGAGAGGGGGAGAGAGAGAAAGAAAAAAAACAGCCGGAATAGCCAGCAAGCCTTAAACAGCAGCGAGCTAGACCAAGTAATTCAAGCAATATAAAGTCAAAAAAAAATCAAGCAAAAAAACCAGCTAACTCACAAACCAGGCCACGAGCCACCACCACAGCAGCGATAGCCACCCGCAGCAGCAGCCAGAGCCAAGCGCGCAGCCGTGCGAGCACCCCCCCCAAGCCAAGCCCGCGGCAAACCAAGGCCATTCCGCAGAGCAGAGCCCAGGCAGCCCCTCCCCCGGGAGCAGACAGCTTCATGGCCAAGGGGGCAGGGTGAGGAGTTAGTCAAATCATCAACCCAGGACAATGAGTAAGCAGTGTGCCCTGGCAGCCAGGAGGGACAACCGTGTCTTGGGGTGCATCAGGTAAAACATTGCCAGTTGGTCAAAGGAGGTGATTGACCCTCTCTGCGCTGGTGCAGCCTCACCTTGAGTGCTCTTTGCAGTTTTGGACACCACAATAAAAGAAAGATATTAAGATATTAGAGAGTGTCCAAAGGAGGGCCATGAAGATAGTGAAGGGTCTGGAGGGGATGCCTTTTTCCTTTTAAATATTCTCTGTGTTTTTTACACATATATTTGTAGCCTTGTAGCTACTTATTGTAGCTTAGCTTCAATATTTTCCTAGGCAAAAAAACAAAACAAATTCCAAGATCCCTATGCTATCTTGGTTCTCCTTAGAAACCAAGGCTGAAACTAACTTTTTGAGACATATTTTTGTAAACAGAGCCTGGATCTCATCCTAAGGGGGGAAAATCTAGAAGGTACTAGAACTGGGGGGATAACTTCACCAGGTGGGTCCCTAATTGGGAGGTTCTTTTCAGATATGCTAATTTGTAGAATCTATAAAAATTGTACACGTATCATGTGCAGTGTGCTTCTTTGGCATTTTCCACCTGACAAATTGAGCACCTGAGGATCCTCATATAAAGGTATTCCTTTTATCACTCTGTGTCTGGCTCGTATTTTTAGGATCAGAGAAAAAGGAATCAATGGAAGTGGTCACAATGCCAAGCCTGTCTGAATTCAAGAAGTGACTGGACAACACTATTAGGCACATGGTGTGATTCTTGGGGTGTCCTGTGCAGCACCAGGACTTGGACTTGATGATCCTGATGTGTCCCTTCCAGCTCAATGTATTCTATTATTTTATGATCCCAAACCCATGTCTCTGAACCTAGCTGACCCAACTGAGGTGCAATAGCACCTCAATGCCTTCCCATCCAGGCAGGAGCATGTTATAGGTCCACTATTCTCCAAACAGCTGGGAAGTCTGGCCCAAATCCTGCCCATCTGAACAGTACCAGCTCCAGGAATCACAATAGAAAAGGCATCTCTGTGCCTATCATTTTGGAAAGACACCCCCAGGAATTGCAAGTCAACATCACTAAGTCTGCTTGAACTAAGTGACAGCCGGAAAAATCAAACCAGCCCTGAGAAGAAAGAGTCCATCGCATTTGTTACAATCAGAAACCAGCTCTGAACCATCATTATCGATTAGAATATCCTGAGTTTAAAAAGACCCACAAGGATTATTGAGTCGAAATCCTGGCCCTGCACAGGAACAGTCCCAAAAATCACACCATGTCCAAACTGTGTATAAAACTGTCAAAACTCTTGTCCATTTCCCTGGTGTTTCCTTTTTGCGATGAATAAGTCTATCATATGATATGGAAGACCATCATCTGAAAAAAACACTGGAAGATCTATTTTCTGCATATTTGATAAAAAACATGGGGTTGATAACCTGGGTTCAGGGCTCAAAGCAACTGTCCTTTACTGTCAGAGGCCAGGTTTGGACCTTGCAATAACCTGCAAGGTGATGACCTACGTGGGAGATAAATAACCCTTGCTGCAGACCTCTCCTTTCTAGTGCTTTGGAGATGGCAACAGTCCCATCCGCCTTCCTTGGTCAATGGTGGCCTTAACTCTGACATGGGAGTGATGCTGAAGGGGTTACAGGTGGCCATGGCAGTTTGTCCTCTCAGCCCAAGGAGATGGTCATTGTCAGTTGGGTTAAATGCAACAAAAAATAGGCCACAGAAAGACCATGTTTCTCTGTAATTCATGGCAAAACAAAAGCTTTTTACTCAGCAGTGAAGATCTGACTCCCAGTGCATTGTGATCTATACTCAAGTAAACCTTGGCCCTTTGACAGGGGCTTTCCACAGTGATTTTACCTGTTAAAGTATCAGAAAGACACTTAGGATATGGAAAGCTGGCTTGTCAGACTATAAAACCTCTGAAAGCAAAGCCATGCCTACACATTCTGGATGGAATCCAGTTGAATCTGGGGATGGGGAGAAAAAATTCCCCTAGTTTGGGGCTCCTAGGAAGGCATCCCAACTTGTTCATAAGTGTTCGGTGGACATAAAGTATGTCAGGGTTAGATCTGGTGAGTGATAGGAGGGACATACAGCACATGGGGCATACACCACATCGACCAAGCCAATCGCAGTGGGAGAGAAGGTGTCCTAGTTTCAGCAAAGGACATTTATTTTTTTCACAGTAGACACGAGGGGGCAGACCCTGGAGACATATGGGCATGTCTAGGTTGTTAGTCTATACAATTTCATGTTATTATAAGGGGCGGAAGTAAGGCATTCTCCCTTCGGGAAGAGGGGCATGGCTTGGGGTCAAGAAAAACATTGCTGGAGGGGGAAACCCATCTGCCATTGTTCATTATTGTCTGGGGTCCTTGGTGATGAGAGGAATGTTACATTTGTCTTTACAAACAAGTTGTAGATCTGTTGGTAGTTAAAGTTAGCACCTAGAGATATAAGAAACAATGGGAAGGATTACACTGATGAATGGAAAAAGAGATTTGCCTTTACAAACAAACTGTAGGTTTTCTGGTAAATAAAATTGGGTAACAGAAGATGAAAGAAGCAACGGGGGGGCGGGGGAAACTAAGAATTCTACAATAATTAAAAATTAAAAGGGAGGGTTATACATTGGAGGGGAATGTCAGGTGTCAGGCGTTCCGGGAAGTCTGTGCCTCTCGAGTACCTCAGCCAATGGGGAAAGAGAGAGGGAAATGCGGCCGGGAAATTAGGATAAAAAGGGAGGCTGCGTCCTCCAAAAATTGGGGAGATCCCAGGGGAATGCCCTATGGCCTCTCCCTTTATTCGAATAAAGCAAAAAGGACTCCTCTGTCTCCTTTTTGGACAAAAACCTCTGGTGTTTGTGGATTAATTTTCCTTACAAATTGGGGGCTCCTGTCCGGGATATTTCCACCGTCCGGGGCAGCGGGCAGTGGGTGGAGCTGAAGGCGCGCCTCACCCAGTTTCGGTGATCAGCTCCCCTGGGTGCCGGCTGGCACCGGGCGATCGATTGTGTTCCCGAGACTGTCCAGGAGACAGACGAGTGGCGGACCAGGGGTCCGTGAAGAGTCCGCAGGGAAGGACCACTGAAAATCTCACCGGTGAGTAAAATGGGATCCTCGGGAAGCAAACCTGGGAGGGCGCCCATGGAGGGCAGCACAGGTACACCTGGGAGGGCACCCATGGAGGGGTGCACAGGTGAAACAGGACACCCATGGAGGGTTGGAAGGGTGAAGCCGGGAAAGGGCCCCCAGAGAGTCCCTTGGGGAGAGTGCTGAGGTCTTGGGACAAATTGTATATTCACCAGAGGTAACTATGAAAATTAGGGTTAAATACTGTTTTTTTGTGTGGCCAGAGTATAAGTTGTCAAAGGGGCTTATAAGGCCATGTTATATAAATTCCCTGGGGGGGGCAATAAGGGAAATAGAGAAAGGGTCTCGATAGTCCATGCCCTGAGGGGCAAAAACGGGAGTCGAGAGGGGGTCTCGACAGCAGCGGGTGGATGGAGAGTGTTTGTGCGTTGGAACAGAATTGAAGGGAATGTGTGATAGATAAGGGTGAGGCAATGAGCAGCGGGGCCGGGCACGGATGTGCGGGACCGGGAACACGGGCTGCGGGCTGTGGGGCTGTGGGGCTGCCGGGGCTCAGTGCTGGGCTGTGCCTGACCACGCCACCCCCGGGCAGGGCCGGCAGTGTCCGCTGGCCCCCGTGAGGCTCGGGACGCCCAGCCGCCTGCGATGGTGCCGGCCGTGCTCGCTGGGAGCACCAGTGGGGGAGGAGCCGTGTTTGGACTGTGACAGGACAGGCACAGGCTCTGGTACAGGCTCTGATATACAGTGTGTGATAAAGAGAGGGAGAACAAAAATAAAGGAATATTTGAAAAATGCGGATTATACATGGAAGAATTGGGATTTTCTTTTGGGAGTTTTGCTTGGGTCATCGGAGAGACGAATGGTTTTGCGGGGGGCTCGGCAGCTGTGAGGGGATGGGCATCCGCGAGTAGCAGGGGGCTGGACCCAATGCACCTACGGTGGATGATGCTGTCCCCCGGGGGGACCCCCAGTGGGGCCCAGGTGGCCAGGCTAGTCTGGCTCGCCTCCGTGGTTACCGTGCTTATCTGATCAGGGCAATCAAGTCAGCTGCTCCCAAAACTAACAACGTAGCTAAGGCTATGTTGTTAGAACAGGAGAAACAGGAAAGTCCCTCTCATTGGTTGGAGAAGATTAGGGATGCCTTGAGGAAGCATGGGGGGATGAATCCTGAGGCACCAGCCTTTGACACATTGCTGAAAGTGTTATTTGTTACTAAGGCTTGGCCTGATATAAGGAAAGTAGCACAAAAAGATGAAGAATGGCAAAATAAGCCTCTGGAAGAGTTGGTTAGAAAAGCACAGCAGATATATATAAGAAGGGATGAGGCAAAGGCTAAGGCAAAGACGATGGCAGTTTTTGCAGCCCTGGAGGAATAAACCGCAGGGTCCAAAGGGTCCCCCGGGACAGAGGGGACGGGGTCGGCCACAGGGAAGTGGCAGAGGCATTCCCTCTTCGGCAGGGGATAGCCAACCCAAACCGCGGCTGGGGAGGAACCACTGTGCTATCTGCAGGGCAGAAGGGCATTGGAAAAATGAGTGTCCGCAGAAACAGCTGGACCCTCAGGAAGAGGAGGTCCAGAGGATAATGGAAATGGATTGTTAGGGGTGTCAGGGCTCCTATTATATCAAGGACCCACCATGCAGGCATCCTTAATAACTTTTAAGGTGGGTCCGGATTGAGAAAAGGTGTTTTCTCGAAGAAGCAGGGGCCTCCTCATCCACCTTAAATTTGATACCTAGGGGGGAAAATTGTCAAAAAGGTCTGTGGTTATTCAAGGAGTAAGTGGAAAGGATGAGCGAGTGTATTTTATTCAACCCCTGTTAATCGATGTGGGGGACAGGTTTGAACTGCATGAATTCCTGTTTGTTCCTAATTGTGATTGTAATTTACTGGGAAGAGATCTAATGGCTAAAATGGGAATGCAAATTAATATTGTAAGAAGTGATACGGAGTCCAAAACTGTAGTATCTTTGTGTAAAATATCTGAGAAGGCTTATACTGAAATAAATCCGAAAGTGTGGGTAGCCCCAGGGATATACAGAGTCACCGGTTTTGTTTGGACAAGCTTTGGAGAAAATATTAAGTTTACTCCACCATCAGGAGTTAAGCTGTTGCAGTATGTGGATGATTTGCTGTTATTGGAGAGCAGGAAAAGGTGGTTGAAGAGGCTACTGTAAAACTGCTTAATTTCCTTGCAAAAAAAAAGGACTTAGAGTGTCCAAAAAGAAAGCTCAATTAGTAAAAAAGAAAGTCAAATATTTGGGACACATTCTGACTGAGGGGTTACGGTGCATTGATCCAGAAATAAAAAAAAAGGGGGGGAGGATTTTGCAAATACCTTTACCCCAGACTAAAAAGGAGTTACGGCAATTTTTAGGGTTGGTGGGGTACTGTAGAGTCTGGATCGAGGATTTTTCTGTTGTGGCTAGACCTTTATATAACTTCTTAACCCCAAACAGTTCTAATGTCGTGGTATGGACACTGGAAGAAGAGCAAAGCTTTAGAAAATTAAAAGACAAATTAGTTAATGCCCCAGTCTTAGCTCTTCCAGATGCAGAAAAAGAATTTCAGCTACATGTGGATGTTAAACTGGGACACGCTAAAGGAATTTTGGTACAAGAGCATGGAGGGACACGGAGACCTGTCGCCTATTTTTCTAAATTGTTAGACCCAGTGGCCAGAGGCTGGCCCCATTGTCTGCACAACTGTGCGGCCACAGCTCTGATGGTTGCTGAGGCACGAAAGCTTACAAGGGGAGGGTATCTGATCGTAAAGGTTTCACACCAGATTAAAGCTTTGTTAACTGAGAGATCCTCTAAGTGGATGACGAGCGCTCCATTACTACAGTATAAATCTTGTTTAATGGAACAGGAGGATTTAGAATTTAAAAATGGGAAAAGTTTTAATCCAGCCTCCTGTTTGAATGGCCCCGAAGAAAGGGGGAGACAGGAGGAAAGCCATAATTGTATCCAGGTTATAGATCTCCAGACTAGAGCTAGGGAAGATTGAGAGATACTCCCTGGCCTGAAGGAGAGAAAGTGTTCATTGATGGGTCGTCAAGGGTAATAAACGGGAAGCGTTTTACAGGATACTCTATCGTGAATAAAAAACAATTAAAGGAAGGGGGGAGGTTACCCCCAACCTGGTCAGCCCAGACAGCTGAGCTGTATGTGCTTATCAGAGCCTGTGAGTTATACCGGGGTAAGACAGTGAATGTTTTCACTGACTCTAAATATGCATATGGAGTAATACATGCATTTGGGAAACTGTGGAAAGAACGAGGTTTATTAAATTGTAGGGGAAAAACGTTAGCCCATGAAAACTTAGTGTCTCGCCTATTGGAGGTGGTGAATTTACCAAAAAGGGAGGCAGTGGATCCCAAAAGCTCTGGCCTTACAATTGTTAAAACAACTTAATGTAGGGAGTCATTGGGGCTCTCGTGGGTTGGCAGAAGCCTTCCTAAAAACGTATGCTGCTGCTGGTCTTTTCAGCTTGGCAAAACGAGCTATTGAGAGTTGTTTGACGTGTGCTAAAACCAATAACAATGTTACTAAGAAACTTGCCAGGGGAGGGAGGCCTTGGGCTGCATGTCCCTTCCAGAGATGTCAGGTGGATTTTACTGAAATGCCCCGAGTGGCAAGGTTTAAATATCTTTTGGTAATAGCATGACAATTAACAGGGTGGCCAGAAGCCTTCCCTACTATTTCAGCAACTACAGGATCAGTTGTTAAAGTATTTTTGGAACAAATAATTCCAAGATATGGAATTGTGAAAGCAATAGATTCAGAGGAACTCATTTTACAGGAAAAATTCTTCAAGGAGTTATGGCTGCTTTAGAGATACAATGGAATCTGCATACCCCCTGTCACCCCCAGAGCTCGGGTCGGGTTGAAAGAATGAATGGAGAAATAAAGAAACACCTGAAGCTGGTGATAGAAACCAAGATGCCGTGGGTACGGCTCCTGCCCCTGGCTTTGGCAAGAATAAGGGCCAGACCCAGGGAAGATATTCAATTATCTCCCTTTGAGTTAATGTTTGGGATTCCTTACCCTTGCAACTCTTAGCCTAGTGGGGGGATAGAGATAAGTGATGTGTATTTAAAACATTATGTGTCTCGGGTACTGTCTCTTGTGAAATCTCTTCGACAGGAGGCTCAGCTGGCACAGACCCTGCCTTTGAACTTTGCTGTTCACAACATCCAGCCAGGAGATTGGGTCCTAGTTAAGGAGTGGACAGAAGCACCGCTGGTGGTGAAATGGCGTGGACCTTTCCAGGTGTTGCTGACCACAGAAACAGCCGTCAAGACAGCCGAACACGGGTGGACCCATCACACTCGGGTCAAGGTCTCTAAGGCCCCAGAGATTTGGACATCTCAGCTGGAGGAGAAGGACGGGAAGCCACGACTGACACTCCGCAGGGGTGGACTGGAGCAGTAGCAAGTGCGTCGGCATCGAGGGAAGCCTCGTGTGCCCACCCATGGACTGCCTGCTGAAATAGTTTGCGTGGGCATCCCTCCTCTCAGATCTCCAGTCTGGCTGGAGGGGGGGCCAGCCCTTTGCTGTCACTGTTTTCTTTATGTTAGGCTGTTTCTGTGCCTTCACTCACCACAGGTGCAAAAGACAACGTGAAAGGAAAAATTAGGTCAGGGAATTACATAACACCATTAGAATGTTTCTCTTAATGATCTTTCCTTTATATTGCCAGTTAGGGTGGGGCCAGGAATGGGAAAAAAGGTTTTTAACCTTAGGAGAAGAAGTAGCAAAAACCTTTAACCTTAGCAATTGCTGGGTCTGTGGGGGGCCAGGGGGATCTGAAAACTGGCCATGGGTGGCCAGCCCAGTCGAACCTAAATGGT
The DNA here is from genome assembly GCA_034336665.1 of Luscinia megarhynchos. Classification (NCBI taxonomy): domain Eukaryota; kingdom Metazoa; phylum Chordata; class Aves; order Passeriformes; family Muscicapidae; genus Luscinia; species Luscinia megarhynchos. The sequence goes on from JAPFBE010000032.1 coordinate 3,585,832, forward strand.
GGGTTAGCACCCTGAGTGAGGTCCATAATGGAACAGGATTCTGGGATGAAGAAGGAAGTCCATGGCGGCTTCATTCTTCTGAAAGAGGCACTTATTGTCTAAATAGAACAGGAAGCATATACGTGGGAAAAAGTGTTTGTGACTGGACTTTATCTTTGGGTTTAGATTGTTGGACCCCCAAATGCCTCCCTTATGATTGTTCCAGATATCAGGGCAGATGGAATCAAACTCATGTTAAGCTCTCCAATGGTAGCTGGGTAAAGTGTTCCTACCATAATTACCAGAAAGATTTGGAAGGCTGCAAAGCAGTGGGGAGGGATAAGTTTTTTGACTCCTTATTTTTAAGCTGCCCCCGAAATAATTCCACAAGTAGGACACATGTTGTTCGTGACTATCAGTGGAAGTGGCAACACCGGAATGGAACTCGAACTCTTTTAGCAGGTTCTGGTCCAAATCTAATAAAACAGATCTGGGGTGTAACTGCAGCTGGAAACCTCATGTGGGAGCATGGAAGTGTAAATACTGTGATTCTTATGGTGGGGCAACTATTGTTGGGGGACCACTAGGCCCAGGAAGCAAGCTGTATTTTGATGCCCCAGTGGATCATGAAAATTGGGAAGGTCCCTTTGCCAATGGGACCTGGGCTTTAAAGGGACATTACTGGATTTGTGGCCAACATGCCTATCGCAGGTTACCCCCAAACTGGTCAGGGATATGTTATGTGGGATATATCAGACCTCTGTCCTTTCTGCTACCACAAGTTCAGAGGGACCAGTTAGGAATCAAGGTATATGATGATCTAATTAGGGAAAAGTGGTCGATTGATGTATCCCTGGCTGGGGGAAGCATCCAAAAGTGGGGTGATCATGAATGGCCACCTGAACGAATCATACAACACTATGGACCAGCCACTTGGAATCCTAATGAATTAATATATCAGGTGCCAGAGAACCCATCTATAATTTAAATCGGATCATTAGGTTACAAGTTGTCTTTGAAATAGTAAGTAACCAGACAGCTACAGCTCTTGACCTTCTTGCTGACCAGTCTACTCAGATGAGAAATGCAATATTCCAACACCGGATGGTATTAGACTATTTATTAGCAGAAGAAGGGGGTGTGTGTGGCAAATTAAATTACTCAAATTGCTGTTTGCAAATAGATGACAATGGAAAGGTGGTAAAACAAATAGCAAAAGGAATAAGAAAGTTAGCTCATGTACCTGTCCAAACATGGAAAGGATGGGAATGGGACATGTTTTCTTGGCTTCCTGGTGGACTGTGGTTTAAACAACTGCTTTTTTTCCTCTTATGTGCTGTGGCAACTCCAATCTTTTTACCATGCATGATTCCTTGCTTAATACAACTTATTCAACATGTGATTAAGGGGATGCAGGTTATAGCCACGCCTACTGACCCAGAGATGGCTACAAAAGGACAGAAATTAATGTCATTGCAAATAATTGCAAAACCAAAAAGGACACAAGAACAAGAAATTAAGACAATGATAGCTAAAGTTTGTAAAGACAATTACTAAAAATAAAAGAGGAGGGATTGAGAGGAATGTTACATTTGTCTTTACAAACAAGTTGTAGATCTGTTGGTAGTTAAAGTTAGCACCTAGAGATATAAGATACAATGGGAAGGATTACACTGATTGATGAATGGAAAAAGAGATTTGCCTTTACAAACAAACTGTAGGTTTTCTGGTAAATAAAATTGGGTAACAGAAGATGAAAGAAGCAACGGAGTGGGGGAAACTAAGAATTTTACAAGAATTAAAAATTAAAAGGGAGGGTTATACATTAGAGGGGAATGTCAGGTGTCAGGTGTTCTGGGAAGTCTGTGCCTCTCGAGTACCTCAGCCAATGGGGAAAGAGAGGGGGAAAGAGAGAGGGAAATGCGGCCGGGAAATTAGGATAAAAAGGGAGGCTGAGTCCTCCAAAAATTTGAGAGCTCCCAAGGGAATGCCCTATGGCCTCTCCCTTTATTCGAATAAAGCAAAAAGGACTCCTCTGTCTCCTTTTTGGACAAAAACCTCTGGTGTTTGTGGCTTAATTTTCCTTACAATGAGCATTTTGCATGTAAATCACTCACACTTTTGTCCCTTCTGGTTCTTGGAGAAGACAACTCCAAGAAGATAACACAGTTGAGATAACCAGAGCCATGCCAACTGGGGCCAAGTGGCGCCAAACAGAGCTGAGCAGAGCTGAGTTGAGCCCAGCCAAAAACTGTCAAACACAGCCAAGCCCAGCAGAGCAGGGTGGCCAGTCTGGGAACAGCTTGAGTGGCGCAGCATGGATGAGCAAACTTGGAAGGTTTGTCTGTCATTGTTTTTTGTTGTCTCAGGCACAGGGAAGGAGAACAACTGCTGCAGAAACATCCACCATCTTGTCTTTGTGTCAGGAAGAATGCATGTCACTGCCGGGCTGCAGAAACATCAGCCATTTTGTCTTTGTCTTGCCAGCAACAGGGAACTGAGTCAAGGTAGTGGGCATCTTTTGTGTGTAAAATCACTATCTTTTTGCATACTTCTGTAATTAATATCATTGCTGTTACTGTTTGTTTCTCATCGCATTGCTGTTTCTTTTTAGTAAATTGTTATTTTCACCCAGTCTCTGCCTTTGTCCCTTTCTCACCAGAGGGAGGCAGGGGGAAGGGGAGTGGTTCATTTGGGGTTTGTTGGGGTTTAGGATTTTTTTCCTTTTGTTATGAATAAATCCTTCAGACAAAGCTTTACCCTGCTCCTGGCTTGCGCGGGGCGGCTGCCCTGCCCCCGCTCCTGTCCGCGCAGGACGGCTGCCCCACTCCTGTTTGCGCGGGACGGCTGCCCTGCCCCCGCTCCTGTTTGCGTGGGACGACTGCCCCGCTCCTCGCTCCTGTCCGGGCGGAACAGCTGCCCCCAATCCCGATCCCCTTCCTGTCCCTAATGCAAATCCTGACCCCGTTCCCGCAGGAGGGAGGGGGATCCTGCCCGTGGCTTCGGTCTCCTTGGGGTTCTGGGCAGCGCAAGTGGTTTCACGGGGACATTCCCCAGAGAAAGTTTTACAGCGGTTAAAGTTGTGTGTTTTTATAAATGTTTCCAGTTGTCTGTAATGTTAATTGTTAAGTTCTTGGCCTCACCCTGTTTTCGGCCCAAATTGTCTCTTTCCCTCGCGTCGGGTTAATGCCCTCGCTGCCTCCCCAAAATGGCGCCTGTGACAGAGGAGGAGTGACATGCAAATGAAAGACATAGAGAATGCTGGGACACCAGAGCTGAAACCCCTAAAATAACGAGCCCAAATAATATCCAAGACTGAGAATAGTGTTCCAGAGCTGGAAATAAATAACGAAGAAGGCAAAGTCACCATCCGGAGCTGCACCGTGACCTGAATAGCATCCTACCATCAGGACCTCCCCTTGCAATAACGAGCCACAGCAGTCTTTCTAGGGACCCATGAGGACGAAAGACCCAGCTCTGCCTGTGAAGACAGAACTGAACTACTTCTCCTCCTCGGTGTCGCCTTTCGGGAACAGCAGCGGTGTGCGCAGTTGTTCGGGTCCCCCACCCAGAGCTGATCTCTAATAAAGGCCTTATAAAGGAGCTGGTTTCCTGGCCCATTTTTTTCACTTTTGTTTCTTTCTCTCATGGAATTTTGTCCTATCCGTCACTAAGGAACGCTAACGACCGGGTACTTAGACAAAAGAAGTTGCCAAGCTCAGGGGACTATGGCACCTGGCTGCATTTCTCTTACCTGAGGGTTTCTCTTGGAGGGGCAGAGATACCACGAGAATTTGCCTGGGGAAAAGGGGGCTGGGCACAGCTCTTAGCTCTCTTGTTCTTGCGGCTTTGGAGAAGGACGGTCGAGTTGTTGCTTACTTGGGAAATGGGGGGCGGGGGCGGGAAAGGAAAGGAATTCGCTGCTGCCCCCTGAGCGCAGCCCTGTCCTGCTTCTTCTGTCGTGGATGAGCCGTTGATCATGAGAGCAGCCACTGAACTGGGACCTTATTAATAGCCTATCTCACTTAAAAAAAGCACTTTCACCATCTGCTCAGGTGCCTCAGGGGAAACCCCATGACCCCAAGGTCTTTTCCCCTCCAAGGGAGCCCCTCTTCCGGCCGTGTTCAGGAGCCCAGCCCCCGCTGTTTCTTTGCCACTGCTTCGGGTTTTTGCTACACCGTAGCCCTGCACTCCCTGCCTGCTGGGATGTCCTGCCATTCCAGCTACAGCTGTGGAATTTCTGATACATCTCGTCTACCACTCCGATATTTTGCTCATCCCTGCCATTCAGCTTGCTGCTTCCAAGATTCCTGCTACAGCTCTTTTTGCCATCGAGAGGGGCACCAGGATCGACTGCCCCTGGGGGTTTGTAAAGGAAGCCTCTTTTCCATCCCTTCTGCCAGCTGCATCCACCATTACCATGAGAGAGAGATGGCCGAACTCGTGCCAGAGCGCCCCCTGCAGCTGCGGGAGAATCATTGCATCTGCCCTGCCTGGCCAGGGAACCACCAGCATCCCTGCAGGCTGTGACCATTACTACTCCAAAGGGGAAAGTGCCTGCAGCCGAGAGAAGGCTGCTTCTAGGTTTCTGGTTTTGTTTGTTGTTGCTCCCGTTGTTGTTGTTTGTTTGCCTTGTTATACATATACATACTAGTAAAGAACTGTTATTCCTTTTCCCATATTTTTGCTTGAAAGCCCCTTAATTTCAAAGTTTTAATTTGGAGAGAAGGGGGTCATATTCTTCATTTCAAGGGAGGCTCCCACCTCCCTCTGCAGACACCTGTCTTTCAAACCAAGACAGGGTTTCATTCCCTGCTTGTTTTAAACCACTATGGATACAATTTTGATCTAAGCATTGCTGTATTACGTACAGAGCCAATGGTCACAATGTTGCTTGGTCTATTCATGTGGTTGTGACATCTAACCGTGTATATATTCCCTTACGTGATCCTCAGTGCTCTATTTCAGAGCAGGCAAATAGATCAGGATTGCTTTTTTTATGTCCTGTGTGATATCATCTTATGACATGATAACATCAAGGGCAATGAGGATCCTTTGGGATGTATATTCAGTGTTGCTCTCCTGCCCTGGCCTTGGGTGCTGCCTCTGGGAATTAATTAATAATCATACCCAGCCTGTGGAGGGAATAGGGGAGGATGATTTTCCCCACCTGTTCACCCCTTTTTCCTCCTTCAGGCCTGTTACAACAGCTTTTCAGAATTTTGAATTCCCTTTGGATGTTAAGGAAAGCATGTTCTTGTTGCTAAGTCTACCAGGTCTCCTCAGTACGGTCAACACCATGTTTAGTTACAAAAGAGATTTCTAGGAAGGTCCTTAAGAGATCTGCCCTGAGAGTGGATTGCCCTGAGTGGCATGGAATGTGGGAGGACATGGGCCAGCATTTGGGGACATTCTCTGTTCCAATGGTTTGGAAATTCACCCTAAACAACTACAGGACCCTGATAAAGTAACAGAATATTTGCAAGGAGAATGCTGTGGCAACACCAGGGAGAAGCAACTTATTGCAGTGTGTTGGGCTACTATTTATCAGACACTGCTCGATACTAGACAGCACCCTCAGGGGGAGGAGAAGAAAAGCAGAGCAACAGGCACTGTGGCCACTCAAACTGCAGCTGAACCAGAGGAACAACCAGTGCTGGTAGCAGTTGCCCCTATACAGAAGAAGAAATCCAAGATGAAATCAGTTTGCTTAGTGAGGGATGAAGAAGTAGGGACCCCACAATAGGAGAAAGAGGCAGGGCCAGTGATAATCACACAATCCCTATACCTGTGTGAGCTGCGAGATATGTGAAAACATTTTAGATGCCAGCCAGATGAGCCCCTATTGACCTGACTGCTCTGATACTGGGATAGCGCAGCCCACAATATGAAACTAGATGGTAGTAAAGCCAAGCAACTGGGATCCCTGTCCAGGGATGTGGGCATTGACAAGGGGATTGGGAAGAGGACAGAAACTCTCAGCCTCTGGAGGTGACACTTGTCAAGTGTGAGGGAAAGGTATTCTCTCAAGGATGATCTAGTAGCACGTCCAAGCAGGTGGAATATCATGGAGAAAAGTATCCAGTACCTGAGAGAATTAGCTGTGCTGGAGGTACTCTATAGGAATTCAAATAACAAGCAGCCCCCTATAGATTCAGATGAGGTCTGGTGTACACAGTCCACATGGTGGAAGTTTGCATGGAGCATGCCATTGTCATATGCCATCTCATTGGCATTGATGTCAATGAAAGGAGAACAGACAGTGCTTCAGGTGACTACCTGACTCTGGCAATATGATCATCTTTTTTCCTCCCTACCAACCTGCGCCTCGGCTGTGGAAAGGCTGTCCAATACTGCGGACAGATTGGAAAGACTCAAGCAAGAGAGGAAATGTCCCATGCCTCACCACTATGGACCAGAGTGTCTGCTATTGGGAGCAAGCACACCCCTGCTCTAGAGAGAGGGTTCATACCACGAGGTAACCTGTGGTTTTACCTGCAGGACCACAGAAAGGACATGAGGAAGTGGGATGGAAAACCCACCTCTGCCCTAGCAGCATGGGGATGTGACTTGAAAGGGAAAACAACAACCATAAGAAATTCTTCAAGGATAAATGTTGCTCCAGTTTCCTGTGGGCAAGTCCTCAGACAGAACAGAAGGGCTGATGTTACTTCTGATCCTCTTGAAGGGACCTCCAGTTCATATTTACAGGTGAGCAACAAGTGCTATGACCAGGACTAGAGGGGACATGCTTCCAGCCAGGTGGAGGAAAGGGAAAAATCTGATCTATTGGACTGCATGGATCCAATTGCCTAGCACATCAGACCCACAAGAGTATAAGGCTTTAGTTGATACCAGTGCACAATGTACCATGGTGCCATCAAGATATGTAGGGGCAGAATCCCCCTCTATTATTGGGATGACAGGGGGATCCCATAACTGACTGTACTGGAAGTTGAAGTGAGCCTGATAGGGAATGAATGTCAAAAACACTGCATTCTGACTGGCCCAGAGGCCCTGTGTATCCCTGGCATAGATTGCCTCAGGAAAAGGTATTTCAAGGAAACAAAAGGGCATCATTGGACTTTTGGGATAGCTGTCGTGGAGACAGAGGAAATAAGTTGAATACCTTGCCTGGTCTATCAAAGGACCCTTCTGCTGTGGAACTGCTGAGGGTTGAAGAATAACAGGTACCAATCGCTATCACAACAGTGCACCATCAATAATACCGCACCAATCAGGACTCTGTGACTATCATCCATATAAATGATTCACGAACTGGAGAGCCAGGGATTTGTCAGGAAGACTCCCTTACCCTTTCATAGTCCTGTATGGCTTGTGCATAAGTCCAATGGAGAGCGGAGACTTGTTACTGATAAGTAAAACTTTACAAAAGGAAGGCCTTGTAAAATCATGGCTCAGGCCTTTTACTTCAGCTAAGTAGAAAAGGACTGTGGGAAAGAGATTCAGCTGAATTAGGGGTAGGAAAACAAGTTATATAACCATTGTGTGTTCACATCACGGTGTATGGCGGTTGGTTGAATTACATTTGTTATGCTTTAAAGCTATGTAACTGATAATGGGCTAACTGCTTTAAAAGGCCTGGTTTTTGCAATAAAGCGCCTCTCCTTTGCACCTGCCTGGGGACTCTACGTCACTACATACCCTCACCCACAGAGACTGACAGTGGACTATTGCGGTCTGAATGAAGTCAGACCACCACTGAGTGCAGCTGTGCCAGATGTGCTGGAACTTCAGTACGAAGTCCAAGGCAGCAAAGTGGTGCCACCATTAACATTGCTAATGCATTTTTCTCCATTCCTTTAGCAGCAGAGTGCAGGCCACAGTTTGCTTTCACCTGGAGGGGCATCCAGTACACCTGGAATTGACTGCCCCAGGGGTGGAAACACGGCCCCATGATTTGCCATGAACTGATGCAGACTGCACTGGAAAAGGATGAAGCTCCAGAACACTTGCAATACATTGATAACATCATTGTGTGGGGCAGCACAGCAGAGGAAGCTTTGGAAAAAGCAGAGAAGATAATCTCGATCCTCCTGAAAGCAATGGCAAGACATCACCAGATTTCAATGGACATGGTCAACAAAACAGCAGCTATGTCCCCACCAACCAGCAAGAAGAAAACACAGGGTTTCCTAGGCGCTGTGGGTTTTTGGAGAATGCATATTCCAGATTACACTCAGGTTGTAAGCTATGTCTATCATGTTATATGGAAGAACAATTTTCAAGTGGGGTCCTGAAAAACAACAAGCTCTTGAACAGATTAAACAGGAGAATGTTCATGCAGTAGCCCTTAGGCCAGTCAGGACAGGACAAGATGTAAAAACATGCTCTACACCACAGCTGGGGAGAATGGTCCTTCCTGGAGTCTTTGGCAAAACGTACCTGGGGAGACCCAAGGACTACCCCTGGGGTTATGAATTTGGGGATACAAAGATTCCTAGGCCTGTTACACCCCAACTGAAAAGGAGATGCTGGCAGTTTATGAAGGGGTTCGAGGTGCTTCACAAGTGAGTGGCACTGAAGTATAGCTACTCCTGGTGCCCTGGCTGCCAGTGCTGGGCTGTATGTTCAAAGGCAAAGTCCCTTCCATACATTATGCCACTGATGCTACATAGAATAAATGGATAGCTCTGATCATACAATGAGCTCAAACAGGAAATCCTAATCGCCCAGGCATCTTGGAAGTCATCACAAACTGGCCTGAAGTTTAGAATTTCAGACTATAATCAGAAGAGAAGGAGGAACAGGTGACATGCTGAGGAGGCCCCACCATGTAACCAGCTACCAGAAAATGAAAAGTGATATGCTTTCTTCACTGACAGTTCCTGCTGTATTGTAGGTATACATAGAATGGAAAACTGCTGTATGGTGTCCCATGAGGTGAATCACAGAAGCTGTTGAGGGACAAGGTGGATCCAGTCATGTTGCAGAGCTGAAAGCTGTCCAGCTGGCTTTAGATAACACTGAATAAGAGAAATGGCCAGCTGTCTACCTGTACACTGACTTGTGGATGGCAGCAAAAGCTCTGTGGTGGTGGCTGGACTGATGGAAAAAGGCCAGTTGGTAGCACAGAAGTAAATCCATCTGGGCTGCTGAATTGTGGCAAGGCATCGCTGCCTGGGTAGAGAAGTTGGCTGTAAAAGTACATCATGTAGATGTACATGTACCCAACAGTTGGGCTACTGAAGAACATCACAACAATGGACAGGTGGATTGGAGTGCCAAGATTAAAGTGTCTCAGGTAAATCTGGACTGGCAAGATAAGGGTGAATTATTTCTCGCTTGGTGTGTCCATGACGCCTCAGGTCATCAGGGAAGAGATGCAACATGCTGATGGGCTTGTCATCAAGGGGTGGCCTTAACTATGGACGCTATCTCACAGGTTATCCATAACTGTGAAACATGCCCTGCAATCAAGCAGGCAAAGCCTCTGTGGTATGGGGGATGGCGGTTAAAATATAAATATGGCAAGGCCTGGCAGATTGATTGCATCACACTTCCGCAAACCCATCAAGGTAAGTGTTGCATGCTTACAATGGTGGAAACAACCACTGGATGGCTGGAGATGTACCCTGTGTGTCACACCACTGCCCGGAATATCATCTTGGGCCTTGAAAAACAATTTCTGTGGAAACATGGGACCCCAGAAAGAACTGAGTTGGACAACAAACTCATTTCAAAAATAGCCTTATATTCCCTATCATGCACCAGCCTCTTTAAAATTTGAATGGTACAATGGATTGCTAAAAACCACAGCAGAGGCAATGGGCGGTAGGAACTTCAAACATTAGAATGTACATTTAGCAAAGGCCACCTGCTTAGTTAACACCCAAGGCTCTACCAATCAAGCTGACCCTGCCCAATCAAAACCTTCATGTACCTTAGAAGGGAATAAAGGCCCCATGGTGCATATAAGGAATGTGTTAGGGAAGAGTTCAGATTAGTCCTGCCTCAAGCAAAGGCAAAGCCATCCATGGGATTGCTTTTGCTCAAGGACCTGGGTGCGCTTGGTGAGTAATGCAGAGGGACAGGGAAACATGATGTGTACCTCAGGGGGATTTGATTTTTTTGGTGAAAACAGTCTGCAATGTTATCACCAGCCCCACTCCCCCTTCCCTGGAAGGCATCTAGGACATATAGAACCCACAGTCATGGACTAAATGAACTCAACAGACATCTTGGAGGGATGGTTGTTGACTATGGAAATGACACCTGTGCTTGTATGTATATAAATATATAAATATCTATCTATACATATGTCTATATATATACAGAGTTGGAAGGTGTAGGATCTGGGCTTGATGTAGATGGTAAAGAAAAAGGGGTGGGTAGTGTCCAAATTTTGGCCAGGACAAAGCTAATTTTTTCACACTAGCCGTGAGGAGGAAAACCTTGGAGCCATATGGGTCGGTCTAGGTTGCTATTTTATAGTTTTTCGTCATTACCAAGGGGGAAGGAACTCTCCCTTGAGAATAAGAGCATGGCTTGGGGTCAAGAAAAGCATTGCTGGAGGGGGAAACCAGTCTGCCATTGTTCATTATCAGTCCTTGAGGAGCATTTTGCATGTAAATCACTGTCACTTTTGTAAACTTTTGTTATTAATATTGATGCTGTTACTGTTTGTTTTCTTATCTCATTGCTGTTTCTAGATGATCTCTGCCTTTTGTCTCTCTCGATGGAGTGGGGAGGGGAGTGGCGTGTGGTTTTCTTTTTAGTGGGAGTACTAACTTGGGGAATACCATTCCTAAACCTGGACAGAGGGGATGCCAGACATAGGGATGAGTCCATCCCATCTTCATGGGTGCAGAACAGAGTACTGAGATAGGGCCATGTTGTTATGGCCAAGACTGAAAGAGGAAGGATCTGGGCTGCTTAAAATGACAACTGCCGAACCTTGCAATGCAGAAAGCATGGGCAAGAGAGGATGTGGAGAGGATGAGGACTACGTATGGTGATAGTAAATAACATGACCCCATCAAAGAGCTGTCCCTGAGCTCCAAAGAGACCTGTCCCCCTGCCACTACTACCCTGGAAGTGTCAGTGATCTGTAGGGTCCAGTAACAAGCCCTCACACCAGTGCTGGACACTGATTCCCTCTCCTCCCCCATTTAGAGTGACAGCAGAGGGGATGCTTGCCCATGATCCACCCTTCTCCCCCAGACACCTGGGTTGACTTCATCACTCTTAAAGAACCTACCATATCTGACCAAGTCCATATGTGAGCTGGTCCTTCTGGGCTCTGTGAGATTTTACATAGTTATTTGTGTCATTATAATCAATATAAACAAGAATACTAAATCCAAAGTAAAGCATAGACATGAAACACAAGAAAATCTAATTTCGTTATATTTGTTTAAATCACTTTTTTATAAATTGTTGATTTTTTTTGTTTTTATGTATTTTTATTATTTTGTCACGATAATAATGAATTGTATCCACTCTTATGTATAAGGAAAACGTGGGCTTGTTTGAACATGAGCAGGCACGTCCCTGCTTGCTAAGAGTGTAAGCTGAAAACATGTTCGAGCCTTGTCCAGACCTTGTGGGGGCTTGCTTGTAGCCACTGCTGCTGGAGTGCTAGCCAACATGTTCGGGCTTGCTCGAACTTGTACTCCAGAACAGTGGGCAGGTCACAGCCCACCAAGAAGTTGCCTATAAAAGGAGCAGTGACCCGGGGTAGGACAGACGTGTTGGCAGAGCAAAGACTCCCCACTTCCCCAGTGCTGTGTTGCCTGTTCCTTATCAATGAACTAATAAATTGCCTTATTGATTGACCTACCCAATTGTGGTGAGTAATTTATAACAACTCCTTGCAGAGCTGACAGGGAAAGGACATGGGTATCCTCAGATAGGAATCATTCAGCCTTCTCTGGATCTCTACACTGAGATGCAATAAATTATGTCCCAATGTGTCCATGACTTTCCTAGGGCAAGAAATTTGAGTGACCAGCCCACACAGAGGTCCTGCCTTTACTCACATGATCTCCACACTGAACTGCAATGTCTGAATTGAAAATACTTGTTGATGAGGAGGAGTTCGGATGTCTGCTAGGTGCCTAAATTCAGGTGAGATCCCAGCATGGTCAGGAATCCATGCACTTCTAAGCCTGTTTGGACAAAGTCAAGAATACAGTGGTGCTACAAGGAACATGAACAATTAGAGAGTCTGCCTTTCTCCTGAGGAGCTGCTCCCTTGTTTTTCATCCAACAAGGAAGCTGGATGACAAGTATAGCCTGAAGAGAAACAAGCAGTTTAATATAACCCCAAGCATATGAAAAAAGGGTCAAAATCAGTAAAGAAACAGAATGACATGAGTTGCAAGGCAATTAAGACGCCAAACCAAATTATATCAGTGCTGTCTTCCAAGTATACCCCATAGTGCCAGTAAAGCCTAGCATTTGAAAAATGCCATATAACAAAAGACAAGGAGCAGCTGACCAGCCAAGGCACAACCACATTGTTCAGAGGGGGGCAATCCTATCCTGGAGGCATGAGTCAAACAAACTGAAAGCCAAAATATGCAAGATGCCAGTTTACAAACTACTTGAGACATGTCCCAAAACTCTCTGATCATTTTCTAGCAGCATTTACAGCATGTCCCCATGACAAGCAGCCTCGTTTATCCTTTGTGAGACACATCAGCTTCACAGGGAGGAGGGGGAGTATTTTTAAGGACATGACTCCCTAGGTTGTTTTGTCTGGTAAGTGTAGACTTTGCCAAGGGCTCGCAGTCTGAAGATTGTATCTAAGACCAGGGCATTTGGCTGTGGCACATCCAAGCATGAAAGTCTTTCTAAGCATTTGCCAAAGGGAGCAAAAGAAAAATACACTGATTCAGCCCTCCCTGTGATGTCTTCATGATGCCAAGATGGTTATGTGATCTCCTCCAACAAACTAGCTGAGATGAAAATGGAGAGGGTGATGAAGACCAGCTCTGCATCTGAGCTGCACATCTCAAATGCAGCAGATAACTGATTCTCCCTGGAGTGCAATAAAAAGATCTTATGAATGGGGAATGATTATCTTCAAAAGATTATTTTTTCCAAAGTCAATTTTTGGCAGCATTTAAGTGAATTACTGCCCAAATCCAGCTACAGACTTATGAATAAAGAGAGATGAAAAGGTTACAGCTAACAAGCTGAGCCAAAGCAATGACCTCATGAGGTCCTAGCTATGAAGCTTTCAAAACAAAGCCTTTTTAACAGTAAAAACAAGCACCTCAGATGAGTTTTGAAAAGATGGGGCAGGAGAAAACTTCAAAATACCACTTGTGGTGAAGGAGTTCGTCCATTGCCAAAGGGGAGACAATTTGCCTGCCTGCGCATGTCCACAAGATGGCAGTGTGTCATGGTGCAAGAGCATCTCTGAGGAGCAGATGAACTCATTCTACAATTTCCAAACAAAAGAAGAGGATTTTAGGGGTAGTTGTTTTGGGTTTTGTTTATTTTTTCACCTTCTAATTGCCAAATAGTTACAAGCTGTCATTGGAATATTTTGTTAAAATACAATTGATAGATTCCCGCAGCAAAACTCATGTATATACGTTAACATCCAGATATCCAGAATATTCTGCTTAACCCATTAGAGATGTCGCTGCTTATCTGCAGAGATACACATACAGATCTGGATGTACACTACAAATTAGTTCTAGATTGATGTCTTATTATACCTTATCATCAAAGGAGCACAAATTTCCAAAGCAGCCTGCAAGTAAGACTCACTACATCTCTCAGACATGACACTCTTAACCCTGCTATAGCTGCTGAAGCACATTCAGCAGCAAAGCATTTTCATCTGAGTCATGTTGAAGGATGCTTGGACTGGCCTAGTCACACTGGAGGATGCTTGGATCACCCCAGTGGTCCTTGGAGGGTGCTCTGACCACCCCAGTGGCACTGGAGGATGCTCAGATTGACCTCTCCGTTCGTGTGCAGTTGCTGTTATCAACCCCTGAGTTCTTAAACAGAGAACAAGAGTTTATATATCTCCAACCTGAAAAGCCTCTTCTTCAGGATATTACTCAAAGATAATGACAGTGTGGGACAGCCCCATAGAAGGTGGATTTTTCTTCCATAGGCTCATCCAAATATTTTCCCTTATGCCCCCACACACTACTCCAGAGAGCCATTTGAAACAAGGGATAACGACCAACAAAAACACTGTTGGCATTGCACAATTACATTCAAATCCAGTTAATGATATGTCAGGATTAAACCAGCTGTCTGCAAGTATTTCATTTGTCAATGCCAAACAAGATAAAACCTTACGCAGAACTACCCAGCGCCTAGTTCCCACATGCACATGATTGTACATGCCTAGGTAAGCATGTCTCCAAAATAATGCAGCACTGCACAAGTCTGCCCAGAGGCACAAACAAAACATCAAATCCAGCATTCCCGATAGGTTTTCCAGCTTAGAGATGCTACACTAGCAATTAATCTAGATATCAAGGTAAAGGTTGGAATTAATTTACTGGAGTCAATGCACTCAACCTGGTGTTAGAACAAGATAAGATGACAACTTCGTGTTAGGACACAATCGGACAATAACCACCCCAGGAGGATCTGGTTTATTTAATTGTTGACTGAAAGTTAAACCCTAGAGAAGAAAATCAGTTCCTTGCACTGAAGGAAACCCAAGGCATCAGCACCAAAAATGGTTTGATTTCTTATTTCCAAATATTCCCCAGGGAAAATCACCTTATTTTACAGAATTACTGGGGTCTGTATCAGCTGAACCTGATGTTTTCTTCCTGTGACCTAAAGTCCAGATATATCAAGAATGGAAGAGACTGAGCAGGAAGCAGCTGCAGGCTTCCTGGCAAAGTTAGCAGTACTTCTCCACTCCTTCCACTGATTTGTGTATTTAGTGCCAGCTAGCTCACCCAAAAGAAAAAATAAGGAAGATCATCCCATGTTTTTCAGGATGAGCAAAGCTTTTCCTCGCATGATGCATGAGCAAGAAGCACAACGAGCTTTTTGCTCAGCACTGAAAAGGCTAATGCTACTAAAGCACATGAGATGTCTCCACCCTTCCCTCTGAAGACAGAGGAGACTTCAGCAAAAGCACGCTGAGCATCCTCAGAAACTTGCCCAGCCCAGGACAGTCAGATCCATTGAGGACTTGGGCTCTGGAAAGTGAAAAATTATATGATGCTGACAAATTGACTTATTCAATTAGACTTTTTAGCTGAGGGTCTCATCCTGCTATTTCCCAACATGCAAACATTAAAGGTCATTTAACCAGAACTCCTGAAACTGGGCTGTATAGACAGATCTGGAGAAGGAACAGGTTGGAGAAAACATGCAAGTGGATGACCACTGCATTTAAACATATGTACACCACACAGGGGAAACACCTGGGTCAGCACACCATCACGGCCAGCTTCCTGGCAGCAATTTATTTTGGAGCTGTCAGGAGGGTTGATGCTTTTCAGAATCTCCTTTCCTAAAATATATGAGCTTTGTGTACATATATCAATATATATGTATGTGTATATATATACTGTCCTCAACATTTCATCTCTCAATGAAATCTACATAACTGCCCTCACCCAGAATTAAAGGTAAGTTCATAGCTTGCTGAAACCACAGGCATAATTTCCATCATAAATCCCAAAGGACCATAGTTCAGCACATCCAACCCAGCAGTTTTCCCACCTCTGGGGATGATTTTGTAAGGATAGGTAAGGTAGGGAAGGAGCTGTTGTTTTCACCATAGCATGGACAGGAGATGTCCTCATCACCTACCTGCCACACTGGAAGGACTTTCTCTATGTCGTTCAAGCTGATGCTATCACCATCATCAAATTTCCCTTTTCCAAGCCTGTGGCAAGAAGAAAACAAACAAAACCACATGAAACCTCGCTGGAGTCAAAGTTAATTTTCTATTATGGCACTTGGGGAAGATTACTTTTTACTGCAAAGGACCCTCATGAAAACAAAGAGGGCCTCTGAAGCGAGTATGCTGTGCTTTCAAAACACTCCCATGAAGGCACAAAGTCGTTAGTACAAAATTAAATGCTTTTCTCAGTCCTGTACCTGCACCATCTGCCACAGCATTCAAATGCTTTTGGTAATAGCAGCAGTGAGAAAACTAAAGGCTACCCTGAGCAGTAGCATTGGATGATTCAATTCCCAGTTGAAGGAAAACCAAAAGCACAGCCCACGTGGTGTAAGGGTGGATCCAAAGTTTCCCTGATCTGCCTCATAACCATCCAAGATCAGAGGCTGAGAACCCGGGACCCCACCGCTCGCTCCGGACAGGAGTTTCTGGCCTGGCCAAGGTGGATGCTTGCCAAGGACCTGTTTGTAGGTGTGCTTGCTAGTGCTTGCTTCTTGTCATGGTGTAAGTTTTCTCTGATCTGCCTCACAACCATCATCAGAGACTGGGACCTGAGATTGGACCACTTGCCCTGAACCGGAGCTCCGACCTGGCCGAGGTGGATGCTTGCGGGCCAAGGACTGTTTGTGGCTGTGCCTGGTGCTTGACATGGTACGCTGCAGGGTACTGGTTATCGCACCCTGTCCCCTCACCTGCGTCATGGGGCTACAATCTCCTCATACAATAGTCCATAAATCTCCCCACCTTTTGGCCAGAGGCCACTCGCTTCGGAAAAGGACTATAAAAAGTGACTTTCTTAGACAAGACTTTGAGACCTCTTTCTCCCCAACGGATTGAGGACACGTCTCGTCGGACGACCACGAGGATGCATCCCATCTGTTGGCAGCTATATCCCATCCTTTCTCTCTCTCACCCTCTCTCTCTCTCTTTTTGGCACGCAATAAACTGCATTATTGCTTTCTGCTAAACAAACCAGTCTCTTGCTTTTGTCTTTTGCACCCTGGGGTTGAACGAACCATCACGACTCCCGCTCGGGTTGAGCGGATCGTGACATAAATTGGCGTCACGGACAGACAGAAGGGTTTCTGACAGACAGAAGGGTTGCTGGTTTTGTGTAGTCTGTAACAGGGGAAGGACGTCTTGCCTCAGCCACACCTAGCTGGCCACCTCGACAGGGTGAGCCGGACTAGAAAGCAAGGGGGCATTTCAGATTTCCCGCAAACTGCACACACCTAGTTGAAAAGCATCCCTGCACTCGTTTGAGGATTCTGTCTTCAGAAATTCACAAATGATCTCTTGGTGCAAAAGGCAAAATTGTACTGTTCTTGTTCTTTATTACTGTATGAATGTGTACTGACCTCCCTGAGTTAGGAGAATACTGTGCAGGCTGAGGAGTGCATGTGTAGCTCTATTACTGTGTGTGAATGTGTACTGACCTCCTTGAGTTAGGGAGAATACTGTGCAGGCTGAGGAGTGGGTGTGTAACTCTAGTCTATTACTGCATATATGTGAACTGACCTTTCCTAAACATTAGGAAGGGAAAAAACCTGCGCAGGTTGTGTGTCTGTCTTTCCTGAAATAAGGGGGGGAAAACTGCGTTGGGTGTGTATGCATGAATACTAACCTCTCCTAAAGGGTTAGGAAGCGATACCGCGCAGGCTGTGTGTCTGCCCTCCCTGAAATAAGGGGCTTGTAGACAGCAGAAGCTGTGTGTGTAATTAAGTGCTGATCTCCCTTGAGTGGCTTTACTTTCCTTCTTTCAAAATGACTGAAAATCATAATACTAAAGATAAAGCTGCATTTTTCGCTTTGCTAGCTAAGTATAATGACAGACCCTCCCAAGGGGGAGAGGATTGGGCATACAGTAACTGGTTTAATTTAGAAAATGTGATTGATAGGATACATTCTTTACAACATGAAACAAAATTCAAACTGGGCAGAAATAAGACCATTCTCTGCTCAGTTTTGGGGGCCCATCTTACGGCAGCTATAGAAACTCACTTTACGCGAAGGAGTGAAGAAAGAGCAATTATTGACTCTCTACAAAATTTAGTGGAAATTTTGCAAAAATAATTAGATGAAGAAAGGAATGGCAATCATGCTTTGAGAGATGAGATTCATTCTTTAAGAAATGAGAATCATTCTTTAAGAGCTGCCCTAAGACAAGAACACACCAACACTTTAAAACACTGATTTACCAAAAGAAACAGAAGAGAAAGAAACTAATCATATATATCCTCAAAAGGAAGTAACTGATGAAAAGTAATGGAGAATATTGCTGCCCTAGCTTGAGACCTTTGGTTAAAACAGAATACAATTTTATCAATGATGAGAATTTTAACCCACAAATAACCACTACAAAAATCCTGTACACTGCTACTGAATCATCAGAACAAGAAGCTAGTGGGTACTGGGGACATGGGACTTTCTTAACAACAGAAGTCAAACGTAACTTATAGCCCCCAACCCAGTGCGCAGTTTATTGGGCAGCAGGGCTTAACCCCTTGGAAATGGGAGACCTTGTAGCTTTAGTTGGTACCCCTGACCAACTCCTAGAAAACATTCACAAAGCTGCCTGCTTGCAAATTATTCATGAAATAAAACTCACTGCTGGCTATAAATCACCTGTGCAATTAAGTATAAAACAATACCCTCTTCCCTCTGGTGCCAAAGAAGAGATCAAACCGGTTATACAGGACTTGCAAAATTCCCCTGTATGGCCAATCCAAAAACCCAAACCTGACAATGTGGCTGTTTATCAATATATTGATGATACCCTTGTGGGAGGAGATGAAATAGAAGTAGTGGGGGATACCCAACAAAAAATAATCTCCCATTTGGAAAGCCCTAACTTGCAAATTGCCTCAGAGAAAATTCAAAAACCTTCTCAGGAAGTGAAGTTTTTGAAGACAGCCACTACTGGGACTGCCCCCCTGCTAAAACGATTCTTTGTCTTTTCCTAATAACTTAAGATAAGACAATGTCTGTTTTAGCATGGATGGAAAAGGATTACAAAAGAGGCTCTTCCTTATGTCAGCTTTATTCCAAGGCGATGGCGTGGCCGATGGATCCAGGAGGAAAGAGGAAGGAGAGGGATCTCCCCTGGGTCTTCAGGAGAGGGAATGGGGGGTGGCTTTGGCTAGCAGCCAATGGGGTAAGGACACAGGGGGATCGTATCAGGATACAGGAAGTCCCGGTAGGGTGCAATGTCACAGTGGAAGGTCACAGGAAGGGAGACATGAACCGGGAGCTAGCCGGAAGGAGATGGCCAGGTTTGTTGATTCATTCCTTCAATCTCATTTATTGAATTACAACATCTCCCCGTTTTTTGTTTTTTATGTAGGGGGGTGATATTAAACTAATTCTAGTCCGAATTTATAATTTTGACCACCATTTGTGACAAATGGGAGAATCAGATAGTTTTAGATTTGCCATTTCTATATGATTGTTCCCTGAGGTAGAAGGAATGATACCACTAATGGCCTTAAATATTAAAGAACGTATGATTCCAAATGCCATTGCTACAAAGAAAAGAATAACAATAAACATAATGGTTTTGACTTTGGAAACCCCCACCCAGAAAATCCCCACCCCTTAGACAGTTTATTAAACCAGTCCTCTGATTCTTGTTTCACTTGTTAAGGCTAACAAGAAGACAACTTGGATGGGGTTCTTCACAGGGTTAACTGGAGGGTAGCTTTTTCTAAAAAGAAAAACAAACAATTTAAAACATGTTATAAGTCTCTGTTTGAGGGTATTCCTTTTCCTTTGCGGCGTCTTCTTTTTGAAGCAATGCTTACTTGCTTCTCATCTTCTTCTGCTGTAGCTGGGGTTTTAGGGAGAAAAGGTTTTACCCACTTTTGGGGAATCCATTGAGGTCCTGAGGGAGTTGACACACATGCATAACCTCTTCCCCAGGTTACTAGCTCATAGGGACCTTTGATTTTCCATGTTTCTGGGTCCCTAATCAAGACTGGTGGATGCTGAGATAATTTGAACTGTTTACTGCTGTTAAAATGACGAACCACTGGAGGAGTCATATTTTCAAAAGAACAATTTAAGAAATTGATTGTGAACAAAGCTTTACAGAGCTTTTGTTGGGGAGACATCCACACAGTTGAACTGCTTTGTCTGGCTAAAACTTGTTTGAGTGTCTGGTGTGTGCGCTCGATCACTGCTTGGCCTGTAGGGGAGTGTGGGATGCCTGTCTTATGATTCACTCCCCACTGCTGGATGAATTCCAGGAACTCCTTGGATGTGTATGCTGGGCCATTGTCTGTTTTTATTTCTCTAGGGATCCCCAAAACTGAGAAGGCTTGTACTAGGTGTTGTTTTGCATGTACAGCCTTTTCCCCTGCATGAGCGGAGGCATAAACTGCACCTGAATATGTGTCTATACTTACATGGACATATTTGAGGCGACCAAAACTAGGAATGTGGGTGATATCTGTTTGCCACACCTCACAGCTGCCAAGGCCCCGGGGGTTAACCCCATTACCCAGTGATGGCATGGCCTGGAGCTGGCAGTTGGGACAGGTGGCTACTATAGCCCTGGCCTGACTCCGTGTTAGCTGGAATTGACGGACCAAACCTGGTACATTCTGGTGGTATTGCTGGTGGCTCAGCTTTGCCTGTTGGAAGATGTCAGGGAGGCATGCCTTTTCTGCAGGAGCTGCAAGGGCGTCTGCCATACGGTTCCCTTCTGTGATCTCACCTGGCAAATCCATGTGTGACCTCACATGCATTACATAGAATGGATGTTCTCTGTGCGAAACCAAAGAGATTAATTTGGACAGCAGCCTAAAGAGCTGCTCATTCTCAATGTCTTTGAGCATTGCCTGCTCCGCTCTGGACACTACCCCAGCAACATAAGCCGAATCTGTTACCAGGTTAAGAGGCTCTGAGAACTTTTCAAAGGCTCTCACAACTGCAGCCAGTTCTGCAATCTGGGGTGACCCCTCCACAAACTCAACATCAGCTTCCCAATGCTGAGTCTGGGGATTTCTCCAAGTCATCACCGACTTATGGGAGGCCCCCGATGCATCTGTAAACACTGTGAGTGCCTCGAGCGGTCTCCTGCTCCTCTTTTCACGAGGTATGAGGTGAAATTCCTCGTTGAACAACTTATGAGCTGGGCTGTGAACAGATATCTGTCCACTGTAGCTGTCCAGAGATATTTGGAGGCTGGCATTGCTCTGCAGCAAATGCTCAAACATCTCTTTTGTTAACCTTTCAGGAGAATTCTTTCCCTCCCCAGAAAGTTTAACTGGCAGGTGTATGCATGTGAAATCAGAACCAGCCAGCTCACGCAGCCTCATCCTTGCTTTTTGAATTAACTGTGCCATCAGCTCTTGCGGTTGTGTAATAGTTTTGGATCTTTGGTGGGAGAGGAAGACCCATTCTATGATTAAGAGTGAGTCTCTCTGCCCCTCAATCCACTGGAATATTAACCCATGCAAGTGTGGCAGTTTCCCCAAAACAATGAATTTGAAAGGCAGTTCAGGGTGATAGCGGTGTGCCTGCCTTTCAGACAGAGCTTTCTGTACCTTTTCAATTGCAGCTTTTGCCTCAGGTGTCATTTCCCTAGGAGAAACCAGCTCTCTCTCCCCTTTCAATAAATTGAAAAGGGGTTCTAAGTCCTCATTAGTGAGGCCTAACCATGGTCTTACCCAATTCAGAGATCCACACAGGGAGTGGAGATCTGCTAAAGTTTTAGGATTACAATTAATTTCTAATTTCTGTGGAACAATGGTCCTGGCAGTGATCTCTAGGCCCAGATACTTCCAAGGTGGCATCCTTTGAACCTTGTCATCCTGTAATTGAAATCCAGCAGAGGTTAAAACTTTAACTACTAGGTCAAGCGTGTCCTGGAGGGTGGAGTTATCAGGAGCACACACCAGCACATCATCAATGTAATGCAGAATTATGGCTTTCTTTTTCTGTGCCCGCACCGGAGACAACAATGAAGCTACATACCACTGGCAGATAGCAGGACTACACTTCATGCCCTGTGGAAGCACTTTCCAGTGATATCTCTTCATTGGTGCCTCTCTGTTTAATGATGGTACTGAGAATGCAAACCTGGGAGCATCTTCAGGGTGTAATGGGATATGGAAAAAACAATCTTTGATATCTATAACTGCCAATTGCCAATCTCTGGGTAACATAGTTGGAGAAGGCATCCCAGGTTGAGGAGATCCCATGTCTTGAATTACTTTATTTATTCCCCTAAGATCATGTAATAATCTCCATTTGTCTGTTTTTGGTTTTTTTATTACAAAAATTGGAGAATTCCAGGGGCTTGTTGTTTCTACTATATGACCTCTTGCCAATTGTTCATCTACAAGTTTTTGAAGTGCCTGTAACTTTTCCTTTCTTAACGGCCACTGTGTAGTCCAGATAGGTGTGTCACTTAGCCATGTCAGCTTCTGGACCCGGCACTCCACGGTGGCCGCTTCTAAAAATCCTGGGGAGTTTTTGGAATTATCATTTTAACTCCCCATTGTGACATGGAATCTCTTCCCCACAGGGGACACTTATAATCTATTACAAACGGACGAACACTGGCCAATTTGCCATCCGGTCCCTCAATTTGTACAATCTGTTTTGATATTTGCGCTAATTTAATACCACCGATGCCCTGAATGTGCCCTGCCACAGGTTGTAATTTCCAATGTGAAGGCCACATCTTTTCAGGTATTATGGTTACATCAGAACCTGTATCCAAAACACCCTTCACATGTAGATGGTCTGTTCCATGTGTCATGTTGCATGCTAGAGAAGGCTTTTCCTCCTTCACTGTCTCTGCCCAGTAAACCTCTGGTGATTTATTATCTGCTGTGATATTTGCTGGAATAGGAAAAGCTTGTGCCAGTACTTGTCCCTCACCCAAATAGAAAGGTGCTTGTGGACAACGAGCTAATATGATAACACCAGATATATTCCCCTTGATGATCATAGGAGCTATTTCAATTTCTGAGGGTGTGTGTGCTGTGTCTCCCACAACAAAATACTCACTCTCCATGTGGCAAACTGTCATATCAATTAAAGGACTCGAGATGTCCACTGTAATGATGGTCCACTCAGCAGATCTGAAATGAAAACCTTTGGTAGTTTGTAGCCTAATACGGCCACAGAACTGCCTGACTTTGTTAGGAGAACATTTAACATTTACATTATCTGTCATACCCACATTGTCCATCCCATCCTCCCCCCTTGCTTTTAAGAGAGAGGCTTTTGCTACAGTATAGCCTGCAGAATTTATATCTTGGCGCGCTATGGTGTTTAAGGCAGGCCCGCGCCTCAGTTCTAGTTTTTTTGTTTGCTGATTTTATTCTGTTTCCTGCTTTGAGGACAGTCCCTAGCAAAATGTCCTTGCTGCTGACACTGGAAACAGGTGCTCTTCTTCAGCTGCTGCGATGATAACTGCGGCTTCTTCATCCATGGTGGATCAGGTCCCGGAGGCTCAGGAGGTGCTGGACTTGGTATTCTCTGTGGAACACTGAACAATTCTGCTCTCCGGGTGCAAGCTTCAATCATCTGTGCTAGCGTTGGTTCTGGGTACAGTGGCAGGCTTAGAATGACTCTGCGACAGGCGTCATTGGCGTTTTTCTCTGCTAATTCCTTAATCAGTTCTGCCTGCATGGCTGGATTCTGTACCTGGCGTTCCACCTGTGTCTTCAAACGATCTATAAAACTCAAAAAATTCTCAGAAGGATATTGTTTAATATTTACATAACTAGAAGTTACTTCAACAGATGGCAATTTGATAAAAGCCTGTTCAGCTACCTCAGAAACCTTATCTAAAATAAATTTAGACAATAACCGAGTTTGCTTCTCAGGACAATGTATTTCCCCCTCCCCACATAAATGGTCTAATGTAATTTCATTACCATCAGAGTCTTTGGAATGTTCAGGATTTTTGTGAAGCTCTGTTAAAAGACTGCTTAAAGAACGTTTCCAAACATTAAACCACAATTCATATTCAGCAGGGGTTAGCAAACACCTGAAAAGGTCTTTTAAATCATGTGGAACTAGTTCATTTGATGTAAAAGTTGCTCTTATCATTCCCTTAAATATGGCACTTTGCCTCCCAAACTCCCTTTGTACCTTGCAAATTTCTTTTTTATCTTGGTATGGTAGTGGTTGGTAGCTTCTTTTACCGTTCCTTTTACCTAAATAAACAACTGGTGCTGCTTCAAAAACCTGGTGAGATTCAGGGTTAGTCAGTGAGTTAGGGGTTAATTGTTTGTGTGTCTCTGCGGGTGGATTCTGTGTACCTGGAACACGTGCTTCCCCTCCCCCTCCCTCTGCGGCCGCACTCCTGGTGCTTCCATTGTTCTGCGTGCCGGTGTTAGAAAAAGCGTTAGAAAGCGGTATAGCTTGGAAAGATGGGTTACAATAACCAGGAAAATATTGAGCAGAAACGGGAGGTGGATGTAGGAATGGATTATTGGAAGAAAAAGGCATAGTATTAGAATTTACTACAGGTTTTTCCCCTTGCACTAGAGAAGGGCGATTTTGTAAACTAGGTTGTTGAGAGTGCAATAGCGACAGAGGAGGAGACAATGCTAAGTTTGTAGCACCTTGTTCAGGAGATTCGAATTCTGTGTATTTTGGAGGAACGTTAGTATTAGTAGTTTCTGGAGATATTTCTGATTTCTCTTTTAATTCAGGGACAGGAGGTTCCGAATTAGGTAAAGAGGGTTGTAAAGAATTTTCCTGTGGTTGATTTTTGTTCTCCAATTGTGATAATTGTTTGTGAATATTCAAAAATATAGGCAAAAATAAAGCAACAGTGGTATCGCCTTTCTGAATTTTAGAAGTTAATAAATCTCCGACACTGTCCCAAAATAAAATAGATTTGATATTTTGCTTTTCAAATTCCATAACTTCTCGTGACAACCACTTAACAAACTTTCTAATTTGTTTCTTAGAAATTACAACATGCTGTGCATCTAACATTTCTTTAAGCTGAGAAATAATACTCTTTTGTTGTGCTGAAACATTCGCCCCCATTTCGATGTTATAAAACAAAATGCACGATTCCCTGTCTTTTACAGAAAAGTTACACAATAGCAGTCCGTTTGCAAAACCCAGGTGGGGGTGCTGGGCTTTATTACTACACGTGGTTACGCGTAATAGCTACACAGGACGGTCCCGGAGCAATCCCACTGCAGGGAAAGCTCTGGCGCCCGTGCCTACGCCAATACCGCCACACACGCCAGGCAGAGCCGGCTGAGCACGTGTGCTGCCGGGCGGGATTGCCACACCGCCCACGCGCTCCCCGCTCCACGCTGGGACTGCCGCCGCTGCTCCCCGCGGGGTACCAACCTCCCCCCACGAGTCTGAGCTAATCCGCCCGAAAACCCCCCTCCCCTGTCCTTCGGGGATACCGTGGGGTTACCTTTTTAAGACGGAAAGCGGTCTCGCCAGTAACACTGCAAAAGTTCCAATCCAAAGACGGCCTCTCCGAGTCCGCGAAGAAGTTGCCCGTCTCACCCTGCCGCGTTCGGGGCTGGTAAAAACCGCTCCAACCACGGAGGTAGTTGATCAACCTAACCGGCCTTTAAAGTCCTAAAACTGGGACTTCAGGCAAAATGGGGTCTAAAATTAAGCCCCACGGTCGGGCGCCAACTGCTAAAACGATTCTTTGTCTTTTCCTAATAACTTAAGATAAGACAATGTCTGTTTTAGCATGGATGGAAAAGGATTACAAAAGAGGCTCTTCCTTATGTCAGCTTTATTCTAAGGCGATGGCGTGGCCGATGGATGGAGGAGGAAAGAGGAAGGAGAGAGATCTCCCCTGGGTCTTCAGGAGAGGGAATGGGGGGTGGCCTTGGCTAGCAGCCAATGGGATAAGGACACAGGGGGATTGGATCAGGATACAGGAAGTCCCGGTAGGGTGCAATGTCACAGTGGAAGGTCACAGGAAGGGAGACATGAACTGGGAGCTAGCCGGAAGGAGATGGCCAGGTTTGTTGATTCATTCCTTCAATCTCATTTATTGAATTACAACACCCCCCCTGACGAGGTGGCCGAGAAATCCTCAGTAACAGAAGGAACTGTAAAAAATCTGGCAATAACAGAAACTGAGAGCTTGGGTAGCAGCTACAACAAACCTGCCTTGGTAATTAAAGTAGCCCCTGCTTTCTCCCCCAAACAACCTTTGTTGACTAATTCTTTGTTCACTAATGTTTCTGCTGAACAAATTATTGCTGGGGAACGGGGTGGCTCGGGTTGGGGCGCTGATGGTTATTTGGAGTGTTTTGCAGCTTGAAGTGAGGAGTGCCTCCTTTGTTTGCAACTACACTGACTCTTATCCTGTGTTTAAAGGAGGTACAGAGTGGCTCCCTTTTTTGGCAGCAAAATGATTAGGAAGTTAGTAGAATTCCAGTCTGCGTTACATGCTGAATAGTTCCATCCTTTTGACCTCCTGCCTCTTTGTGGCAGATTCTGTTGTGTTTACTTTTCACAGAATAACGCCATGGAACATGAAGATTAATTGCTGAATCCCTCATGGAACCTGTATACAATTATGGCACAGGACCTTACAGCTATGTTTTATTTTGTGAGACTCAAAATCAAAATTGATCTGTTGTACAATTTTCCCATAAAATTATGTGTACTAATGTAGAAGATGCTACTCCCCCCAAAGTATACCGATGAGATTCCATCCCATGACACAAAGAAATTCCTTGGAACAAGACTCCCCCTTCCTTATCAAAAACCCTGTTATCTCTTAGGATTTCTATTGGCTCTTAAAGTCACAAGTTAATTGATCCTTTTCTTAGTTAGAGTTTTAAGATAATTGGTTAGTTTGTAATTTGTAGTTTTATTGGTTAGAAACTCAATCCTCTGGAAACCTATATAAACCCTTTGTTATCTGATGTAATTAGACCATTGTTAGCATTTCCCTTCGAAGACAATAAAGTTATCTTCGGAACCTTTGCTGCACGGTCTTAGCCTTTTACACTTCGCTAGTCAGTAGCTGTGGGTTCTGTAGCCGGGGTTCAGAGATATCTGGACTCAGGGCAGCAGACCCCGGAGTTGGAAAGCACCCAACTTAAAAACAGCTACATAGTAAAAACAATATAAAATACTGAGGGGAACTTGATGTTAATGTTGCAACACCTACTACCCAACCGCCGGTTATACTGAGCCTGAAAATTTTTGAAATTGGACCCTAGGTAATTCGGAAAACCGGCCAACAACAAATATTG
This sequence comes from Luscinia megarhynchos, assembly GCA_034336665.1. NCBI lineage: Eukaryota > Metazoa > Chordata > Aves > Passeriformes > Muscicapidae > Luscinia > Luscinia megarhynchos. The sequence continues at coordinate 3,612,901 of JAPFBE010000032.1, forward strand.
TTTAATTCCGCATGGTCTTTTAAACAACTCAAATTGCCAATGCAAAACAATGTCTCAGTAATTTAGCCAGCTTGTTCACCTTTTCTAGGGATGGACAACCTGGTTGCAAAAGGAGGATCCTTTCAAGAAACAAACGAGAGACATAACCAGTGTTGTGGGAACAAGATTGGGAATTTTGAATAGTATTGATTTAGAAGTATTAATGAATAAATTGGCTAACATTTTTTAGCTCTCTGCTGTATCCAGGCTCTATTGTGGATGCAGTCAGTTGCTGCCTCAATTGTACGAGAAGTCGAGGAAGCCACTTTTCCTACTGAAATTCGGAGAATAATTTGGGATAATGTCCATGATTTTGAAAAAGAATTCCAATCCTGGTGAAACTACTACCCCAGCATAAACACAGCCACAGCCTTACACTGACCATATGTACATTCAATATTCCCTCTCATTGCATTAGGCCTGAATCATGACGGAGCTATTCTGTATCCTTTTGAGCATAGAGAATGGGCCCATCAAATTGGTGAAAAGTAACTAACTATTAATTTGGAAACTTACATCGTCTGGGAACAACAAGGGTTTATCTGTGAAAGTAATGCAATCAGAGCTCAAGATATTTTGCTTAGACACAGAATAGAATGTCTGTAACTTTGAAAGTTATCCAAAGGAGATTCCTGAAACACTACTGGGGTATATGGGCAATGGGTGTGCATGCTTTAAAACTCCTTGTGATAGTATTTTCATAGAAGATTTTGGTAGTGAGTACTAAAAATCATTTAAATCTTTGTGTCTGTAACTTTACTAAAATTGCTGTTTTAATTAGAAAATTGCTTGTTTTAAAATCGCTTATTTTAGTTGTGTTGTATTTTAAAATTAAATCGGGCCAAGGACTGTTTGTGACTGTGCCTGGTGCTTGTCATGGTACGCTGCAGGGTACTGGTTATCGCACCCTGTCCCCTCACCTGCGTCATGGGGCTACGATCTCCTCATACAATAGTCCATAAATCTCCCCACCTTTTGGCCAGAGGCCACTCGCTTTGGAAAAGAACTATAAAAAGTGACTTTCTTAGAGAAGACTTCGAGATCTCTTTCTCCCCAATGGATTGAGGAGTGGATGTGTAACTCTAGTCTATTACTGCATATATGTGAACTGACCTTTCCTAAACATTAGGAAGGGAAAAACCTGCACAGGTTGTGTGTCTGTCTTTCCTGAAATAAGGGGGGGGAAACTGCGTTGGATGTGTATGCATGAATACTAACCTCTCCTAAAGGGTTAGGAGGGGGTACCGCGCAGGCTGTGTGTCTACCTGCCCTGAGTAAGGGGGGGAAAACTGCGTAGGGTGTGTGCGCATGTGTACGACCACGAGCATGCGTCCCATCTGTTGGTAGCTATATCCCATCCTTTCTTTCTCTCACCCTCTCTCTCTCTCTCTCTCTCTTTGGCACTCAATAAACTGCATTACTGCTTTCTGCTAAACAAACCTGAGTCCCTTGCTTTTGTCTTTTGCACCCTGGGGTCGAAAGAACCATCACGACTCCCGCTCGGGTTGAGCGGATCGTGACACATGGTATGCTGTAGCATTCTGTTCCTGCACTTGTTTGTTGGAGCACCGATCTCCGCATACAATAGTCCATAAATCTCCCAGTTTTTTGGCCAGAGGCCACTCGCTTTGGAAAAGGACTATAAAAAGTGACTTTCCTGAAGAAGACTTTCGAGATCTCCCCACGGACGGAAGACACATCTATTGGCTGGGCCACGAGGACGAGGACATCGTCCGATCTGTTGGTAGCTATTCTCCCTTCCTCCTCTTTCTCTCTCTTTTTACTTTATTTCCTTTACATCTGTCCCCTCTATTGCAAACTGAGTTGTTGGCACTCAATAAAGTGCATTGCTGTTGTTGTTGAATAAAGCTTTAGTCCTCCTGCTGTTTGTCTTTTGCACCCTGGGATCAAACTAACCATCACAACTCCCGGCTTCGAGTTGGAGCAGATCGTGACATGTTGGCAAAAGTAAAAAAAAGCACACAACATTTATAAAAATGTTTCCTTTGATGCACTCCTCATTTTCTTGTCTTCCACAGGAGCTCTAGTTCCATGGCTGAGAAAGGTATTGGCAAACAACCCCAAACATATATCTCAGAGAGCAAACAGCGATCAGTATAAATACAAACATATAATTTGTAAGTCAAAAAATTGAGATGAGAAGCAAAGCACTCACAGACCAAACATAAAGCTGGCAGCTAAAGGACTTTCTTGTATGAAAAAAGTAACAAAGCCAATTCAAAGACTGTAACTGTGCTCGTTACCTTGTGGTGCCTGTGGCTGAGTCGGAGGCGGGGAGGGGCTGGAGACAGACACAGCACAGTTCAAAATTTGCGTGCCTGACCATATCATTGATCAAGGTCTTGGGGCCACCCAGCTCCTTTGACCAATCATGTCTGCAGCCTAGGTGGAACCTGATTGGATGAATATACACTCAAGGGCCGGCCCATGGAACTGAGCCAGGTTTCTAAGGCAACCACAGCACAAACTAATCTTGCACTGCAACAAAAGATAATTGCCAACTGGATGCAGAGAGTTTGTAACAATACTGAAGAAGAAAAAATGGTCAATAAATATCATCTTTCCTCATTTATAAAGAAATGAGGTGATCTTTTTTATTATGCAAGAATGATAATGTATTGCTTGATCAATGACAAGATCTTGTTAAATAACGTATATTAAACAAAAACTGATAGTAGCAGACCCAGGTAATCAGTGTCTGGATGTCAGAGAACATCATATTTTGGTGGAATTACAGCAAATGTGGGGTGAAATCCAGAAAAATGGCGTGTGCTGAAGTACTAGGCTCAAAAAGCAGCAAGCTGATGGGAAAACATTAATTTAATTAACACCCTAATTGCAACCTGATCTAGTGGAAGGTGTCCCTCCTCATAACTGGGGGGTTGGAACAAGATGGTCTTGAAGGCCCCTTTCAACCCAAACCATTCTGTGATTCTATGATTTATGGGAAATCTGAGGTGTTCAACAACTGACTTTCCCTCATAGATGAAAAAGTGACTTTAATTTGCAAAGGGAAAAATATATACTATATATATATATATATATATATATATATATATATATATATGTACATATATGGGTGAAATCAAGTAAAACATTTGTGGACAAGTAATATCAGTTGCAGGTACAGAATGTGCACGCATATTGTAGGAAAAGGTTGTCTGAAAAGGTTGGAGACTGTCCCAGGTTGAATGTCTGATGCCAGACTGCAGCATAAAGGCAGAGAATGAGAATATATGGATTAGGGGTATGAAGGTAGCTTTCCTCTAGAGACAGCATGCACATCTGTGGCTGAACTACAGGACCGCAAGCACTACTGGGAGTCATGTTTCAAAGAGGTATTAGAGAAATTTCTTAGAGTACAGAAAAAACTAAAGTAATACAAGGGCTTGGGAGATATTTGGAATGAAGAGAAAATATCAGCTACAAAAGGTTGTTTAAACTGCAAGAGCAAAAGCAGAGCAAGAGCTAATGCTGGAAATTAAAGGCAGATTAATTCAGGTCAGAAACAAGGTGCAGTTCCCCAGTATTCCTTAATCACTCTGTTTTGATTATTCATCATACCACCAAACTCAGAATTTTCCAATAAAATCACGTCTTTCTGGAGAAAAATACTTCAGCCAAGCAAACGTGACAATGTCAATCAACTGGATGCAACTACATGGCCAACCTTGGGCAAGTGATCAGACTAAGGAATAAAATGGTCGTTTCGGTACTTACAGTGCAGAAAACACATACTGAACAGCATATTTCCTTTTATTTTTCTATTAATTTGTTAATTTCACGGCTAGCATGTTAAAAAATACACTCAAGCAAGAGGGAAAATGCTTAGTTAGCAGGTGGAGAATCTTGGTTCAGCAAACAGAATCATGCTCAGCACAGATTTGGCACAGAGAGCTGATGAACACAAAATACAAACAACTTTAAAAGTTAAAAATTGAAACCAATTTTGTCTGTGCTTTCTCTATTCTAACAGAGGTTACTTATATGACCTGCATTTTGGGAGATGCATTGCTTGGGCTGACAGTATATGTTTAACTTTTCTGCATATACACTAATTCTTATTCAATTTTTACAGCAGTAATATTTAGGAGTAATTAAATATCTCACCTTCACACTGCCTTCTCTATCTGTTTTCATCCTGGGCATTCACAGTACATCAGGAACCAGAGGCAAACCAAAAAGCTGACCCTGCTGCATCCTCCCTATATATAGCAGGTGCCACTGGCAGGATCATCTGGCAAGTGCCATCAACCATGGAGAATATTATATCATATTTTACAGAGAGCATTTAATCTTATTTGTCAAAACAAATGAGAAGTGTTCTGAAGGTTTATTCTGATTCTTATTATTCGTCTTTTAGTTATGTTAATAAAGTTTTCTTTATATGCTTTCAACTTTTGAGCCTGTTTTTGCCCTTCTCCTAATCGTTATTTCACAGATGAAAATGAATAAATAATTCTAGTGAGTGCACTGGCGTTGGGCCAGCGCTCAACCCACCATATTGAATTGGTGCCGTGACTCGGATTAGCAAACCAAAATTGCTACACTTCATTGGTGTTTCCGTCCAGTTGAACTTAAACCGCAAAAAAACAGTGAACAACTCTGCTTTAGCCCAGAACTGGATGATAGAAGAGTCTGATAGACTGATTGTGGCATCTTCAAATCCTGTATGTGGTCCAGTACCTTTTCCCCATTTTCTCCACATAAGCCATGCCACCAAGCTAGCATTCCTACAAAAAGGGAGAAGTTAGACACCTTCCCGGAGAGCATGCATCCCATCCTGCTGTAAAAGGATGAGTCAGGTAGAATACTTTTTGATAGATTTCTTGGATGAAAATAAAGTGCCAAGGCAGCAAATATTATATCTGAGAACTGTTTATTGATAAAGAAAGATAAGTGTTCCTACCGAAGGGGAATAAAAAAGGGAGCAGAGGGGGGAAAGACAGATGGAAAGAGAAACAGAAGACAGGGACAGCTTTACCACTAGGACCCCAGGCACCCTATTGGTGTCAGCTTGGCAGATGGGGCATGAGTGCTGCAAGCTGTGGTGAGCCTGCACAGCTCTTGTGACTGGCTGGGCACAATTTTCTAGGGGCAGCAGGCAGCCTGCCTCTGGAGTCACTGAACAAAGGCTGCAGGCTGGCTTCTGTGGGCTGTTACTGGGGCAACATGGGAAACATGGTGTCTACGGCTGTGGAGTGGGTGCAGGCAGGGTGCAGGCAGCAGCTGTTCCATTGGGGAAACAGCGGAGCACTAGGTTGTGGCGGTGATGAACTGCCTCAGGGAAGTGGTGAAGCAGGGCAGATGGATAGGTGCGGACAGGGAAGAAGGACTGCAGAGAGGAAAAGGCGTGGGGGAGGGGGGTCAAGCTGGAAAAATGCCCCCCCTTGTGGCACAGTTAACTGCTTTTATGTTCTAAGGCTCCTCCCATAGCCTGATTTCCTTGGCACCTTTTCCCAGGCATCCAGGAGTCTGCCCCGCTGGCAAAGGAGGGGTGGTCTCTTGCAGCCAAATAGCAGAAGCTTTCTATCCCCTGATTGGCTGCCGGGCGAGGTCTCCCCCAGGGACAGGGCTCCCCTTCATTTTCTGCCTCCTTAACACGTGACATGTGTTAAAGCTCCCAGCACATGCACAGCCCCTATAGTAATTTTTCACCCCATGTATAACATTTGTTGAGGCACAAATAAAAATCAAATTGGTCCGTCTCAGTACGGTATTGCATGCACAGCACTCACCTTTCTCTGTCTTTTTGAGGCAACGGGTGTTTGGAGGCATTTTGCAACTTCTTGTGAAATTGGGTGAAATCTAGTTTTTCAGTCTGCAAGTCCCATGTCGCACCACTAAGAAAGAAAAACGTGAAAAAACAAAGAAAGAAAGTCCACTACTAACTAAACACTACTGAGGTGAAGAGCAGAGGGCACATAGGAGCTTACAGGCAAGGAAAGCTGGTATTTCTCAAGGGACCACTCCCTGTTGCACAACGCATGGATGCAGGCCTCCAACCTTCATATTTCTGTGTCTCCTTTTTTTAATTTGTTTGTCTTTTTTTTTTTTTGAGATGCTGAGCTCCTGTTGCTTGTTCTAAACCCGTAGTTTTGATATATGATGCAGCATGATCCAGCATACACCTTGAAAGCTGTACTAGATCTGTGTATAAATGGGATATTGCAACAGGTAGTGGTCTGGTCCATGCAATGGAGATGTTCTCTCTGGTCCTGCAAAACCTGCTCCAATGGCCTGGAGTAAGTGCCAGGTGGGAACTCAATCCCCACAGAGTCTTGCAGTGCTCCAGGCACAGAGAGAGATATGCATAAAACTGGACAGAAAGCTTATCTCACTGCTTTCCCCATGTTGAAGCAGGAGTTGGAGAGCTCTTTCCAGTAGGTGCAAAGCCAACACATTATCACACCTCCATTTAATGAAGGAAGAGTAAAAACCTGGAGCAGTAGCTCAAAGGTGCCTCAAGTCTTGCCTGTGCAGCTCTTGGATGACTACAAGTAATTGAATCAGTACCAATTTCAGATGTTTGGACTGAAAATCCATTCAGGAGCTTCTCCAAAGCACATAGGATACTTTAAGTAGATTGATTATGGTTAGTGCCGCAGGTTAAATTGGGATGGAGAGGAGGAGGAGCAGTGATGAGTACTGGCAGAGTACTCACTGGTGCTTGGGTACTGGCAGGATGGATATGCCGGCAAAGGCTGAGACGCCACAGCCCATGTCTCTCTTAAAGCATTTTAAAACGGGCTTACCTGAAGGAGTCAAAGGTGTTGGCAGCCCAGATGTCTGTGCCCAGCATGTCAAGGGAGCTCGCCTTGTTGCCATTCTAGGAGGGAGGGAAAGGTAGTTACTTGCCAGAAGGCACAAAGTACTATCTGAACCACAACAGAGCATGGCACAGCCTCTCCCACTTCCAGCTGCTGAAGTGTTCTAGTTCTGCATGTGGGCTCCTCCACTGCTATGTGAATGTCACGGTGTGACTTGGGTTTGCCAACCTTAATATATTTAATTTCTTTTAAAGACAGAACCCAGGAGTAGAGACAATGCAGGCTCAAAACTTAAAAAGGTACAAGAAGAAATTTATTAATAATACAAAAAAAAAGAATTAGAATTCAGGATGAAATTCCTAGATTGTTCCCTCCTCCCCTTCATTCTGCATTTCTTACCAACAACATACAGAGAGAACACTTCAGTCAGTTATACACTCAAATAATCAGTTGTCCTGGTTTTGGACAAATTTACCGGAGATATCTTGCAAAGGAGTCCCCCTAGGAAAATAAACCCCCAGAACTCCTTCCCCCTCCCACTACCGGGTTCGGGAAGAACTTCCTCCGAGGGAAAAAAAAGTGGAAAAAACTTGTTTATTTTAACAAACACTTCCCAGCACCAAGAAAGAACAATCCCCAGATGACACAAAACGTTTTCACCAAGGTGAGTGAGGATGGACGAGCTCGGTCAGTCCCTGCTGGGAAGGGTGCAAAGCTTCTTTTGGCAGGCTTCCAGAGGCAGTCTCTGATGTTCAGATCCCTCCGTCCGGAGCCGGTGCAGATCTTCGGGATGAGGGGAAGAAGGGAGAGAGAAAGAGGGAGCAGCTGGGGGCAAGAGAAGCTGGGGCAAAAGCTAGGTGAAGAAGCGGCAGCCAAAGCAGCAAAAGCAGCAGCAAAAGCAGCAGCAGCAGGCCAGCAGCAGCAGCCCAAAGCAGCAGGCAGCAGCCCCCAGCAGCCGGGGGCCCGCCGGGGCAGGGGAGGAACGGCCACGGCGGCAGCAGCTCCTTGCAGACAGAGCGGGGGGGGGCAGGTAGAGGAGTAGTCATAACACTAACCCAGGACATCAGTTCAGTTAACTTCATAGAGAAAAGTCATTTTTCTGGTTATGGGTTAGGGGGTGTCTTCACCTCCACAGTCTGCGTCCGCCTGAGACCCACAGAGCTATGAATTTTCCTCTCATTTACATAGTCATTCCAGAGCCGTGTTATGGGTTACGATGCACACATGGGGTACCACCTCTAAAGGCAGGCTGCAAAAAACCAAAATTCTCTTCATCTGCTTCTCTATCAAAAGTCTCTGTTCATATTCCAGTCCCAGAACAGAGAGAGCTCAATTTCCCCGAGGCAAAAAGTCTTCTACTCAAGCATCCAAACCTCCCCAAGTATATTTCACAGTTTAAAGGAACTTTAGTGAAGTCACAATCCCCACAGCCCACAAAAATGTTTTCAGCTACTTGCATCTTTTCAATCTCTTCCCACCAGGAACTTTATCTTCATCCCGCTGACCTCTGTAGTCTCCATGCTTCATTTCTTTTCATTCAGGGGAACTCAGGAGGTCCAGGATTCCATCCAGGCCTAAAGAAGTTACAATTGTATCCAGATCACGAAGAAAGAAACATGGACAGCTGGAGTTCTTCTCTGCCACTGAAAGGCGAGCCAAGCCCAGCCGGCAAGGCCGGGGCCATGTGGCTGGTGCCGGAGCCATGCGGTTGTTGCTGGAGCCATGCAGTCGGTGCTGGAGCCGTGCGGAGCCCGGGGGTCCCCAAGCCAGAGGCTCCCCGCAGAGCCGGTGCCAGGCCGGGCCCCCCTTACCCCCGCTGAGCACGGAGCTGGACCAGGGGGCCGGTGCCCTGGCTGGAGGTCACCGCACCTCCCCAGGCCCTAAGCTGAAAGAGGACAGTTTACTCGATCCACTGTGATTTGTGAAAGCGAAACAACCTCTAATTGGTTTCCCGAGCTGTCCATCACCAAATCAGCTCTCTGATTGGTGCCAGCAGCTCACAGGGGAAAGCTCCCAGAGACTGGAGAGTCCCTCCCACTCCTCAGCCTCATGGAGCCATCCCTGAAGTGAATCCATCCCTCCCCCTTACCACGTGAAAGCAACACACCAACCTTGTGGCCTTCTATGATGAAGTGACTACATGAGTGAACAAGGGAAGGGACTCAGGTGTCATTTATCTGGGCTTCTATAAAGTCTTCGACACCATCCCCCACAACATCCTTCCCTTTAAACTGGAGAGACTGTTCTATGGATAAGGAATGGGTGAGATTGTTAAATCCAGATGGTAGTGGTCAATGGCTCTGTCCTGATGGACATCAGTGTGTATTGTGTTTGCATGGCCAGGTTTTGGTACTGGGGGTGGTTACAGGGGTGTCATCTGAGAGCAGCTGCTAGAAGCTTCCTCCATGTCCAGCAGAGCCAATGCCATATAGCTCCAAGTCTGGGCCAATCAGATATGGTGGCAATGCCTCTGTGATAACATATTTAAGAAGAAGGGGAAAAAAAAGTTATTTTGCAGATGTAATTGTGGCCAGAGGAAAGTGGGGTGAGAATGTGAGAGGAAGAACTCTGAAGACACCAAGGCCAGTGGAGAAGGAGGGGGAGAAGGTGCTTCAGGTACCAGAGGTGGGATTCCTCTGCAGCCTGTGGTGAAGACCGTGGTGAAGTGGGCTGTCCCTCTGTAGCCCATGGAAGACTACAGGGTTTCAGACACCCACCTGTAGCCCATGGAGGAGACCCATGATGGAGCAGGTAAATGACTGAGAAGAGGCTGTCACCCTGTGGGAGGCCTGCGCTGGAACAGCCTGTATGTCTTGGGTTGCAATACAGGATGTGACCAGAAATGTGTATTCTATCATCATCTGTTGAAGCCAGGTGGGGCAGTGATCCTTATCTCTGTGAGATATATTATCTGCTAATGGGCCATCTTTAAAAACAGATTGGGAAATCATCTTTATCTTTTCCACAACTCATACTCCCTCCATTTCAAATAGAAGCTCCTGCCTTTCTTGGCAGACACCTGTCGTCCAAATCAGGACACTGTACTTGAAGGATTGCAGCCATGGAAGAGTGACCCACGTTGCAGCATTTTGTGGAGAACTCTTGCCCATGGGATGGACTCATACTGGAGAAGTTAGTGAACAACTGTATCCCGTGGGAGGGACCCCACGCTGGAGCAGGGAAAGGACTCCTCTCCCTCAGCAATGGCAGAAACAACATGTGATGAACTGATTGTAGCCCGCACTGTCTCCCTGCACCACTGGGGAGGAGGAGGTAGAGCTCAGAAGGAGAGAGGGAATGAGGGAAAGGTGTTTTTTAGGTCTTATTTTACTTCTTATTGTTCTACTCTGATTTTGCTAGTAATAAATTCAATTAATATCTCTAATTCCAGTCTATTTTGCCTGTAACAGTATTTGGTGAGTGATCTCTCTGTCCTTAACTCATGAACCCTTCATTATATATCCTCTCCCTTGTGAAGTACTGACCTGAACTACTGGCCCTGAGCCAAAGTTGACCTCTAGATGAACCTTCCAACCAAATGTTACATGCATCCACTCATTAATTAAGTATTATCAGCGATATGATATATGCATTCATTCATTGACCAAACATGTATTTACCTTTCTGGTAACAGAAACAGGACAAGGCCACATCTAGCCTTGTTTGAGGATGCAGGAGCAAAGACAACTCCCTTGGTTCCTCCTTGAGCCCTGGCCAGGCTTTAGGAGAAACCATACAGGAGAATAAAACCAGATGTTCCCGCATTAGAAGAAATGGTAAGTTGTTTATGATAAAAGCTAGGCTACTCTCACAGAGAAGTTGGAAGCCTCGTTGATTGCAAAGGTGGATGGATTGCAAAATTTCCCAGTTACTGGGAGTGATTCTCCTGTCCTTCGCTGTGACAGCTTCCCACAGCTGATGATTTCAGATCCGGATGAAGGAGTAAAGTATTACAGTCACTAGTGATGTATCTTTCTTAATTACTATAGGCAATCTTTTGTACAAAGTTAAGGTGCATTCCTTATGCGGTGGTGCATCCCCCTCCCCACTCCTTTCCAGGCTGCAGTGTGATCTGAGAAAGTGCTTGTTAGGCCTTGTGCTTGAAAACACCACCTGGGCTCAGCTCTTTCTGAGCTTATCAAAAAACACTGCTTTCAGAAACTCCTAACATGCTTCTGTTTTCCTCATAACCAGCCTTTGAAAATATTTGTCTGGCCTGAGTGGGACAACATTCCTATTCTCACACTTTCAAAGAAAGTGCCAACTCAAACTGTAGCCAAGATGAAACGCTGTTATGACTAAAGCCTGTTCTCTTGCAACCTTATAAACAGCTGTCCAAGATGGGGCCCTTTGAGCTCTCCTGGACCACAGTGGGCCTATGATCAGCAACTTCCCTCTGAGTGGGACACCTCTCAGAGCCAGCAAATCCTCAGGATTGCTATACCTGGAGGATAGCCAAAACTCAACATGTCCTGGGCTGATACACCCACTCTTCAAGGCCAAATCCTTCGCCCCTTGGGTGATGCAAAAGCATCTGAAGTTAATATTTTCACTGTCCTTTGAGGGAGATTTTTCCACAGGTACCTTACATTGCACTGACTATTTCTGCCTGCGTGCATATCCTTTGCACATATGCTATAGCAAATCTGGAAGTAACGTTAAGTTATAGTTACAATTTAGACTAAATATTGTTATTTCTCTGTTAGATTGCTAAAGTTAGGCTATAAATTAAGGTATAAGTTAAAGTACTGTTAAGTTTAAGTGTTGTTAAGCTTTAGTCTTCATTCCTTTTCATCCTTCTTTACACACACACACCCACACTCACACCCCCCCCCAGGTAGTTTTCAATTAATTTCTGTTTTAATTGCCTGGATTTTGTTTGGTTTTGTTGTTGCTTACTTTCCCTTGTGCCTTAGTTGCCCTTTGTAAGTAGAGAGAAAGTTGTGCTTTGTAGTTTAATATTGAATCTGACTTTTGCTCATACCCTTGTTGGTGATCTTTGGGTGATCTCAAGCACACTTGTCTGGGACAGCATAACTTATCCTTTTGTAATTCTTTACAGTTTTGCATCATAGTAAATTACACTATTCCTTAAGTTGGTGTCTGTGTCTTTGGTATTGACCCTACACATCAGCAAAGTAAAATTGGCGTAGTTGGCTAGATCAGAACAAAATGTCGCTTTTTAAATCTAAATCTAAGAAATCTAAATTTAAGGAATCAGCCCTGTCCAGAATTCCTGCATGGAAAGATCTTCCCCATAGTTCACTGGTTCTTGTATGGGCTTAGGTTGGAGGACTACGTGATCAATGGGAAAGTTGGTTAAAAGAAGCTGAAATGCTGGATGTATTGAAACGTATCCAAAAATTGCATACTGAAAAAGACCTTGTGGGTTTTGGAAAACAGGGATGGATTTTGTTAATAGCACATCAAAAAAAACCCAAAAAAAAACCAAAAAAAAACCAACAGAAGGAACAGTTGTTGTTGAAATGCTCTAACATGAAGCAACAGATGTTTGAGTTGCAGAATTAAATTGTAATGTTAAAGTGTCAAAAGAAGTTGCTTGCTGATAAGTTGGACATTAACCAGACTGCAGCCAAGAAGGCTGCAGCTTGAGTGGCTCATTATAAGTATGCGAAAAGAAAGGGGCAATTGAATCACAAGGAAGTGCATACAGTGATTGTAGAGGCAGGTATACAGTGAAATCCCGATAAATGGGATGTAGATAATTTGGATTCTATGGATTCTGATGAGGCTGGTTCCCCAGATAAATTTGTAGATGTAAGACCAGCATGGAGATGAAAGATAGAATTGGAGGCTAATGGTGAGCATGTTAGGAGGGATGTGATAGAGGATTATACTCAGCATGAAGCAAATGATATAATTGAACAGTTTAAGCAAAGACCGGGTGTGGAAGGGGCTTACAGCTAGTCTGTGAGCCAGAGAGAGTTAACTGATAAGGCTTACTTCTGAAAGGAATTTTACCAAGGCTGTTGGTATGGAGACTGAGAAGAGAAGAAGGAGAAGAAGATAAGCAAGAAGAAACCTGCAGCTGGGAAAAGTATTTTTAGAAAGGTTTTGTGAAAAACAGAGGTGGAGATGGTTTTGCACCAATGAATGTGATGTTGATCTATTGTAACCAATAAATAAAGTGTAAACTTCGTAGAGTGTATAAAAGACAGCATGCTGTTGTAATAAACAGGATTTCAGCCTTCTGAAATGTAGTGCATCCTTTCGTATGTCGCATCCGCCCCAACAGTGACAACCAGACAACCAAGGGAACCCCTACTCTCTTGGATGGTGTATTTGCATGATACATATTCTTAACAATAGGCCCGTTAGGGAAATGGAAATCACCTTGATGTGCATGACTACACCCAATATGCAAATATAACCATTAAGTGAGACACAGTCCAGGTGCTATGGCCTCTTACAGGGCCACTCCAGAGGCTGCAGGGCAGGACCTTGATGCATTAGAATTAATTAGGATAAATCAGAAGCAAAAGAGAGTTATCAATACTGGAATAGGAATTCAGATTCCTCTAGGACACTGGTTTGATAACTGCTTGCTGGAGCTTGGCCCTGAAAAGTGCTCATGTCATGGCATTATCAAGGAGAAATTAAAGTAATTCTGTTAAACAATAGAGAACAAGACTTGATTATTCAACTCCATGACAGGGTAGCACAATTACTGATATTGCCAGTTTTAAAAACAATTGAGAAAAAAGGAGATCCACCTCAAGTCACTACTGTTCATGGAGATAAAGGGTTCAGATCCACCAGTGCTAATAATGGAGCCAAATGGCCCTACTAAACTAGCTGAAGTAATAGTTATGGGGAAAGGCAATACTGTCTTAATCCTGAAACCTGGGCAAGAAAGAGTGGAATCTGTCCCTGCCATCAAGTGTTATATGCGAGAGTTACTAGATGTTATAGAATATTGTTTTACAGATCCAGTGTGACTAAATCTACCTGTTTACCACAATGGTCCATTTGGAAAATGCTCTTTTTGACGTGGCTTGATGTGAAGACTGATGTGCACACTGAGTGACAGACACCAGCACACAAATTTCAACCAGGAGACTAGATGTACCTCAAGGACTGAAACCTGTCACCTCCTCAACTGAAGTGGAAAGGACCTTACCATGTACTGTTAATCACATACACTGTGGTAAAGCTGGACAGCAAAGGACCTTGGGTGCATTATTCTAGAATTAAAAATGCGTCAGTTCCGTGGACAAGGGAATTACTGTCCCCAACCTGAAAAAATTGAGGAAAAGGAATGAATAACCTTGTCACTAAAGTATTACTTATATCTGTAAGTTCTATCTTGATAGTCAACCAGAATTTTTTTCCCCAGACACCTCTAGAGTTTCACCAAGGGTTCAGTCATGAAAATTTTTATGAAAATTTAAAGATAAAAATAGCCAAAATACTAATTGTAACTAATTGCTGGATATGTTTTCAAATAATATTGGGAGGAATGGTGTTGGATCCTAGAAATCCGGAATTTTTGAGCTTTCTGTGCTTTCTGGCACTGACCCCCTGGAAAACATTGCTTTTGATCAGAGGCCTTGGAGAAGGCTTCCAAATTTAAGTGATGGAGTTAAAGTCACAGGTGTGTAGTTAAATAGAAGTGTGTGATTTCACATGGTTAATGGTTTTAAATTTGAGGTTTTTATAATATGGAGATAGGTATGGGACAAGATGGAGGATTTTGGGTGTTGTCTCCTTTCGGTGTTCTTCCTTCTTCATGATTTAAGGTAGTAGTTTCTGGTTGGACAGTTAATGCTGCACTGCGGGTCACAGGAGTTTGGTTATTGGGTTAAAAGTATAAATAATATAGGTGTTAATTCTCTATTGGACTGTTTAGCTTTAAGAGACCTTGTAGCTAGCTAGGTTAGACTCCATTTTGCTTGATTTTAGCTGGTAGCTAGAAGTGTTGCTAAACTCTCTGTACTTTAGATAAGATTTAATAAACAATCAAGCCCGAACACTAGAAAAATCGTCTCCTTCGTGTTTTTTAATCCTGGCTCTGAGTGAAGGCAGAAGAAACTTCAGACAAGCCACTAATTAATTGGTGCAAATACCACTGTGTCAGAATGGGATTGCATTGGAGGGCCCACCCTATGGGGTGGCCAGAACTCTGCCAATGGGCTATGACTTGTAATGGAGTCAGTGACGGGATAGTTAAAAACTGTACGGTGGAACAAAGGAATACAATTATCAATTTTACAGGATTCAATAAGATTTCCCTTCAGGAAAAACATAACCCTATTATAGTTCTGTTAAGTGCTATTAGGATCAATTCAGTAATGTTAATTTTAAGTTCTCTCATGTGTACTTTCTCTTACATCTAAGTAACGTGAAGTTTCAGTGAAATTAGTTTTAAGTTTGTTAAAATATATTTGTTTAAATTAAGAGAGACAATTCTTTTATTATAAGAAATTAATATTGTGAAGTTTACAGTGTAGTTAAAGGTAAGCCAATGAGACAAGTAGAAAATGGATTTTCAGGAGACGCTGTAGCCAAGCATAAATTGTGTTATCATGTTAAATTGGCTAAAGATATCCATACATTTGTTTTTGGCTGATTAGCAGACCAAGTAAAAGCAACAAAATGTCTTGGGGTGACTTTTTGATGCTTGTATATCCCCAATCGTCTGTTCTTTTGGTGTTAAATATCGAATTCTGCAGCTTTAAAACTGGTTCCAAAAGTGAAAAAGGAGAGAAAAGGGGCAGAGTTTGTTATCAAAAACTGCACTTGCTCCCCCGCATCCTTTACACAAGCTATGTTGTCTGCAGTGGACAGCAGGAGAGAGCTCTGCTTTGCTTTTGGTTAGTTTTTCTGGCTAGCTGAGGCAAAGAAGTTCCCTAGACTGTAGTTTTTTTTCCTTTTTCTTAAAATTGTTCAAACCTGCTCTGGACTGAAAACTTAAAAGAGCACCGGGAAGTCAAACTTGTGGCCCACCAGGCCTGGCCTGGGCCTCTGCATTTCCCAGTGCTAAATAAACTAAGAATAAACTGAGTGAGCCGGACTGCAACTCACAAAAAAAACCTCTTCTAAATTGGTCATCTCTTCGGAACAAGGAAAAGTTTTGCTGTTTAGTACTGTTCATTTTTGTGCTGGCAAGTGCTTTGCCTGTTAAATAAACAGGGTTTTTTTCCACTTCTCTCCGAAAAAATATTTTCCCCAAACCAGTTGGGAGAAAAACTACTTGAATCTGTTTCCTAAAGAAACCCCATTCAAAATTTTCCCCCCAAATTTGCCTGTAGTAATGTATCTGAATAGTCTAGGCCATAAGCTGCATTGGGTGCACCAGCCAAACTATATTTAGCTGTTTTTCTACATATTTTGCTGTTTTTCTACATGCCTAGCTGTTTTTCTACATACCTACTTGTTTTTCTGCATATTTCTTAGTTTAGACCAATGTTTATAACAGGTGCACTGGACAAGCCATTTTTAGGTGCTTTTCTGTAGCTTATCTAACTTGTTTGGACTCTTCAAGGCTACTAAAAAATAAATTGTGCTAAATCGGGAGAGGAGAGACTGAAAAACAGCATACCAAGATTAGAAGACCTAAGATAAAGGTGGGCCGTGAAGTTCTGAACATTGACCAATCATTGCACCTAGAGGTCTCATGCAGGGTGCGTGGACAGCATAGAGGCACCAATCAAGAAATGAATGATCGCGTGGACAGTGGTCTTAGAATGTATGACTAGGGCTAAAAGTAAACAATAAATTGGCTTCTGCATAATCATATTGATTTGCTGTCCAGAAGTCCTTGTCTCCTGCATTTGCCCTAAACCAAAACACAGGAGGAAGAACTAATACTAAAAAAGCCTTTGCTAGTGGAAGCCGAATATTACTTTGAGACAATAGCAAGACACTGCTTGCTGGATAAATTTTGATGATCGGATAAACCATATCGATGCCCACACACCAGCTGTTTAATTTGAATATTATTCTGACTGCTCCTTGAAGGATCACAATGCCTACAATCAGCTCTTCCTTTGTGAGATGCACATTACCAAAGTAATATGTGCAAATCCAGCACAGGTACCCACAACTTTGACACTCACATTGAGTCTGTGCTTGATGATCCCCTGTGTGACAGATCAAGCAAGGAAAGGAAGTTAACAGACCTGCAACCATCTTTGGCCATATGATCGAGTAGTTCTCTGAGAACGAAAGATTTATCTTTTGCTCCTTTTCTGTGTTTTGATTGGCTGGCTGTTCAGTGGGATGTCTGAAGTTCTTGGCTGGAGCTTAACAGGGACCAGTGTCTGTGGAGGTGCAGGTATGATCCCTTCGACATATCGTGGGGGGAGGTGAGCCTCTGGTTTTTCTACTTTCTGGGTCTTTTGCGGGGACTTGTGCTTTTTTCCCCTGTGTCTAATGATGTGGGTTTTTTTTCTTCTTTTGGAAGCACAAGAGTGTTTTATTGTGGGGAGTGGGGGACACCAGTGATATGGGAGATTTCCCATAGGATGAAAGAGGAGGAAGGTCATTGAGAAGTGTACAAACTTTAACATATCTTTGTGTAGCTATCTGTATGACGTACCAGTTTAGGAAACTTTCCTAACTGCTTGTGGTGGGTTTAGTGTTGGCCAAATTGCCAGTGCACCCACTAGAATTATTCACTCATTTTGTGCTGTGAGATAGGATTAGGAGGAGGAGCAAAGCAGGCTCAAACTTTGAAGGGTATAAAGAAAACTTTATTAATATAAGCTAAAAGGAAAAAAAAAAAGAGAATCAGAATATAAAACTTCCAGAACACTTCTCCATCCCCCTCACCCTCTTTCTTTCACACTGACAATGTACAGAAACAAAACAGTCAGTTTACCATCTCTAAACCAGTCTTTAATCTATTTAGAGAGAGGAGTCTCTCCTTCTCAGTCTATAGAGACTTCTCCACAAAAAAGCAGTTCGCTTGTGGCCTCAGTGTCACAGTGAATCAACTGCCCAGAAGAATGGAAATCTGATCACTGTGTCCAAATCTCTCCTTTTTTTCAGCCTTCCCAGAGCTGAATTTATGGGCCATGTCAACTTATGAGGCACTCTTTAAGGATTTACGCAGTCCAAAAGCAGAGAATCTTTTAATATATCTCTGAGATCATCTTCACCTCTGGAAACAGATTTGTTTCTTCTTCCTTGGGGAAAAAGGGCATTGTTGGGGGTTGAGTGTTTTTGTATTACTGTGTCAATTTGGAGAATTTTTCCCATTGTCATGCCGGGGGAGCTGGCTGGGCTGCACCCAGGACTTTTGATGGCTCTGGACGGGGGGTGTAGGTGGGAGCTGGGCTGGCGGAGGGGCTCTCGTGTTTCCGGACGGGGGACTCGTGTTTCCGGAGGGACTCGTGTTTCCGGCGAGCTGGGAGGAGGACGCCCCGTCTGCAGCCACGCGGCCAGACCCTCTGCGATCACCTGCCCTGCATCCGCCCCGCTGCAGCTCCTGCCTGTGCGGACACAGCTGATCACCCGGACACAGGCGGTGAGCGAGGAGCTGCCGCTCCAGCCGCTCTACCCGAGACCGGCGTGGCCGCTGCCGCCCCTCCCGCCTGCGCTCCCGCCTCTCTGCAGCAGCTGGGTTTTGTCTGTCTGCAGCAGCGGGACCGAGGGCAGAGAGAGTGTGCCCACAGCTAAAGAAAGGACTGGGACCGAGTTATAATTTCTGTGTTGTTGGTAGTTTTAATAACTGCTGTTGTTTCTGTTTGTAAGGTTAGATATATTAGTAAAGGAGCTGTTATTCCTACCCCCTTATCTTTGCCTCAGGGTCTTGAATTCGAACATTTATAATATCTGGGGGGGGAACTGGATTAAGGTCTCCACTTCAAAGGAAAACTTCTGCCTTTATTGGCAGATACCTGTCCTTCAAACCAGGACAGATTCTGGCGCCCAACTTGGGGCTCGAGTGAACTGAGAGGAGAGTTAAGGCAGGAGTAACAGCTCTCTTAAGTGGTAACATGCTGTCGGGTTTAATCTGGTTTGGGCTCCATGTGGCCACAGATATCTCTGTCCCATTTGCAAGCCCTTATTTGAATACGGGCCCTCTCACCAAAGCTACTGTAGCTATTATCCGATTAATTTGGTGGATTGATTATGTCAGGAATTCATGGGTTTTTAATTTTTTCTGGGAAGTGGCCACATGGATCCAGAGCTATCGTACTCTAGCTGCGTGTTTCTGGGGTTATTTCAATAATGGTACTTACTGTGAGGTAATGAATGCAAGGGAAATTTTCTCCCAACCCATCACCCAGTTTTTTGAGGCTACCCCACCAGTTTTCAAGGATTTCAGATCTGCTTTAAATGCTAATGACATCACACAGTGGCTGGTGTTGCTGATATGCCTGATCTGCTTAGCATTCAGAGACAGGGGAATATTGGCTTGGATAACAACTCTGATACCTGCCCCAGGGACTAGGGATGTTGCCCCAGAGCCTACCCCTGCCCCAGGGACTAGGGATGTTGCCCCAGAGCCTGATGCTGCCCCAGGGACTAGGGATGCTGCCCCAGAACCTGCCCCAGGGACTAGGGATGTTGCCCCAGAGCCTACCCCTGCCCCAGGGACTAGGGATGTTGCCCAGAGCCTGACCCTGCCCCAGGGACTAGGGATGTTGCCCAAGAGCCTGATGCTGCCCCAGGGACTAGGGACGTTGCCCTAGAACCTGCCCCAGGGACTAGGGACGTTGCCGCACAACCTGCCCCAGGGACTAGGGATGTTGCCCCAGAGCCTACCCCTGCCCCAGGGACTAGGGATGCTACCCCAGAGCCTGGTGCTGCCCCACAGCCCACCGCAGAAATGAACCACCCAAAGTGGGTGGGGGCTCTAGTGAAGGATATAGGCCAAATGTTGAAGGAGCAAAGCCAGATGTTTAAGGAGCACAGCCAGATGTTGAAGGAGCACTTTTCCCCAGCTGGTGAGAAACCCTCCCCCCGCCCTAAAGAGGGAGAGTCAGATGGTGCTGCAGTGGAACCTGTAGATGTTGTATCTGTCCAGGTTCCAGCTGAATCACAGGGGCAGCCACAGCCAGCAGCAGTTGCCCCTGTGGAAACTAGGAAATCTAAGATTAAAACGAGGCACCTAGATAATGGGGATCAGCCAGGAGGGTCCTCACAGCCAGCAAGGGAGCCAGAGGTTGAGATCATCACCGAGTCCCTCTCATACGATAGTCTCCGTAACCTGCGTAAAGACATTGTACGGCGGGGCCGTGAGCCTTTTACAACTTGGTTACTGCGGGTCTGGGACCTCACGGGAACAACTGTGCAACTGGATGGAACTGAGGCCAGGAATTTGGGATCCTTGGCCCAGGACTCAGGTGTGGACCAGATATTTGTAAGGGAGCAAGGCCTCCTTTCCCTCTGGGAACGGCTTTTAATGAGTGTGAGAGAGAAGTTTGTCCACAAAGAGAGAATGCAGGAGCACTACCGTAGAATGCGCTGGAAGACCCCTGAGGAAGGGATCCAGCAGCTGAGAGAAGTGGCAGTATTAGAGGTACTCTTTGGGAGGGATGGACAGCATGACAATGACCCTGACAAGGTCAGGTGCACAGGGCAGATGCTGTGGAATTTGGCAACCCTGGGGCCATCTCAATATACCACCTTCATTGCAATGATTAATGCTGATAGCCACCAAGAGACAGTGGGTTCTGTTGCCAACAAACTCAGAAATTTTGAGAGTATGATGAATGGCCCAATGCAGGCCAATGTCTCTGCCGTGGCCAGGGACCTCCAAGAGGTCCAAGATAGGATGGAGGGGATGAGGGAGGAGATAAGGGAGGAGATGAGGGAGGAGATAAGAGAGGAGATAAGGAAGATCAGTGCAGCACCAGTGCGAGTCACAGGCCCCAGATCTAGAACCCAACGCCCCCAGCTAGGGAGAGAGGGTACGAGCTGACCTGTGGTTCTTCCTGCGAGACTATGGGGAAGACATGGGCAAATGGGATGGGAAACCCACTTCTGTCCTGGCAGCACGGGTCGTCAGCTCAGGGAGAAATGCTAACCCGGGGAACCGTGCTAAAATGAAGGTAGCCTCAACCTCCCATGGTAAAGGTGCAGGGTATTACAGAAGGGAGGATGATCTGTCAGATCCCCTGGAAGGAACCTCCACTATGTATGCCCAGGAAGAAAAAATAACCAGGGCTAGAGGGCCCTGCCTCTAGCCAGGGAGAGCATGGGATGACAGGATCTATTGGATAGTGTGGGTGCGATGGCCTGGCACATCAAAACCACAGAAACATAGAGTGTTAGTTGATACTGGTTCACAATGCACCCTGATACCATCAGAACATGTGGGAAGGTACCTGTTTCCATTGTTGGGGTGACGGGGGATCACAGGAATACACTTTGCTGGAAGCTGAGATTAGCCTGACAGGGAAGGGGTGGCAGAAACATCCTATTGTAACTGGCCCAGGGGCACCCGGCGCATTCTAGGCATAGACTTCCTCAGGAGCGGCTACTACAAAAGACCAAAGGGGTTCAGGTGGGCTTTTGGAATAGCTGCTGTAGCAGCAGAGAGCATTAAGCAGTTGAACACCTTGCCTGGACTATCAGAAAACCCATCTGCAGTGGGACTCCTAAAAGTGACAGATCAACAGGTGCCAATTGCCACCATGACGGTGCACGCCCGGCAGTACGGACAAATCGAGATGCTGTGATCCCCATCCACAAGATGATCCGAGAGCTGGAGAGCCAAGGGGTGGTCAGCAAAGCCCACTCACCCTTCAACAGCCCCATCTGGCCTGTGCGCCAAATCTGATGGAGAATGGAGACTGACTGTGGACTATCGTGCATTGAATGAAGTGACTCCACGCTGGCTGCCGTGCGGACATGCTGGAGCTCCAGTACGAGCTGGAGTCCAAGGCAGCAAGGTGGTATGCCACCATTGACATTGCCAATGCGTTTTCTCCATTCCTCTGGCAGCAGAGTGCAGGCCTCAGTTTGCTTTCACCTGGAGGGGTGTGCAGTACACCTGGAACCGACTGCCCCAGGGGTGGAAACATAGTCCCACCATCTGTCATGGGGTTGATCCAGGCTGCACTGGAAAGGGCGAGGCTCAGAACATGTGCAGTACATCGATGACATCATTGTGTGGGGAACACGGCAGTAGAGGTATTTGAGAAGGAGAAGATCATCCAGATTTTGCTGGGAGCCGGTTTAGCCATTAAAAGAGCAAAGTCAAAGGACCTGCCGAGAGATCCAGTTCCTGGGGTGAAGTGGCAAGATGGACGGCGCCAGGTCCCCACTGAGGTCATCAATAAGATCACTGCAATGTCTCCACCAACAAGCAAGAAGGAAACACAAGCTTTCTAGGTGCCATAGGCTTTTGGAGAATGCACATCCCTGAGTACAGCCAGATTGTGAGCCCTCTCTACCTGGTCACCCACTTAAGAAGAACGATTTCCACTGGGGCCTGAACAGCAGCAAGCCTTCGCCCAGATCAAACGGGAGATCGCTCATGCGGTAGCCCTTGGCCCAGTCAGGACAGGACCAGAGGTAAAGAATGTGCTCTACTCTGCAGCTGGGAACCATGGTCTGTCCTGGAGCCTTTGGCGAAGGTGCCTGGAGAACCCGTGGCCGACCCTCGGATTCTGGGCAGGAGTTACAAGGGTCTGAAGCCAATTACACTCCACAGAGAAGAAATCCTGGCTGCCTATGAAGGAGTTCAAGCTGCCTCAGAGGTGATTGTCATGGAAACACAGCTTCTCCTGGCACCCCGACTGCCAGTGCTGGGGTGGATGTTCAAGGAAAGGTTCCCTCTACCCACCGCGCCACCGGCGCCACATGGAGCAAGTGGATTGCCCTCATCACGCAGCGCCCGTATTGGCAACCCGAATCGCCCTGGGATTCTGGAGATAATTACAAACTGGCCGAAGGTGAAGATTTTGGTCTTGCTGATGAAGAGCAGCAGAAGCAAGTGGCCGGGCTGAAGAAGCCCACTGTACAACCAACTGCCAGCCGATGAAAATGCTACGCCCTTTTCACGGCGGCTCCTGCCGCATCGTGGGGATGAACCCGGGAAGTGGAAAGCAGCCGTATGGAGCCCCACGACAGGTTGCACAAGCTACCGAAGGAGAAGGTGGATCAAGTCAACTTGCTGAGCTCAAAGCTGTTCAGCTGGCCTTGGACATTGCTGAAGAGAAATGGCCAAAGCTCTACCTTTACACTGATTCTGGATGGTAGCCAATGCTCTGTGGGGGTGGCTGGAGAGGTGGAAAAAGGCTGACTGGCAACGTGGGGAAAACCAATCTGGGCTGCTGATGGTGGAAAGACATTGCCACTCGGGTGAAAACTACCCGTGAAAGTCCGTCATGTGGATGCTCATGTTCCCAAGAGTCGGGGCTAATGAAGAACACCGGCACAACGAGCAGGTAGATCAGGCTGCACAGATAGAGGTCTCAAAGATAGACTTAGATTGGGAACACAAGGCAGAATTGTTCCTGGCTCGATGGGCCCACGATGCCTCAGGTCATCAGGGCAGAGATGCCACCTATAAATGGGCACGAGACCACGGGGTGGATTTAACCATGGACAGTATTTCTCAGGTTATCCATGACTGTGAGACGTGCGCTGCCATCAAGCAGGCCAAGCGGGTGAAGCCCCTCTGGTATGGTGGACGTTGGTCCAAGTACAAGTATGGAGAGGCCTGGCAGATTGATTACATCACACTGCCTCAGACCCGCCAGGGCAAGCGCTACGTGCTGACCATGGTGGAAGCCACCACCGGATGGTTGGAGACCTACCCTGTGCCTCACGCCACTGCTCGAAACACCATCCTGGGCCTTGAGAAACAAGTCCTCTGGGCATGGCACCCCTGAGAGAATTGAGTCAGACAACGGGACTCATTTCAGAAACAGCCTTATAAGCACCTGGGCTGAGAACATGGCATTGGTGGGTGTATCATATTCCTACCATGCACCAGCGGCTGGGAAAGTCGAGCGGTGCAATGGCCTGCTTAAAACCACCTTAAAGGCACTTGGTGGGGGACTTTCAAGAACTGGGAGATCAATCTACCAAAGGCCACATGGTTAGTGAATACCGAGGTTCCACTAACCGAGCAGGCCAGCAATCTGAGCCCTTGGGAACACCAGATGGAGATAAGGTCCCAGTGGTACACCTGAGAGGCATGTTAGGAAAAACTGTTTGGGTGAACTCTGCCTCCAGCAAAGACAATCCTGTTCATGGGGTGGTTTTAGCTCAAGGACCAGGTTGCACTTGGTGGGTGATGCAAAGGATGGAGAGACCGATGCATACCCCAAGGAGACCTTGTTCTAGGGTGAACTGTCTATGATACTATTCCTGTAACTGCATGTATGTATATGATTTATAAGTTTTAATTTTCTGTAGCATGTTGGCATGGGAAAAATTCAGGGTGGATAATGTTGGGGGTTGGTGTTTTGTATTACTGTGTCAATTTGGAGAATTTTCCCATTGTCATGCCGGGGAGCTGGCTGGGCTGCACCCAGGACTTTTGATGGCTCTGGACGGGGGTGTAGGTGGGAGCTGGGCTGGCGGAGGCTCGACTCGTGTTTCGGAGGACTCGTGTTTCGGCGAGCTGGGAGAGGGCGCCCGTCTGCAGCCGCGGCCAGACCCTCTCGATCACCTGCCCTGCATCGCCCGCTGCAGCTCCTGCCTGCGGACACAGCTGATCACCCGGACACAGGCGGTGGCGAGGAGCTGCCGCTCCAGCCGCTCTACCCGAGACCGGCGTGGCGCTGCCGCCCTCCCGCCGCGCTCCCGCCTCTCTGCAGCAGCGGGGTTTTGTCTGTCTGCAGCACGGGACCGAGGGCAGAAGTGTGCCCACAGCTAAAGAAAGGACTGGGACGAGTTATAATTTCTGTGTTGTTGGTAGTTTTAACAACTGCTGTTGTTTCTGTTTGTAGGTTAGATATATTAGTAAAGGAGCTGTTATTCCTACCCCTTATCTCTGCCTCAGGGGTCTTGAATTCGAACATTTATAATACCTGGGGGGGGAACTGGATTAAGGTCTCCACTTCAAAGGAAAACTTCTGCCTTTATTGGCAGATACCTGTCCTTCAAACCAGGACAGGCATCACCCTCTTCTCTCTGTTCAAACTTCTCATGGGATCATGTTGGAGTCAGTGAGCCAGGAGTGTCCCTGAATTCTTCAGGGAGAAATTAGGGTACAGGGATTGAATTAAAGCCTTTGAATGGATTGAAGCATATTAAGCCACTCACACATAAAGTAGAGGTGTAAATTTAAGTTTTAGGATAAGTAAGTGAGTCAGTAAGTAAGTTTTAGAATGAGCTTAAGTCCTTTTAGTGAGCGAAAGGTCTCAGATGCCAGAGTAGCAGTGCGAGTTCTACTGAAGGTTGAAAAACATAGTAGTGTTTTCAGTGGAGGCTACAGGAATGTAGTTTTAGACATAATAGAGCTATAGTAAGAATATTGCTTACATTTTTCAGATAGAACAAGATAGACTATATGTATAGTTTATACGTAACCTGGTGTGTCAAGAAACTACAATTCTAATAGATTAAGGAGTGGTGGTCTGAGTTTGTGCCTTAGCTTGTTGGGAAGATTCTATATAAGAGCATGCATTGGGGACAGCTGGTGCTTTTTGCCATTGCTTTTGCCATTTTGCTTTTGCTTTGCTTTGCTCGCCATAATTGACACCCGAGAAGAAGGCAGGAGTTGCCCAGCAACATCAGCCCCACTGGGACCTCCAGGAGCAGCTTCTGCTTCTATCTGGGACTTTATACCAAAACTTAGCATGGACTTTAATGTCTGTGATTTTGCTTTTGAGACTGATATGCTTCTGCAATAAACAACTTTTTAGCAACTATTAGCTGCTTTGCTCATTTAAGACGATAACCCGATGAAGTTGGTGCCTAGAGCACCAGAGGTCCATCCTTACAGGATCACATCTACTTCAATGTCTGCTTACTTCAGCACAAATGCCTCTGCTCATGTCTACAGTTAGAAAGTTTCATCTGCCCCATATGCAGTTTGATGAGTTACAGGGAAACAAGTGTCTGATTTATCAATTACATTTTCTCCATAACTTACAAAAGAATTTCAGTCCAAGAAAACATTTCATCATCCCCTCAACTGGGGCCCAACTCTTCCTTCTGGTCTGACTTCGATTTCTCCATGTTGTTTTCTGTGAGTGTTTTCATCTCTGTCCTTTTCTTTCACTCAAGAGAGGATAGAAGGTCCGCAAGTCTCATCTGTGCAGTGAAAGAGTAAAAATCTTGCCGGGGCCTGCAGATGGTCAAGTGATCCCTGCCAGGCAGCAGCCTCGATCTATTTACAGTAGAGAGTCTTTCAGCAGACATGCTGGGACTGGGCTAAGACAGCAAGGGCCCAGGCAGAAAACGGTGGTGGTTGCTCTGGCTGCATTCCATTCTCGGGAGAGGCCCGGGTCAGCCCCCGCTGGCCTGCAGGGGCCATGGTGGAGTGGGCTTGGCCCACCTGGAGCTGCTCCTGGGGGTGTTGGCAGTGGCAGCATTCCAGCCGAGCCGCCTCAGGCCGTCTGGCCATCCTGGGGCAAGGGGGAAGCAGCCAGGATCTCAGCAGCCGAAGGCCTCCCCCCTCCCTGCCTAGCAATCGCTGGGGACCAGCCCTGCTGGGACAGGGCCCCCCTGCACGAGCCGCAAGGCCACGTGGGCCTAGCCCTGTGGCAGCCTCCCTCCCAGCTCTACCTGTACCCAAGCGGAAGAAAGAAAAAGACACTTTCCAGGCTTGTTCCATTTAAAATGCATTTTCACAGATGCATGTTAAACTTTATCAGGGGTTTAACTGGGTGTCAATTCTAAAAACCAATCACTGATTGGTTTTTGTCAGACATAGAGGAAACTCCCAGTAGCTTCTCTCAGAAAAAATAATTTCCATGGGTGTTTACTTCTCTCCTCACCAGATGTCATATGTGCAAAACCAGCACACTGCTATTACTGAAAAACTTGTTTTTAGGAAATGTTATGGAGATCCTTCCAATTAAGGCCTGGGCCTTGGCCAAGCCCTAGCCCTACCTGGTCAAGAAGTATGCCAACAAACCCAGGTGTTATCTGCACCAAAACTGTACTCGAGTCATTTTGACTTGCCAAATTTGGACCTATAGCAGCTCGACCCCTTTTAAAGTAAACTTGGAAACCTTACCCAGGAATGATTCTCCAAGCCCTCACTCTAAAATGTGGCTTCCCAATTACTGCAGACTCTGGGTGAGGGTACAGTATTTAGGGAATTGATAATGTATTGTTTTAAATCACCATCCTATATCTCACATGTACTACTACTAATTGCGTGTACTATCTGACTTATTTCTGCTTAGTGTGAGTTAATTGTTTTGACACATGTATGGTTTTGCTTTTATGTTACCTTCATGTTCATAACGAGTGACATAGGTAGTTAAAAAACAAAAGAAGGGGGAGTACAACTCCTCAAGAACATTTGCGCTAATATTTACACTAAAAATTTTGAAAGCAGATCAAATCAAACCAAATTTGATCCCCAGCAGAACAATACTGCTTTGAAGACTTGCATGTGAAGAGCCAATTTCTAAAAGTTTTGAGGTAAAGATCCCTAATTGAGTGTATGATTGCAAGGCCTAGCTGATTTACTAACCTAGGGAGAAGGTATGCATGTTTTATCACCAACAGGTCCAAAGTAGTTACCTGCTTGTCTGGACAAACACTGATCACCTCCATGAGAATGAGGCCAGAGACAAGAAAAATTGCCTAATTGCCATTCAGCCCTCATGACGAAGACAGGAACAGATGTAGGACTGCCAGAACATGGTTCTGTCTGGAGGCTTACAGAGGCAGCCTGCCAATAGAGACCTTGTGTCCTATTGCACTCACCATCAGGGTATTGTGTTCCTAATGACTCTTTTCAGTTATTCCTTGCTCCATATTTCCAGAAAGACATTCAGTAATGTCAAAGTCAACATTTCCAGCTAATAGACTCCCTCCTGCCTAAACAGCATGGCTCCTGAGCTCCAACCATATGAACTTTAGAACACTAGCCATTTATTTCTACTTCCTAAGAGACCTTGGACATTATCCTTTTGTTCTCATATACCGTGAGGCTCTTTGTCAGTGACATGATTGTATTTGATAAATTTTTATTGATTATGATCTATAATCCATGTATCTTATCCTGATTTAGCAGATGACTAGTAATAATCTTAATAAGATAATAGCTTTACAGGTGCGAACTGCTTTAACATCAAAGTACACAAACCTTTTGCATAAATAACAGAAAAGAGGGAGATGTGGAAGATCAGACAGCTACAGAAGCTGAACTGGGTAGCACCGCAGACCTTTTGGCCCTCATACAGTGAAAGCTGAGGGAGAGAGAAACTCAAGGAAAGAACGGAAGTGAAGACATCATGTCTGGTCACTCTGACCCTCTAATGCTGACTGCTTTGATGAAGGAAGATGCAACGAGGACTTTGCTGGTGAAAGAGATAACAAAGGACATTACTAGCATAAGAAGAATAATCAGAAGATTGTGTTTCTAAAGGGGTTCTAGTGGAAACTTTTGTGTGAACATAGTGGCCTATAAATACTAGTAAACTAGTGTAATAAACCGGCTTTGCTTTGCTGGCATAAGTGGAGTCTGTGTCAGTCAATCCTCGCAGTGGGTGAAAGTGAAAGAAAACCTGGTTATTAACCAAAAAAATAAATAAAATAAAGGCACAGAAAAAGAAAGGAAAAGAAAGAAATAGAATTGAACCTTACACTGCACTCCCACCTTGTTGCTTGGCCAAGAGGCAAAGATGGCAACTGCTCGTCTTTTTTGCTGACTCAGTCTTTCTGGGGTTCAGACCGGCTGGACCCACCCTGCAGGCTCCCCGGGCCGGAGAGAAAAGAAACAACAGAAAAACTGCTAAGATTTGTTGGTGAAACCCCTTCAGGCCAGGCGAAGGGAAAAAAAAGCAAAAACCCCCAGAAGCTTCTTACCTAAATTGACAAAAATTAATCCGTAAAAAAAAAAAAAAAAAAAAAAAAGGCAAATAAGTATCAATCTGTGTAGCCGCTGACCACGCTGGAGAGCGAGAGATTGAACGGAGCCTGCGCAGGAGCCCGCGCAGGAGCCCAAGGCTCCCTGACTCACCCCCTGGATCCATCTTAAAGCTACAGCACTCGGTTTCTGGGCATAAAGCAGACAGAGAATAAAGCGTCATCATAAAATCATCCCAAGACACTCGGGAAAGACTTTTGAAGCGACCTAAAAAAAGACATGAAATCCCAGGGTGTAGAATATTCAACTGATTCAAGCACTCTAAAAACCTGGGAATTGCAAAGGGGCGCATTCATTTTAGGACTGGTGTGTGAGCTGACACTTAAAGAGGGCTTCTCTTGTCTCAGATGTCTTTGCAAGACTACAGGAGGTCCTGCAGACACTGCCATGGGCTAAATTAAGGGCAGAGCAACCTCAGCCTTCAAGAACTAAAAGGACTCAACATTCAAACTCCTCTTTGCACACAACAGTCAAGTCCAGGTCACTAATTTGAGGGCACAGACCTGGTCCCAGCTCTACTTCTGCCACCTGGGTTGGATAGGTCAGGGAGACAGTTCCACAGCAGACCCTAAACTACCTGTCATGCTACCCAGTGGTCCAGAACTGACCTTAGCGCATGAGAAGCATGTAAGTATTTACCCAACACGAGGGACTGGAAGCAAAACACATCAGTGATGGTTTCTGTATTGCTCCACCTGCACATTCTCCATTCTCAAACTGATCCAGTCTCAAGCAAGCTCAAATATATTGTGGTTGCTATAGCCGATAATCAGTACTGACTTCAAAAGAGGAGGTCAACTGGTTTTCAAGTTGTATATAGATGAAATTTGAGAGGTTGTGGTTATTCCCACCATATTACAATAACAGTAGAAAGTACCTTCTTTCCCTCCTCATCACACCCTGACCTGAATCTCCAATGGCTGAGAAATACTGAGTGGCACAAAGTTAAGAAAGCTGTTAAATTGACACGGAGGGAAAACAAACTTGATCAATGTCATTTGTGAGACACAAGCAGGTTGCCACTTTAGGAAGCCCTGGGGAAGATTCAGCCTTGCAGGCATCCTGAGAAGTGAGAAATATCTCATTTAACATGAGAAAGATGTGCAGTTACTGAAAAGGTGGTTGGGAGAAATGAACTTTCACCACCTAGATGTTCTAAGGATTAATTACCAGTTTATTGAATCCTACGCATTTAACATTTTATTAATCCATGTATGAAAATTTTCTGTGCCAAATGCTACCATGGAACCACATCAGCATCCACACCCTTCACTTTAAAACACACACTGAATATAAACATCACCATTCACTTATAGTCAGTGGACCCAACTTTTGGTTGTGATTTTCTAGAGGCAACTTGAAAATTCCAGAAACATGACTAACCACAATAAAACACTTCTGAGAAATGCATAGGTTGGTAGCACCATGCATGAATGTCCAAACTCACCAAGACAAGCCAGTGGGTACAGTAAAAAACAGTTAGATTAAAATCTCATGCACCTGTTCACTAAACCAGCTTCTCTCCCACCTCTAACTCATGGCCTGGGGTATTTTCCCCATTCATGTTCCTCATCTTTATCACATCCTATAAATACATATATATATATTTAAAAACAAACTATTTTTAAAAGAAAACGTGTTAAACTAAAAATTGTTGAAACTTCTGTTGAAGCTGAAATAGTACATTGAAGTATGGCTTAAATATACTCATGTTCAAACTCACCAGCACAACCAAGCTCAATATTTCCCCAAAACTTCTGACTAATTGACAATGATGAACAACTTTTTAATGCTACCTGTTGGCGATTGAGCGTTTTTCTATTACTGTGTCAATTTAAAGAATTTTTCCCATTATCATGCTAACGGAGCTTGCCGGGTTCCACCCAGGATCTTGACAACTCTAGACAAAAGGGGTAGGTGGGAGCTGGGCTTCCGGAGGGGTTACTCGTGTTTTAGGCGAGCGTAGCTGGAGAGGAGGACCCCCCATCTCCAGCTACACAGCCAGAACAGAGGAGAGCCAGACAGTCTGCGATCACCTGCCCTGCATCTGCCCCGTTCCAGCCTCCTACCTCTGAAGACACTGCTGACCACCAGAACCCAAACGGTGAGTGAGGAGCTGCCCTCTCCAGCCCACTCCCACCTGAGACTGGCATGGCCGCTGCCGCCCCGTCCCGCCTCCGCTCCCACCCGCTTCTCTGCAACTGTCGGGCTTTGCCCGTCTGCAGTACCGGGACCGAGTGCAGAGAGAGTGCACCTGCAGCTAATGAAAGGACTGGAACCGAGTAATCTGTTCTGTTTTGTTGGTAATTTTAACAACTGCTGTTGTTTCTGCTTGTACGGTTAGATATATTAGTAAAAGTGCTGTTATTCCTACCCCCTTATTTCTGCCTCAGAGTTCTTGATTCAAACAATTATAATGCTTGGAGGGAGTGGAATTAAAGTCTCTATTTCAAAGGAAAACTTCTGCCTTTATCGGCAGACACCTGTCCTTCAAACCAGGACACTACCTTACCAGTGGGGGTTCAAAACACCAGAACAAAAATATTTCCATCAGAAACTCTCCCAGACATTTCTGGTGGCTTTGTCTCCACTAATAATGCCCTTTTGTGCTAAAATGAATATTCCCTGCAGATCTTCTTTCTGTGGAAGCTGGGAAGCTCACACAAACCTCATGGGTGATGCTCTAGGACCAGGCAAGAGTTTAGAAGTAATGACTGATCCTTAAAAAAACAACAACCAAACAATCAAAGTCCTCCAGCAGCATCATCACAAAATCCATAAAAACCCTATGCCAAACCCACACAGGCAACTGGACTTAAACAGAAAGCTGAAGCTCCATGGTAAGTGAGATGTGGCACTGCTCACCCTCCATTCTGTAGCTTCCGCCACTTCCTCCTACCACCAGCTGGACTCCACCAGTGTTGGTGCTGCTGTCTTCCAAGCTGCTGGTGTGTTGGGGGAGGGCAGGAAGGGGGTGGAAAGAAACCGTCTCTCTGCACCAACGCAAAATAGCCCAGCCTCGGGACCAGTTCAAACTTTGTGCCGCTGACAGGGTTTGCAAAATTCACTCCGAACGAGTTTCTGATTGTGAAATGCAGTTTTTCTGAGTTGCTGCTGTTGCAAACCCACAAAAGCCACCTGAGACAACCTCCAACGAAGTGGAGCTTCTGCCCCAAGCAAAAGCCACCAGGAAAAATGGACTTGGCTTGGGTGTCCTGACTTTTTAAAAAGACCAGCACCTCCTGATTTTGTGCTTCCTTTTCTGGCTGCGCTGCCAGGACTTCAAGAGACAGCAACAACTTTTTGGAACAGATGGATATGGAGCACATCAACATCTTGGGATACCGAGGACATTATCCACCCCTTACTCCATATCATTTATCTCATGCCCAAATTAATACCTTTCAGATGTATACATATCTATAGATATACATATAACTGCATACAAATGCAATTATTTTAGTAGCCACTGACCATCTCCCAGGACATGGATGGAGTTCATTTGGTCCATGACTGATGTAACTGGAGCAGTCCATTCTCATTGTCCATAGTAGTTAAAACATGCAGTGGCAGTGCCATTCAGCAACCAGGGTTACATATCCATTCCAACATTACAGGCTATTCTCACCCAAAGTCAAATGCCCCTGATGTACACAACATGTTTTCTTGTCCCTCTTCATTATACACCAAGTGTAACCAGCTCCTTGAGCAAAAACAATCCCATGGATGGGTTTGTCTTTGCTCAAAGTGGGATTAATCCACACCATCTTTCCTAACATACTTCTCATATGCACTATAGGGGCATTATCTCTGTCAGGTGTACACAGGGGTTTGGATTTAGCAGGGCCAGTTCAGTTAGTGGAACTTCTGAAGTCAACCAACCATATAGCCTTTGCTAAATGCAGATCCCACTGCTTGAAGGTCCCACTGAACATTGCCTTCAGCATGGTTTTTAACAGTCCATTGCACCATTTGACTTTCCTAGGGGCTGGTGCATGATAGGGAATATGATATATCCGCTCAATAGCATGTTCTCTAGGCCAGGTGTATATGAGACTACTTTTGAAATGAATCCCACTGTTCAACTCAATTCTTTCAGGGGTGCCATGTCACCAAAGGACTTGCTTTTCAAGGCCCAGGATGGCATTCTGGGCAGTGGTGTGAGGCACAGGGTATGTCACCAACCATCTAGTGGTTGCTTCTACCATTGCAAGCATGCAATGCTTGCATTGTCAGGTTTGCAGTGGTGTGATGTAATTGATCTGCCAAGGAATCCCCATACTTAGATCACTTACCCCCATACCACAGGGGCTTTACCCACTTAATTGCAGCACATTTTTCACACTTATGGATAACCTGGGATATAGTGTACATGGTTAAGTCCTCTCCTCAGTCATGAGCCCATCGGTGTGTTGCATTCCTTCCCTGATGACCTGAGGTGTCATGGGCCCACCAAGCCTTTATGTTGCTAGTCCAGATCTACCCGTGACACTTGGATCTTGGCTGCCCAATCCACCTATTTGTTGTTGTGGTGGTGCTCCTCATTATCCCAACTCTTAGGCACATGTGCCTCTACATGACAGACTTGCCTGATCACCTTCTCTACCTAGGTAACAATGTCTTGTCACTCTTCAGCAGTGTTTTCCTCTGGGCTGCCAATTGGACTTTTTCCACCTTTCCAGCCACCCTCACAGAGCGTTTGCTACCATGCATGAGTCAGTGTAGAGGTAGAGTGTTGGCCATTTCTCTTGCTTGGCGATGTCCAAAGCCAGTTGGATGGCTTTCAGCTCTGTAATTGGACTTGATCCACTTTGTCCCTTAGTAGCCTTCCACGACTCACTGCATAAGTGAAACACTAATCTTGGAAAATTACGATTTTAGTTACCTTGCTGAAACTACCTATAATTCCCACAATTACTAAAATTGGACCATATGCTATCAAGAAAACAGGAATTCAGAGACTGCTATCTAAGCCAGAATTGTCTCTGAAGTGAGTAGAAATGGGAATGCAGGTAAATGCTTCTGCCACTCAGCCAGAATGTGCCCCATTTCTCAAAACTACTTTTATAGAATGGACTATTTGGCTTCAAAACCGTATGCCCTCTAGTTTTAGGAAAAAGAGGACCTCATTGGGATATTAGGAACAGGATTGGGAGTTTTAAACACAATAGATTTGAAGGTGTTAATGAACAAATTGACTGTGATTGGAAATGATTTAGTTAAATTACAGCAGCCTTTGCAATCTTCTTTGTTAGCACTTGGTAACAATCATTGGAAACTTACTAAAATATTATCAAAATGGGAAAATATAGAAGAACAAGACCATGAGGTAATAATTAAAGCCCTAAACACAGCTAGTGCGAACATTTCTCTGGCTCTTGGATGTACTCAAGCACAAATGTGGATGCAGTTAGTGGCTGCCGCAGTTATCCGGGAAGGTGAGGAAGGGATATTCCCTACTGAAATTCACAAAATTGTTTGAGATAATGCCTCTGAAATGGAAAGAGAGCTTCAATCTTGCTAGGTTTTGGTTAATTTTACCTATGACCCTGAGACAAATACAGTGACAGCTTTTGTTTTAACTATACATAATGCATCTCTGAGTTTAATACATCCAATAGTTGCTCTAGGACTAAATCATGAAGGGACTGTGCTGCATCCTTCTGAACATAAAATGCGGGCACGAGAAGTTGAAGGAAAATGGCAGACCATTAACCTAGAGCCCTGTTCTATGAGGAAACAATTTTGATATATATGTGAGGGAATTTTGGAAGATGACAAAGATACTTGCCTGGACACAGACCAAAGCATTTGCCACTTTGAAATGCATCTAACCAACAAGACAACTTCACTTGTGTATATAGGACAAGGTTGTGTCTGTCTCAGAACAGCATGTCCCACCATAATGATAGACAATCAAATCATAGATGAAACTCAATTCAATTTATGTGTCTGCAATTTTGCTAAAATCAAAGGATGCGACTTTTCCTATCAGGCACCTGTAATATCACATCAGTACATAAAGGCAAACCTGGTTACTATGCAAGAAATATTGCCTGTGCCTATAGGAATGAATTTAACCCAAGTCGCTCAGCTACTGAAACATCAGAAATGAAAGAAAAAATTTAAAAAATATTCCAGATGCAGGGAAAAGGACTTTGATCATGATACACCATGACACGAAGACCATAAAAGGGGTTTTTAAACTATTTGAAGAACATCTGTCTCATCATTGGTGGGATGTGCTATTTGGATGGTCACACATCGCAACCAGTTTGCTTAATGTCTTAATTCACCCAGTCACTGTGCTGCTTATTTTAGTTAGTATAAGTTTGATTTTGTCTATTGCTGTACTTTTTTGGAATTAGAAGATGCTATGACAAGTGGCAGACTTAGCATCACTATAAAAGGCGTATGGCTTAGTCTTAAGAGATCGCTGCCATGCGTCTTGGATAGATGAAGAGAAATCCCCATACTGAGTAAAAGAATTTACTCATTTCAAAGGAGAACTGTGGAATGAAACACTAATCTTACAAAATTAAGATTTTAGTTACCTTGCTGAAAATAATTAAGTTAGAACTTAGAAGGGAGTAGTTATGTGAAACTTAAATAATTGATTGTCATTTTATGTTTGCTCAGCTGCACTTACAATGGGAAAAGACGAAACTAGTGAGCGGACCCAAAGGAACATAGACAATGCAACCTGTGCTGGGTTGATGTGGCCAGAAATGTGTATTCTCTTGGGGCTGGGTGGGGTAGTGATTTCCTTATCTCTGTGGCACATATTATCTGCCTATGGGCCATCTTTGGGACAGGGGAGGCAATCATCTTCATATTTTCCAAAACCCATCCTCCCTCCTGAAGATAACATCTGCTGCTGGCCCATTAAGTCTCACTGTATGACAGATAAAATTATATCATCCCATTGGGAGATGCTCCAGCCAGGGGGAGGAGCCAAGCCTTTCCTACCTAGATAAAAAGTGAGATTTTGAACAGCAAGTTATCCATCTTTCCACTGGATTCCAGAGGAACACCGGACCTTTCCACATAATCTCTAGACCTTCAGAGGGAAACTGCACCTTTCTACAGAACCACTGCTTCAGCTGAACCACATCTGCCACTGCAGGAGGACTGTAGCCACCATTTAATTGGACTGCTACCAACACCCTGACTGACAGGGTGGCAGGTTGTATTCTGACTCTGTCAGGGTTGGGATTGTTCTTTTGTAATACTGTATTTCTGTTTTAATTTTCCTAGTAAAGAATTGTGTCCTGGGTTGACGTTATGACTAGCTCTTCTCCCTGCCCCTCCCCCCTCCCTGTCTGCAGGGAGCTGTCGGCAGCGCGGCGGCCCCTCCCCCCGAGCTGCCTGGCTCGCTGCTGGCTCGCCCCGGCTTGGCTGCTGCTGCTTGCTCGCCCAGCTGGCTTGCTTGCTTGCCCCCTGGCTAGCTAGGCTGCTCGCTCCCCTTGCTGGCTACCCTGGCTCTCTCTCTCTCTCTCTCTTTTCTTCCCCTCATCCAGAAGACCGGAACCAACTCCAGAGGAAAATGGATCTGAACCTCAGAGACTGCCTCTGGAAGCTTGCCAAGAAGCTCTCTGCCCTTCCCAGCGAAGATCTCCGACCTAGTCTCTCTCTCTCTCTCTCTCAGTGAAATTTGTTTTTTGTTATCTGGCTCTGACTGGGAAGTGTTTTCTCTTGTGTTTTGTTAATAAATAAGTTTTTTCCACTTTCCCCCTAAGGAGAATTCTTTCTGAGTTCTTTGGGAGGTCTTTCCCCAAATTTGTCCTAAACTTGGACAAATCATTTGGTGGCCCGTAAGGGGAGGAAAGGAAAAAAGTGGAAAAAACTTTAATAATAATATTTTGTTTTCAATTGTTGGTATCGGTATGTCGGTTGAATCCATGATGTCTTTGATTGTGGGAGTCTGCCTGTATGTGTGGTCATTGGGTTTCTTTGAAGTGTTGATACCGTTGTGGTCTTTGGGTTTATTTGCTTATCCGGAAATAGCTCCGATGCTGTCTTTGATACGCAGTTTTTGTACTAAAGGGGTATTAGCAAAAATACTCATCGGGATAGGCGTGGTGGTAATGATATGCAGGAGGGTTATAAGAATGTTGGAATTGGCCTCAGGAATGTATACATCATGGTTTGTGTTATTTATTAGAGGAGAGGCAGGCAAAGAGGATTTCCTGCCTCTATTTCCTTTCCTCTCCTCTGAATTAGTTACATCTCTATTAGAAAACATTCAGATCTCCCTGAATATCAAGGAGACCATCTTTCTGGCAGTAAATTTAGTAAGTTTTGGCTACACTGTCTGCAGTTTATACAGAATAAAGGCTGAGATTTCTAAAGGAGCTGAGAAGACTCCTGATATAGGAGTCAAGTTCAGCAGGAAGAACCTTGAATGGAATGGGAAATGGGAGGAAATGGGCCAGATTTTAAAGGAACTCTCTGACCCCATAATCTGGGAATTCCCACGTGAACAGATTCAGGATCCAATCAAGGTTGCAAGGTACTTAAAGAAGAAATGTCAGGATGGCCCTAAAGAGAAAAGGATTATTACAGTGAGCTGGGCCCTGGCACATGCATATCGTACCCTGCTAGGTAGCATAGAGCGAAACACAGTGGAAAGGGAACAGGGAGATAGATTATCTACTACCCCAGTCACTCAGGTTGCTACCAACCCCCTAGGCTTAAACCCAGCAGCTAAACTGGATAATAAGCCCCAACCAATGGCTGTTACTACTAGTACAAGGAGTGGGAAGTGCACAAAGAAGACCGATCGGCTGGTGGATGACGATGATGATGTTGCTGGAGAGGGACCCTCAACACCTCCTGATATAAAATAAGGAGCCAAAACAACCAGTGTAAGAGTAGAGGCCAACAATGAGTCTCTTTCCTTAAAAGATCTGTGTGGGTTAAGAAAAGATTACACCCGGCGACCTGATGAATCTATAATCAGCTGGCTAGTTCGTCTCTGGGATGTGGCAGGAGAGGCTACAGTTTTGGAGGGCACTGAAGCGAGGCACCTGGGATCTCTGTCCCACGATCCTGTTATTGACCAAGGCGTGATGAGGGAAGCTAACCCTCAAAGCCTCTGGGCCCGGGTCCTGGATAGTGTGGCACAAAGACATCTGTGTGCGGATGATCTATATATGCAGCAGACCCGATGGAGAACCATTGAGCAGGGGGTCCAGCGTCTGAGAGAGATGGCAGTAGCAGAAATTATTTTTTCGGATTACATAACAAGTAGAAATCCAGCCTTGGTACCATGCACACCGATGATGTGGAGGAAATTTGTGCGGCTCGGGCCATCTGAGTACGCCTCTGCTCTAGCAATAATGAAGCGGGAAGAGATGTATGAAACCGTGCTCGACATGGCAAAGAAGCTCCAGGCATATGCTGACGCTATACATTGCCCAACCCATGCGAGAATTGCAGCCGTGGAAACACGTTTACAGAATCTGGAGGATAAGATAGAGGAAAATCATAAGAAGCTCAGAGAGATTAAGGAGGACCTCCTCCAAATATCGGCTGTGCAGATTAGACGTCCCGGCACCCCACGCAGACGTTTCTCTGATAGTGAGAGGAGGTATACTCCATGTGCTGAATTGTGGCTTTTCTTACGTGATTGCGGAGAGAATATGAAACGTTGGGATGGAAAACCTACTGCTGCTCTGGCACAATGGGTGCAGGATATGAAGGAAGATAAGACTCAAAGAGAAGGTTCAACCAAAAAGAGAGCAGCTCCAGTCGCCCAGTACCATGACGCCAAGTACGAGGAGGATGAAGACATGTCTAATCCGCTGGAAGGAACTTCTAAAACCTATGCCCCCTTAAAAAAGGATAAACAGGCTTAGAGAGGCCCTGCCTCTAGCCAGGGTGAGGCTAGGGAGAATCGTGTGTTCTGGACTGTGTGGATTCGGTGGCCTGGCACATCGAAACCACAAAAGTATAAAGCCTTGGTTGACACCGGTGCACGATGCATCATATTCCCATCAGGATACGTGGGGGCAGAATCTGTCTCTATTGCTGGTGTCACAGGTGGATCCCAAGATTTTACTTTGGTGGAAGCAGAAGTGAGTTTGACTGGAAAAGAGTGGAAAAGATACCCAATTGTGACTGGCCCAGAGGCCCCGTGTATTTTAGGAATAGATTTCCTTCGAAGCGGGTATTTTAAGGACCCAAAAGGCTTCAAGTGGGCATTTGGGATAGCGGCTGTGATGGCGGAGAGAATCCGGCAATTGAACACCCTGCCCGGACTATGTGAGAATCCAATTGCCGTGGGACTCCTGAGGGTACAGGAGCAGAAGGTACCGATTGCCACTTCAGTAGTACATCGCCGGCAATATAGGACAACTCGAGATGCTGTGATCCCCATCCATAAGATGATCCGGGAGCTGGAGAGCCAAGGGGTGGTCAGCAAAACCCACTCACCCTTCAACAGCCCCATCTGGCCTGTGCGCAAGCCTGATGGAGAAGGGAGATTGATGTGGACTACCGTGCATTGAATGAAGTCACCCCACCGCTGAGCGCTGCCGTGCCGGACATGCTGGAACTCCAGTACGAGCTGGAGTCCAAGGCAGCAAGGTGGTATGCCACCATTGACATTGCCAATGCGTTTTTCTCCATTCCTTTGGCTGCAGAGTGCAGGCCTCAGTTTGCTTTCACCTGGAGGGGCGTGCAGTACACCTGGAATCGACTGCCCCAGGGGTGGAAACACAGTCCCACCATCTGCCATGGGTTGATCCAGGCTGCACTGGAAAAGGGTGAGGCTTCAGAACATTTGCAGTACATCGATGACATCATTGTGTGGGGAAACACAGCAGAAGAAGTGTTTGAGAAAGGTGAGGAAATTATCCAAATCCTCCTGGAAGCCGGTTTTGCCATCAAGAAGAGTAAAGTTAAGGGACCTACTCGTGAGATCCAGTTCCTAGGAGTGAAGTTGCAAGATGGAAGACGTCAGATTCCCACTGATGTTATTAACAAAATCACAGCTATGTCTCCACCCACTAACAAGAAAGAGACACAAGCTTTCTTGGGTGCTATAGGCTTTTGGAGAATGCACATCCCCGAGTACAGTCAGATTGTGAGTCCTCTTTATCAGGTCACTTGGAAGAAGAATGATTTCCATTGGGGCCCTGAACAACAGCAAGCCTTCGCCCAGATTAAACAAGAAATCGCCCATGCAGTAGCTCTTGGCCCAGTCAGGACGGGGCCAGATGTGAAGAATGTGCTCTACTCTGCAGCCGGGAACCACGGTTTGTCTTGGAGTCTGTGGCAGAAGGTGCCTGGTGAGACTCGAGGCCGACCCCTGGGATTTTGGCGCAGAAGTTACAGAGGATCGAAAGGCAACTATACCCCAACAGAGAAGGAAATCCTGGCCACCTATGAGGGAGTCCAAGCCATTTCAGAAGTGATCGGTACAGAAGCACAACTCCTCTTGGCACCCCAACTACCAGTACTGGGGTGGATGTTCAGCGGAAAGGTTCCCTCCACTCACCATGCCACCAGTGCCACATGGAGCAAGTGGATTGCCCTTATCACTCAGCGTGCCCGGATTGGAAAACTCAATCGCCCCAGGATTTTAGAAATAATTGCAAACTGGCCAGAAGGTGAAAGATCCAGTTTCACGGATGAGGAAGAAGAACCAGTGACCCGGGCTGAAGAAGCTCCACCGTGCAACCAGCTACCGGCAGAGGAAGCACGTTACGCTCTATTCACCGACGGTTCTTGTCGCATCGTAGGGATGAACAGGAGGTGGAAAGCAGCTGTATGGAGCCCGACCCGACTGGTCGCAGAGGCCACTGAAGGAGAGGGCGGATCAAGTCAGCTTGCTGAACTTAAAGCTATTCAACTGGCCCTAGACGTTGCTGAAAGAAAGAAATGGCCGAAACTCTATTTGTACACTGATTCCTGGATGGTGGCCAATGCTCTGTGGGGATGGTTGAAGAAATGGAAAGAGGCGAACTGGCAGCGCAGAGGAAAACCAATTTGGGCTGCTGAAGAATGGAAAAACATCGCTACTCGGTTAGAGAAACTACCTGTGAAAGTTCGCCATGTAGATGCCCATGTCCCCAGAAGTAGAGGCAATGAAGAGCAGCAAAACAATCAGCAGGTAGATCAGGCTGCAAAGATAGGGGTGTCTAAGATAGATCTTGACTGGGAGCACAAGGGAGAGTTGTTCCTAACATGATGGGTGCATGATGCCTCAGGCCATCAGGGTAGAGATGCCACCTATAAGTGGGCACGAGACCGAGGGGTGGATTTACCATGGACAACATCACACAGATTATCCATGACTGTGAGACGTGCGCTGCTATCAAGCAGGCCAAGTGGGTGAAGCCCCTCTGGTGTGGTGGGCGGTGGTCCAAGTATAACTACGGGGAGGCCTAGCAGATTGATTACATCACACTGCCTCAGACCCGCCAAGGCAAGCACTACGTGCTGACCATGGTAGAAGCCACCACCGGCTGGTTGGAGACCTACCCTGTGTCCCATGCTACTGCTCGAAACACCATCCTAGGCCTGGAAAATCAGGTCCTTTGGAGGCATGGTACCCCTGAGAGGATCGAGTCAGACAATGGGACTCATTTTAAGAATAAATTTGTCAAGACCTGGGCTAGGGAACACGGTATTGCGTGGGTGTACCACATCCCTTACCATGCACCAGCTGCAGGTAAAGTGGAGAGGTACAATGGATTGGTGAAGACTACCTTAAAGGCATTGGGTGGAGGATCTCTCAAGAACTGGGAGCAGCATTTGGCAAAGGCCACTTGGTTAGTCAACACTCGAGGTTCCACCAACTAATCAGGTCCCGTCCAGTCTGAGTGCCTTAATGTAGTAGACGGAGACAAAGTCCCAGTGGCCCATGTCAGAGGTTTGCTAGGGAAGACAGTATGGATTAATCCTGCCTCGAGTACAGGCAAACTCATTCGTGGGATTGCCTTTGCTCAAGGACCAGGATGTACTTGGTGGATAGTGCAGAAAGATGGTACAACCCGCTGTGTACCTCAGGGAGATCTGATTGTAGGGTGAATTAGACACAAATATTATTGTTGAGTGTTACCACCATTGCCTGTATGCTAGATCTTATGAATATGAGACAGAAGGGAATGTGTAAGTGGCGAAGGCCTGAGCAAGTGGGAAGAAGGAAACGTGTAAGTGTTGAAGGTTTGAGCAAGTCAGAGGAGGTTTTTACATTGTGTTTAGTGAGTGTATATCCCAATTGTGTGTCAATGATCACGATATGGGATAAGGGGTGGAATGTCCTGGGTTGATGTTATGACTAGCTCCTCTCCCTGCCCCCCTCCCCTCCCTGTCTGCATGGAGCTGTAGGCGGCGTGGTGGCCCCTCCCCCCGAGCTGCCCGGCTCGCTGCTGGCTTGCCCCGGTTTGGCTGCTGCTGCTTGCTCGCCCCGCTGGCTTGCTTGCTTGCCCCCTGGCTAGCAAGGCTGCTTGCTCCCCTTGCTGGCTACCCCGGCTGTCTCTCTCTCTCTCTCGCGCTCTCTCTCTCTCTCTTTTCTTCCCCTCATCCAGAAGACCGGAACCGGCTCCAGAGGAAAATGGATCTGAACCTCAGAGACTGCCTCTGGAAGCTTGCCGAGAAGCTCTCCGCCCTTCCCAGCGAAGATCTCCAAGCTCGTCTCTCTCTCTCTCTCAGTGAAATTTGTTTTTTTTATCTGGCTCTGACTGGGAAGTGTTTTCTCTTGTGTTTTGTTAATAAATAAGTTTTTTCCATTTTCCCCCTGAGGAGAATTCTTTCTGAGTTCTTTGGGAGGTCTTTCCCCAAATTTGTCCTAAACTTGGACAAATTGTTATTCCTAATTCCCCTATCTTTGCCTGAGAGCCCCTTAATTTCAAAATTATAATAATAATTTTTAGTGAGGGGGTTTACATTCTCCATTTCAAAGAGAAGCTTCTGCCTTTAATTGCAGACACCTGTCCTTCAAACCAGGACACAACCAGAAACCTATTCTTTGAAAAATTGGACTATCCCCAGAAATTATTTGTATTGTCATTCACAGAAAAGGTCAAGAGTTTAGGGTGAGGAAGACTTGCCTTACTTCCTCCTTTTAAGACCCCTTCCCATGAAAACGACCCCAGACTTAATTTAAGAACTCAATCATGCATGCTTAATAGCTATTCAAGCTAATTACCATAGGAAGCGGGAGATGGGAGGGGCTGTTTTATGAATATGTATTTGTTTGAATCCTTTGCCAATAAATAGACTCTGTGATCACCTGTGATTTTGCAGTGCGTATTAGAGGATTACCTCACGCTGCTGCCCAGCACTGAATAAACATACACTTTCTAACTTTAAATTGCTAGAGAGTCTTTTGTTTGTCACAGTTGAGTATCGGTATTGGGCCAATACTCTTATTTTGGTAAATCATAAGGCTCCATACAGCTTCTTTCCATTTTGGATTGGTCCTGACAACATGGCAGGATCCATCAGTGAAGAGTGCGTATTGCCTCTCACTTTCTGGTAGATGG
Organism: Luscinia megarhynchos; assembly: GCA_034336665.1. Taxonomy (NCBI): domain Eukaryota; kingdom Metazoa; phylum Chordata; class Aves; order Passeriformes; family Muscicapidae; genus Luscinia; species Luscinia megarhynchos. Next base: position 3,656,208 of record JAPFBE010000032.1, read on the forward strand.
TTATGCGGTGAGGCCTCCTCAGCATGTATCATCTGCTCATCTTCCTCTTCAGATGAAAATCCAAAACTGTTACCTTTGGGCCAGTTCGTAAGGACCTCCGAGATACCAGGGGAATTTGGATTTCCTATTTGAGCTCACTGTGGGATGAGAGCAATCCACTGACTCCATGTTGCATCAGGGGCATGATGTGTTGCAGAGACTTTTCCTTTACACATCCAGTTTACCACTGGTAGTCAGGGTGACAGAAGAAACTGTGCTTTGATGTCTATTACTTCTGAGGCAGCTTGAACTCCCTCATAAGCTCCTAGGATTTATTTTTTAGTTGAGGTGCAGCTGGCCTCAGATCCTCTGTATTCCTGACTCCAGAACCTGAGAGGTCATCCTTGAGTCTCTCAAGGTACCTTCTGCCTGAGGGTCCATGAAGGACTATTATTCCCAGCTGCAGTGCAGAGCAGGTTCTCCACATCCTGTGCTGTCCTGACTGGGCCAAGGCCTATTGCATGGCCAGTTTCCTGTTTGATCTGTACAAAGGCTTGCTGTTTCTCAGGGCCCCACTAGAAGCCATTTTTCTTTCGTGTCACAAGGTAGAAAGGACTTACAATCTGGCTGTACTTGGGGATGTGCATCCTCCAAAAACCCATAGTGCCTAGTGTAAGAGTCGGTCCGAAGTTTCTCTGATCTGCCTCACGACCATCATCAGAGACTGAGACCCTAGGATGCCATCACTCGCTCTGGACCTGAGTTCTGGCCTGGCTGAGGTGGATGCTTGCCAAGGGACTGTTTGTAGGTGTGCCTGGTGCTTGCCATGGTACGCTGCTCTCAAGCAGTGGAATGGTTATAGCACCCTGTTCCTGCACCTGTTTCATGGAGCGACGATCTCCACATACAATAGTCCATAAATCTCTCCACCTTTTGGCCAGAGGCCACTTGCTTTGGAGGACTATAAAAAGTGACTTTCTTAAAGAGACTCTGAGATCTCTTTCTCCCCAATGGACAGAAGACGCCTCCATTGGCTGACCACAAGGATATGTCCCATCTGTTGGTAGCTATATCCCCATCCTTTCTCTCTCTCTGCCCTTTTACTTCATTTCCTTTACCTCTTTCTCTCTCTCTCTCTCTCTCTCTTCTACCGCAAATTGAATTGCTGGAACGCAATAAACTGCATTGCTGCTTGCTGCTGAATGAAACTTGAATCTCTTGCTTTTGTCTTTTGCACTCTGGGGTTGAACGAACCATCATGACTCCCGCTCGGGTTGAGCGAATCATGACACCTAGTAAAGCTTGTGTTTCATTCTTGATGGTCAGGAGGACATAGCATCTGTCTTACTGATAACCTTGGTTGGAAACTGTGGACATCTGTCTTGCCACTTAACTCCTAGGAACCTAATTTCCTGGTCAGGTTCCTTTACTTTGATGTCAAAACCAGCTTTCAGGAAAATCTGGATTATTTTCTCTCCTTTCTCAAAAAGTTCCTCTGCTGTGTTGCCCCACATGATGATGTCATTGATGTATTTTGCAAGTGTTCTGAAGCCTCATCCTTTTCCAGTGCAGTCTGGATCAGTCCATGGAAAATGGTAGGACTGTGCTTCCAGCCCTGGGACAGTCAGTTCCAAATGTACTGCACGCTCTTCCAGGTGAAAGCAAACTGTGGCCTGCACTCTGCTGCTAAAGGAATGGAGAAAAACACATTAGCAGTCTTGATGGTGGCACCATTTTGCTGCCTTGGACTCCAGCTCGTACTGAAGTTCCAGCATGTCCAGCATGGCAGCACTCAGTGATGGTGTGATTTCATTCAGGCTACAATAGTCCACTGTCAGTCTCCACTCTCCATTAGACTTACACACTGGCCATATAAGGCTACTGAAGGGTGAGTGAGTTTTGCTGACCATTCTCTGGCTCTCCCATTCATGGATCATCTTATGAATGAGAATCACAGAGTCTCTATGTGGTATTGCCAACAATGCAGTGTTGCTTTGGCAATTGGTGCCTGTTCTTCAACTGTCAGCAGTCCCACTGCAGAAGGGTCCTCTGAAAGACCTGACAAGGTATTCAATTGTCTAATACCTTCTATCTCTGCAGCATCTATCCCAAAAGCCCACCAATGTCCTTTTGGGTCTTTGAAATCCTGAGATAATCTATACTGAGAATACAAGAGGCCTCTGGACCAGACACAATGGGGCATTTCTTTCACTCCTTCCTGGTCATGCTCACTTCAGTTTCCAACAGAGTCAATTTCTGAGACCCCCTGTCACCCTAGCAAAGGAAACAGGTTCTGCTCCCACATGTCCCAATGGCATTAGAGTACATTGTGTGCCAGTGTCAACCAAAGCCTTGTATTTTTGTGGTTCTGATGTGCCAGGCCATTTGATCCATATAGTCCAAGAGATTAGATTTTCCCTGGCCTCTACCTGGCTAGAGGCAGGGCCCCTCTATTTCTGTCTATTGTTTCCTTTTTGTGCATACATTGTGGAGGTCCCTTCAAGGGGATCAGACATGTCATCCTCCCTTCTGTTATGCCTCGGAGCTCAGTCATGGGAAACTGGAACTACAGTCTTGTATAACTCCATCTGTTAGTAGTTTCCTCTTTTAGCTTACCCACCCATGCTGCCAGGACAGAAGTGGATTTTTCATCACATCTTCTCACATCTTCCCCATGCTTACACAGGAAGAACCACAGGTCAGCTTGTGGGGTGCACCCATGCCAGGGGACATCTGCTTCTGATAGCAGGGGCTCTGGTCTGTTCTGAAGAAACTTGGAAAAGGCTCTCTTTAAGCTCCTTTCTGAGATTCTGATGAGTCTCTTCAATTTTCCCAATTTCCACATATACACGATCAAGTCTGTTTTTACAGCCAAGACTTGGGCTTGTGTAGGGATGTTGACAGTGTCTTCATATGTCCAAAGCCGCCTTGTCACAGCGCCCACTCTAATTTTCTTCATTCCACTGAAGTCATGCTAGGAATTGGGCATATGCTTGGGTTCTGAGTCATGCCAGTTTGAGCCACATCAGCGCTGTACATTTCACCAGGTGTCTGGAGTCTTAGTGGTTGGGTCATCATTTGAGAAAAGGATCTCTATCACAGCCAGTTCTTGAGAGTGTTAGATTCCTTGCTCCATGGTCTTCCAAGGGCCTTGCTGCAGCTGGAGATCTTCTGGGAAAAAGTATCTCTCTACACTTGCTAAAAGTGGCATGCAGAGACTGAGACATTCGGGCCTCCTCACAATCCCCTGGTCAATACCCACATCACTGAACAGGGATCCCAAATGCTTTGCTTCAGTACTGTCCAAAACTACAGCATCACCTGCAGCATCCCAGACTCGGATCAACCAGACTCATCGGGTTGTCAGGTGAGGCCTTTTCTCAGATTGCAGAGGCTTTGGAAGCAAAAAGACTCAGTGATTATTTCTGGTTCTGATTCCTCTGCTGTCTGTAAGGGTCCTGCCTCCCCATCATCATCCACTGGGTGAATGGATTTGGTCTTATATTTCCTACTCTGGACAGGGGCAACTACTACTGGCTTAGGCTGTCCTGATTTAACTGCAGCTAAGTGATCATGGTGCCTATAGATTTGTTCTCCCTCCCTTCTGTCTGTAGCTGCTGCTGCACAGTAACAAGCAGTGTGCAGTAAGCATTAGCCAGTATCCAGTACAATGCAATGAGCTGCTTTCCTTTGGAGCTGTCACTCCAATTTTCATTCAGAGATTTTCCAAACTATTGGGGCAGAGTATTTCTTCAGGATCTGGCCTACGTCCTCCCCACATCCCATGCCACTCAGGATTTTTCCACCACTGGGGCAGATCTCTGGGCAACCTCCTGGAAATCTCAGCCCTAATTCTAAATATATTGGTTTTGATGGGGGGGGGGGGGGGGGGGGCGGAGGGATGACAGAGGTGGCTTTGGTGAGAAGCTGCTAGCAGCTTCTACCATGTCCAGCAGACCCAATCCCTCATGGCTCTGAAGATGGACATGCCACTGGCCAAAGCTGGGCAAATTAGAGAGGTTGGTGTCTTGGTTTGAAAGACAGGTATTTACCAAGAAAGGCAGGAGCTCCTCCCTGAGATGGAGAATGCAGACCTCCCTCCCTCCTGATTATTATAATTTTGGAATCAGGGGCTCGCAGGCAGAGATATGGGAGTAGGAATAACAGCTCTTTAATAATATATCTAACCAGACAAACAAAACCAACAACAGCTATGAAAATTAACAAAAAACCAGAACAGCAACTCAGTTCCAGTCCTATTCAGCCACAGACACCCTCTCCCTGCGCTCAGTACCGGTGGTGGGGGCAGGGCAGGTCCCAGGCTCTTGCATTGCCCAAGGTGTATCCTTTCAATAAATACCTATTTTATTCCTTTTGCTCTGCTTAGTCTCTGTTCCAGGTCAGCCTTTCCAGGCATCATCTGTGTGGGAGTCCAGGGTGTTCCCCTGGCTTCCCTGGATGCCTCTAGATCCCCCTGGCAGGGGTCTCAGAGGCCCTGGCATGGTGCCCAGGACTCCTGGGGACTGGATTTAAACCCCTGGGAAAAATTACCGTCATTGTAGGAAGAATTACAAGTCACAAAAAATAAGTAGAGTATAAATTAGATTGTTAGAAGATAGAAAAGTGAATTTTTAGAAATGTTTATATTGGGAGTTTGAAGCTAATATGGAGGATTTGGGATGTGGTATGTCTTTTCTTCTTCTTCTTCTTGTCATCCATTTTCTGAGTCAGGATGGCACTTTTGGATTGGTGCGAGGGAAAACTGGACAGTGTAAAGAAGGTGTCATGTATTGGAAAATAATTGTAAACATTAGGTACGTAATTTATAGTATAAAAGATAAGACCTGCCCTCTGGCAGTCAGTGTGTGCCTCAGATCTCAAGCTGAACAGACTGCTGTTAGCTAGAGAAAGAATTTCTTAGATAAGAAACAATAAATAACCTTGAAAACCTCACAAAACAGCCTCCTGAATCTTCTTCGGTGACCAGCTAGGAAAATCTGAACTTTAAACCACCTATATGTCCTGCTGTGAGGATCTCAGGCTCAGGAGACCTCACAGACAGTGACAATCTGGACTCTCCAGAAAGGGTCAAACCTCTGTAGTTGTGTTCCTTCCAGACAACATTGAAGGAGACGTTAGTCAAGGATGTGCCAGATAGCTCATTTATGCACGAGAATGAAGATGAGGAGCATTGAGAGCACTCAGAACGGCACTGAGAACTTCAGATGTGGTATGAAAACACAGAAGCAAGCCCCTGCCTGAGCTTCAGAGGAAATGGCTCATGTCATCCCTTCCCTTCTAAGAGCTTTGACACTTGTTGATGTAGTCAACCAACTCTGGAAGAAGAATGGAGACCTCAAAGGGAACTCAACTCCTGCAATTTTCACAAAAAATAGTGTCTGAAGCTCTCCATCAGGAAGACCAGCATCACCCTGTCCACTCTACACAAACGAAAACTGAGGGTGACAAGATGTCATCTCATGTGAGTCACTAGCGACAGCAGGCCTAGAAGATACCTTCCTTGATTCTCAGTAAACAGCAACAATTTTCCTAAATCAGGCAGCAAAACAGTGAAGCATTTCACTCACAGATCTTCAGACACTCATGCAGGTGGCTGCTTCATGAGGCGAGGTGCTGCTTCATGAGATGCATCCCAAATAGAAGTCCCAAAGTTAAATCTATACATTAGCTAAAGGACTTGATTTATTTTTCAGCAATCCTCTCCAAATATAAATGAACAGGACTGCATTCACTACACGGAGGGAGTGTCACCCAGCAATTACAAGCAGAAAACCATTAAGTGACTGGTTTTCTTAGAGCTGCTTTGATCGTGGGCAGGTCACCCCACCTAAAGATTTCATTTCTTCCTCTATCAGGCGGGGCTACACCAACCTATATTCACTGGAAAAGCCTCAGAGTAACTCCCCATCTTTTGCTTTTTTGAAACAACAGTGACTGCAGCATCTGCCAGCACTCACTTGTCCCAACAGGTTGTAGTGGTTTTGGTTCACTGTTGTAACCCAATACCAGGGGTAAAAGGAATGTTTTAACCCTTCCCAAATTTCTATCTCATTGGCAGAAGCCCATAGGGGCCTCTTCCTCTCTCATCTCTTATGTTTACCCAAACTTTGTGTCCACATCTTATTGGCAGAGAGCCAAAAACCCCTCCCTGACCTTTTCCTAGAAAAACCGTTAGCTGAGATCCTTTGTTCTCTTTGTTCCCTGAGACCACGATGAAATAAAGCTACCTTAAGAAGATAAAGACAAAGAGCCTCTTTTGTATCCTTAGTTTATCTTACATGTAACTCCTGATTAACTCTCTCAGAGTAATTCAGCTAGGAGGGAGTTAATTTAAGAGCAAGTTACAGTTCACCAATTTGAAATTTTTCAGCTGTGAGATAGGATTAGGAGGAAGGCAAAACAGGCCCAACTTTAAATGGTACAAAGATAAACTTTATTACTAGAAACTATAAGGGAAAAAAACACTTCAGAATAAAATTTTAAACCCCTTTTCCTCCCCCCACACACTTCTTTTCTTTCACACTGAAAACGTACAGAAAACTCAGTTTACCATCTCTAAAATACTCTTTCACCAATTCACTTGGAAGAGGAGACTTCCCTCTTCTGTCTATGGATATTTCTCCACAAGAAACAGTTTTCTCGTGGCCTTGATGTCATAATGATCAGCCGCCCGGGAGAATGGAATTCTGATCACTATGTAACAATCCCTTCCTCAACTCACAGTTTTTCCCATAATAATTACTGAGGACCATGTCATCTTATGAGGCACACGTCAAGGATTATAACAGTTCAAACAAAAGCTCATTCCATCTTTGAAAACTGAGGTTTTTCTTCTTCTTCTTCTTGTTCCCTAGGGAGCAGCAGGGGTCTTCTTACTATTCAAACTTAGGGGATCACAGCAATTTCAACATCTGCTTACTTTAACACCAATGCCTCTGCTCATATTTACAGTTAGAACAGTTATATCCACCCCATAATATCTTTATGTGTTATAGGGAAACAAGACTCTCTTCTCTATAGCATAAAAAAAGAGAAATTTCAGTCCGTGACTCTCCTCCTTCCCTCATTTGGGACCTGACTCTTTCTTATGTCTGACCTCGGTGTTTTCATGGTGTTTCTGTGCGTATGATCATCTTGGTACTCTTCTTTCACTCAGGAGAGAGAACAAAGTATCTGCAAATCTCATTCTGGGCACTGAAAGAGTTAATACTTTGCCCAGACAGCGGATGGTCCTGTGATCTCTTCCAGGCTGAGGCTGGGAGCTATTTTATGATACAGAGTCTTTCAAGGCCACGCTGGGCTGAGCTAGGATTGTTAGAGCCCAGCCAGAAAGCGGTGATGAGTTCCTTGGCTGCATTCCATTCTGGGGGGAAACCCGGCTCAGCTTTCCCCTCCCCAGCCGCAGAGGCCATAGCAGGCAGGCCTGGCCCAATCATCCCCCCCCTTCCCCGCGGGGCCAGAGGGGAGAGGCAGGGCGGCCCCAGCCCGGAGCTGCTCCTGGGGTTGTTAGCAACGGCAGAATTTCTGCCACGCTGGGGGGGAGGGGGAAGCAGCCAGGATCTCAGCGGCCCAAGGACCTCCCCTCCCCAGCCCGGCCCCAGCCCCGAGCCCGGCCAGGCCAGGCCCGCAGGTCGTGTTGGGCTTGGCCCCAGCCAGGCTAGTTACCTTCTGAGAGGCAAGAAATGAAAGAGAGCTTCCCCAGGCTTTTTTGTCTTTACATGTGTTTCACAAAGACGCATAAACTTTCTCATTGGTGTAACAATGTGTCAGTCTTAAAAATCTGACACTGATTGGTCCCTGTCAGGTACAAGGGAGACTGACCAGGTCTCCGCAGGTAAAAATTCCAGAAAATATTTACAAACCACCACACAAGTCTTCAGCATGGTGGCCAATCTCAATGAAATTCGGTGTACAAACTGGACTTGGACTATGATACAAGCAGATCAATGAGATAGAGAACCTCAAACTGCCCCCAGGATCATCGCTCACATTTTGCTTCAGATCTGAACTCAAGGATGGGCAACTAAAGCCAGACATTGGCTATCTACCAGCATGGGGAAATGAATTACATATTTTGTCAAGAGATCCTGCCAGCCTCTTCACAAGAAGTATTCACTAGCTCTGCAGAGCTGATCTGGTTTGTCAAGGATTTGGGGCATTACATGCTTCCCACTGTTGTCAGCAGATTTAAGACAGCAAGATGACAACTTCACTGCTGATTTGAGAAGTTTATATGACAGCAATGCTGGTCAGAGGAGCCTCAGTCCAACTCTGTTCATAGTGATGTGGCCCCTATCCAAGATCATGATTGCTTGCCACCTGCCTCTGCAGCATCCATAGAATAGGATCTCCTGGTGTTTGATCCCAAGAAACACTGATGCCTACAAAAGAAATTTCTGGAATTTCAAGAGAAATCTGCACTGATACTTTGGTTTTTCCACTTTCTATAAAATTAAGTTCTACTGTGCATTCAAATCTGCTGTTTCCCAAGAGACAACTTTCACATATCACCCCATCCTTACTACTGCCTTTGCTTTGGCAATATAGGTGCTTTTCTAGCCACAACTGCATGCCAAGGGCATGTTCTTATAGGACAAGGGAGAATAGGTTCTCACTGAAAGAGGGCAGGTTTAGATTAGATATTAGGAAGAAATTCTTCATTGTGAGGATGGTGAGGTATTGGAACAGGTTGTCCAGTGTGGACACCACTGAAGGCCCAGGCAGAGTTTGCTAGGCCTTTTTCAGGCTCTGAGCTCTTTTTCTCTTTCTCACGCTGGGAAACTTTTTCCCAGGCTGAGACAGTTTCTCACCTCCGGCCTGAGCCTTTCCCAGGATGATTACTTTTTGGAAAAACAGAAAGGAATTAATAACAGAGATTGAGCACCTGGTGTTGACTGAGAAACAGTTCTCGTGCTACGTGACAGAACATGTTTTCTTCTATTGTCCAATGGACTGCTGTCCTGCTTGAGACTTGCGAACCACACTATAAATAGGGTTCGGATTTTCAATAAAATGCTTCTTTAGCCTCAAAGCTCAAGAAGTCTTTGCCGTTATATGTGACTCCTAGCGTATACTGTGACAGTCCAGAGAGGTCATAGATGCCCCATCCCTGAAAGTGTTCAAGGCCAAGTTGGATGGGGCTTTGAGCAACCTGGGCTAGTTAAAGGTGTCTGTCTTAAGTTGCAATGCAAGATGTAACCGGAATTATGTATTTTATAACCATCAGTTGAAACCAGGTGGAGCAGTGTTCTTTATCTCTTCCATGACCCATCCCTCATAACTCCGGGGGATGAGGGGGGAGGGGAATGATATCCTCTGTTATTTGGACAGCTGTTAAAACTAGGTGGAGCAGTGTTCATTATCTCTTCCACAACCCATCCTCCATCCAGGATGATATCTTCTGTTATTGGACCATTGAGTCTCACTGCATGACTGATAAAATTGCATCATCCCATTGTGAGATGCTCCACCCAAGGGGAGGAGCCAAGCATTCCCTACCTACATAAAAATCTAAGATTTGGAACACCGAGGCAGCCTTTTTCCAATAGATTCCCAGAGGAAGACTAGGCTCATCTACACCACCACTGGACCTTCAGAGGAAAGCTACACCTTTCTACAGGATCATTGCTTCAACAGAACCACATCTGTCACTCCAGGAGGACTTCAGCCACCATTTAATTGGACTGCTACCAACATCCTGACCAACAGGGTGTCAAGTTGTATGCTGACTCGGAAATTTGTTTTATTTTTTGTACTACTGCATTTTTATTTTAATTTTCCCAGTAAAGAACAGTTATTCCTATTCCGATATCTTTGGATGAAAGCCCCTTAATTTCAAATTTAAAATAATTCAAAGGGAGAGGGTTTACATTTTCCGTTTCAAGAGAGGCTCATGCCTTCCTTAGCAGATACCTGTCATTTCAAACCAAGACAGTGTCCCTGCCCATGACAGGAGGGTTGGAATGAGATGGTCTTAAGGTCCGTTTCAACCCAAGTCATTCTAGGTTTCTATTTAAAACTTCATGAAAGGAAGTTGTTTGACCCTGAGGTTAGAGCATGGTGCTAATAACACCCAAGGTCATGTGTCCAATCCCTGCAAGGGCCATTCACTTAAGAGCTGGACTCGATGATCCTTGTGGGACCCTTCCAACTCAGAAAAATCTGTGATTCTGTGATATAGTTGGAAGCCAAGTGCTCATCATAAAAGGGAGTTTGGACGTTGTCCTGGGGTGACTTTGTGATGTTGAATTGCAACCCCATTCATCTGTTTAGCCCATAAACAAGTTTTGTACCTTTAAGGCTGGATTTGAGAGTGGAGGGGAGGGGGGGGAAGGAGAAGTGGTGGAATGTCTGACACGGTTGTTTTCAAAACATAGAAATAGGAATTTCATCGCTTCGTGTCCTGGACTGTGTCTCTGTGGTGGATGGTGGGAGAGAGCTCTCCTTTGCTTTTAGTTAATTTTTGACTAACTGAAGAAGACAAGTTCCTCAGAAAGTTTTTTTCCTTTTTTTTCCTGGAATTATTTGAATCTGCTCTGGACTGGGGACCCGGGGGGAGCACCAGGAGCTTGCACCTGCGGCCTACCAGGGCCTGGCCTGGGCAGCGGCATTTTCCAGTGCCGGAGGGACTGATAACAGACTGAGCCAAGCTACCACCCACAGGAGAGAGACTTTCTTTTGTCATCTCTTCAGAGCAGCGAGAGGTTTTGTTGTTCAGTATTGTTTATTTTTTTGTGCTGGGCAGTGCTTTGCCTGATAAATAAACAGGTTTTTCCCACTTCTCTCTGAGGAAATTTCTTCCCGAATCGTCTGGGGGAGGGGTTGCTTGGGTTTGCTTCCCGGGGGGGGCCCTTTGGAGGTTTTCTCCCAAATTTACCCTAAACCAGGACAGGGGTTCAGGCAAGGCACATGGAAGAGAGACCTGAAAGATTTAAGTGGATCTGCTCTGCTCTCACCCCACACACAGCAGTCAAAGACACCTCCTCAGATGCAGGCAGGTCAGATGTCCTCCCACGACACAAAGAATGTCCTGCCTTGAAACATTTTGGTACTAGCACAGCATTGCACTTCTTTGAGTCACTGAGATATTTGGGATAGTTTCTTGTGATACATTTGATTTTGTGTGAATTTCTTATGCTTTCTTTATCAGTAAGGCTTGGGCTTCAGTTCAGACATCCTTTGGCAGAATATGCCAGATTCAGTAACAGTGGTACACAATACCTGCAAAGCCCTCTACATCCCCACACTACCAAACAGCACGGGACACAAAATATCTTATAATCACAGAATAGTTTGGGTTGGAAGGAACCGTAAAGATCATTTAGTTCCAACCCCCTGCCATGGTCAAGGATACCTTCCACTAGGCCAGGTTTCTCAGAGCCCCATCCAACCTCGCCTTGAACACTGCTAGGTATGGGGCAGCCACAGCTTCTCTGGACAACCTGTGCCAGTGCCTTATCACCCTGACAGGAAAGAGTGTCTTCAGAATATCTAATCTAAACCTGCTCTCTGTCAGTTTGAAGCCTTATCCTGTCACTATATACCCTTATAAAAAATCTTATGCTGTTAACTTGATAGCCCACCACCTCTGCCTGCCACAGGCGTGCTGCTGTTTCTACTGGCTTAATGGGAAGGCAAGCCATCTCCTCCACCACCAGCTCCTCAGGGAGTACAGAAGGATGCTACATTAGCTGAGCCTTTGGGTGAAGACCAAGGAACCTTCTTACTCAGGGTAAGCACCTGGTCCTGTTATCACTTTTAGCAATCCAAGGAGGCTCGATGAAAATGGCCAGCTTCCCAGCTGAATATCACACAGCCAGCTGGAACATGGATGAGGTTCTGATGGTGAATATTTATGAGCAGATCAAAACTATAATAAATTAGGTCAACGATTCCTTTTGACACCTTCAGATGTTCATCTGAAGCAGCATTTCCAAACAGTATGTACCTTCCTACACAGCAAGATCTTCTCTTAGTTAGATACAGGTGTTGGTATAGACATTCTCAGCATCCTTGCATTCAGACCCATGGCAGGGAGGGGATGCATGAGCCCCTATCCCACGGCCAAGCAGTTTCCATCACAGCTCTGTGCAGGAAGAAATTGTACCCAAAATTAAAGTTGCAATAGGCACTTCTCCGACTGACACAGCTTCTTGTACAACCTGAAAGAAGCTACCAGGTTTCTTCTCATGGATCCCACATGTGGGACTGAAGCCTGGAGGACACCAAGCAAGGGAGGAGCACCAAAACCACCAGCCTGAAGCCCCTTCTCCAGGTGGCACATGCATCAGCCACAGCTACTGCAAATGCCACTTTACCCTTTCCTCAGCTGCCTCAGTCTCATATCTCCTCAGGCAAACACTGTTCTTAGAGTTGATGTCCTCATGGTGACACAGTAACTCCTTAACCAGGTGACAATGGTCAGAGACATTCCTCTACCCTACCCAACCCTCTCCCATGCTAGTGCTCACACAGAGGGACAACCACCTCTAGCAGCACTTGGTAAGTACCATTCACTGATGTTCACACCATGTACAACCACCCAAAGCAACTTACGCCTGGCTTCTGTCATTGCACACCAAACAGAGGTTCTTGGCACATGCAGTTTTGCATCTCCCAATTCACTCCCTCAGCTATTTAATCCTCTTCCCTACAACACTGTCCTTGTGCTGTGGCATATAACCAAGAAGCCCAGCTACACAAAGATCCCTTATCCCAGCTACATCTCATCCTTAAAAGTCAGCTTTGATGGTCCAAATAGGTTGCTTTCACAGGTGGCCACAAGAAGCTCTTCAGCGATAAATGAGACACTCCGTATTTTTTCCCCTTTATCACAGAGCAATAAGCTCCTGGTCAAATAATCCATCCTCACATTGGGATGTTGCCCATCTTCCTTGGTTTGGGTTGGAATGAGCTTTCAGATGCCAAACAGAGGGACACATCTCCCCTGCCATGGGAAAGGGAAAGTTGGCAGCATGGGCAAGCTTCAAGTTGATGGATGAGACAGTACAAGAATAAAAGCAAAGGTTTGGTAAGGAAGAGCTAAACACAATCCCTACCTGACTTTGTTCATGAGACGATGAGCCCTTCCCTTGGGACAGGGAACAGCTGCCATCAAGCTGCTCACTACAATCCACTGTCCATCGTAATAGGGATAAAAAAAGGCATAATTTAAAATAATAGCAAGGCTGGAGAAAACTGCTGTGTCAGTCCACAGCACACAGCAAACACCATCTGGCCACAGGCATCACAGTACATGTGCAGAACTCCCTCATTTTAGAGGATGATCCCAAAGGCTTTGGCTTGGAAACACTCCACCTGCTGATGGCAAGCAGAGGAAAGATTCAGGAACAATTACAGGAAGGTACCTGAAATGATGCTTTGCAACAAAATCCATCCCAAATATTTCCTGGCAGGCTCCATCAGTGTTTGGTATTTCAGGCATGTGGTATGCACCAAGGTGACTTGACTTGATAACTCTTTTCTATCGAGTCTTCCATGGAAATTTGGGAAATTTCTGCTTTTCCCAACTCCATTCATTTCAGGGACAGATATGAGCCCTGAGCTGCTAGAAAAACTGTGGTTTTATTTTAAACAAAACAGAAAATGTGGCAACTGTGACGTGCCACTGGATGACGGCACTACTCTCACACCAGCTTTACCCCATGGTGAAGGACATGGGCATCAGGGGACTTCCTGGCCATAGGGGATCATGAGCTGCTTAGGTCAGCTCCCCCCAAGGTGCTTCCACAAAAATAATTCCATTTGGGGCAATTTGTTTTGTTGGTTTTTTTCCATTAAAGAGAGGAAAGGCTGCATCATATTCAGGAAAACATAATATTTTTAAAAAGCAATTTTTGTTTAACAAATCTAAAGGATGCTGCTTAATCCTAAAGTCATTTTGTCACCCCTACCAACAAAGCTGAGACTGAACCTTGGTGACCAGCCCAATTTCTGAGGTCTTTTATCCTGGAAGCGTTTGGCTGCTCCAGAGACACTCACTGCTTGGATGCCATCACCAAGGCCAATGAATCGAGAAAATGAAAAGTCAATTCCATACAAGCAGCAACCACCTGAGAGCTCCTTGACAGGTATGGATGAGGCCACAAAATAAGAGGAAAAGCCACCAATAGAACTGCCCATGATCCCTACACAACTCTGCCCTTATTGGTTCTGGCTCACAGATGGAGGACCTCAGCCTCCTTTCATTAAAGAGCTGCTCATCACCCTCCTGCCACATCTGCTGACCTACCTGGAGAAGCTCATTATACTATCATGCTTGAGAGCCTTCTACTAGACCTATCCCTATCTCCTTTAACAATTTTGAGTGCAACCATGTGCCTGGAAAGATCTCCCAAGGTACAGATCAACTATTATTATGTCTATAGCCAAAAGAAAATTAGATTTTCCCTCTGACTTTCCTCTCTTTCCTGGTGGGAGCAAGGTTGGAGACATCCCCACCATAGGAACATCCACACCTTGAAATTTTTTAGACTGGTATTGGATTCAGCCTTGCTGTGAGTTGTATGGAGGATGAAGCAGCATACAGCGTGCCTTCCCTTCCCCCAGCATGGAGAGCAGTTATCGGGGGATGTAGTACTATCTGAGCATCTCACACACATGGGTAAGTGGATTTATCCTCTCTCAGGCAGGAAAAACATTTTTTCAGGCACAAGGAAAAGAACTGCAACTTGCCCAACAATAAAGATTAAGTTGCCAACAGAAACTCACAGTTAAAAGCAATTTTCTTGGTCTCAGTCCAGTGCCTTCCCCCAAAACCCATTCTTTTTCCTCTAGCTCTCATTAAGAGGGAACATGCCACCTTCAATCAGGCTGACTTCCACCAGGGTTACTCCAGCAAGCTTCAGGATATACGAGTGTTTATTCCTTGCTTTGCTAAGAAGTGATCAGGAAGAGAAAATCAGAAATTAAAATTCCTGATTATTTCTTATCCAAATTTGAGATATGAGATGGAAAAAAATATATTTGGGAGATGAGATAATTCCTTCTTAATGCATCCCTTAAGACAGTAAACTGTAGTGACTACAGAGACTTTATGGTTGCATGAAGCATGTTGAGGACAATTGAGTCTGTAGGATAGTCTTCTTGTGTGAAGATTGGGTTTAACTTGGATCAATCAGTCAAGTACTTATGTCCTGAAAGATTTCATGTATTCATAGAATCATAGAATCCTAAAATGGCCTGGGTTGGAAGGAACCTTCAAAGCTCATCTAGTTCCAACCCCCTTGCCATGGACAGGTACACCTTCAACTAGACCAGATTACTCAAAGTCCCATCCAACCTGACCTTGAACACTTCCAATTATGCACCTTGAGACCATAAAAACCAAAACCCAGTTGTCAGGAGACCTCTACCAGCTGGTTAGAGACCTCATATATAGCTGTACAAGCAAGCTGCTCCAAATAATGTGTTTTACTACATCCTGATTAAGCTGGACATTCATCCCCAATCCAGGCTGTAAACCACCAGCATTCCCCAATCCCTCTCCCACCCCACAATGTGTCATTTGTCCACCTACCTGTGAGATATGGGACTGTGTCTTCTGGCTCTCACCATCCCCCTCCATTTTATCCATCAGCAGCCCCTGGACCTGGTACTCCAGGACATAACTGTCAATGAAACGTTCCAGCTCCTCAATCTCCTGAGAGCGGCTGCTCCCTGCCTCTGAGGAGGCCGATGCCACTGATGAGTTCTCCATCCCTTCAGGAAAGATGTCAAGAACAGAGGGGGGCTGAGAAAGCAAAATAAAAAGGGGCAAGAAATTATTTTCCAGTAATTAAAGGTTAAAAAACAGCAGTTGAAACTTATTGGTTTCCAGGGGCAGGATATTTTTACTGTACATCTGCATTTCCAGTAATATTTATAATAATTCTAGGTGGTCATAGAGTTTTCATGTGTGCAAAAAAAAGTCTCATTTCTGTAATATTCCTACATCTAAGGACAACAGTTTTCCTGTCCTCCTTAAAACCTAAACTACTGAAAATCTCCAGACATGCACAAAATAAAATTTAAAAACTTAATTTGAAAAGCCCACAGCATTATCTGTGCTGGATAAGGTTGAAAAGCTGGGGATACTGCGCAAGGGTGTGAGGAAGAGGATGATAACTGAAAAGCTCCTCTAGGACAGAGGCAGTAAATGGTGCCGAGTCAATGATGTGACTGCAAATAAAAAGAAAAAAAAGAAGAGGTTTGCACATGGAGATGAAACAGACACCCTACTAGAATCTATTTTTAAAATCTCCCTTTCTTCAAGACAATGGCTCTATAAAAGATGTACAGGCTTTATGATGCTCTTCTTTCTATTTCTCCATGACTCAACAGGTATGAGGCTCTGGAACTAGAAGGCCAGACAACTGAGGTGGGTGAAGGTCCTTCTGGGGCAGTGGGGCATCTTAAAACAACACCACCTCTACCCTACATCAAGACCTCCTCTGTTAGGAGGAAAAAAAGTAATTGTAATAGAAGACTCCTTTTAGGGAGAACAGATGGCCCAATATGCAGACCAGACACAACTCACAGGGAAGTCTGCTGTCTCCCAGGGGCTCAGATAAGGGACATCACTGGAAAACTCTCCAGTCTAGTAAGGTCCTCTGATTATTATCCGCTGTTGATTGTTCAAACTGGCAGTGATGAAATAACAAAGAGAAGTCCAAGGACAATCAAATGAGACTTCAGGGCCCTGGGGCATTTGGCAGAGGAATCAGGAGCATAGGTAGTGATTTCCTCAATTCTTCCAGTAACAACAAATAGTATTGATAGGAATAGGCAGATCCATCAGGACAATGCATAGCTCCAAGATTGGTGTCAGGGGAAAAAAATCTGGGTTTATTGACTATGGGATGAACTACTCAACACTTAGTCTACTGACACCTGACAGGATGTGCCTATCTCAGAGAGGCAAAAGAGTTTTAGCACAAGAGCTAGTAGGGCTTGTTGATAAGAGTTTTAAACTAGCTTGGAAGGGGGAAAGGGATGAAACCAGGCTCACTAGTGGTGAGCAATGGGATGGTGTGCCAAAACTTGAGGAAAGGAGCACTAATGGGATCCCTCAATCTACTTCACAAGGTGTTGTATACAATGTACCACACCTGAACTGTTTCTACACTAATGCATGCAGCATGAGGAACAAACAAGAAGAGCTCAAGGCTTTGGCTCAGTCCCAGAGATTTGATATAATTGGCATAAGTGAAACCTGGTGGGATGAGTCCTGTGACTGAGGTGCCCTTCTGGACAGTTCCAGATTATTCAGGAGGGATAGGCAGGGCAGAAGAGGCAGACAGGTGGCACTGTATGTAATAGAAGGGTATGTATGGAGCTCACAGTTGGCAAAAAGATTCCTAAAAAACCTGGGCGACAACTTTATGGAACAGGTCCTAAAGGAGTCGACTCGGAAAGATGCCCTCCTTGATCTACTGATTGTCAACAGAGTGGAGAGAGTTAGCTGTCTTGGCCACAGCAACGACAAAGCGATTGAGTTCAAAACCTCTGTTGACAGGGGGAAAAGTGCCAGCAAAACCTCACCCCTGGACATGAGGAGAGTTCACTTCCAGCTGCTCAGGGAATTAGTAGGTAAGGTCTCCTGGGAAAATGTTTTTTGAAGGTGCTGGGGTACATCAGTGCTGGTCACTTTTTAATCATCATCTCCTAAGGACCCAGGATCAGGCAACTCCCAAATGTCAGAAGTCAAGCAGGCAAGGCAGAAGGCTGGCTTGCTTGAACAAGGTCCTTCTCTTAGAAATAAGGCAAAAAAGGAAGGTGTATGCCCAGTGGAAGCAAGGTCAGGTTACATGGGAAGAATACAGAGATGCTGCTTGCCACTGTAGGGAGAAAATTTGTATGGCCAAAACTCAACTGGAGTTGAAGGTGGAAGAACTGTGGGGGGCAATAAAAAGAGTTTTTTCAAATTAATTAATGACAAAATGCAGTGTAAAAAACCATCAGCCCGTTACAGGATAAGGATGATCACCTCACAAACAGGGACAGAGACAAGGCAGAGGTGTTTAACACATTTTTTACCTCTGTCTTCAACACAGATGATGGATCAAGGGGGTCTCAGTGCCCTGAGCTGGAGGACCATAACTGCAAGAATGGTCAACTCCCAGTCAACCCTTAAATTGTGTGGAATCTTCTGCTCCAGCTGGATCCCTACAAATCTATGCGGTCTGATGAGATTCATCTGAGAATACTCAAAGAGCTGGTTGATGTCATTCCAAAACCTCTCTTGATTTTTGAGCAGTCCTTGGAATCTGGAAAGATCCCAGCTGATTGGAAGCTAGTGAATGTTGTCCCAACTTCCAAGAAGGAGGACCCTGGAAAATACAGGCCTGTCAGTCTCACTTCAGTGCCTGGTAAAGTTACGGAGATTATACTAGGAGGTATTGAAAAACACACGAAATACAACACAGTCATTGGTCACAGCCAGCACGGCTTAATGAGAGGGAAGTCCTGCTTATCAAACCTTATTTCCTTTTATGACAAGGTAACCAACGTAGTTGATCAAGGAAAGCCCGTTGATATAATCTTTTTGGATTTCAGTAATGCTTTTGATACTGTCTCTCACAGTATCCTTCTGGACAAAATGTCCAGCACACAGCTGGATAAACACATAATGTGATGGGTGAGCAACTGGCTCATGGGTCGAGCACAAAGGATTACAGAGAATGGGATGATGTCAGACTGGTGACCTGTCACTAGTGGGATTCCACAGGGCTCAATCTTAGGCCCTGTGCTCTTCAACATTTTCATTAATGACTTGGACATGGGACTTGAAGAAATACTGACCAAGTGTTGGGGATTGGTTTTTCCTTTCCTCTTTGCCTGTAGAATTTTTTCCCATTAATATTCTAAGAAGCACTGATGGCTAGGTCCTTGAGATGGGAGGAGGGGAACCTCCCTGGATTTTGGGAGTTTCTCTCGGGGGGGGGGAGGGACACCATGAGATTAGAAGCAAGTAAAAGGAGGGTAGGGGGCAGTTGCTGTCTCTTGCTCTCTCTTGGCTTCAGAGGAGGAAGGTCACTGCTACCCTCCGCCATTCCAACGCCAGGACCTGTCTCTTCTTCTGCTGTTGGACCCCGCACCCTGGGCCTGCTAGGATGCCCTTCTGCTTTTAGCTTGCTGTTTCCAAGTGTCCTGCCTCTCTCCTCCATCCCTTCCCATCTGGGACACAGCCGCTATTACCCCAGAGTCCCTGCAGCCGCACGGGAATCATCGCATCTGCCCTGTCCACCAGAAGCCTGCCATCGCTCACTGCCAGCTGTGATGGTAACTGCACCAAAGGGAAAAGTGCCAGCGGCTGAGGACTCTTACTGGGTTCTTGTTCTGTTTGTTGTTAATTCCATAGTTGTTGTTTTGTTTGACTTGTTATATATACTAGTAAAGAACTGTTATTCCTATCCCCATATCTTTGCCTGAGAACCCCTTTGTTGCATTTTGGGCTATAGGTGAGCGGCAAAAAGGATAATGCAACATAGTTCCTTGTGTAATGGAGAAGCAAAAGAGAGAAAGAGCTTTATTTAAAAAAACACTACACATATATATAGGGTAGTACGTGAAAAATAAAATAGAAAAGACTCATTGGTCCAAGAAGGTAACATCTCTCTGAAAACATACCTTCTGCAAAATATCACGAGACACTCACACAGCTCTCATGTACCCTGCAGGTGCATAATCACTGTTATAAATTCTTATCCATGTGAAGCGTGAAAAAAAGCAAAACTTCAAGGCTGCTTTTCCCCTGGTTCCTAACAACATCCAACAACACCCCTTAATTTCAAAATTATACTAATTCAGAGGGAGAGGATTTTTCTTTCTCCATTTCGGGGGGGGGGCTGCTTTCCTAGCAGACACCAGTCTTTCAAACTGGGACAGCAAGTTTGCAGAGGATAGGAAACTGGGAGGAGCTATTGACTCCCTCGAAGGTAGGGATGCCCTGCAGAGAGACATTGACAAATTAGAAGACAGGGCAATGACCAACCATAAGAAGTTCAGCAAGGGAAAGTGACAGACTCTGCACCTGGGATGAGACAACCCTGGATGTACTGATAGGTTGGAGAATAAGATGCTGGAAAGCAGTGCTGCAGAAAGGGACCAAGAAGTCCCGGTTGAGGGAAAGTTGAATAAGAGTCAGAAGTGCCCTGGCAGCTGTGTTCTGGGGTGCATCAGGAAAAGCATCACCAGCTGGTCAAAGGAGGTGATTGTCCTGCTCTACTTTGCACTGTGTGGCCTCGCCTTGAGCATTGTGTGCAGTTCTGGGCACCACAATGTAAGAAACTGTCATGGTTTGACACTGGCCAAATGTCAAGCACCTACAAAAGCTGCTCGCTCACCCTCCCCTGCCACAGCTGGGCAGAGGAGAGAAAAATTAATGAAGGGTTCATGAGTTAAGGACAGCTAGAAAAACACTCCAAGGGCAAAACAGGCTCAGCTTAAAGGTACAAAGTGAATTTATTGCTAACAAAATCAGAGGAGGGTAATGAGAAGTAAAATAAGCCCTTAAAAACACCTTTTCTTCCCCCAGCCTCTCCCTCCTTCCCACCCACAACTCAGGGAGACAGGGTGTGGGGGTTTTCGTCAGTTCATCACCCAAGGTTTTCTTCCCCTGCTTAGGGAGACAAGTCCTTCCCCTGCTGCACCGTGGGGTCACTTCCCACAGGAGACAGTTTGCGAACCTCTTCAGTGTGGATCCACTCTCATGAGCAGCAGTCCTTCCAAAACTGCTGTAACATGAGTCCCTCCCACAGGCAGACTGTCCTCCCAAAACTGCTGTGGTGTGGGTCACTCATCCATGGGGTACAGTGGTCGAAGGACAGGCTGCTCCAGCCTAGAAGCAGGGACCCAATCTCTCCACCTGGTCTTCCACTGTACCACAACATCCTCCAGGCATCCATCTGCTCCAGCCTGAGCACCTCTCCCATGGGCTGCAGGTAGATCTCTGCATCCCCCATGGATCTCCCTGGGCTGTAGGGGGACAGCCTGCTTTACCATAGTCATCACCACAGCCTGCAGAGGAACCTTGACTCTGGTGCCTAGAACACCTCCTCCTTCTTCACTGACCTTGGTGTCTCCATGTTGTTTCCCTCACATGTTCTCACCTCCTCTTCTCTGACTAGAAAAAAAAAACTGTACGTGCCCCACTTTGTTTTGATTTTCTTCTTGAATATGTTATGACAGAGGTGCTACTAACCTCTGTCATTGGCCCAGCTTTGGCCAGTGCCATGTCCATCTTCCGAGCCATCAGGGATTGGCTATGCCAGACATGGTGGAAGCTTCTAGAAGGTTCTCACAGAAGCTGCCTCTGTGGCCCCCCTGCTACCAAAACCCAGGCCATGGAAAACCAACACAGGAAGATATTAAACTATTACAGAGTGTCCAAAGAGGACAACGAAGATGGTGAAGGGCCTTGAGGGGTAACTGTATGAGGACCTCTATTGGGTCTGACTGAGATAGAGTTCATTTACCCTAAGCAGCCCTCACAGTACTGTGCTTTGTACTGAGAGCTGAAAGGGTGCCAATAACAGACCAGTGTTTTGGCTACTGCTGAGCAGTGCTGTGTCTCTAACATTCCTTCCCCCATTAAGGCAGCTGAGACTGGGCAAGATCCTGGGAGGGGGCACAGCCAGGCCAGCTGACCCAAATTAACCAAAGGGATATTCCACACCATATGACATCAGCTCAGATATAAAAGCTAAGGGAGAGAGGAGGAAAGGAGGAGGCATTCATTATACTAGCAACCACTACGTGTGCTAAAGCCCTGCTTCCCAGGAAGTGTCTCAATATCGATCACTGATGGGAAGTAGAGATTAACTTTTCCCCTTTGCTTATGTGCGCAAACTCTCACTTTTTTTTTTTCTTTCATAAACTGCCTTATCTCAACCTACGAGTTGTTTTCTGTCTTATTTTCTCTCCCCTGTCCCACTGAGAAGGGGAGTGAGAGAGTGGCTTGATGGGCATCTGGCACTTAGCCAGGGTCAAACAACTTGGTCTGTTCAGCCTAGAGAAGAGGAGACTGAAGGGAGACTTCATTGCAGTCTACAACTTCCTCGTGAGGGGAAGAGGAAGGACAGAAACTGATCTCTTCTCTCTGGTGACCAGTGACAGGATCCAAAGGAATGGCCTGAAGTTGTGTCAGGGGAGGTTTAGACTGGATATTAGAAAAAGGTTCTTCACCCCGAGAGTAGTTGGGCACTGAAAAAGGCTCCCTGGAGTAGTCAGAGCACCAAGCCAGAAGGAGTTCAAGAAGTATTTGGACAATATTCTCGGGGACATGGTGTGAGTCTTGGGGATGGTCCTGTACAGGGCCAGCAGCTAGACTCAATGATACTTGGAGGTACCTTCCAAGTCAGCATATTCTGTGAAAGTTAGTCATAATGACAACATGGGGGGAAGGCTATAATTGCAACAAATGGGAGCAAAATCAGCAGTTTCAGCAAAAACATCATAGCAGGACAACTGCTATTGATGTACCTCTGAATTCAGAGATGCAAATAAAGAGCTCAAACTATACAGCTTTGGGTTAAAAAAAAAGGAAAGAAAATAGGGAAGTGAGAATTTGTGTAATCAAGAGACCGTATAAAACTATATACCCAGATAGTACCTCACATCAAAGGGATTTGCATGTGGAAGCCCACTCTGTTGCTGACTCTTGGATGTCTGTACAGTGCAGGTCAGATGAGGTCATCTGAGGAATCTTTATGACCCAGTGTCCTGGGGTGACATTGCAGTGCTTTGCACCCCCAGATTGTGTGCTTCTTATGCCTGGAGGGTTTGTTTTGTCTAGCCAGGCAGCGTCTCTCCCCCAGAGGTGAGCCGCTGCGTCTGCTTGCAAGCCGCCCCCCTCGCTCGGGCCCCCCTGCTCAGCTTGGCTTGGTAGTTGCTCTGCTGCTTGCTTGCTTCCCCCCCCCCCCACTTTTTTTTGTTCGCTTTATTTTTCCCTTATTAGCTAGGAATACCACCTGGACATCAAGAAACCCCCGGACGTCTGTTTGTGAAAAGAAATGTTGTAACCAAATACCAGGGGTAAAAGGAATGTTGAATGTTTTAACCCTTCCCAAATTTCTATCTCATTGGCAGAAGCCCATAGGGGCCTCTTCCTCCCTCATTTCTCATGTTTACCCAAACTCCGTGTACACATCTTATTGGAAGAAGGCCAAAAACCCCTCCCTGACCTTTTCCTAGAAAAACCGTTAGCTGAGATCCTTTGTTCTCTTTGTTCCCGAGACCGCGATGAAATAAAGCTACCCTAGAAAGATAAATACAAAGAGCCTCTTTTGTATCCTTAGTTTATCTACATGTAACTCCTGATTAACTCTCTCAGAGTAATTCAGCTAGGAGGGAGTTAATTTAAGGGTGAGTTACAGTTGGCGGACCCAGCGTGTGAGGTTTTTTTTAATTACGAGCCCACAGGTAGCTTGAATTCCTTTCTAGGGATTTAATAAGCCGTTGGTCTGTTCAACTCTCCCCCCCCCCCGTGCTAGGACAGCTGTTTTTACAGCTCCCTTGCAGGGAAGGGGACATGGCTGACAACTTTTGTCTTCAGCGCTGGACAGAGCAGCCGTTCAGGTAAACCCTTCGCTAATCGCAAGAGACGCCGCGGCCGTCAGAACAGGTAACGTCCCTCGTAAGAGGTGGGGGCCCCAGAGGGAAGAGGGTTTCCCCAGGAGACGGTCGCGGGGCGGCAGCAGGACGGGTTTTAGGACCCAGAGCTGCCGCAGAAGCTGTTGCACTCCGAGCGGAGCGGGGCTCGCCATGCGCGCGGCTCCGCTACACAAACACCGATAGGATCAGTGTAACAGGCGGCTCCAGCGCTGCGCAGCTCTCGGGGGGCTCCCCAAAACCCCGCTTGAGGCGACAGGGGCTCTCCAGAGCTGGCACTGCCGGCGGGAAGCGGACCACGTGTTTCGGGATTAAAACCAAACTGTGGAGCCCGTGTCCCCTGTCTAGCGGGTTTTTTATACCTGAGTCAGAACATAGCTGTTTTTATTTGTGTGATTAATAAGTGGAGGAAAAGGATATTGTGCTAAATTGCTCTAATAACATCACAATGGGCTCACATTTATCGGCACAATAAAAGAGTATTACATCTCAGCTTAAAGAACTGATAAATACAGAGGAGGTAGCAATTAGTAAAAAAACAATAGAACAATTTATATTTTGGCTTTCTAAAGAAATTCCAGATTTCAAAAAACAAGATCTGAATTCGGTTTTATTTTGGAACAAAATAGGCACATTGTTAACTTCTAAAATAGAGAAAGGTAATTCTAATATTGCTTTGTTTCTTCCTATATTTTTAAATATTCGCAAGCAATTATTACAATTGGAAAACAAAAATCAGACACAGAGCAATTCATCTAAACCTCTCCCAGATCCTCCAGATTTCTCTGTCCCTGAAAAGGATCCAAACTTTCTAAATTCTGAACAGTCTGCCACACAACCCTCTATATACCCGTCTCTTGAATTTACCTCCAGAGAACTCTGATAATAGTCCAAATAGTAACTTTCTTTTATCTCCTGGGAAAAGGGAGCATGTGGCTGATGGCGGAAAGCATGTTCCAGCTTTATCTTCCTCTAATCCTTTTTTCTCTATACCTTCCCCGACCCCTTTCCCTATCCCTGTTCCTAACCCGTTTCTACCCCCCTGTAATCCTACACCTATGGCTGCCTCGAGTCACCTCTTCCCAGCTCAGGTTACAGATACCAGACCCCCTGGCTACAGCAGGGTCCCTGAGGAGCAGGACAGCCCAGTGCCTGCAGCAGCTGGGGAGGGGAAAGCCACCTCGGCTGACAGCAGCTGTGGGACACATGTAGCTTCTGCAAACCCTGGCTCTGCAGTTCAGAAAATAGAAGGAAATAACATACCATTAGTGGCTCCTGTAATTTATGTAGGTAGAAGAAATGGAAAGAGGGAATATCAAGTTTTCTCTTATCAACATAAAAAAGAAATTTGTAAAGTGCAAAGAGAATTTGGTAGAAGCAGTGAGATCTTTAAGGGGATGCTGAGAGCTACTTTTTCTACAAATGAGATGGTCCCTCATGATATAAAAGATATTTTCAGGTTTTTGCTAACTCCCTCAGAATATGATGTGTGGTTTAGTATATGGAAACATTCTTTGGGGACTCTTTTAACAGAGCTTCGCCAAAGCACTGATAATTCCAGAGATTTGGATGATAATGAAATTACTTTAGATCATTTATGTGGTGAGGGGACTTGGCATTGCCCTGAAAAACAAATTCGAGTATTATCCAAATTTGTTTTAGATAAAATTTGCAATATAGCTGAAACATCTTTTAATCAATTACCAACAGTTGAGGTAACGGGGAGCTATGTAAATATAAAATGATATGCTTCTGAGAATTTTTTGCAGTTTGTAGATAGGCTTCGCTCACAGGTGGAAAGGCAAGTGCAGGATCCATCAATCCAGACAGAACTGGTAAAAGAGATGGCACAAAGAAATGCCAATGAAGCATGTCGCAGAGTCATCCTAAGTCTTCCTATGTATCCTGCACCAACCCTAGCAAAGATGATAGAAGCCTGTGCCAGTAAAGCAGAACTGTTCAGTGCACCAGAAAGGAATCCAAGGCCAGATCTATCCAAGCCTGCAGCAGCCGAAAACCCACGACCAAGGAAGCAAGCAGTGTCACCTGAGCAGCTGCAGCATGTCACCTGCTTCCAGTGTAAAAAGCAAGGACATTTCGCTTGGGAATGCCCTCTTAATCAGAAACAAAAGAAGTCCTTTAAACCAAAAAACTGAGTTTACAGCGCGTGTCTGCTCTTAACACCGTAATGTGCAAAGATATAAATACTGCAGACACTACTGTGGCAAAAGCCTCTCTCTTAAAAACAAAGGGGGAGGAGGGGATGAAATGTGTGGGTATGCAAAATAATTTAAATGTCAAATCTTCTATAAACCAGGTCTGTCAGCCTTGTGGTCGTGTCAGGCTGGAGACTACTAAAGGTTTTCATTTCAGGACTACTGATTGGACAATTATTACAGTGGATCTGTCGAGCGTCCAATTAGATGTGGCCATATTGCAGATGGAAATAGAGAGTGAGTATTTTGTTGTTGGAGACACAGCACACACACCTTTAGAAACTGAAATAGCTCCCATGGTTATGAAAGGAAAAGTATCCTGCCTCATAATATTAGCACGTTGTTCTCAACCACCATTCTACCTGGACAAGGGGCAAATATTAGCCCAGGCCATTCCCATTCCAGCGGAAGTTACAGTAGATGGGAAATCACCTGAGGTCTACTGGGCAGAAACGGTGGGTGAGCAAAAACCTTCTTTGGCATGCAACCTAACACATGGATCAGATCACCTCCATGTGGAAGGGGTGCGTGACACAGGGGCAGATGTGACATTCATACCCGAAAGGATATGGCCGTCACACTGGGAACTGCAACCTGTGGCTGGAAAAATTCAGGGTAGAGGAAGCATTAAATTAGCTAAAATATCAAAAACTATGGTGCAAATCGAAGGGCCAGATGGGAGAGTGGCGAGTGTTCGTCCATTTGTAATAGATTACAAATGTCCCTTGTGAGGGAGGCACTCCATGTCACAGTGGGGAATTAAAATGATTATTCCTAAAACTCCTTGGGATTTTTAGAGCTGGCCACTCTGGAGCGCCCTGCCCAGAAATTAACATGGCTAAATGACACCCCAGTCTGGGTAGCACAGTGGTCAATGAAAAAGGAAAAGTTGAAGGCACTTGAGGAACTTGTGGAGGAACAATTAGCAAAAAATCACATTGAAGAAACCACAAGCCCTTGGAATTCCCCTATCTTTGTAATAAATAAACTGGGGAAGGACAAGTGGAGGTTGTTACATGACCTCAGAGAAATAAACAAAGTGATTCAGGACATGGGGTCTCCCCAACCTGGGATGCCATCTCCAAAATTTTACCCCGAGATTGGCAGTTGGCGGTAATAGACATCAAACATTGTTTTTTCCAAATGCCATTACACCCTGAAGACGCTCCCAGGTTTGCATTCTCAGTACCCCCAATAAACAGAGAAGCTCCAATGAAGAAGTATCACTGGAAGGTGCTTCCACAGGGCATGAAATGCAGTCCTACTATCTGCCAGTGGTATGTAGCTTCACTGTTGTCTCCTGTGCGTGCTCAGAGAAGGGAAGCCATAATATTACATTACATCGATGATGTGCTTGTGTGTGCTCCCAATAACCTGATACTCCAACACACACTTGACCTAGTGGTTAAAGTTTTAACCTCTGCTGGATTTCAATTACAGAAAGACAAAGTTCAGAGGATGCCACCTTGGAAGTACCTAGGTTTAGAGATTACTGCACGGACTATTGTCCCACAGAAATTAGAGATTAATTGTAATCCCAAAACCTTGGCAGATGTCCATTCCTGTGTGGGTCTTTAAAATGGGTAAGGCCCTGGCTAGGCCTCACTAATGAGGACCTACAACCTCTCTTTAATTTATTGAAAGGAGAGATAGAGCTGGTTTCTCCCAGGGTGCTAACCCCAGAGGCAAAAATTGCAATTGAAAAGGTACAAAAGGCTTTGGCAGAGAGACAGGCTAAGCATTATCAGCCTGAGCTACCTTTTAAATTCATAGTTTTGGGAAAACTGCCACACCTGCACGGTCTAATATTTCAGTGGATTGAGGGGCAGAGAGATTCACTCTTAATCATAGAATGGGTCTTCCTCTCCCATCAAAGATCCAAGACCATCACTCAGCCACAAGAGCTGATGGCTCAGCTGATTCAGAAGGCGAGGATGAGGCTGCGTGAGCTGGCAGGTTGTGACTTTGCATGCATTCACCTTCCGATCAAACTTTCTGAGGAGGGAAGGAACTCTCCTGAAAGGCTGACCAAGGAGATATTTGAGCATTTGCTCCAGAGCAATGCCAGACTCCAAATATCTCTAGACAGCTACAGTGGACAAATATCAGTCCATGGCCCAGCTCATAAATTGTTTAATGAGGAATTCCACCTCATTCCTCGTGAGGAGTCGGAGACCACTCAAGGCACTCACAGTGTTCACAGATGCATCAGGGGCCTCTCATAAGTCGGTGATGACTTGGAGAAACCCACAGACTCAGCATTGGGAAGCTGATGTTGAGTTTGTGGAGGGTTCGCCCCAAATAGCCGAGCTGGCTGCAGTTGTGAGAGCATTTGAGAAGTTCTCAGAGCCATTTAACTTGGTAACTGACTCAGCTTATGTTGTTGGGGTAGTGTCTAGAGCGGAGCAGGCAGTGCTAAAAGACATCGATAATGAGCAGCTCTTTAGACTGCTCTCTAAGTTAATCTATTTGGTTTCACATAGAGAACATCTCTTCTATGTGATGCATGTGAGGTCACACACCGATTTCCCAGGCGAGATCGCAGAAGGAAATCAAGTGGCAGACTCCCTTGCAGCTCCAGCTGAGAAAGCACGCCTCCCTGACATCTTCCAACAGGCAAAGCTGAGCCACCAGCAATACCACCAGAATGCTCCAGGTCTGGTCCGTCAGTTCCAGCTAACACGGAGTCAGGCTCGAGCTATTGTGGCCACCTGTCCCAGCTGCCAGCTCCAGGCCATGCCATCACTGGGTATGGGGGTTAATCCCCGAGGCCTTGGTAGCTGTGAAGTGTGGCAGACAGACATCACACACATTCCTAGCTTTGGATGCCTCAAATATGTCCATGTAAGCATTGATACATATTCAGGTGCAGTTTATGCCTCTGCCCATGCAGGAGAAAGGGCTGTGCATGCCAAGCAACACCTAGTGCAAGCTTTTTCAGTATTGAGAATCCCTAGGGAAATAAAAACAGATAATGGTCCAGCGTACGCATCCAAGGGGTTCCTGGAATTTGTCCAGCAGTGGGGAGTGGAACTGGCATGCCCCACTCCCCCACAGGCCAAGCTGTGATTGAGCGTACACACCAGACGCTCAAACAGGTTCTAGCTAGACAGAGCAGTTCAACTGTGTGGATGTCTCCACAGCAAAAGCTCTGCAAAGCCCTGTTCACTATCAATTTCTTGAATTCCTCATTTGAAAATATGAGTCCTCCTGTGGTACGTCACTTTAACAGCAGTAAGCAGTTCAAGTTGTCTCAACATCCACCAGTTTTGATTAGGGACCCAGAAACGTGGGAAACCAAAGGTCCCTATGAGCTGGTAACCTGGGGAAGGGGTTATGCGTGCATATCCACTCCCTCAGGCCCGCGGTGGATTCCCCAGAAGTGGGTCAAACCATTTGTTCCAAAGAATCCAGCTCCAGCAGAAGGAGATGAGAAGCAAGTAACCATTGCTTCGAAAAGAAGACGCCGCCGGAAGGAGCAGAAGGAGTCTTTATAAAGGACTACATTCCGGTAGACAGAGACTCATAACATGTTTTAAAATGTTTGTTTTTCCTTTTAGAGAAAACCTATCTTCCCCTCAAAACCATGATAAACCCCTTCCAAGTTTTCTTATGAGTTATTCAAAGCCTGGGGGTTCTCCGAGTGGTGGACTTCTGTAGTTAAAACAATTATGTTATTCTTTGTTATTCTTTTCCTTGTAATAATGGCATTTGGAATCTTACGTTATTTAATTTTCAAGGCCATTAATGGTAGCATTCCTTCTACCTCTGTTGTCAATCACATAGAAATGAAAAACATGAAACAATCTAACTCTCCCACCAATTACCAATGGTGGGCAAAATCATAATTCGAATAAAATCAATAAAAACGGGGACATGTTGTAAAGGAATGTTTTAACCCTTCCCAAATATCTATCTCATTGGCAGAAGCCCATAGGGGCCTCTTCCTCCCTCATCTCACGTTTACCCAAACTTCGTGTACACGTCTTATTGGAAGAAGACCAAAAATCCCTCCCTGACCTTTTCCTAGAAAAACCGTTAGCTGAGATCCTTTGTTCTCTTTGTTCCCGAGACGGCGATGAAATAAAGCTACCCTAGAAAGATAAAGACAAAGAGGCTCTTTTGTATCCTTAGTTTATCTACATGCAACTCCTGATTAACTCTCTCAGAGTAATTCATCTAGGAGGGAGTTAATTTAAGGGTGAGTTACAAAGAAATAGTCATTTTCTGCCCTCCCCAGCACTGGCTGAGGCTGTACATCCACTCGGACAGGTGAAGTCTTTCTGCATCACCCGTGGCTGTTTTTTTCTTGTGTTGGGGAGTGTTTTTCTGTGTGTTTGCTTAATAAACAAGTTTTTTCCACTTTTCCTCTGAGGAAATCCTTCCCAAACCCGGTGGGGGAAGGGGGAGGAGTTTGGGGAGTTTGTTCCTTAGGGGGCTTCTTTTGGAGATTATTCCCCTAATTTGTCCTAAACCAGGACAAATATAATTGGCGCCCAAAGTGAGCCACGAGAAAGTGGAAAAAACTTTATTACTCTGTACCTGTGTATTGGTATAGATTTATAATGTCTTTTGGGATGGAGCCTGGAATGTGTTTTTGTTTATTAGGGTTTTTTGAGGTTTTAATACCTCTCTGGTCTCTGGGGTTATATTCCTATCCGGAAATAGCTCTAGTATTGTCTCTTGTTTGTTGTTTTTGCACTAGAGGGACACTGACCAAAATATTTATTGGGCCAGGCTTGGTTGCAATGGCTTGCAGAAGGTTTATAAAGATGCTGGAATCAGTTCCAGGAATGTCTGGTTCATGGCTATGGTTCTGCACTCAGTTTGTTAGAGGAGAAGCAGAGGAGGAGGCTTTCAAGTCTTTGTTTTCCTTTGTCTCCTCTGAATTTTTTACATCTTTATTAGAAAATGTGCAGTTATCCCTGAATATTAAAGAGATTATCTTTCTGATGTTTAATTTAGTAAGCTTTTTCTACACGGTTAACAGTTAATATAAAATGAGGGCTGAGATTTCTAGAGGGGTTGGTGCGACTCCAGACTTAGGAGCGAAGCAAAGTGTGAGGAGTTCTGAGTGGTGTGGGAAATGGCAGGACCTGGGCCAAATGTTAAAGGAATTTTCTGATCCTATAGTTTGGGACTTTCCACAGGAGCAAATTCAGAACCCAGCTGAGATGGTAAAATATTTGAAAGAAAAGTGCCATGATAACCCTAAGGAAAAAAAGATCACTGCAGTGAGCTGGGCCCTGGAGTATGCTTATCGTACCCTGTTAGATACTGTAGGACCACAAAGGAAAGGGAACAGGGAGATAAAGTAGCTACTATCCCAGTCACTCAGGCTGTAGCAAACACCCCAGGCTCAAGGACAGGGGCGAAATTAGACAGTAAGCTTCAACCAATGGCTGTGGCTACCAGCACGAGGAGTGGAAAGTGCACGGCTAAGACTGATCGACTAGTGGAGGATAATGATGATGATGATGCAGGAGAAGGACCCTCAACACCTCCTGAAATAAAACCTGGAGTTAAAGCGACCAGTGCAAGATCAGAAACCAATATTGAGTCCTTTTCATTGAAGGACCTTCGTGGTCTAAGGAAGGATTATATGAGACGACCTGATGAATCCATAATTAGTTGGCTGGTCCGGCTTTGGGATACAGCAGGCGAGGCTACCATTCTGGACGGCACGGAAGCGAGACATTTGGGATCCCTATCGCATGATCCTGTCATCGATCAAGGAATGATGAGGGGGACTAACCCTCACAGCCTCTGGGCACGGGTCCTGGATAGTGTGGCAAAAAGATACCTATGTGCAGATGATTTATATATGCAGCAGACACGATGGAAGACCATAGAGCAAGGGATCCAACGCCTGAGGGAAATGGTAGTGGCAGAGATTATTTTCTCAGATGATATAACAACTAAGAATCCGGACTTAGTACCATGTACACCTGTGATGTGGAGGAAACTTGTATGACTGGGGCCACCTGAATACGCTTCTGCTTTAGCAATAATGAAGCAGTATGAGGTATATGAGACTGTGCTCGATATGGCCAAGAAGCTTCGGGCCAACGCGGATGCTGTACATGGCCCAACCCATGCCCGAATTGCAGCTGTGGACACACGCTTGCAGAACTTAGAAGATAAGATAGAGGAGAATCATTGGAGACCCAGGGAGGAGATTAAGGAGGACCTCCTACAAATTTCAGCTGTACAGATTAGAAACCCTGGTACCAAATGCCGACGTTCCCCCAATGGGGAGAGGAGGTACACTCCCCGAGATGAGTTGTGGTTTTTCTTACGGGATTGTGGAGACAACATGAGGAGATGGGATGGGAAGTCTACGGATGCTCTGGCACAACAGATGAAGGATTTGAAGGAAGGAAAGATTGAAAGAGGAAGTTCCACCAAAAGGAGAGCCACTCCTGTTGGCCGTAGCCAAAGTGACAAATATGATAGTGATAATGACATGTCTGACCCTCTTGAAGGAACCTGTAAGACGTATGCCACAGGAAAGAAGGATAAACAGGCTTAGAGGGGCCCTGCCTCTAGCCAGGGTGAGGCGAGGGAGAATCGTGTCTTTTGGACTGTGTGGATTCGGTGGCTTGCCACATCGAAACCACAGAAGTATAAAGCTTTAGTTGACACAGGTGCACAATGTACAATGATTCCATCAAGATACGTGGGGGCAGAATCTGTTTCTATTGCCGGTGTGACAGGTGGATCGCAGGACTTCACCCTGGTAAAAGCTGAAGTGAGTTTAACTGGAAAGGAATGGAAAAGACCTTATTGTGACTGGTCCAGAGGCCCCATGCATTTTGGGCATAGATTACCTTCGAAGCAGGTATTTTAAGGACCCAAAAGGACTCAGGTGGGCATTTGGGATAGCAGCTGTGATGGCAGAGCACATCCAGCAATGGAACACCTTGCCTGGACTGTCTGAGAATCCAATTACAGTAGGACTTCTGAAAGGAGAAGAGCAAGGGGTACCAATTGCCACTTCAACAGTGCATCGCCAGCAATATAGAACAACTCGACATCCTGTGATCCCCATCCAGAAGATGATCCGAGAGCTGAAGAGCCAAGGGGTGGTCAGCAAGACCCACTCACCTTTCAACAGCCCCATTTGTCCTGTGCGCAAATCTGATGGAGAATGGAGGTTGACTGTGGGCTATCATGCATTGAATGAAGTGACTCCACTGCTGAGCGCTGCCGTGCCGGACATGCTGGAACTACAGTACGAGCTGGAGTCCAAGGCAGCAAAGTGGTATGCCACCATTGACATTGCAAATGCATTTTTCTCCATTTCTCTGGCAGCAGAGTGCAGGCCTCAGTTTGCTTTTACATGGAGGGGTGTGCAGTATACCTGGAACCGACTGCCCCAGAGGTGGAAGCACAGTCCTACCATCTGTCATGGACTGATCCAGGCTGCACTGGAAAAGTGTGAGGCTCCAGAACACTTACAGTATATTGATGACATCATCGTATGGGGAAACACAGCAGAAGAAGTGTTTGAGAAAGGAGAACAAATTATTCAAATCCTCCTGGAAGCTGGCTTCACGATCAAGAAGAGTAAAGTTAAGGGACCTGCTCGGGAGATCCAGTTCCTGGGAGTGAAGTGGCAAGATGGACGGCGTCAGATTCCTACTGATGACATGAACAAAATTACACCTATGTCCCCACCTATTATCAAGAAGGAAACACAAGTTTTTCTACGTGCCATAGGCTTTTGGAGAATGCACATCCCTGAGTACAGCCAGATTGTGAGCCCTCTCTACCTGGTCACTCGCAAGAAGAACGATTTCCACTGGGGCCCTGAACAACAGCAAGCCTTTGCCCAGATTAAACAAGAAATCGCCCATGCAGTAGCTCTTGGCCCAGTCAGGACGGGACCAGATGTGAAGAACGTACTTTACTCTGCAGCTGGGAACCATGGTTTGTCTTGGAGCCTGTGGCAGAAGGTGCCTGGTGAGACCCGAGGCTGACCCCTGGGATTTTGGAGCAGAAGTTACAGAGGATTGGAAGGCAACTATACCCCAACGGAGAAGAAAATCTTGGCCACCTACGAGGGAGTCCAAGCCGCTTCAGAAGTGATTGGTACGGAAGGACAACTCCTCCTGGCACCCCATCTGCCAGTACTGGCGTGGATGTTCAAAGGAAAGGTTCCCTCAACCCACCATGCCACCAGTGCCACATGGAGCAAGTGGATAGCCCTCATCACTCAGCGCGCCCAGATTGGAAAACTAAATTGCCCTGGGATTTTGGAGATAATTACAAATTGGCCAGAAGGAGAAAATTTTGGTGTCACAGATGAGGAACAAGAACCAGTGACACGGGCTGGGGAACCTCCGCCATACACCCAGCTACCAGCAGAAGAAACACATTACGCCCTTTTCACCGACGGTTCCTGTCGCATTGTAGGGATGAACCAGAAGTGGAAAGCAGCTGTATGGAGCCCCACACAACTGGTCGCAGAGGCCACTGAAGGAGAGGGCGGATCAAGTCAATTTGCTGAACTCAAAGCCATTCAACTGGCCCTAGACATCGCAGAAAGAGAGAAATGGCTGAAACTCTATGTGTACACTGATTCCTGGATGGTGGCCAATGCTCTGTGGGGATGGTTGAAGAGATGGAAAGAGGCAAACTGGCAGCGTAGAGGAAAAACAATTTGGGCTGCTGAAGAGTGGAAGGACATTGCTACTCGGTTAGAGAAACTACCTGTGAAGGTTCGCCATGTAGACGCCCATGTCCCCAGAAGTAGAGCCAATGAAGAGCAGCAAAACAATCAGCAGGTAGATCAGGCTGTAAAGATAGGGGTGTCAAATATAGACCTTGATTGGGAGCACAAGGAAGAGTTGTTCCTAGCATGATGGGCTCACGATGCCTCAGGTCATCAGGGTAGAGATGCCACCTCTAAGTGGGCACAAGACCGAGGGGTGGATTTAACCATGGACAGCATCTCCTAGGTTATCCATGACTGTGACACGTGCGCTGCCATCAAGCAGGCCAAGTGGGTGAAGCCCCTCTGGTATGGGGGGCGATGGTCCAAGTATAAGTATGGGGAGGCCTAGTAGATTGACGATATCACACTGCCTCAAACCCGCCAGGGCAAGTACTATGTGCTCATCATGGTGGAAGCCACCACCGGATGGTTGGAGACCTATCCGGTGTCCCATGCTACAGCCCGCAACACCATCCTGGGCCTTGAAAAGCAAGTCCTTTGGAGGCATGGTACCCCTGAGAGAATTGAGTCAGACAATGGGACTAATTTTAAGAATAACCTCATTAACACTTGGGCTAGGGAACATGGCATTGAGTGGGTGTACCATATCCCATACCATGCACCAGCTGCAGGTAAAGTGGAAAGGTACAATGGATTACTGAAAACCACTTTGAAGGCATAGGGTGGGGTATCTTTCAAAAACTGGGAACAACATTTAGCAAAGGCTACCTGGCTAGTTAATACCCGAGGTTACACCAACCGAGCAGGTCCTGTCCAGTCAGACTCCTTTAATATAATGGAGGGAGAAAAAAGTCCCCGTGGCCCATGTTAGAGGTTTGTTAGGGAAGGCAGTATGGGTTAATCCTGCCTCGAGTACAGGCAAATCCATTCATGGGATTGTCTTTGCTCAAGGACCAGGGTGTACGTGGTGGATAACGCAGAAAGATGGAACAACGCAATGTGTACCACAGGGAGATCTGATTGTGGGGTGGGACAGAAGGAAGTATGTAAGTGTTGAAGGACTGAGTAAGTAAAATGAGATGAAATGTGTAAGTGTTGATGGACTGAGTAAGTGAAATGAAAGTTTTTTTGGTTTTTTTTATTAAGTTTTTGATCCTGGTCACGATATGGAGATAAGGGGTGGAATGTCCTGGGGTGACGTTGCAGTGCTTTGCATCCCCAGATCATGTGCTGCTTATGCCTGGAGGGTTTGTTTTGTCTAGCCCGGCAGCGTCTCTCCCCCAGGGGCGAGCCGCTGCGTCTGCTTGTAAGCTGCCCCCTCGCTCGGGCCCCCCTGCTCAGCTTGGCTTAGTAGTTGCTCTGCTTTGTACCCGCCCCCCCACACACTTTTTTTGCTTTGCTTTATTTTTCCTTATTAGCTAGGAATACCACCTGGACATCAAGAAACCCCCGGACATCTGTTTGTGAAAAGAAATACGTGTTTTCTGCCCTCCCCAGCACTGGCTGAGGCTGTACATCCACTCGGACGGGTGAAGTCTTTCTGCGTCACCCGTGGCTGTTTCTTTCTTGTGTTGGGGAGTGTTTTTCTGTGTGTTTGCTTAATAAACAAGTTTTTTCCACTTTTCCTCTGAGGAAATCCTTCCCGAACCCGGTGGGGGGAGGGGGGAGGAGTTTGGGGAGTTTGTTCCTTAGGGGGCTCCTTTTGGAGATTATTCCCCTAATTTGTCCTAAACCAGGACACCCAGCAATTTAGTAGCTGATCTTAACAAGGGACTGAAAACAACACTTATGGAATAAATTATACAATACAAACGATTAAGAAAATAAACTTTGCACCTAGCCCTGAGTTACTGCAGCACTTGAAGACTTCAGAGGAAGATGCCACGAATGCCAACATAAACACAGAATGCTAGACCTTGGGACAAGCTTTCCCCACTCCTACTAGTGCTTTCATAGAACCATAGAAGTGTTGGGATTGGAAGGACCTTAAAAGATCATCTAATCCAATCCCCTGCAATGAGTGGGGACATCTTCAACTATATCAGGTTTCTCAGAGCCCTATGCAATCTTGCCTTGGATGTTTCCAGGGATGGGGCATCCACGATCTCTATGAGCAACCGACGCTGGTGTTTTACCTTCTTCAGGGCTTCTCCCTCCTGGAGGGCCCTTGAAGAACCTTTGTGCTTGCTAATGACCCCTAGTCCGCAGGGATATCCTGCTGCTGGTGAGCATCCTCACATGTCCGCAATGTCCAGAGAAGCCCAATGCCTTTCAGTACCAAGAAGCAGAGGTGACCTCTAGCACTCAAGCCCTATGTATTCCCTCCTCCAGTGTGGGATGAGGGTCAAGTTTCTCCTGTCACAGTCACTCAAGGAACTGAATCTACCTTAGCAGAAGTAAAAGGCTGAACCCATCAAATAATAATTTTTTAAAACCCACTTGTTTGCTAGTAGCCTACTACAGGCTTGGTGAATTTTAAATAGTTTTGGTCAAATCACTGCAGCCAAAACACTGGCAAGAAAATACTGGAAAAAGTTCTTTCATGGTTTTTTTTTAGGGACTGGTATTTTTTTGTTGACTTACCCTAAATTTCCATGTCTCTCCAATATGGTGTAACATACTGGAAGACATATTTCATTTTGGATTTAAATAAGACTTGACATTATTTTGTTTCCTCTTTTAACAAAGTAAAAATACCTATTCACATTGATCACAGGTGAAAATTATCCTCCAAAACTATTTTTATTACCAAAATTTTTCTACAGGCTAAATAACCAGATAAAAAATACAATTAGCATCAATTATTAGTTCTATGGGCTGAAGTGAAGGAGTATTCAGAATACCTGACAGTAACTTGGGGTACCCACCCAAAGGATGCAGCAGTGCTCCAGGACAGAAGAGGTAATTTAAAATGCCACTATAATCCACATATATGTTAGAAAGTCATAGGAAGCTCGGTAAGGTAATATACATTCATCTATTTATTTATTTATTTATTTATTTATTTATTTATTTATTTATTTATTTATTTTTAAGAGGGAAAGCTTAGAGGTCTTGTCCAATCAAAATGATTCTGTGATTCCGTGAAATAAGGAAAATGGGAACCAACATTTCCCCAAAGAGAGGGGACACTACTGCACTACTGCAGCCCCAGTTCTAGAGGCAAAGCATGACGTGGAGCACAGCCTCACTCACAGCATTTTGAGCTTTATCCTGCCAGCAATGCCTCTGCTTTGTCTTGTTCCCAGGTCTTTCATGGTGTTGGGGGTTGAGTGTTTTTCTATTACTGTGTCAATTTAAAGAATTTTTCCTATTATCATGACAATGAAGCTGGCCAGGTTACACCCAGGACCTTTGACGACTCTAGACAAAAGGGGGAGGTGGGAGCGGCTTCAGGAGGGCTCTCGTGTGCTCGGGAGGGGAGATCAGTGTTTCCGGGCGAAGCTCGGAGGAGGACCTCTTCA
This sequence comes from Luscinia megarhynchos, assembly GCA_034336665.1. Lineage (NCBI taxonomy): Eukaryota > Metazoa > Chordata > Aves > Passeriformes > Muscicapidae > Luscinia > Luscinia megarhynchos. Next base: position 3,694,178 of record JAPFBE010000032.1, read on the forward strand.
CGCCATCGCTGCCAACGCAGGGAGAGCCAGACCTCTGCGATCAACTGCCCTGCATCTGCCCCCGCTACAGCCTCCTGCTTCTGTGGGACATAGCTGATCACCCGGACACAAACGGTGAGTGAGGAGCTGCCCTCTCCAGCCGCCCTCCCACCTGAGACCGGGCGTGGCTGCTGCGGCCTTCCCTCGGGCCCCCGCCTTCTCTGCAGCTGCCGGCTTTTGTTCGGCTGCAGCATCGGACCCAGCAGAGAGAGTGCGTGCCCACAGCTAAAGAAAGGACTGGAACCGAGTTATCTGTTCTGTGTTGTTGGTAATTTTAACAACTGCTGCTGTTTCTGCTTGTGAGGTTAGATATATTAGTAAAAGAGCTGTTATTCCTACCCCCTTATCTTTGCCTCAGAGTCTTGGATTCAAACATTTATAATACTTGGGGGGAGCGTAATTGAGGTCTCTACTTCAAAGGAAAACTTCTGCCTTTATTGGCAGACACCTGTCCTTCAAACCAGGACACATGGGCTCCATTTACTCTCTGGAGACTATCAGGCATCACACAAGATAATATCCAGGGCTGCAAAAACTCCAGTGCAGATAAAGCCTTGCTGACACTCAGATGCCCCACTACATCCTCTCCTGCTCTCTTTCAGGTCGAACTGGATCTTGTACATGACAAGGGGATAAAAATCCAAAGGTTTTCGGGATAATGCTGCTGACTTGTTTTTGCGTGTAGGTAAAGCCTTGCAAAACAAGAGCCTTGATGCCCTTATAAAATCGTGGCTCTGGTTAAGTAGAAGAGGACTATGGGAAAGTGACTCAGCTGAATTAGAGGTAGAAAAACAAGTTATATTAGCGTCACGTGTTCACATCATGGTGTATGTTGGTTGGTTGGATTATGTTTTAAAATTATATAACTGATAAAGGCCTAAATGCTTAAAAAGGCCTGTTTTTTGCAATAAAGGGCTCTCTCTTGCACCTGCCTGGGGATTCTGCATTGCACAGCTTCTTAACATCTGGTGCCCAAACGATGGGAGATAAGATTACAGTGAGGAGGAGGACTGTGGCCAACAACGAAGCCCCGCGGACCCAGAACACCAGGATACCAGATTGCAATGAAGAGATGGACTGCAACTTAGCAAGGCAGACCCTTACGACCCTCAGACTGCAAGCAGAGAACAGAGCTCAGACCCTGCTACGACAGAGGACTTCTTTGCGAACCACAATGCAATGGAGAGCAAGATGCCGGCACAGCTGATAAGGTTAGGTCAGTGGTGTTCGCTGGACTAAGAACCATGGGACTGTGAGTATCCTGGGACTGGGCAGGAGTCCTGGTAGTGTCAGGGCAGATTAAAGGTATAGCAGCACATTTTCCACATTGGAGCAACTTTTATTACAGCTTAAAGAACCCTGTAACTCTTTCCTAAAGGAGAGATGCCTTGATGTTAAAAACTCCTGTGTGCAGCTGTGGCAGCAAGTGCTAGAAAAGATACTGATAACGAACCCAGGCACAGATCCAGGGCATTGATCCAGGGAACAGATAGATCCTCAATTTAGCACGGACTGTTGTGGGCATTAATGAAGCTGCCCCAGAGTTCCCCCTGGAGCAGAACGCTCCCCCCATAAATCACGTCTCACAGCAGATTTATGGCCTACACTGAGTGCTGAAACTATGGCACATCACTGTCAGAATGTTATAAATTACTTACCAAAATCGGGTAGGTTAATCAATAAGGCAATTTATTAGTTCATTGATAAAGAACAGGCAAGCAGCACTGGGGACGTGGGGACTCCTCACTCCACCAACACGTCCGTCCTTCCCCCAGTCGCTGCCCTTTTTATAGGCAGTTTCTTGGTAGGCTGTGACATGCCCACTGTGCTGGGGCACAAGTCCAAGCAAGCCCTAACATGTTAGCTAGCAATTAATCAGCAGTGGCTACAAGCCCCCACCAGGTCTAGACAAGGCTCAAACGTTGTCAGGTTACACTCCTAGCAATCAGGTAACAGCAGTGACAAGTCTGTTCCTGTTTACACAAGCCCGCATTTCCTTGTACATAAAAAGTGGATTCAATTCATGGTTATAGTGGCAAAGTAAAAAAATACATAAAACCAAAAAGCAAAGCAAAATGATTTTAACAAATATAATGAAATAATTGTATTTCCTTGTGTCTCATGTCCATGCTTTACTTTGAATTTAGTATTCTTGTTTATATTGATCCCATGGTGTATTTCCATAATGACACAAATCACTATGTAACATCTCACAATCCCCCATCTTCTTCTTTACCTAATTGATTTGTGTCTGTTCTTCAAATCGAGCTAGTGTTTTTTGTGCAGGGGTCTGTTTCTTATTATTTTTAGCTAATATCATTAGTTTGTGAGTTTTCTTTGAGGCGGCAAGTTCAGGAGTGATGGGGATGCTGAAATTTGCATGCCTTGAATTACTGAGTTTATTAATCGAGTATAACATGGAATTAGACATGGAATTAGACATGGTAAAAACAGTAACCCTAGTACTGAACACAATATCATGTGTCTTGCTTTCTTCCACCAGACTCCATCAAACAATTGATTCTACTAAGATCCTTGAAGGATGAAATTCCATTTTTCAACTGGGACGTGTGCTAGTTGTTTAATACCTTCTGCTAACTGAGTAACAGCTTCTCCATTTTCATCAATTTGTAAACAACATTCAGATATGTTAAACTTTCCACAAACTCTACCATTTTCAGCTAACAAATAATCCAATGCCACGTGATTTTGGTACACTGCTGCTCAGGTTTGAGACATTTGTTTAGATATTAATTCTAAACCTTGGACTGTTTTATTGGTTATTATTTCTATTACTGCTTGAAATCTGATAATTTGGTTAAGCTTATAAATGGGAGTTTTATATCCCCAACTGCCATCTTCTGCCCAAGTAGCCGGTCCATAAGTTTCTATTATCCGCTCAGGAGGCCACTCATCATCTCCCCATTTTTGGGTTCCCCTGATGAGATCTCTCTTTGAGCCTACTTCTAGCTGTTCATACAAAGGCCTCCCAAGAGTGTTTCCTTTTGTTCTCAGTAAGAGAAAGAATCCAGGTTGAATAATTCCTATGGTACAACTACCTTTCCATTTTGAGGGTCATTGACTATATGCTTCTTCTCTGCAAATCCAAAACATCCCGTCTGGAGCTTTCCAATCCCCTACAATGTCTTGGGGGTTTTCCCAGAACCTTTTTAATGTGTCTATTCTTTTAAAAGGGTTGGCATTATTCTTACTACACCAAAACAGTTTTTCTATTTCATTAAAGGTACAGTTAGTATTGTTTTGCATGCTCCAATATCCATTTGGGCTTTTTGGCCACCACCAGGTAGTGCTTGAATTTGTGGTATATACCCTTTTACATGGGATTTTGCCCACCTTTTTAAAAATCCTTGATTTCCCTTCTCTGGCAATACATTCTTGACCCACAACTTTATTAATCAAAACCTATCCTTTTGGCCTATGACCTTGTTCAGTAATTTCTGTCCGATTCCATTTAAGTATTTGAGTGATATCAAATCCTTCACCTTTCCATGGCCATTGTTCAGCCATTAATGCTCCTCCACAAACCAAACAATTGGACACGTTTAGTTCTCCTGCAATTCTTTCTGCTTAAATCTATGAATAAATTCTTTCCTACAGTGGGCAATTCTATTTCTGAAAGGTGTTCCTGAACGTTGGAATATAAGCTGTTAATTTTTTGGGGTTTATTATCATCATTGCCTACAATATCCTAAAAGTCCTAATAGTTGTCTACCTTCCCGTTTTGTCTTAGGAGGTGATAAAGCTAAAATTCCAGAAACTCGTTCAGGGTCCGGTTTTTTTGTTCCTACTCAGCCAATGCCCTAAATATTTTACCTTGGGTTCTGTAAACTGCAATTTGGATTTCCATACCTTTAATCCTTTGTCTCCTAAAAAGTTTAAGAACCTTATTGTTGTCTCATGTACTTCTTCCTGAGTTTTTCCTGTCACCAAAAGGTCATCTACATATTGAACCAATTTACTTCCTTTGGGATGTTCAAATTCCTGTAACAAATTTTCCAAAGCTTGCCCAAATAAGTTAGGGGGCTCTGTAAATCCCTGTGGCAATATAGCTCACCTTAACTGTTGTCTCTTGCCAGTCTCAGGGTCCTCCCATTCAAATGCAAAAATATTTTGGCTTTCCTCTGCCAGTGGGCAGGCCCAGAAAGCAACAAGTGCACCCAGCCCCCAATTTTATTTAAAAGTCCCCTCTTCACTTGCTTCGTTCCTTTGCCTGCCGCTTCTCTCACGAGAAGTTCAGAACCGAGGCTCGAAGAACTTCGGACTCACCTCGTAACAATGTTACTTCTCAAACACACACCAGTCACACACCATCCAACCAAGCGATACTTACAGTCCACTGTTCTCTCCTGGATCTTCGTGCACAAGAAATTACGGGTAATTTACTGCAGTTTTCCTCCGGGAGCTCGAATTACTTGCCTGTGCCTTATCTGTTTTATGAATTACCTATCCCAGCAGAGGTCAACAGTCACCCAGGGCCACCAAAAGTGGGGCGCTCCCCTAGGATCAGTTGTTATCCCCTGAAAAATGGAAATTCATCACATCGCGGTCACCAAATTTGTTATAAATTACTTACCAAAATCGGGTAGGTTAATCAATAAGGCAATTTATTAGTTCATTGATAAAGAACAGGCAAGCAGCACTGGGGACGTGGGGACTCCTCACTCCATCAACACGTCCGTCCTTCCCCCAGTCGCTGCCCTTTTTATAGGCAGTTTCTTGGTAGGCTGTGACATGCCCACTGTGCTGGGGCACAAGTCCGAGCAAGCCCTAACATGTTAGCTAGCACTCAATCAGCAGTGGCTACAAGCCCCCACCAGGTCTAGACAAGGCTCAAACATGTTGTCAGGTTACACTCCTAGCAAGCAGGTAACAGCAGTGACAAGTCTGTTCCTGTTTGTACAAGCCTGCATTTCCTTGTACATAAAAAGTGGATGCAATTCATGGTTATAGTGGCAAAGTAAAAAAATACATAAAACCAAAAAGCAAAGCAAAATGATTTTAACAAATATAATGAAATAATTATATTTCCTTGTGTCTCATGTCCATGCTTTACTTTGAATTTAGTATTCTTGTTTATATTGATCCCATGGTGTATTTCCATAATGACACAAATCACTATGTAACATCTCACAAGAATGCCAAGAAGACACATTGAAATATGGAGATCTTAGGCTACTCTATTATCAGAAAATTCCTACAGGAGAGTTTCTTGTTCCGTTAGCAGGTGACGTGTACTCAAACCCCAGAATGCAGACGGGTTACCATCGTGATATTTGTGGCATCATTACCGGAACTCTCTTAAAACTAACCTTGCATTTTCAGTGAGCTGTGTATTTTGACGGGACTGTTTATTGGAGAGATTAAAGGCTAGCTGTGTGAATGTAGAGTCTTCCTGCATGCCAGTAGCATACCAAGGTCTAAATTCTTCAACAGAAATGCTGATATATTGTATGATTAGTAAAACTTGTCATGTGGGATATATACTGCCTTTTCAGGAATTCTGATTTAAAAGTCTGATTGGACTGAATTGATACCCATTCCTTGCTCAGTTAGCTGTTATCACGAAAATTAGAAACTTGTATACCTTGGAAAATATTTGCAAGTCAGTACCCTGGGAGCATCAATTATCACAATGTGGATAATGTTTTAGTTTGTGGATAGCAAGATTCATACCTGTAAGATATTGTGGCCCTTTAGAAAATTCCATAGATCCCTCCTTGGAAATATTTTGGGTGGATATTAAGGGAACAAAATGTCATACCACAGCAATTAACTTTCAGGCCTGATGTCAAAACATTGCATGATTTACCTGCAGGGAGCAATTAGCTAAGGGAGGCCCCTGCCACTCTAAATCAGTCATTCCTTTGTTCACTTGAAGGCAACCTTTATCTGCAGCAGCTATTTGAGAATAAGATATAATTAGCTCACGTCTCTCCACTGTAAAAGTATACAGAATTGAGCCAGCTTTGCCTGTTTGCTTGCCTTTTTCACGGCTTTGATAAGGTAATTTTATTGTGAATCTTTCACCATGAAGAAAAATATGACAGCATTTTGGACAGGTACAGCTACTTAGTGATTCAAGTGTAGTTATTCTCCCTTGCAACATATAAATTGAAATTGGACTTGACATCAAAACAGTTTAAGTACATTGATGGACCACAAGTGCAGTAAACAGTAGCTCACTCCTTTAGAATCATCTGACACCATGACTTTGTAGCTGTTTATATACAAGTGTCAGTCTTACACACCCACTGACCTAACTGAGCTACATGTGCCAAACTCATTGCAGTATTATATAACTAGGTCCTTGCTGGTTTAGCTTTAAATATTTTTATCCCATTACCTTTAATAGTCCAAGCTCAAATCTATTGTACAGGAAATCTCGAAAATCTGTCTTACCATCTGTGAACTGAGCAGGTTTAAAGTGCAATTTGCCAAGATAAATATTGTTGTCATTTTTGAGTAAAGCTTCACTTTAAAATACCCTGGATAAGTTATGCTTACATCAGAAAAGTCCTGACCGTGAATGGGTATTTTCAATAATATTTACACTTACCATGAGCTATTCCCAAAGCTAAATTATGTAAAATCCCAACGTATTTGCCACGCCTTTATAATATCTCCAGTAAATTCATGTTGCTGATATTTCATTCATTAATCAGTTGTCTACCTGCATATTGTTCATTGATGTTGTGCTGGTTTGGCACTGAAGCAACCCAAGAAAATGATTTTTTCTGAGGAGCAGCTAGGCTTCATCTATGTCTGACAAAAACCAATCAGTGATTGGTTTTGAGAACTGACAACTGGTTAAATCACAGAAAGAGATGAACACACCTCTGTGAGATTCACATTTTTAAATGAACAAACCCGAGGGAAGTTCTCTTTCCCTTCTGACCACAGTACTGGTAACACTGGTCCAGGCCCCTTTGCGTGGCCTGCGGGCCTGTCCGGGGCCTGGGGGCTGGGACTGGGGGCAGGCCAGGCCTGGGTCAGGCCGGGCAGGGGCAGAAAGGCTCTGAAGGAGGGCTCGGGAAGCCTGCAAGGCCCCGTTTTCTGCCAGGACCCCTGGTAGAAAGGGAGAGAGGAGGCCTGCATGGCTGATACAATATTAGTCTCCCCCCCCACCCCAGCAGGGGGGAAAGAGAGCTCGCGGCTCGTCAGAACCCTGCCCTGCCGCTGGCCTAGAGTGGCTCTGGGCGGCCGGACCTGCCTCGCTGCGGTGCCACAACCTGGGGGAGAGACAGCTAGGCCCCGTTTGGCAAGTCCCCCCCTTTGCCTGTTGGGCAGGGGGGAGGAAAGACCATCCACCTGCAGCTGGAATTCAATGTAGCAATCACCAGAAAACAGCCATGCAGCCAGAAAACCTACCACCACTTTCTGGCTGGGCCCTTACACTCCTATGCCCAACCCCAGCGTGGCCTTGAGAGACTATCATAAATAGCTCCAGCCCACCACCTGGAAGAGATCACAGGACTATCTGCTGCCCGGGCAAGGTATTAACTCTTTCACTGCCCAGAATGAGACTTGCAGATACTTTGTTCTCTCTCCTGTGTGAAAGAAGAGTACCAAGATGATGATGCGCACAGAAACACCATGAAAACACCAAGGTCAGACATAAGGAAGACTCAGGTTCCAGATGAGGGAAGGAGGAGTTGTGGACTGAAATTTTTCCCTTTTTAAGCTGTGGAGAAGAGACTCTTGTTTCCCTATAACACATAAAGATATATTATGGAGTGGATAAATGTTTTAACTGTAGATATGAGCAGAGGCATTGGTGCTAGAGTAAGCAGATGCTAAAATGGCTGTAATCCCATAAGTTTGAATAGAGAGGAGATGAAGATCCCTGCTGCTCTCCAGGGAAGAAGAAGAAAGACCTCTGTTTTCAAAGATGAAGAGAGTTTTTGTTTGAACTGTATAATCCTTAAAGTGTGCCTCATAAGTTGATATGGGCCTCAATAATGGTTGTGGGAAAACTGTTAGTCGAGGAAGGAATTTTTACAGTGTGATCACATTTCCATTCTCCCGGGCAGCTAGCTGATCACTGTTGCATCAAGGCCAGGAGAAATTTGTTTCCTGTGTAGAAATCTCCATAGACTGAAGAGAGAAGTCTCCTCTCCCAAGTAAATTGGTGAAAGACTATTTTTTTGAAGGTGATAAACTGACTGAATTGTTTCTCTACATTGTCAGTGGGAAAAGAAAAGGTGTGGGGGGGAGGATAAGTGTTCTCAAAGTTTTATTTTGATTTTTATTATTTTTCCTTATAGTTTCTAGTAATAAACGTCTTCTTTGTACCCTTTAAAGTTTGAGCCAGTTTTTCCTTCCTCCTAATCCTATCTTACATCAGGAAATGAGCAAATAATTCTAGTGGGTGCACTGGCGATTTGGCCAATATTAAAACCATGACATAAATTGGTGCGTTGGCCACGAAATTTCAAATTGGCGAACCAAAACCATTACAGATGTTTAACTGTTGTATGACAAATTTTTGGTAGCTTTCTTGTAACAATGGAGTCAAAATGAGTTAAATTCTTTTGTATCTGAAACTTTTAAAGGAACGCTCTCAACTCTGACTTTAGTTTTGTTAAATTTAAGTGATGTTCGGCTTACATTCTGGTAATTTGAAGTTCTGTTGCATTTAAATTCTAAGTTTAGGTTCTGGTAAATTTAAGTTCTGATAACGTCAAATTCCGTAAAGTTTAATTTCTGTTAAGTTTAAGTGTTGATAACTTTAAATGGAGTTAGGTGTTGTTCAGTTTAAATTCTGTTAAGTTCTGCTAAGCTCTATTAAGATTAATTTCTGTTCAGTTTCAGTAATGTTAACTTTATGTTCTGTTAGATGCACTTTTTGTTACGTTTGAGGTTAAGTTTCAGTGAAGTTAGGTTTAAGTTCTGTTGAAATATGCTCATTTAAATTACAAGATACATAATTTTTGTTATAGAGATGAGTGACGTGAAGTTTGAATGACAATAAGTTTAAGTTATGTTGAAACCTGCTCATTTCAATTACAAGATAAAGTTCTTTTGCTATAGAAATATGATGGAACTGACTGAAATAATTATAATGAGGAATTCGTAAGCAACTGTTTAAGAATATAAGATATATAAGATAATAAGTTGTGTAAAAAATATGTGAAGATGCAGTTTATAGAATCCTTAATTTGATTTAACATTCTATGGGTATAACTGTTCTCCATCAGTCAATTAATATAATAATTCATAACAATCTTTGCTGTTTTTTCTTCCATAGGTAGCACAGAAGAATGAGTAACAATTCCAAACTGTGGCTGTTATTAACTGTAAGCTGTTTAGTGCTTTCTTTCTTGCTTTTATTTTGCTTTGTCATATATGCATGGATGTGTGGAGGAATCTTATCTCGACTTCTTAGAACAGTTACTGTTGCTGTATTAATGATCCTGAATATGTTGTTAATGTAATAGCGTGAATTCACTGACTTTTCATAATGGGCATGTATTGGTTTGGTGCAGCCTGGTTTTTGGTAGCAGGGTGAAAGGAAACAGCAAAGCCTGGCACTGCGGAAAATTCCTGGGAAGCATGAAAGAAAGTAGATTACACACTATCTGAGACCAGGAAAGGTATCCTCTTTCTTCAAAGCCTGCAAACCTTGAGGAAACTAACAAACTGTCAGGCCAACTGATTTATTACAGGCCTGCAACCAGGTTGCGTGTGAAGGACTGAACAAAGATTCTCACACTAAGTGTATAAGTACTGTCTTAAATCTGCAATAAAAAGATTCATTTTGCTCTCAGCTTGAGTCTTGTTTTCATACACTATAAATGGCTCCCGATTCTACAGGGACTTCATTACTACTGATGTGATCCAGTCTGGTGGCATATCCTGATTGAATTAGGCATGCGTGTGTTCAGCTGATCACCAAGGAGCTCCTTTCATCGCTACCTATAGAACAGGTTAGCCTTTTGCGAACAGTTGGGCAGCATTTCTTATAATGGGGCAAGACGCAATGAAATCCCAAAAACTGCATAGACTGTTGTGCATCACCAGGGGACAGAGTTCTAAAGTCCAACTCCAAAGCCTCATCCTATTACTTATATGCATCAAACTATTTTGTCCCTGGGATCCATCAAATGGTTCCTATGATCTTAATGCTAAAAGGTCAGTAAAAGTTTACAGACTGAAGATAAAGGTTGTTACCTTAGGAGACTTTCCTTTCTTCCCCCTTCTCGCTTCATCCCCCCTCCCCCTTGTATTAAGAAAGAACATTGGGAAAAGGGATTGGTAGCTGACTAGCAAAGGTAGGGAGACGATGGAGGGGAAAGGGAAGTAGGAATTTGAGGGAACATAAAGAATGGGTAATAGGATTTGGGGGAACCCCAAGAGGAGTTTGACTTATTTTGTGGATGGGAAGAGGGGAAATTGGGAGGGAGGCAGGGAGGCAATAGGGATTGGGAGAAGGCACTCAAAGGAGTGTGACTTATCCATTTGAGAGGTCCTGCAAATATGGGAAGGGGCTTCTGGTTGCAGGAAGACTGGTAAGTGCTTTGTGCTGTCCCTGCTTTTGGGCTGCTGCTGAGGCTTGATGGCTGTTGGCTTTGGGCTTCATCTCTTTGGCAGTTGTGTGGGGACAACATCTTCCAGGACATGGGTAGTAGTTGCAGTTTGGTGCGTTTGCTGCCTTGCATGGGAACTCCACCAGGTCCCATGAGGTTGGCTGCTTGGGGGCCTTTTTTTCTTTGTACTATATCAAATTTCACAGTCTTTCCATCTCCTACACTGCGGAGATATTTCCTGGGGTTATTCTTCTTGATAGCAGTCTGATGGACAAACACATCTTCCTTGGTATCATTTCAGGTGATGAACCTGTATTTGTTTTTCACATTGAACCACTTCACTGTCCCCAAAACTTTCGTGGCAATGACCTTTTTACTTTTGCCTGTGAGTTTGTGTCCATGGCTGTGCTGCTGGACATGCTGGTGCTGGCAAGGCTGTCGCTGGCTGCTGCGCAGTTGCTGCTGTGGAAGGTAGGAGGCAGTGGGTGTGGACGGCTGGCTCGCACGGCTTGCCCCGCTCCCCCCTCCAGCAGCACAGGCGAGGGGGCAGCACAGCTGGCATGCAGGCGATGTGGCGTTTTGGTGATGGTGGCGTGGCTTGCAGGGCGGTGTGGCGCACTGGTGCTCACGGCGCAGTTGGCACTGTTGTGAGATGCGTGGAAGCTCCCAGGCCAGACCGGTGCCCTTAGCCCCAGTTTTGCTATTTGGCTTGGAGCTGGCTGGGTTGCTGAGGGCCGCCCCAGGGCGACCCCAGCCTGGGCAGCAGCAGCAGGGTAGCTGCATGTTTTCAGCATAAAAACAATTGCAAAATATCACGAGACGCTCACACGGTTCGGTGGCCAACACCAGGTGTTTATCTGTGTTTTCTTTCTACCTTTCCTTGTTTTGTCTCTGAGAAAGATCCCCAGCCTGGGAAAGATCCAGGCTGGAGTTGAGAAAAGTCAACAGTCTGGGAAAAAAACAGATTAGGTTTCTCCACGAGCCTTCAGCAATGTCCACAATGGGAAAGTGACCCAGCTGAATTAGAGGTAGAAAAACAAGTTATATAACCATTACATGTTCACATCGTGGTGTATGGTGGTTGGTTGGATTGCATTTGTTATGTTTTAAAACTATGTAACTGATAAAGACCTAACTGCTTAAAAAGGCCTGGTTTTTGCAATAAAGGGCTCTCTCTTGCACCTGCCTGGGGACTGCATTGCACGGCTTCCTAATAACTTGTTTTTCAAATCCTCTGCCAGCAAGCCTCCAGGGTAGTGCTTATCTCTCTTGATCCCATCAGGTGGTTTTACTGGGAAGCTTACCAGTAAGCCCTATCCCTGCAAGGAGGCACCATGTTATACCAGGTTATTCTCTGGCTGACAAGGAATGCAGAGGCTTTCAGATAGCATGGGGATTAATCCCAAATAAAATGTTCAAGAAGAAAATTACATTTATGAATGGAGGGAACTCATATCAGGTTACAAGGCTTTGTTGTTGGGTTGGGTTTTGTGGTTTTTTCTCTTCTAAACTTTATTTTATTTATGTTTAAGTATCTGTTAAATCCTGTTAACATGCTACAAATCTCTGTCTTACTAAAAAAAAGAATTTGGCATCTTTAAAAAGTACCTGGCCTATATCTGTGGCCAAATAAACCCCTCATGGACATGGAAGGGAGCAGATAAGGAAGGGAAAATCCACAGTAGGGAAGGCAGGGCAGAAGGAAGAAAAAATTGGATAGGGAACAAAAAAGAGGGGTAGGGAACAATTTTTTAAAAATGGGATAGGGAACAAAAAGCAGGATAGGGAACAACAAAAATAGGATGGGGAATAATAAAAAGAAATAGGGGACAAAAAAATGGGATAGGCAACAACCCTGCATCCAAGAGCAGGGAAGAAAGTGGCAATGCATAATTTCCACCCATTAATTACAGCAGACAGATGATTTCCACAGTAAAGAGGATACATGTGTACAGTTGGGGCAGGTGAAAGAGGAGGGAGTCACAATGAAAAGTAGGGCTGTAAGGAAAGGCATGCAGGGGGCTGCCTGGAGGGTTTGGCTGGCTGAGGCCGCCAAACCCAGTAAGATGTCCATCAGAGCAGGAAGGGCAGTTCACAAGTATTACACTCTGTCTGGCTACAAATCTTATTCTCTGACTACCCAGCCTAAGCGAATTAATAATATTATTAAAAGACAGATGAGAGATCAAAACAGCAGCTTGGAGAAACCTGGAAAGCCTCCTGAGAGCCAAGGATACCTGCACTATCTAGGGAAGAGTGACATTATAATAATAAGGTCAATTGGCGATAAGCCTTCTCAGTGCACACAGGCATGCGCGCGTTGGTTGCTGCCTTGCTAGAAAGTGGCAACATTCCTGAGGAGCTGAGAAACCCAACAGTGATATCCCAGGGGCTTCTAAAACTCTTCGCATAGAATGTAACATCAAATGGGTTTCAAGGTTGCTAAGCTGAGTGGGCTAAGTCTATGCTAAGTGTTTTATGTTGTACTAAATATTTTGCTAAAGTTCCTTGATTGTCTATAATTTGCCAGTAAACATTTGTGTAATTTTTACCTCTTGAGAATATCTGGTCAGTATCTTTCCCTTGCACCTACCCAGAGCAAAGGAACTTTGGTTTGCTCCCTTACATTTAAGTGTCCGGGGTGTTACACCACTCTACAAGTTTCCAGCTGCTGCCAGCAGCTCACCACTGGCCCCAGTCCAGCCACACATTGCTTGGAGGGACACAGCCTGCTCCATGAGTTCCAGTCACTGAGGGGGTTGACCCTGCAACTGCTGGGAAGTTTCTTCCAGTGTTTTGGGAGCATTGACTCCTTCCAAATAAAAAATAGTTTTTCCAGGTTTTGTTTATTGAGGGGAAGGGAGTTCCGGACCCGCAGAGACTTGGCTGCCGTGTTGTTTTTCCTTTGTTCTCTCTCTCGGCCAGGTGGTCCAGAGAAGGGGCTTCTCCCCATCTTTTCTTTGTCTTCTGGGCTACACGGACTGCCCCAGCAGCTACCATCTTGTTTTCTTTGTCCCTGAGGGGGCACATGGCTCAGCACCTTTGTATCTAGTGGTTATTGCTTTCTTTTTTAGTAAGCTGTTATTTTTTCACTTGTATCTTCTTGCATTTGTCTCTTGAAAACTAAGGGGAGGTAACTTATTTAGGAATCTACACCCCATAAATTGTCTTAAACCAAGACACTGATCCAAGTTAAACCCAATCTTCACACAAGAACATCCTACAGACTCGACTGTACCTCTACATACTTCATGGAACCATGAAGTTCCTGCAGTCACTACAGTTCACTAGCAAAACAAAAACAAACAAAAAAAAAAAAAGGCAGTTCCCTTTAGATACACACAAGCAGTTTTGCATACTCCTAGGTCCTGCAAAAGACCTCATGCATGATGTTCACATTCAGCCTGCAAACTCCTCTCATTAGCTTCCCAATCAATGCTCTCATTTGGTTATGTGATTTGACCTCCCTCCAGCACATTAAAAACCAATGGCTACAGTTTCTCACGTACTTTTAAACCAAGTTCACTGCTTTTTTGTTAAAATAATTGGCTGATCAAACCCATTTCTTCCAAGATGACATTCCTCCTAATGTTTTAATCAATAGACAGAGATGCTCATAAGAGAGCGAACATGGCCTCAGCTGAGTGTAGGTGCTGTGAGAACAAGGCTACAGCTTTTCATTCATGTCACTGGATGATGTGGAAGAGACATGAGAAGAGAGGAGCTGGAAGTACATGATGGATGTGTTGTTGGGGACTGGGTTTTCTTTCCTTTTCTTTCCTTGTTACTTGTGGAATTTTTTCCCATTTATTTGCTAAGAAGCACTGATGGCCGGGTGCTTGAGATGGTGGGAAGGGGGAACTCCTCTGGTTTTTGGGAGTTTTCTCTAGGAGGGGCAGAGATACCACAATGAGATTAGAAGCAGGTAAAGGACAGGGGCTGGGGCAGTTGCAGATCTTTTTGCTGTCACTCTCTGGCATCAGAGAAGCATGGCCAGGCTGTTGCTTACTGAGTGGAGAATTCACCGGCACCTGAGGGACCTATCACCATCTGCTCATGTGCCCCGGGTATCCTGAACTTTGCCTCTCCCTGCCCTACTCAGAGCCAGGCTGCCACTGGCGCACCACTGCTGTTTCTTTGGTATTGCTCTGGGTTTCTCCATGCGGTAGTCCATACCCTCCTGCCTTCCCAGGACATTCCACGGCTACCACTGCAGAACTCCTGATGCATCTCATCCACCACTCCGGGACTTTTGTTCATTTTTGCCGGCTGTGACAGCAACTGCACCAAAGGGGAAAGTGCCTGCGGCCAAGAGGACTGTCACTGGGTCCCTGGTTCTGTTTCTTGTTAATGCCATAGTTATTGTTGGTTTGTTTGTCTTATTATACATACTAGTAAAGACCTGTTATTCCTATCCTCATATCTTTGCCTGAGAGCCCCTTAATTTCTAAATTATAATAATTCGGAGGGAGGGGGTTTACATTCTCCATTCCAAGGGAGACTAAGGCCTTCCCTAGCAGACACCTGTCTTTCAAACGAAGACATGTGTCTACTGTCATCAAGTGGATAAACAGACAGAATTACTGAAATAAGTGGAAAATTATATTCTTATGCTAATTAGCCTATGAAGAGGAGATGAAGGCTTTACTGGCTTACACTTCCTATCAAGCTCAGTGTAACTTATAGACATGTGGAAAAGGTCAGAAAGCATTAAGGGATAGGGACAACTCACCAACAGATCTACCTCTTGACATCCAGTTAGAAGGATCCCAGAGTCACATCACCGGATGCTCTACAACCACCACACTGGTTAACTAATGGCCTCTGACAGGTTCATGATTTTGTTGGATTTCTTAAAAGAAAAAAAAGAATAAACACGAGAAAGCCAAACCAAGTTGGGTTACTGAAGCTTTTCTTGGTGAACTTCAGACTTCCCAGCACACCTTATTTCTTTATGCAAATATTCACCTTGGCTGTTAAATTTCTACAACTCTTCAATTACAAGCTTTCATGACATCAGCCATCACCTTATCATGACTCAAGTTTAAAGCACTTCCAATAAAACTTGACTGTAATGCCTGAAGCAAGTGTAAAGGGAGGCGCTCAAGGAAAACCTTAGCTAAGCTAGCAAGGGATGACTACGAAAACCAGAACATGGGAAAGGCTGTCACTTTCTCTCCCAAAGTCCTAAATAGAAAAGAGCATAAGGAAAATCATTCTCCAATCTGACAAAAAAGGAAGATAATCCACAGTTTAAAAAAATGAAAAATGAAAGTGCATATAGTGACAATAGAAGGGGAAGGGATAGAAAAGGCAGCCTTGTGCTGCAGATGTAATGGGAAAGGCTGTCAGCAGCAGGGAGGGGCAGAGCATCATCCCCAGCTCCTTTGAGAACTGAAGGTTCACCAAACACAGCAGCTCCAGCTTCAAGGCAAGTTCCTGGACCATGGATGATGCTGGAAAGTCACTGCACTGCTGCCTCATCTCCTCCAGGTGAAACAGTCAGTCAAGACCTTGGTCTCAACAGGAAACTGCAGCAAGCCTGGATACAGCCTGGCCAAGATTTTGAGAACAGATTTTGTCCAGTCTTCAGTCTGCACATGCTCTATGTGAGCTTGGTGGTAGCACACAAAATGCCATTATTAAGAGCAGGAACAATATAATACCTGATTATCCATCCCAGCAGGTATGCGGTGAGGCTAAGCTCAAGGCTTTTTTGAAAAGCCTTTTGAACTGCAGGATACCAGTACAGGCAGGAGACTCTGGGGAGAAAGCAACCACTAGCTTTTCACTGCAACCTTGGTGGTCACGCACAAGCACAAAGTCCCGGGACAACAGCACGGCAGCAGAGAATAGTTTGGGTTGGAAGGGACCTTTAAAAGTCATCTAGCATAATTTCATCACACCCTCCCTGGCAGCATCCCTGGGGCCAGCTCCTCTTCCCCATGTTCAAGACAATTTAGGTTATTCCTTAAAGAAAATGTAGTGATTTACTAAAGGTGCTTCTGAGTTAACTGATCTGCTTGCACACAGACAGATAATATTTAAGCTCACAGTTTTTGCAGACTCTCCTTGGAGGCAAGAAGAAATCTGCATTTCACTTTCCCACCCTCTTTCTTACAGCCTGTAATTTCTTATCTTTCAGACCTGCAGTCCTCTGTCAAATTTGGCTGAAATTAGTCCCTGGGTTAAAAAAGCTTCCAGAGGAATAGCAAGTGGCAGCCAATCTGAGTTACATAAGCTTAATTTCTGTTAATTAAAAAAAAAAAAAGTAAGCACAGAAACAGTAAATAAAATTTTCACCCAATGTAATGAAAATAGATATTAAATAAACAATGTGCAAATATCCTTTTTCAGAGCCAGTTCTGAGAAAGATGATGTGTGCTTCACAGATCCTCTGAAACTCAGGAAGGAGAGAGAGAGATCAGCACCCTGGGGTGAATCTTTGCATTAAAAGCATCCTGGCAGGGAGGAATGTTGCAGTTCTGCCGACAACTAAGTGCTCCACAGGGTTACAATGCCCTGCCCACCACTGATGCTGCTCTGAGCACCTGCAAAGGCAAGAAAAAACACTCCTCTACCTGCACCAGGTCAGCACGGGGATGGACAGAGCATGGATGCAGAAAGGGATGGAAAACCCTCTGTTCACCAGAAGAACTTTCCAGAAGTGCGTGTTTCATTGTGGAGCTGCCATAAGGATGCAAGAATCTGCTGGTCTCAAAAGAAGGGGAAAAAAATGTTGGAAAAAGCTATTCATCACCTCATCACAGATGGTTCCTTGAAGCTCTTCATCCCCATCCATGGCCTCCTCTTCCTTTACAGGCATCTCTAGCTATCATGGTGAGACCCCATGGACACTGAAAACTCCAAGTCACTCTCAATAATGAAATATGCACGTGGCAAGAAAAATAAAGAAATAAATTTCAAAAGCACTCCCCGCCTTTGTGTCCTGCTGCAAAACCTCCAGTTCTAAAAATTATTGCTGCAAGTTGTAGAATCATCAGCCTGGCTTCCTGAGCTAGAGAAAAATGTAATCAAAGATGTCTCCAAGGCATTTGCCCAGCTGGGAATATGCCCTGATTTAAGAGAATGCAGCTCTCGTGGGTGCCGTCATCCTCCCCCGTCTCCTCCCACCATGCAAAGCAAAGGATATGGGAATACAGCTGGAGAACAAGACTCAGAGCACTGCTCAACTCATGACTGAAGTAGATATGCTAAGTCTAGTGGGCCACAAGCCCCGGCAAGTCAAGGCAGAACACTGAATGAGGAAGCAAAAGGTGTGCTTGGCATGCTTTAAGATAAATCATGCAAGACCGTACGTGCCTGTGCAGGTCTGTACAGGTCTGTGCAAAAGCTCTGTGCAGGGCTCTGATTAAGTAATTTTACTCAGAAATACCAATCGTGTGATTGTTGCTGTTTTCAGCTATAGCTGGATAAGTATAAAAACTGATTTGTAGAATCAATAAATTGGCTTTTTGCATCCACGCAATGAGCCCCATCTTGTCAGTTGCCCAACAAAAGACCACCTTAAACATAAAACATTTCTCTATTATTAAACTCCAGCTGACAACCACAGCACAACCACAATCCTTACTGCTTTCTTTTCCTCTCTTGCCCAGGAATCCAACATGGTATTTTTGACAATACATTATTAAAATCCCCTCTGGCTTCATTGCAGTTGGACATGGCATCCAGGAGCCCTCCGGCTCAGGGGGTTTGCTTCTGGTTGGGTGGGTTGTGCAGGGAGATGCCAGCACCCAAAAGCAAATCAGCATTTACAGACTACTGCTTTGGGCTGGCTTGGTAGGACCTAGACTATACCATAGTCCCACTTGGAGCGCACACTTCTCTGCAGAACAAAAAAATCCTTTAAAATACACCCCAGGATTATTAATGCAAGATCACCCATTAGCAAACACTAAGATGTGTTTTCACAGACATGAACATCCTTCAAAGTCCTCTGCAGAAGATGATGGCCCTAAAATAGTGCCTCCATGGACCATGTAGCAGAAGGATCAGCTTGCAGTCACAGACACAAGTGAGCCCAGCTGTGCAAAGCAGCTGCCCCAGCCCCGACTCACCCAAGGTTATGTCATCTGTGACCAGCTCCAGGCCAGCTGGCAAAGCTTTAGCTTTGCAAAGGAAATGCTCAGTGCTTGGGACAGCCATGACCCCTGAATTATCTACAATGCAATTCTGTTCTAGCTTGAAAATTTGTGCTTGCAAAGACAGACTTGTGAAACAATCAAACAATGCAAAACAATTGAGATTGTACATACTTATTTGCAGAAGACCTCAGTGCTAGCTTGGGGATGGACTGGGTGCCCTCCCTGCCATGTGGCACAGCACACCTGATAGCAGAGACCTGGGCTGTTGTAGCATATTACACTGCTATGTTGCAGTCTCTCAAGTCACCCTTCCCACATCAACCCAACTGCTCACCTCCCATGCCAGCGATCACCCAACACAATCAGTAGCAGAGGGATAGCAACAGCTTGGTTGTGAACACCAACTTCTCCCAAGCTTCTCTGAAGGTCCCAGTGAACACAAGCCAAGCAACACAGCTCCTCCAGGATTTCATAAGTTCAAAAGCACTTTTCAGAATTAGTTATGAACTACATTAATGGCTCCCCATCACAGGTGGCTGGGGAAGCTGGTTGCAGTTGTGTCTCCCTGTAGTGTCTGCTCCAGCATGGGGCAGGCTCCAGTGGTGGCAAACCCTTCCCAGGTCAGCACAGGCTGTACAAACTAGTCCCAGTGAGCCAGGCCAGCTCCAGAGGAAGGGGGAAGGTTGGTTGTTTTATTTTGCATTAAGGCAAATTAAAATTGCTGGTGAGAAATGAGAAGCTTGTGGAAGCCCACATGCATCCTCAGATCACCCAGGCATGACATGACACTAAGGGATGAAGCACACCACACAGCCACCCAGCTCTGCTCCTCATCTCAGGGACATTCCCATCATGGACATGTCATCCCATCCATAACCCTTTCCATCTTGCCACTTGAGAGATGTAGAAGACTTCTGCCACCACCCAGCAGCATGGTGGAAGAAGATGAAGCTGAGCCAGTGCTGGTGGCCACAGAGGAGCTGGTGGCTACAGAGGAGATGCCCTCAAAAAATGGCTACACATTATGAAATACTCCTGTGGTGGGCTCCTAGCCGACAGGTATGGCAGGATTTGGTCCTGCAGAGATAACAGAGGCAGAAGTTTAAGTAGTATCACCACAGTTTCTCCTACCACCTAAGAAAGCAGGTTTTTTCTTCTCCTGTACCACAACTGTTACATGCCTGGAGGACAGAGGAGGCCAAGGATTGTCTCTATAGAAGAGTAGATAGGAGTAGTGACTTTTTTGAAGTAAGCACAAGACCACTCCTAGTCAAGCTGTGGTCCCTAAAGCCTCAGAAGCCCATAGACTGCCTCAAAGGCGTTGCCAAAGCTAACTCAAAACAACAAAGATCTCAAATCCATTATTTTCCATAACAAATTTTTCACAATCCACCCACGATAGAGACACCATCCCCATTCCTGGCCACTGTTGAAGTACCTCTACATTGCAGAAGCCTGACCATGGCACAGCCCAAAATAGATGTGGAAGAAACAAAACCTCTCTTTTCAGCAGGAAAGTTGATGGTTAAATGCACAAAAGTTTGAGAACATCCAATGTCATTTCCATTTCAGTCTGAACCAAGGAAGAAACATATTTTTCTAAGGATCACTAGCAAGGCATCTATGTTGTAAATGAAAAAAAAAATAAATATATATATATATGCGTGCACACACATATATAAATAAATAAAAATAAAATAGCCAGGGCCTCAAACAAACAGAAAATTATTGGTTAGCTACAGTAGGGCTTCATTTTGGATGACTCTGTAACGTGCTAATTATACTCAGGTAGCAGAACTGTACCTTCTCCAAGAAGTTTCAGAAGAACATTCCAAGGCTCATCCAGAAGACTCAATGCTTCCAGATTTTCAAGATAGGAAGAGTTGTCCTTTTCCCAACTTGATGTAGACTATGAGTTACCCCAAACAGAGCACCACACTGTTAACTTTGAAACTTAACAATGGCATGAGAAATGTAAATGTATCAATACTTCTACAAAACATAAAAACAGTGAAATAATTAACAATATTTAATTGCTCCATTGAAATAGTCAGGCAATATGCTAAATGTGCCCCAAAGAGCTCCTGAAAGAGCTCTTGTCTCAGGGTGATTTTATGATGATACTCTATTCCCTGATCGTCTACTCTATGCCCAGAAATGGTTGCTGTAGCATTAAGGTGGGTCCAGGGGAAGGAGGGGGAGCCTCGGGGCTTTCTGGCAGGCTTTTTTCAAAGCTTCACTCCCCAGGCTTCTGTGGCGCTTTAGACTGAGTGTTTGTTTTTTTTGCTTAGCTAGCTTGGGGTTTTGTTAGATTAGGCAAGAAGTGGTTATTTTTTCCTTTCCCTGGCCTCAGAGACTGTGACAGCAATCCTTTAGCAGCTTTTTTCCTGAACTGGATGGTTTGGTATTGGTCCAAGATCACAGAGAAAAATCAACTGGAGAAGAATCGGCCGGGGACCGGCGGGAAAACATGGGGCCGCTCACTTTCGGCCCCAGACCTTGGAAAAGCCGAACCAACGAGAGAAAAGGACACCAAATCCACCTTCTTCATCTGCTGTGAAGAGGGGAACAACACCAGAGATTCACCAGGTTCTCATCTGTTTTCCCGAGTGGCTGCATGAACCTTTTGTTTGTTTTTTTTTCCTTGAGACACAGGAGCCAATGTTATTTTTTTCCATGCCATGTGGGCACTATGACAATAAATGGTTGGGTTTTTTCACTTTCATCCACTAATATTCATCTCTTATTGGCAGAAAAGGATTGTTGAAACCCTTTTTTTTAGAAGAAACACATTCCAGAGTGTTTTTCCCCTAAACTTGTCTCTAAACTGAGACACTCATCTGCTACCCCTAGCTTCCTTAGCATCTTAAGGTGACTTTATGATGCTTGTATCCCAAATCATCTGTTCTGTTAGTGCTAAATATTGAGTTCTGCAGCTTTAAAACTGGTTTCAAAAGTGAAATAAAAAAGAAAAAGTGCAGAGTTTTTTATCAAAAACTGCACTTGCTCCCCCACATCCTTCACACAAACTGTGTTGTCTGCAGTAGACAGCAAAAAAGAGCTCTCCTTTGCTCTGAGTTAGTTTTTCCAGCTAGCTGAAGCAAAAAAACTCCCTATAGTTTCTTTTTTTTTTTTCTTGAAAATGTTCAAACCTGCTCTGAACTAAAAGCCCAAAAAAGTAGCAGGAACTCACACCTGTAGCCCACCAGGCCTGGCCTGGGCCACAGCATTTCCCAGCACAGGAAAAACTAACAGACTCAGTGAGCCAAGCTACAACCCACGAAAGAAACTCTCCTGAATTTGTCATCTCTCCAAAGCAGCAAGAAGTTTTACTATTTAATATTATTCATTTTTGTGCTGAAAAGTGCTTTGCCTGTTAAATAAATAGGGTTTTTTTTCCACTTCTCTCCGAGAAAATATTTCCCCAAACCAGTTTGGGGAAGGACTGCTTAAATCTGTTTCCTAAAAGGCCCCCATTCAAAAGTTTCCTCCCAAATTTGCCCTAAACCAAGACACTTGGAAATCATAGGGTCTTGCTATATTTTTAGCTATAGCTCCTTACAAATACACAAGACCCCAAAGACTCACTTGAGCAGCAAGAACATGAAATTAAATGAGGTCCTGGAGGGTTTTCTTGCTGCCCTGCAGAGACCAGCAAACAAAAACTCAGTCAGTGATAATTACCACAATTTCATACCACTCCTGCTGGGTAAAGACCAAGCAGCAGCAAGGATGAAAACAGGAAAAAGGAGAGAGACCCAAAATGAAATGGGAGAATCAGCATAGCAAAATTTGTCCTCACCAGGAGATCCTGGTAGAGTGAACTCAAGGGAGCACTTCATCCCGAAATGAAGATGCTGTGAGAGCAAAAGAGTATTTTTCTCATTCAAGATCAAGTGTTAAAGGAGAGACATCTAAAGATAAAGCTCAACACCTTGTCAATTCCCCTTCCATGGTTTGGATCAAGGGCTACCAAGTATCAAGTATGTTTTCATGCTTTACACATTATTTTTCACTCCTCTCAGGAACCCTGCATAGACCACTCCCATCCTATTTGTGGATGAGGTTGACTCAGCTATGGAAATGAAAGTGTCAAACCGAGCTAAACCCCTCAGGAAGCTCACTCCTCTCCCAAATCCCATTGCAAAGGCAAAGCTGATGTTTAATTCATCTCCATGGTTTCTCCAGTCTCCCATCAGCAGGGGAGCTTCTGGGTGCCAGACTTAACTCTCCAGCTCACCTGAGACAAATCATTTCCCCACATCACTTTCACGTTCAACATCCAACCACTGGTCCTCTGCTTTCCTTTAAAAGCAACCTGAGATATTCAAAATTGTTTTAAAAAATACTTCCTAAGAGCTAGACAAGTTCAACAAGACACTAACCACAACACCTCAATTTCAGAGCCCTCTGGTACAGTATCCAGATCGCAAGAAGGGCTCAGATAGAGCTCAGAAGGAAAGAGCATCACATACAAGCACAGCCTGAACTTCCTCAGACGCCACTTATCTTGTTACCAGATGATAAATTGTCTACACCTGGTAAGCTAACACAATTCTTGTTCTACCAAAACCACTGGCCTATGGAATTGTACAATGCCCATTGTGTAAGGAGAACTGGAAGTTCACCATCCCCAGTGCCCTGCCAACTCAACCAGGTCTGTCACTGTCTGAGGGTCTCCTTAGGCGTGAGACCTCCTCAGAAAGGACATGCAGGTGATTTTGGATTCAAGGCTTCCCTGAAGTCACCGGCGAGAGACTGCTCCGAGATGACCTTCTGTTGTTTCAAGGCTCTTTATATTATCTTATCTACAAAGTGTCCCAGCCAGGCCGACACAGGTCCGCTCTACACAGCGACCATGACAAAAGTGCCATCTGGGAGGCAGAGCCATATCTTTTATATCCCAAACTACGTCTTCTATATTTACAATTACTTCCCTGTGGGAGCCCAGAGTAGTCCTCTGGCCTCCTTGGGGGTCTCAAAACCCCCCTGGCAAGGGTCTCAAAGACCCCTGAGTGAGACCCTGGTGTCTCAGGCACTGAATTCAAACCCCTGAGGGAAATTACCAACACAGAGGGAATGGAAACAAGCCACCAAAATTAGTAAAGTGTAAATTAGGTTGTTAGAACGTAGATAAATAGACCTTTAGTAATGTTTGTGATAAGACACACGTGGCCAAGATGGAAGATTTGGGGGTGTGGATACCTCTTCCTCCTTCTTCTCTGTGTCATCCATGCTGGGTGACACGCTGGCACTTTTAGATTGGACGGGGTTAGAGCTGGACTGTTTAATAAGACTGCATTGTATTGGAAAATAATTGCAAATACCTAGTACGTAATTTAGACTATATAAAATAAGTCCTGCCTTTCTTAGGCAGATTCTACCTTGGACGTCTAGCGAGCAGACTGCTGCTCGCTGGACAAAGCATTCCTGAGATAAGGAAGAATAAACAACCATGAAAGTCTCTGAAAACAGTCTCCTGCAGTCTCTCTTCGGCGGCTTCGGGGAAAAAACAGGATGGAAACCACCTTTATGTCCTCCTGAGGTGATCTCAAGGCTAAGGAGACACCTCCGGATGTGACACTTCCCAATGCCATGCAATCTCATTACAATGTCCAGTTCTTTCCCCATCCAATCTATGGCTCTCAGGATGCAACCCCAACATGGATGACATGAAGGAGAAGAAGGAAGAAGCCCACCACACCCAGAATCCTCCATCGTGACCACATGGCCCTTAATATAAACAATCGAAAAACCTACTCATTCTACATCCTAACACTCTAATTTACATTTTGCTTATTTTCAGGGCTTGCATCTCTTCCCTCAGTGTTGGTAAATTTTCCCAAGGAGCTAAATCCAGCCCCTGGGGCTCTTGGACGTCACTCGGAGGTCTCAGAGGGGTCTGCCAAGGGGGTCCTTGCATCCCCAGAGGAGCCAGGGGAGTACCCTGGACTCCCACAAGGTCGACTGGAACACTGGGGTCCCCAACCACCAGGGAGACCCCCAGGACAGAAGAATGCAGGGAAGGGGAAATATGTTAATGATTTTGGGGAAATTATTACCATATGTATGTTTAGTCCAAGACAATCAATGAATATGTATGTAGAATACAGTATATAAACAGAAACTTTCCTGTACCCAGTATTCATGGCTTTGGGAGGAGCCATCCCCCCCATGCATCTGGCCAAATAAAGAATGCCTGCTTCTTAATGCTGCATTGGTGTTAAGGAGTTTATTTTACTGAATTTTAGGTAACAATCTCTCTGCCAAAGATAACACACTTAAAGCAGGGAAACCACAACCTACACATTTTACCCAAGGCTTGAGAGAATAAAATCTAGTGCAAGGTTTTGTTCTTGGACCTCAGAATCATCTATGGCACAGTAAAGCCTTTACAATCCTTATGGGGAAAAATAATGTGTATCAACACAATAAAATGTTTTTTTTTCACTCACTGGAGATAGTGTGAATATTTGCTTGTCAGGGTCACATAAGCTGCAAGGGGAGTTGTGGGGAGTTAGGGATTTGCGTACGGAAGATATCGGGTTGTGACGGACAGCCAGGGACACTTCTTCCCCCCACCCCCTGTGGTCAGATCCCAGCTCTGTACCTGGCCACACCCGGCCGGACATGAGCTAAGGGAAATGACACAGAGATAGCCCACCATAAAAACCCCTGTGACCCCTCAATAAACGCCATTTGCTGTCTGCCATATTGGTGTCTTTGAGCACATGGACCGAATGGCTCGTTGTTAGAGCCGCCGTGCCGGGCTGGAACCAGGTCGCCAATGCAACAAGTGGTGCCGAAACCCGGGAACGCGAGAAACTGCCTGGGATTCGGGGATCGCCTGGACGAGCACCGGCGGCCACACAGCTGGACTTGTGTGGCGTGGGGAGACGTCCCCGGACCAGCGTGGACCATGGAGGCCCTTGCTAAGGTCGTGAGTGAAATCCACGCACAGTGGGGTTTAAATTGTAAGCTTAATGATTTCTCTCTCGCAGTGCCGAGACTTATAAAGATCGGGGCTATAGAGAGCCCGGTAGATATTCTCCATCCGGAGATATGGGGTAAATGCACAAACGCCCTGGCTGAGGACACCATGTCCTCCGGCTCAGGGAAAGCACTTAAAGCATGGGGGAAAGTTATCCGGGCTCTGCAAACTGCCCGGCAAGAACAGGAGACTTGGAGGGCCGCGTGGAATTGTTTATTAGCTACGCCGCAGCTGGGGATCGGGGCGGCTACGCAAACCGTGGAAGGGTTCGAGTCGGGCAGCCACGCGGACGCGGGGACCTTGGATCCACCCCCGCGGCCCGCGAGCCGGGACTCACCAGAAGCGGAGGAGGGGGAGCACGCGCGGGCATTGTGGCAGGGGCTAGCAGAGGAGGCGCGGAACGCTGCTATAATATCAGAAATACAAGCGGCGGAGGAGAAAAAACCTCTTCCATATGCATTTGAACATGGCGCCGAACCGCGTGGTCAGGATTGGAGCAAGAGCTCGGGGGGCGGGGCCGCAGAAGGCTCGCTGAATGGCGCGAGAGTAGGCAAGCAGGGAGGAGGGGCGGCCCCCGGGACGGAGCGTCAGACCAATCAGAGAGCTCATTTTAGAGCAGATCCGTATAAGGCAAGAACCTCCCCCAGCAGGAGGCGGGGGGAGCGCAGGGGGAGGGAACGGCCCGGCCCCCGGGAGGAGGGGCGGAGGCGAGGGCGGAGCCCTAGGAAAAGGCTCGGCAGCCCGGAAGCGTCCAGTCAGTCGACTTCCGGCTGTGACTCTGACTCCAGCTGGGATAGCTGGTCGGAGAAATGGTCGGACGCCGAATCGGACACCGACTGGGGATTTAACAAAAAGGGTGCCGCGGCTTACAGAACCGCTAGCCGCAACCCTCCGGCGTGGGTTAAGGCGGTGCCAAGGAAAGACCGCACTCCACTCACGGACTGGAGAAAAATTAAAATAGCATGCGCGGAGTGGGCGCCATCCGCCGCGCTCGTGTTCCCGGTCCGGGTTGGGGGGGCGGACGGGAACCAACGAACCTACTCGCCGGTAAATCCGAAAGACGTACAGGCTATCGTAAAAGCGGTTGCAGATAAGGGAATTAATTCTGCCATGGTTTCCACACTTGTGGATAGCGTTTTCGGAGGTGACGATATGCTTCCCTTTGATATCAAACAGACTTGCAGGTTAATCTTTGATGGGGCGGGGATGATCGTTTTTAAGCAAGAATGGGAGGATAACTGTGCAAAGCAGCTAGCCCTGGTAACGGGGGAAAACCATCCACTGCACGGCTCCAGCTTACAGAGGCTAATGGGCAGAGACGCGACTATGATTACCCCACAAGCACAGGCAGAGGGTCTGCGGGCCCATGAGGTCATGACAACAACCCGTGCTGCCAGAGAAGCCATCCGTACTGTTTCTAAGGTACTAGCTAAACAGTCGCCTTGGTCCACCATAAAGCAAAGTGAGAGTGAGAGCTTCACTCAGTTTGTGGACCGGCTCCAAGCAGCAGTAGACTCCTCTTCATTACCTTCAGAGGCGAAAGGCCCTGTGGTAGCCGACTGCCTGAGGCAGCAATGCAATTCAACCACCAAGGACATTTTAAGATCACTGCCACCTGGGTCCAATGTCGCAACCATGATCAGGCACGTTGTAAAGGAGGAACACCTAGCTCCCATCCAGGCAGCGGTTCGCACTGCAATAACCAGCGTGATGGCATGCTTCAAGTGCGGCCAGGCAGGCCACGTAGCAGTAAACTGCCCCCAGCCAGGACACCCACCTGCAGCTGCTCCACCACGCCAGGGAAAGCCTAGGGGACCGTGCTGGGCATGTGGGAAGAAGGGGCATTTAGCTAAGGAATGCAGATCCAAGCCGCAGGGAAACGGGAAGGGGAGGGGGCAGCCGGGCCGCGCCCAGCCCCCTCCCTCCTGGAACACAAAGCGGCCCAGCTGCAGCAACCCTCAATGGGGCACGGGGCCTCCATGCCCATTACCCCCTCAGGAATTGGCCAACTTTATCGCCCAACAAGTAGCACAATCAAACCCACCTGCACCTCAGGAAAACCCACAACAGCTCCCTGGGGTCGAGGCCCCTGGGTGGCCTTGGCCATGAAAGCACATGCGAGACCCATGGGTGGCCTTTGCTGTGAAGATAGGCAGGCACCCACTGATCGTGTGGGCAGAGTGTCGTCTCCACAACAGCTCCGACGACACGGCTATCTGCCTTCCCTTCTGGGTGGACACGGGATCAGACGTCACTGTCATCCCAGACATACACTGGCCTCTACCGTGGAAGCTAAAAGAAGCCCCCAGGGTGAGCGGAGTTGGAGGAGAATCCCAGGCCTTCAAAAGCACCCGGCTAATAGCAATAACACTCTGCACTGAGAGAGGGCCAGGAAGGACCATCACCCTTACGACGTACGTTATGTCGGGATGTCCACCCTTGCTGGGGAGAGATGCCCTAGCCCAGCTGGACGTTAGGTTGACAAATTTATTCTAAGGGCCACTGTTGTATACCCGCAATTGCCCATCAAACTAACTTGGAAATCAGTTGACCCCGTGTTTATTGAACAGTGGCCCTTATCCAAGCCTCGAATGACTGCACTCCTAGAGCTGGTTGGCCGCGAGCTACACAAGAATCACATAGAACCCTCCACGAGCCCATGGAACACCCCAATCTTCGTAATACCCAAACGATCTGGAGAAGGCTTTCGTCTCTTGCACGACCTGCGGGAAGTGAACAAGAGAATCCAGCCGATGGGCCCAGTACAGACTTTGCTGCCCATGAACTCAATGATACCGAGAGGACAACCCTGCGCAGTGCTGGACATCAAAGACTGCTTCTTTTCTATCCCTCTGCACGAAGACGACAAGGAGCGGTTCGCCTTTTCCATCGTCTTTCCAAACAGCCAGCGGCCTAACCTACGCTTTCAATGGAGAATGCTACCCCAAGGCATGATCAACTCCCCTACCATCTGCCAGATCACAGTAGACCGAGCGCTAGCACCAGTCCGGCAGAGCCATCCAACAGTGACCATCCTGCAATATATGGACGATATCCTGATTGCCGCACCGTCGACAAGACAGGTGGACCAGCTGATATCAACCATCTCCGAAACCCTAAAGAGAAATGGCTTTGAAATAGCGAGCGCTAAAATAAAGAAGGGACCATGCGTGACCTTCCTTGGAGTGGGAATCACAAGCTCCTACATAACCCCTCCCCAGATAAAAATCCGCCGAGACATCAACACGCTCCATGACGTGCAGCAGCTGGTAGGATCCTTACAGTGGCTTCGCAACATCATCCTGATTCCTCCCGAGGTCATGGACCCTCTAAACGACCTCTTGAAAGGAAGGAACCCATGGGAGCAGAAGACCCTGACACCAGAAGCGATAAGCTCGCTCAACTTCATCGAACACCAGATGTCAGTGAGCACACTCGCCAGATGGGATCCACGTGCACCGGTCGATCTGTATGTCCACTTCACAAAAAAGGGGGGAGTGGGAGCCTTAGCCCAAGGACCCCCTGACAAAGCCCAACCAATACAATGGGTGGTCTTGGGGAAACCTTCACGTGCCTTTTCCCCGGGAGTCGAGTGCCTCAGCAGCCTCATCATGAAAGGCAGGAAACTTGCTCTAAGACATCTGGGCATCGAGCCTGCCAAGATATACTTGCCCTTCCGCAAACAGCTCTCTGCACAGTCAACAACAATATCCGAATACCTGGCCATGGCCCTTGCAGGCTTCGGAGGAGAGATTCGCTACGCAGCAAAACCCCCTTGGACTCGGCTGCTCACGGTCGTCAACATCAACCTCCCACCCAAGGTAATCGACCGACCGCAGGCAGGACCAACCGTCTTTACGGACGCATCGTCACGGACCTCCACCGCAGCGGCAGTATGGCAGTCAGGAGAACAATGGCAATGCGTCAAGACAACCGACCCCACGCTGTCAGTCCAACAACTAGAAGCAGCAGCAGTAGTGCTGGCGTGCGGACTGTTCCCAGAAGAACACCTTAACATTGTGACTGACTCCATATTTGTGGCCAAGCTCTGCCTAGCCATGTCCGGACCAGGTGTGTCAGTGTCCACAGTGGCAACGATGCTAGAAGAAGCACTCTATTCACGGAAAGGCACCATATCAGTCATCCACGTCAACAGCCATGACCCGATCAAAGGGTTTTACCAGATTGGCAATGACAAGGCTGACGCTGCCGCAAAAGGTGTATGGACGCTGAAAGAAGCCCGACAGCTGCATGAATCCCTTCATATCGGAGCAAAAGCACTTGCGAAGAAGTGCGGAATTTCTACTGCGGACGCAAAGCACGTCGTCGCCATGTGCCCTCACTGCCAGAAATCACCACTATGGTCAAGCGGAGTCAACCCCAGAGGCCTCAAAGCCTCAGAAATATGGCAGACAGACTTTACACTGTGCCAGCTATTAAAACCCCGAGCGTGGCTCGCTGTTACGGTGGATACATACAGCGGTATGATCGTGGCCACACAGCATTCCAAGACGGATTCCAAAGCGACCATCCAACATTGGCTGACAGCCATGGCATGGCTTGGAGTTCCAAAACAAATAAAGACAGACAACGGCACAAACTTCACTTCAAAGACGGTCCAAGCATTCGTCTCGAAATGGAACATCGCCTTGGTACATGGCATCCCGTACAACAGCACCGGACAAGCCATCGTTGAAAGAGCAAATCAGACTCTGAAAACTAAACTAGAAGTGCTAGCAAAGACAGAAGGCTTCACCAATGCCATTCCCTCGAGTGACCAGGCGCGCATACTAGCAACTGCGCTGCTAGCATTAAATCAATTCCCTAGGGGGGACGAAACAAACAGTCCTGCCCAGAAACACTGGGCTACTCGGGCACTAGAGACAGGCCCGCGGGTGGTGATCAAAAATGAACTAGGGGAGTGGGAACAAGGTTGGAGGCTGGTGCTCACGGGGCGGGGGTATGCAGCCGTTAAAAGGGATGGGAACATTAAATGGTGTCCACTCAAATCTATCAAACCAGACCTTCAAAGTGCAACTAATGAGAATTGTGAGGCTTTGTTTGCAGGACTGGATCATCGGACGCCCCCGCAACCTGTAAGCCCCACTACCGGAAAAAAGAGAGAGACCACCGAGCACCCCGGCATCACCTGAGAAGCTCGCACCCTCAAAACCAAAGCAGCAATGGTACCTCTGTGTCCTTCTGTTCCTAGGGTTAGTGGGCGGAGGACAGGCAGACACAAAGCATTACCCACACCAGCCATTCAGGTGGGTTCTACGCCATCTCTCAAGTGAGAGGCCCATCAAAGAAATTGTCACAGCCGACACTCCATCTTTCGAGTTTAGGCTAAAAGACATTTTTCCCTTTCACACGGGATTCCCCAAATTCGATGAGACAGCATTGTTTCAAACATATTGGTGTCCTGCTTCCAACCCAGGGAAGAGTTACTGTAATTACCCAGGGTATGGATATTGTGGATATTGGGGGTGTGAAACTATTGTGGTAAGCGATAGATGGAAGCCTCAACATCCAGACAAGTTCCTGCAAATTAACTATATTCCCCACGGCTGTATCGAACCAAAATTCACCATGGATAAGGTAGTACTCATGCCCCAAGGCAGAAAGCAGCACACCTGCACCGGTTACAAAATGACAATTCTGCAGCCGACCCATGATAGTTGGGCCACGGGCAAAGTCTGGACGGCATTAAGTTCATCATGATGCGCGCATCTGGGCAAACATACAAATTATCAGGTCCCCACCATCAATATCCCAATCAGTCGGATCCAATCCGGTTCTTGCAATAGGCAGACCCGGGAAAAAGATCACAGCAAACCATAGCTCTAGCCACAGGACACAAATGCAAAAACCTACCTCCTCCCCAGCCGATCTCCTAGCCAGACCAACCCTCTACAACCCATTCCTAAACATGTTGAATGCCACCTTTCTATCATTAAACCAATCTAACCCGAACCTCACAGAATCATGCTGGTTGTGCTATGATGCACAGCCCCCTTTTATGAAGGGGGTTGCTATCGGTCTCCCATTCATCTTTTTCAAAGTCAGACAGTCCACGCCAATGCAGATGGGACACCCCCGGAGAGGCATTACCCTAAGCCGGAGTCCGCGGGTCAGGGCAAATGCTTCGGCAATGCAACCTTGGCAAAGCAGATGGGCAACGTCTGTCGGGAATTTGTCAAACTTAAAGGGGGGGGAAGTTCCAGTGGGTGATCCCTGCTGCATCGGGAATGTGGGTCTGTCAACAGTCAGGGGTAAGCCCATGTACTCCTTAACAAATTCAATCACTCTACCGACTTTTTGTGTTCAAGTTCTCATTGTCCCCAGAGTTCTGTATCGCCAGGAAGAAGAAGTGTACCAGATGCTCGAGGAACCCAACCGGCTCCACAAGCGAGAACTGGTAACGGGCATCACCATCGCAGTGCTCCTCGGTTTAGGAGCTACCGGGCGCTGCCACCCGGCGTCTCAGCCCCTCGCAACCCGACACCAAGGACTGGCTCAACTGCAGATGACTGTCGGCGAGGACTTGCAAAGAATCGAAAAATCCATTTAGTCCCTAGAGAAATCCCTTTCCTCACTCTCAGAGGTCGTCCTCCAAAAACAGGCGAGGACTGGACCTTCTGTTCATGCAGCAAGGGAGGCCTGTGTGCCGGCCTTGAAAGAGGAATGCTGTTTTTATGCGGACCACACCGAGGTCGTCAGAGACTCCATGGCCGAGCTAAGAGACCGACTGAACCTGAGAAAAATGGACAGAGAAGCTCAACAGGACTGGTTCGAATCATGGTTCAACCGTTCCCCCATGGCTCACCACCCTAATCTCCACCCTAATAGGCCCAGTCACTATACTCTTACTAACACTAATCTTCGGGCCTTGCATATTTAACAAACTAGTGCAATTAAGTTAAGAAGCCTAGAAACAGTCAACATTATGCTTTCCGTCGAGCATGCCGACAATTACTTTAAGGCATGCCTGCTCCTAACGCACTCACGATTTTATACTAACCTTACTAACCCATGAAATTTAATAACGTCTAAATTTTATAACTTTGTATGATTTTTACTAATCATGAGGGAGGGGGGAGATGTGGGGAGTTAGGGATTTGCATACGGAAGATATCGGGTTGTGATGGACAGCCAAGGACACTTCTTCCCCCCACCCCCTGTGGTCAGATCCCAGCTCTGTACCTGGCCACACCCGGCCGGACATGAGCTAAGGGAAATGACACAGAGATAGCCCACCATAAAAACCCCTGTGACCCCTCAATAAACGCCATTTGCTCTCTGCCATATTGGTGTCTTGGAGCACATGGACCGAGTGGCTCGGGGTTAGAGCCGCCGTGCCGGGCTGGAACCAGGTCGCCAACGCAACAGGGAGTAGGATGCATCCCTCTCCATCCCATGTGGCACTCCCCTGCCATCATCTGGATGCTCAGAGGATGGTCCACCATCAAAAAGCCTTTCTAGATTTCGGAGGGGAGTGACTATTAAATCTCCTGGCCTTATTTTGCTATATTTGGGTTGAGAGAAACAACCTGGAAGCTCAGTATATCTTCTGCTCCTTCACACCTTTTTTATTTCTGTTAACAAGGCCATGACTTCAAGCTTCATGCCATACCTGCTTGAGTGGTGGAAGAAGAATAATGGATTACTGAAACAGAAGTGAAAGTGACACAAATGGACATGTGGAAACAGCCTATTTCAGAAGAGCCATCAGGTCTCCAGAGAGGCCCAGGGCACTCCAGCCCTCCACATCATGCTGCACCTGCCCCTTTCCAATCTAATGGCATTACTACCTCATCCAGTGTGGGGTCTTACTGGTGGGGGGTCTCACCCCCTTCCAGAGGAGTCTAACACACGAAACAGCCCCAGGAAATTAATCTTAGTCTCATTTTATGGAAAAACAACTCCAAGAACTGAGTTTTGAGGCATTGGAGTGCCAGGGACAACCAGCAAATGTGCCTCCAGCCATTCAGCATTGCTGGGGGCAGCTGTGGCAAAAAAGTCTCACAACTGCCGACTGCTCCGCTGCCACATCATCTGTTTTCCCCCACTGACACCCATGGCCCCTGAGGCCACATGCAGCCAGAATGGCTCTGCAGGAAAATGATAACCATAAAATAACAAAGTTGAGTCCCTGCTGTGTCCTTGCTTGCTACAACCAAACTTAACCCTGCACCAAAGACAAGGAAAGCACCTCCCAGGAGATGGGAGATGCTCCCACCTTGGTACCACACAGCAGCATTGCCAATGGGAATGTCCCCCTTATGAAGATGCTCGGGACCAAACCAGGTGGTACCATTGTGTCTGTAGATGCTGCTGTACAGGAACCGCCGCCGGCTTTGCTGCGGCAGGGACCACGATGAACAATAGTCATTGCAATGGGGACCCAATGGGTCTCCCTCTCCTTTTCGTCCGTGGGGGGCTCGCCGGAGGCCAGTCCTGCCCTTTGGCAGGGTAAATGAAGCTGCCAGGAAGCTTCCAGAGGCCGGGAGCGTATCCAAATCCGGCCCTGGACCTTGCCGCCGCAGTTACTGCCCTGCCCGCCGCTCACCTTCACCAGGACAGGGAATATAATGGAGGGAAGGAGGGCTCCAAGTCCACGCACAGAATGTCAGCGAAGGGGGGGAACCCATCTGGGACGAGGCCACTTGGGTAGCACTGTCGCCGGTACCAGAGGAGAAACCGGCTCCTTGTGCAAAACGACAACCCAGACCCCCACGGCAGCCCGGCGCGTGGAGGGTTTGATTCTTTCCTAGGGAGACAAAGCCGGGTATGCTCCCCTCTCCCCGCCTCCCCCCCCCCCGTCTCCCTGGCCTTATCCTGCGGGGCACGAGGGCCGGGCGCCAATCAGACCCCCGCCCGGGAGGTTCATGGGCGCAGCGCTGAGTTGCGGTAAAATGCGGAGGGACACCAGGAACATCACCCGCCCGGGAAGAAAATCCGGCTCTGCAAAGCCACAGGCCGGGGTGGCAGGGGACTGACGCACCGCCCACCCGGCCTCGCCTCGCCCCGCCTTCGCTCCGCTCCGCTACGCCCCGCTACGCCTCTGGCCTTGTCGTAGGCCTTGTCGGGAGCTGTAGTTCGGGCCTGGACCCAGCCTGCCCGCCGCGGCCGGATCCCCCAGGCCCCGAGGCTCTGCCGCGACCCCCGCGACCGCTGAGAGGCCAGCCCGGCGGGGCGGCGGAGACCGACCAGGTCGCAGAGCAGCCTTTGTGGTGCTACTTGCTTCCCCCTACACACACACACCCTTCTCTGCCCGGGCTGAACACTGTGATTCTCATGTTCCTACCCTCATCCTTTGGGATTCAGACCTACAACCGCATCCTGTCCAGTCCCATTACCCTCCCCCCCCCGCCCCCGCCATGTCCAAGCAGCATCCATTAAGCTTTCAAGAGGGTGATTTCAACTGATCTTAAAAGAAGGAAACAGCAATGGTTTCAGAATCCTAGAGAGGTTTGGATTGGAAGGAAACAAAGATTATATAGTTCCAACCCTCTGCCATGGGCAGTGACATCTTCCTCTAGACCATGTTGCTCAGAGCTCTATCAAACCCGACCTTGAACACTTCCAGGTGAATTACCAAAATAAGAATATTGGTCTAATACCGATACTCAACTGTGACGGACAAAAGACTCTCTAACAATTTCAAGTTAGAAAGTGTATGTTTATTCAGCACTGGGCAGCAGCGTGAGGTAATCCTTTAATACACACTGCAAAAATCACAGGTTGAGGTAAATGGGCCAGGAGACCAGCTCCTTTGTAAGGCCTTTATTAGAGATCAGCTCTGGGTGGGGGACCCGAACGGCTGCGCACACCGCTGCTGCTCCCAAAAGGCGACACGAAGGAGGAGAAGTAGTTCAGTTCTGGCTTCACAGGCAGAGCTGGGTCTTTCGTCCTCATGGGTCCCTAGAAAGACTGCTGTGGCTCATTATTGCAAGGGGAGGTCCTGATGGTAGGGTGCTATTCAGGTCACGGTGCAGCTCTGGATGGTGACTTTGCCTTCTCCGTTATTTTTTTCCCCAGCTCTGGAACACTATTCTCAGTCTTGGATATTATTTGGGCTCGTTGTTTTAGGGGTTTCAGCTCTGAATAGTGTCCCAGCATTCTCTACGTCTTTCATTTGCATGTCACTCCTCCTCCTCTGTCACAGGCGCCATTTTGGGGAGGCAGCGAGGGCATTAACCCGACGCGAGGGAAAGGGACAATTTGGGCCGAAAACAGGGTGAGGCCAAGAACTTAACATTAACAAATAACATTACAGACAACTGGAAACATTTATAAAAACACACAACTTTAACCGCTGTAGAACTTTCTCTGGGGAATGTCCCCGTGATACCACTTGGCCTGCCCGGGACCCCAGCGCAGGGCCGGAGCCACGGGCAGCACCCCCCCCGCTTCCCACAGGAACGGGAATGGGGTCGGGACCGGGACCAGGGACAGGAAGGGGAACGGGAACCGAATCGGCACCAGGGACAGGAAGGGAAGCGGGATAGGGATTGGGGCCAGCCGTCCCGCGCAAGCCAGGAGCAGAGCAAAACTTCTCAAAAGGATTTATTCATAACAGTCCCCCCTCTTTCTTTTTGATTGGGCTTGGCCTGCATCAATTTGAAGTTTTAGTTTCTTGGGAATAAAATTTTCTTAATTTTTGGTATTGGATATAAATTTCTTTTGCAAACTTATGCTCTTGCCCCTGGCTTTCCATCATCATGATTTTGGTTTTTTGCTGATCAGCTATTTCAGGGATGCTGGCTTGTATCGTGGAGGTTATTATTTTGATTAGACAAGGTAGTAAGCATGGTAAGAATAAAAAGCTTATAATTGCACTTACAACCAGAAAGGCTGTCTTTTTCCACCATTGTTTCTTAAAGGACCAGAAGTCATCCCACCAGCTGGTGTCTAGTAGAGGAGTCCATTCCTGGGTACCCACATATGCGACTTTACGTATTTCCTTAGAAATATTTTTTATTACCTCGCTTTTGTCATCTATTTCTAAACAACATTCTGATGAATTAAATTTTCCACAGATCCCACCCTCGTCTGCTAATAGGTAATCTACCGCAAGCTGGATTTGGTAGACTACAGATCTGGTTTGGGTTAACTGGTCGGTGATGTGATCTAGACCAAGGGCTGTTTGATTTGATATAACTTCCAATACTGCTTGGAGTCGGATGATCCTATTTAACATATAGATTGGGGTACGATATCCCCAGGATCCATCCTGTGCCCCAGTTGCTGGTCCATAGACCTCGATTATTCTCTCTGGGGTCCAGACTTCCCCTTTCCACTTCTGGCTACTTCCCATGTCAATAATGCCTCTTTTTTTCCGTCCAACTTTTTTCAAATCATCATATAGGGGAACTCCTAACTTTGATCCGAACTCTTTTGAGAGTAGGAAAAAGGCAGGCTTAATAACTCCTATGGTGCAGCTCCCTGTCCAATCTCCAGGAAGATTAGTGTATGCTGTGTCCCCACATATCCAAAATAAATGTCTGGGGGCTTCCCAAAATGTCTAATTTGTTTCTGTAGGACACTCCCAATATTTTGATAGTTCTTTTATTCCCCAGAAGGGGTTTATTTTTTTCTCAGCACATTTATGTAGGTTATACCCTTCATGATAAATGCATCCTCTCTCCTTTTTTTCAATTGACCAGTACTGATTGGGCTCTTGGGGTATCCACTTTGTACCTGAAGTTTTTACTATTAAGTACCTTTTACAGGCCATTTTCCCTACAAAGGTTGTATATTTGTTACCTGTTCTTTTAATATATTCTTCTCCGATTACCTTAGATTTTAAGTTCCACTGTTCCTGTTTTCTTCTTTGTTCTAGTACTTGAAGTGTTTGCCCTGTTTGTTTCCATTTTAATATTTCCAGGGGTCGTAAACTAATTCCTTCCCAAGGCCAAGTCTCCAACATTTGGGTATTCCCACAAACCCAACAATTGGTTATATTCACTTCTTTACTGATTCTTTCAACTAAATCTATGAATAGATTCTTTCCCACAGGTATCTCTAGCTTATTTTCTTTTTTAGTTGCCACAACCAATTGCCTTTCCTTTATCAGGTGAGTTAGTTCCCCTCGACTTGCCTCATGCTCAAAACAAAACTAAGTTTCTCCTATAGGGCACTCTCCAAGTAAACGCTGCTGAAATGAGGCTGTGTTTCTTGCAATCCAATAAACTTTCCCACCTTCTTTACAGGTGGTTATTTGAGAATGGTTAAAACAACTGGGGTTTATATTGGTATGAACTCTTATTAGAGACCCAAGGCTTTCTCCATCATAGAGAGGATGGTAACACTTAGTGCACGCAGTTTCTTCACCCTCTACAAAGTTATTTATAAGCATGGCCAACATCAGCCCTTCCAAGAGTCTGGTATGAACCACTTTTGATCTCACCCGGTCTTGCCTCTTGGGAATGGGAGATTCCTTTAGGGTAGATAGCAGCTTCCTAGAGTCACTCCTTTTTTCCCCAGTTCTGTTAATTTAGTGGCTCTTAGAAAATACTCTGTAGGAGAATTGTTCTTATGCTAGGACTGGAACCTGGTTTGAGGGCTAAATTTAATAGAGGGCTAAGTAGTGCCTTAGAAATCGGAGAAGAATATATATATATAAACCTTTTAAAACTTTGGTCAATTATCAAGGGAGACATTCAACAATTATACTGAACTTAGCTAACTTTTGTGAATTTTTAACTTTAAACCACCAAAACAACAGCAACAAATATCAAACCAAGTAGGAACATAACACTTGCACACAAACTTTCATATAGCGAAAGAAACTATTCAGTTAGGTTTTTTTTAAAGGGATCCTTAACTGTCTTTTGGTTTCCTTTTTAAAGTGATTCTGAGGTTTTTGGGGTCCCGGATAGCAGTCCATTTAGAAGCATCTGGCGGTGGTGTTACGGGATCTAGTTCACTGCTGGGAGGTGAAATTGGTCCCTTAATCCGGGAGATGTGTGTCCAGCCTCGTTCCTGAGTCCGCACCACAGTGTGTGTAGTCAGTAGTACCTGGAAGGGACCTTCAAATTTAGGAGTTAAGGGAGTGTTGTTCCAAGATTTAATAAGAACCCAGTCCCCTGGGCTAATCTGGTGAGCATCTGTGTCGAGGGGAGAGGTCTGAGGAAGATATCCTTTTTTTCTGAGACCGTCTAATGTTTTCCCAATAGCTTTTAAATATTCTTGGGTGGCAGCTTCCCCTTCTAAGTAATCCCCTGAGCTAAAGGGAGTTATTAGAAAGGGGACCCCAAACATCATTTCATAAGGGGAAACCCCTATGTCAGAACGAGGTCTTGTCCGGATACGTAAAAGGGCAAGGGGTAAACACCTGAGCCAACTTATTTGAGTTTCTTCAATTAATTTAGTTAACACATTCTTCAAAGTTTTGTTCATTCTTTCTACTCTTCCAGAGCTCTGGGGGTGCCATGGAGTATGTAGCCTCCATTCCATCCTCAGTGCCTCAATGACCCTGTGTAAAATTTGGGAGGTGAAGTGTGGGCCTCTATCAGAATCAATGTTGTTAACTAAGCCATAAAGGGGAGTAATTTGTTCTAGGATAATTTTTATGACCACATCTGCTGTTTCTTTTACTGTTGGGAAAGCTTCTACCCAATGGGTGAGGTGATCTACCATGACCAATAAATGTTTGTACTTTTGAACTGGGGGCATTTCAGTGAAGTCTATCTGAATGTTTTGGAATGGCCTTACGGCTAGCTCTCTTCCCCCAGGTTCGGTCTTTCTCATTACTTTCTGATTTACTTTTTGACAAATTATGCATCCTTTTGTTACTGCCTTTGCTAAATCATATATTCCAATACAGAGATTTTCCCTGAGAAAGTGGTCACATAGCCCCTGAATTCCCCAATGGGTTAATTCGTGTATTTCCAATAGCATTTTCCGAGCTAGGGCCTTATTTAAAAACCTGTGCCCATCAGGCGTTAACCATTCCCCTTGGTTCCCTTGATGCATTTTTAATTATTTTATCACTTTTAACTCCTTTTCACCGAATGTGGGCTCTTTCTTTCCTGTTTCTTTTGGTGCTTCACCTAATTTAAGAATTTTCACAGGCTTCCCCAAACTTAAGGTAGCTTCCTTAGCCATTTGATCAGCCAATTGATTACCTCTTCCTTCAAAGGTATCTCCCTTTTGGTGTCCTCTTATATGAACTACTGCTATTTCTGCTGGTTTAAGTAGGGATTCTAATACTGACTTTATTAATTCTTTATGTGCCAAATCTTTTCCCTTTGAGTTTAAATACCCACACTTTTCCCAGATTTTTCCGAACATGTGGACTATCCCAAACGCGTATCTCAAGTCAGTATAAATAGTTCCTTGTTCTCCTTCTAGCAAATCTAATCCCTTTTTTAGGGCATAGATCTCACAGCATTGAGCAGACCAGTTAGAAGGCAATTTTCCTTTCTCTAAGGTTTCCATGTTTTTGCTTTCTGTTACTGTGACAACAGGATATCCCGAGGCCCTCTTTCCATCTATTACTCTAGAGGACCCATCAATAAAGAATACCTTCCCATAAGGCAGCGGTGTGCTTTCTAGGTCTTCCCTTACTTTAGTTTGCAAATTTATAAGTTCTAAACAGTTATGTTCTAACTCCTGTAAAGGTTCTCCAGAGAGGAACTGGGCTGGATTTATACTTTTGGAGGTGACCAATTCTAGAGTGTCAGTATTCATTAGTATTATTTCATATTTTAATATTCTTGCATCTGTCAACCACTGCTGAGCTCCTTCACTCAAGATTGTCGTGTGGTGTATGGACTCTGATTTTCCCTTGTAGGGTTAATTTTTTGGTATCTTCTATTAAAATAGCTGCAGCAGCAATTGCCTGAGGACATGTGGGCCAACCTTTAGCCACCAGGTCTAATAGCTTTGAGAGGTATGCTATTGGCTTTCAACAACCCCCCCAATCTTGGGTTAACACCCCATAGGCAATTCCCCCTTCTGTATTGTAAATAAATCAAATTCTTTTTTGAGATTGGGCAAGCTTAGAACAGGTGCTGAAGATAACTTTTCCTTTAGATCCTTTAACTGTTCCTCATCTTCAACTGTCCAATTTACAGGTTCATGATTTACTAACTTATCATAGAGAAACTTAACACTTTGGGACTACTTGTCCAACCAGAGTTTGGAGTACCCAAAAAGGCCTAAAAGTTTCCTTATGTCCCTTTTAGTTTTAGATGTTGGTATAGACAGGATGCCCAAGATTCTTTTTGGGCTTAATTTTTTATACCCTTTCAATTATATGGCCGAGATAGGTGACTTCTGATTTAATGAACTGTAGTTTGCCTTGGGACACTTTTAAGCCCTTTTCTCCCAGAAAGTTTAGGAGTTTAACACTGGTTATTCTGACTTGGTTTTGCTCTTCCCGATATTAATAGATCATCCACATACTGGAGAGTTTGTACTTTATTTTCTGGGGTAAACTGCTCTAATAACCCTTCCAAGGCCTGCCCAAAAATGTTTGGGGATTCTGTAAATCCCTGGGGTAGGCGTGTCCACCTCAGCTGTTGTTTTCTTTTCTTATCCGGATGTTCCCATTCAAAGGCAAACCAGTCTCAGCATTCCTCTGCTAAAGGGCATGCCCAAAATGCATCCTTTAGATCTATGGTGGTGAACCAAGCGTGTTCTCTTACTTAAAAGATTATAAGGATTGCACACCACAGGATGCCTAGTGATGGTTTTCTTGTTAATTTCTCTTAGGTCTTGAACTAATCTGCATTTCCCTTCTGCCTTTTTAACTGCCAATATGGGCAGAATATATGTTATGGGGAGGCATACATGGTTCTAGGATGCCTTCTGCTAATAGATGTTCTATGACTGGTGCTAATCCTTCTTCTTCTGAGGATATAGGATACTGTTTCACTCTGATAGGTAGTGTCCCTGCTTGCATATGTATATATATTGGTGGGATGTCTAAAAAGCCACTTTTTCCTTCCTCTGCCTACACCTCTGGGTTGATCTCTTCTACATCCCTTTCAGTTAACTTGATAATTTGGACTATCATTTTTCCGTTTCTTGGGATAATTCCTACCCCTAGCTGGACTTGTAGGTCCCTTCCCAATAAATTTCTTTCTAGGTGCGGTAAGTAAATTAGGTCAGCCACACACTGCCTGAAGCTTCCTTTTATTTCAACCTTTTCAATTACAGAAGCTTTGAATGGTTTTCCCTCTGCTCCTATTACTTCACAAGTTTTTCCTCCTATAGTGATCCCTGAAGGAAGTTCTTTTAGACTGGACCGATCAGCTCTCGTATCAACTAAAAATTCAAATTCTTTATTTTGGGGACCTACATCAAAATTTACCAAGGGCTCTTGTTGATGTTTCATTGGGTCCCCTAATGGATAGAGCCCCTGACACCCCTAATCATCTCCCCTTAAGATTTTCTCTAGGGTTTCTTGCTCTCGCACAATTGCCTCATCGATTGAAATTTTTTTACAGTTTCTTTTCAGATGTCCCACTTCTCCACAATAGTAACACTTTCTTTCATTCTGAGTGGTTTCAAATTTTCTGGTGTTATTCCTATTTTCATTAGTCCCAGGAATTAGAGATTTATTGTTTTATTCCCCTAATGAGGGCTTAGGTCTCTCCCCTCCTAACTGATCTTTGTCCACTCCTAGACTCTCCCTGGCTACTGCTACCATAATCCTCGCTTTTGCCTTTGCTTTTTCCTCTTCTCTTCTTAAGTATACCCTCAGAGCTTCCTTAAGTAACTCATTGATTCCTTTTTCTTGCCAATCTTCTATTTTTTCTAACTTCCTCCTAATATCAGGCCAAGATTTGGTGACAAATTGTACTTTTAACAATACTTGGCCTTCAGGGCTATCGGGATCTATGTTTGAATATAGTTGGAAATTCCTTCTTAATCGGTTGAGCCAAGATGCAGGGGTTTCATCTTTTTCCTGTATGCCATCAAATGCCAATTTGGTGTTACTGCCTTGGGGAATAGACTCTTTTATTCCTCTAACCATTAGGGATCGATAATATTTCATACTTCTCCTTCCCTCCTCTTGATTAGGGTCCCATCTGGGGTCTACTAGGGGCAATTTATGATCTTTAGGTGGTCCTTGCCTATTTTCCCTTTCCCATATCTGCAGGCCAGCAGTCCGAATCATGGGTACTTCTTCTGGGCTAAACAGTATATTAATGATGGAATTCATTTCTCCCCAGGTGTAAATGTTAGGACCCAAGAACTGGTCAACTTGGTTGGATATGCCCACTGGGTCCTCCACCAAATTTCCTATTTCTTTCTTAAATCCCCGAACCTCAGATGCAGTCAGTGGGGCATTTACAAAGCCAACTCCTCCAACCATTCCTCCCATAGGAACCTCCCTGAGGGGAAACAGCCTTTCCGCTTTTGAAGCCTTAGATCTAGTATTACAATAGGGGCCTTCCGTGGAATTCCTACCATGCAAGGGAGTAGGGGTTTGTTGGCCATTGGAAGATGAGCTGGTACCTGCTGGAGACAAACTCAACTCCCAATGGGAAGGAGGTGAGGGAATGTCTATTGGTGAAGGAGCAGGAACTGAGCTTGCAGAGGGGGATACTATAGTGGAGGGAAACTGTGGGGGAGCTGAGAGAGAAAATGGGGGTGTAGGTAAGGGATTGGAGTTTAGGGCAGGAGTACCAGGAGGAGGTGGCGAGGGAAGAACATCAGATGGTTTGGGAAGGAGGGGAACTGGGGGCTCAACAGAAGATGGATAAGGAACTACAGGCACTAAAGGCGGAGGTAGGTAAACAGGAGGGGGAGAAGGCAAGTGATTAAGAGGATCCCATGTGTTCTTAACCTTCTCCTCCTTTTCTTTTTGATCTTTTTGTTCTTGCAGCTTACATATTTTTACAGCTTCATCGCCTGTGGCATTTCTTTGCCAACAGGCTGCATAAGTAAGTTGTTCTATATTTGGACATTCCCGGGTTCTGAGATATTGATCTAATTGCGAACACATCCATGGATCTTGTGTTCCATACCAAGGCCACTCCCCCTGTAACTCTAACTTAGGCCATATTTCTATGCAATAGTATATAATTTTGATCTTATCTAGGCTTTTTGTGGCCTCCCGGGTGTCCCATTGACCTAGCATCTGCGCCAGAAAGCTATCAGGGGGGATATTTTTCATCGTTTTATTTTTTTTCTCAGTTCTTTTTTTTTTACTCATACACTTTCCCATTGTCACTGTTTAGACTAGGCCTTTAACAAAAATTTAAGGTGCCTCTACCCGAACGGAAAATTACTGACAGGCAACACAACTCCTAAACAACTGAAATGTATTTGGCCCTTCTTAAATTATAGTTTAAATTACTTTTTACGGTAAGTTATAAGGTGCTCCTACTCAAAAGGAAAATTACTGACGGGCAATAAAACTGGTAAAGGAAAGACCCGGTCTCTAACGGGGTCCACCCCCTCCCTCTACTCTTTCCCTACCTACTGCAAAACAGGGTCGGAGCTGGTCTCTAACGGGGTCCACCCCCTGCCTCTACTCCTCCCCTCCTCCTAAAAAAAACCACAGGGACAGAGCCGGTCTCTAGCGGTGCCCCGGTTGCCCCTCCCTACACCCTCGTCCCTGGGGTTTGGTCCCAATGGGGCTCCGGCTGCCCCTCCCTACACCCCCTGCATGCGACTCACACCCAGCCCAGGCCTCTGCACGCCCGGAGCCACCTAAGCTACTTAATGCGTGCCACTCACACCTAGCTTTTCCCTTGCACGCCCAAAGGAGGGGCCCACTATACCCCCAGGAGACGCCTCAAACACTTACCAGGTCTTCCTAGACCTCTTTAACTTCCCCCTGTTCCTGGCCGGCCCCCTCGTGGGAGTCCGGAACCACAGTACTAAGGGGTCCACACTCGCTTCGGGGGATCCAAGCTGCTGGCCCCCGTCTCACTCACACAACACTCGCTCGCCTCCTCAACCCGCCACTGGTCTCTTACCAA
Organism: Luscinia megarhynchos; assembly: GCA_034336665.1. NCBI lineage: Eukaryota > Metazoa > Chordata > Aves > Passeriformes > Muscicapidae > Luscinia > Luscinia megarhynchos. Next base: position 3,738,810 of record JAPFBE010000032.1, read on the forward strand.
TCCCGGCGCTCCTCTGTGTTGCAGGTCCCAAGCTGTCCTCTCAGGTCTGGCTTGGCCAGCTGTCCCCCGGAGGCCCAGTGGGGCGGGCTGCAGTCCCGTCCTTGGTCCTCTTTGGATGTGGCCTATCCCGGACGAGCCCCCAAGTGAGGTAAATGGGCCAGGAGACCAGCTCCTTTATAAGGCCTTTATTAGAGATCAGCTCTGGGGTGGGGGACCCGGCGGCTGCGCACACGCTGCTGCTCCCGAAAGGCAACAGCGACAAGGATTAGTAGTTCAGGTCTATTTCACAGGCAGAGCTAAGTCTTTCGTCCTCATGGGTCCCTAGAAAGACTGCTGTGGCTCATTATTGTAAGGGGAGGTTCTGATGGTAGGGTGCTATTGAGGTCACGGTGCAGCTCAGATGGTGACTGCCTTCTCCATATTTTTTCCACAGCTCTGGAACACTATTCTCAGTCTTGGATATTATTTGGGCTCGTTGTTTTAGGGGTTTCAGCTCTGAATAGTGTCCCAGCATTCTCACGTCTTTCATTTGCATGTCACTCCCTCCTCTGTCACAGTAGCCATTTTGGGGAGGCAGCGAGGGCATTAACCCGGCCAGGGAAAGGGACAATTTTGGGCCGAAAACAGGGTGAGGCCAAGAACTTAACATTAACAAAATAACATTACAGACAACTGGAAACATTTATAAAAACACACAACTTTAACCGCTGTAGAACTTTTCTCTGGGGAATGTCCCCGTGATACCACTTGGCCTGCTCGGGGACCCCAGCGGGGCGGAGTCACGGGCAGCACCCCCCTCCTCCCGTGGGAGCAGGGAGCGAGGGTCGGGACGGGACCAGGGACAGGAAGGAAACGGGAACCGAATCGGCACCAGGGACAGGAAGGGAAGCGGGATCGGGATTGCGGGAATGGCAGCTGTCCCCAGCGCAAAACAGGAAGCGGGAGTGCGGCAGCCGCCCGGCATAGCCAGGAGCAGAGAAAAACTTCTCAGAAGGTTTTATTCATAACACAGGTGATCACAAAGTCTATTTATTAGCAAAGGATTCAAACAAATACATATTCATAATAACAGCCCCTCCCATCCCCCGCTTCCTATGGTAATTAGCTTGAATAGCTATTAAGCATGCGTGATTGACTTCTTAAATTAAGTCTGGGGTCGTTTTCGTGGGGAGGGGTCTTAAAAGGAGGAAGTAAGGTGAGACTTCCTCACCCTAAACTCTTGACCTTTTCTGTTAATGACAATACAAATGATTTCTGAGGATAGTCCAATTTTCCAAAGAATGGCTTTCTGGTTGCATTGTCTATGTTCCTTTGGATCTGCTCACTAGTTTCCTCTTTTCCCATTATAAGCGCAGCTGAGTAAACATGAAATGACAATCAATTATTTAAGTTTCGGATAACTACTCTCTTTTACCTTCTAACTTTTAATTATTTTCAGCAAGGTAACTGAAATTCTAATTTTGTAAGATTAGTGTTTCATTCTCCACTTCTCCTTTGAAATGAGTAAATTCTTTTACTCAGTATGAGGATTTCTCTTCATTTATCCGAGACGCATGGCAGCAATCTCTTAAGACCAAGCCATATGGCTTTGATAGCGATGGTAAGTCTGCCACTTGTCATAGTATCTTCCAATTCCAAACAAGTACAGCAATAGACAAAATTAAGCATATACTGACTAAAATAAGCAGCACAGTGATTAGGTGAATTAAGGCATTGAGCAAACCGGTTGCAGTTGGTGACCATCCGAATAACACATCCCACCAATGATGAGACAGATGTTCTTCAAATCATTTAAAAACCCCTTTTATGATCTCTGTGTCATGGTGTATTGTGATCAAAGTCCTTTTCCCTGCATCTTGGATCTCTTTTAAAATTTTTCCTAATTTCTGATGTTTCAGTACCTGAGCGACTAGGGTTAAATTCATTCCTATAGGTGCAGGCAATATTTCTTACTGATGTGATATTACAGGTGTCTGATAGGAAAAGTCGCATCCTTTGATTTTAGCAAAATTGCAAACACATAAATCAAATTGAGTTTCATCCACAATTTGATTGTCTATTATTATGGTGGGACATGCTGTTTTCAGACAAACACAACCTTGTCCTATATACACAAGTGAAATTGTCTGGTTGGTTATATGCATTTCAAAGTGGCAAATGCTTTGGTCTGTGTCCAGGCAAGTATCTTTGTCATTTTCCAAAGTTCTTCACATATATATCCCAATTGTTTTTGCATAGAACAGGGCTCTAGGTTAATGGTCTGTTATTTTTTTTCAACTTTCTGTGCTCATATTTTATGTTCAGAAGGATACAATAAGGTCTCTTTATGATTTAGTCTTTAAACCCTTTTCCTGTGCATTTTTCAATTTTAAGTCTAAATTCAGGACATGTGATCAAGCATTTGTCACAGCATCCCGGCCTACCTTGGATGAGTTCCATGGGTGGATGGTGAGCCTCATGGAACCTATCATGTATGAATGCATATTCACATTTCCAAGCATTCCTCCCTTCCCACATTCTTGCATTCGTGACCCTTAACATTATGCTTAAAGCCCTACGAGAGTAGGGATCGTAAGCTTTCCCTTGGCATTAGTAAATCCCAGTTACATTGTACTGGTGTGGTGTTGCTTTGACGCTTATTATAGTCATGGCAATGACCACAAGGCTCACAGCCGTTCGCATTATGTCCATGATAGCTATAAGTCCATTACTCGCTGTTCTTCGTGAATTTCAGCTTCAGGTCTCTGTCGCCTGGTGCAATTTTACAAATTTCTTCAGGAGCCTTCTTCACTCAGGAGTGATGGATCCAAGCCCTCTGTTCTTTGATCTGGACTGCCATGAAGGTGGTGAGGAGTACCTGGAATGGTCCTTCCCACTGTGGTTCCAAAATCTTCTTTGCAAAAGACTTAACATTTACATAATCTCCAGGTTGTACATCATGTACTGGTCCATCTAATTCTGTGCTTTGGGCCCCAGCCACATATTTTCCAATTTCTCTAAGTTGTTTATTCAGGGCCACCATGTATTTGTGTACAGTTTCTTCCTTTACTTGAATGGGTGTTATTCCTTCTTGGATCGCATATGGTCTTCCATACAATATATTTAAAGGGCTTAATTTCCCTTTTGTTCTTGTTTTTGTTCTAATCCGTACTAATGCCAGTGGAAGAGCCTGGGGCTAAGGCAAATTTGCCTCTTGCCTTAGCCTAACAATTTGTTGTTTGATCACATGGTTCATTTTTTCCACTTGGCTACTGGATTGAGGGTGATATGGGGTATGCAATTCCCAATCTATCCCCAGGTGGGGACTAATTTGCTGTACAATTTTCGAGATAAAATGTGGCCCTCTATCAGAAGATATAGTGGCTGGGACTCCAAAACGTGGTATTATTTCTTGTAACAATGTCTTGGTCACCTCTCGTGCCTTAGCTGTCTGGGTAGGGAAGGCTTCTGGCCATCCTGAAAAGGTATCTATTAACACTAATAGGTAACGATACGCCCCTTTCCTGGGCAATTACGTAAAACCAATTTGCCCTTGCTGTCCAGGTCCACAACCTTTCTTAATTTGTCCAAATTTAGGCTTTAGAAAGTTTTTAGGACTAGTTCGGAGGCAAAGACCACACCAATGAGTTACTTGTGTTACTGTGCCTTGTAATTTTCTAGCCAGAATTCTATCCTTTAAGTAATTGTATGGGGCATCTATTCTCCAATGTGTTTTCTCATGTTCTTTTAGCACTAGTGACCACAACAAGTAAGAAGGTACTACAACTTTTCCTTCTTTCGTTACAGCCCACCCTTCCTGGTTATAAGTTGCTTCTTCTTCCTTAATAAGTTTTTTATCCTTTTTGTTATATATTGGCTTACCTTCAATAGACATATTTCCATCTGGAATTAATGCTGCCTTGACTATTTTGTTGGGTACCTCACCTTTGGCTGCGTCTTTTGCCCCTCTGTCGGCCAGCATATTTCCTTCTTCCAGTTCTGAGCTCGCTTTTTGGTATGCCCTGATGTGCATAATAGCTACCTTTTCATGTAACTTAACTGCATCTAATAGTTTTAGTATTTCTTGTGTGTGTTTAATATTTTTCCCCTCTGAGTTGAGCAGTCTTCTTTCTTTCCAAATAGCTCCGTGTGCATGAACCACTCCAAATGCATACCTTGAGTCTGTATAAATGTTGATTTCTTTTCTTTTTGCCAGCTCTAAGGCCTGGGTTAAGGCAATTATTTCAGCTTTTTGCGCAGAGGTGTTTTTTGGCAATGGTCCAGACTCCATTACCTCTCTGCTTGTAGTAACCGCATACCCAGCATGTCTTTTTCCACCGATGATATAGCTGCTCCGATGAGTGAACCAGCTCTCCGCGTCCTCGAGAGGGGTGTGCTTCAGATCCGGGCAACTGGAGTAGGTGGCTTCAATGGTCTCCAGGCAGTCATGGATCACTGGTTCTCCCATACTCCTGCTGAGGAAAGAAGCTGGGTTCACAATTTTAGTTACCACAATTTCAACATCATCTTGTTTTACCAGTATGGCCTGGTACTTTAGAAATCTTTGTGGGGAAAGCCAATGTCTCCCTTTCACCTCCAGGACTGCAGACACTGTGTGGGATACTAGCACTGTCATCTTATGGCCTAGGGTGAATTTGCGTGCCTCTTGGATGTTTACTGCTACTGCTGCAACAGCTACGAGGCACCCTGGCCACCCCTTGGGTGCCGTGTCCAGCTGTTTGGAGAGGTAGGCAACTGCCCTCCGGTACGGCCCCAGGTCTTGTGCTAGTACTCCCAGAGCAATCTATTATTTTTCTTGAGAAAGCAGAAAAAATGGTTTACTCACATCTGGAAGTTGCAGGGCTGGAGCTGACATAAGAGCCTTCTTTAGTTGATTGAAGGCTCGTGTTGCTTCTGTTGTCCACTGAAGATCCCTACTCCCTTCCGTAATTAAGGCATACAGGGGTTTAGCAAACAATCCGTAGTTATAAATCCACAGTCTGCACCACCCCGTCATGCCTAGAAAGGTTCTCAGTTCATTTACTGTCTGGGGTTTCGGGATTTGTCATATTGCTTCCTTACGGTCTTGCCCCAAGGTCCTTTGTCCAGCACTTACTTCATAGCCCAGGTAAATAACTGCTTGTTTCACCATCTGGGCTTTCTTTTGGGATACCCGATACCCCTGCAGGCCCAAAAAGTTTAGGAGGCTTACCATCCAATCCACACATGTCTCTTGGGTCCGGGTGGCTATTAAGAGGTCATCCATGTACTGAAGCAGCTGTCTTTTTTCTGGCGGGGGTTCCCAAGACTCCAAATCCTTTGCCAGCTGTTCTCCAAATATGGTAGGGGAGTTCTTGAACCCCTGGGGTAGTACACACCATGTGAGTTGAGTTTTACGTCCAGTTTTGGGTTTCTCCCATTCAAATGCAAAATTTTTCTGGCTGGCTTCATGGAGAGGGAGGCAAAAGAAAGCATCCTTCAAATCTAAAACAGTAAACCAGGTTAGTTCAGGTGTTAAAAGAATTAACAAGGTGTAGAGGTTAGCAACCACTGAGTATAAATCTTCAGTTATCTTATTAACAGCTCTTAAATCTTGTACTAACCTGTATGATCCATCAGGCTTTTTCAGGGGCAAAATAGGAGCATTAAAATCAGATTGACACTCTTTTAATAGTCCTATTTGCAAAAAGTTTTCAATGATTGGGCTAATTCCTTCTCTGTCTTCCCTTTTCAAGGGATATTTTTTGACCCTTACTGATTGTTCTCCTTCTTTAAGCTGGATTTCTACTGGTAGAGCATTCTTTGCTTTTCCTGATATATTAGAGGCCCACACTCCAGGGAACACCTGATCTGTTATTTTCTTAATAATTTCTTCTTCATTTTCAACTTCAATTTTTTTTGGTTATTAGCATTAAGCTTAACAATTTCACATATTGTTGATCTTTTACCTCCAAACTAATTTCCCCATCTTGAAATATTATCCTTGCTTCCAGCTGCTCTAGCAGATCCCTGCCTAAAAGTTCAGATGGAGCTTTAGGCATATACAAAAATCGATGAATTCCCCACTGTTTTCCCAATTAATACTTTTATGGTTTACAAAAATATGCTTTTTCAGGTCGGCCAGTAGCCCTTTTACATTTTCTTGTATTATTGCTACTATTTTCTTTGTCCCTGTTTTACACCCCTCTTCCCGATTGCTGAAAACTCTCCATGCCTCATCTAGCAAAGTCTCCAAGTTCCGACTTGCTGGGCCCCGCATCTTCTGGAGCTTTCACTTAATGTCACTTGTAGATCGCCCTAAAAACAAGTTTAGTAAGTGTTATATTCCCTAATCAGATTCAGGATCCAGGGTGGTGTGTTGACGCATTGCCTCTCGCAACTGGTCTAGAAATTCAGAAGGAGTTTGGGAGGAATTCTGTTTAATAGCATAAACATAAAATAGCATAACATAAAATAGGGTGGATACAGTTGGGTTGGCTTTTGTGTCTAGGGCATTGGGGGGGGACTGTCATATTAATTACTGTTCTCTCAAGTGAGGATGTAGCAGGGGATGAAGCAGGGGTAAAACCCGAAGTTGATGACAATTCTAAATTTGCTTCCTTTACTACCCGTTCCTTTCTTTGTCTTTTAGGGGGTGGTTTAAGCACTTCTTCTGTCTCCTTTTCTTGAGTCTTCATACAATATATCTTGTCAGGATGTGTACACTTTTGATTTATTTAGCATGTGCTGCAACACCTCTTAGGTTTTTTCTTATTAGCTTTATTATCTTTCTCAAGAGCCAACACTAAAGGGTCAGAGGGTGGTCTAATTCCACAAGCCCTTTGCCACTCAGGGTGATTCCTAATGGTGAAAAACATGTCAGCATAAGTAACTTCATGCCACTTCTGCTCACGTCGAAGGAAAAGCATCAGCTGCACCAAAGTGTTATAGTCCAACGTCCCTGATGGGGGCCACTTTGCCTCCTCCTCAAGTTTATAAAGTGGCCACCACTGTGTGCACAACTTAATCAGCTCTCCTTTACTTTCTGTATCCTTATGATCTACCACCTTTTTCCAATATGCCAAAACACATCCTAAAGGACTACCATTAGGAACCTCTTTGCTTTTGCTTGCCCCCACCTGAAAATTACTTTTCTCTCAATGCCTTTTAACCTTATCCCAGCTCCGGAGCTTCACCTAGCAGTAACTTGGTACAAAGATCTTCCACTTATACATTTGTCTGACCCACAATTCTCGACAAACTACAGAATGAAACACAACTCAGGGGTTACAGTCACAGCCCTCTCTCGGACAGGGAAGTTCCTTTGTCCTGGGATCCCTCTTCCTGAACCTTCTATTCCTTGGCATACAATTTTATTGGCAAAAGAAAGAGGAAGGGATAAAAGCAACCAACAACATAAAGAGTTAACAGTGAAAACCAATGAACCAAATAACTTAAAATAATTCTAAAGGACACACATATCACAACCAAACGCTCTTAAACAGTTCACTCGCAAAACAACAAATTTATTCTTTCCCTCTTTAGTTACTAATCATAGGTACCAAATCTCTCTTGTTATACTTAGGGTTAAATATTCACAAAGCTATGCCAAAAATCTATCAAACTTTAGCCAAAACACAGTTTCTCTGCAGTGGGGGAAGAAAGCAGCTCTGGGCTTACGTCGCTGCCTCACCCCTCTGCACTTAGAAACTAACCATGCTTAGTCAAAGCATCACCTTCTGGAGATAGTCCAATTTTCCAAAGAATGGGTTTCTGGTTGCATTGTCTATGTTCCTTTGGATATGCTCACTAGTTTCCTCTTTTCCCATTGTAAGCGCAGCTGAGTAAACATGAAATTACAGACAATCAATTATTTAAGTTTCAGATAACTAGTCTCTTTTAACTTCTAACTTTTAATTATTTTCAGCAAGGTAACTGAAATTCTAATTTTCTAAGATTAGTGTTTCACAGGGATGGGAAACCACAGCTTCTCTGGGCAACCTGTACCAATACCTCACCACCCTCACAGTCAATTTCTTCCCAATATCTAATCTACACCTTCCCTCTGTCAGTTTGAAGCCATTGCCCCTTGTCCTATCACTCCATGCCCTTGTCCAAAGTCCCTCTCCAGCTCTCTTGTAGCCTCTTTAGGTACTGGAATGTGCTCTTAGGTCTCCTTGCCACCTTCTCCAGGCTGAACAACACCAACTCTCTCAGCCTGTCTCCATAGCAGAGGTGATCCAGCCCTCTGGGTATCTTCGTGGCTGCCTCTAGATTTGCTCCAGCAGGTCCACATCCTTCTTATGTTGTGGGCTCCAGAGCTGGATGCAGTACCACAGATGGGGTCTCACCAGAGCAGAGGGGCAGAATCCCCCTCCCTTGACCTGCCTTTGATGCAGCTCAGGACACAGTTGGCTTTCTGGTCTGTGAGTGCACAGTGCCAGGTCATGTTGAGCTTCTCATTCACCAATACCCTGAAGTCATTCTCCTCAGGGCTGCTCTCCATCCATTCTCTGCCGGACCTTACTTGCACTTGGGATTGCCCCAACCCAGATGCAGGACCTTGTACTTGGCCTTGTTGAACCTCATGTGGTTCACACGGGCCCACCTCTCAAGCCTGTCTAGGTCCCTCTGGATAGCATATAATCAAAGTGCTTCCATATAAATACACAAAACTCTGAGTTGAGAAATGTAAAAAAAATAAAAATTCAAACACCTTTTAAACACCCTTCTAGCTAACTGGATCCATTTAGCCCCTTCAGACCTGCTCAAATGTTCCTACAAGGCATTTAAACCACTTTTTCTTTACCCCACTCAGCTCTCAAAAACACTGACCCAACAATCATCCCCTTTTTCTTATTTCTTGGGCAATATTCAAGAGGTTAACTTTATTTCTGACCCTGGATTCTTTGTTGCTTTCTGTCTAGTTCTGCTGTAACATTAATCCAGATAAATGGATCATGTTAATGAACATCAACAGAAGAACCACAGCCATAAAGTCACCAGAAGAACTGGCCTCTGAAGAAACCTTCTTTCCACTCTGACAGCAAAATCAGGTTCAAAAGATCTTTCTCCCTGCTGCGCCCAGGGCCATATCAGTTTGCTGGGCAAGTTGCCATGACAACCCAATATTCACAGGAGGGTGGCTATAATTCGGAGAGTACACTTAATTTAACTCCAGATTTTTTAAATTTTGTTTTATTTTAAGCAAGGGGGAGCTGAATGGATTTTCATATTTTTATCTATTATCATATTATGATTTAATTATTTATCCAAGTACAAATAGCATTGGTCCAGTGAAAGTTGAGCTGCCATGCAGGGCTCACTGGGGTAGAAAATACCTCTGCCTGCATCCTGTTTTCATGGCACATCTCCTCATGACCCCCCCCAATTCCCTCCAGTCACCAAGCCCCTAAGCTGAGGCCCCCCCAGGCCCAGGAATTCCCAGGGATGCTCCTGGTATATAGGAGCAATGTTGGGGGGAAAAAGGCAGGATCTGCTTTTGCATTCATGATCATTTTTTGGAATGCCAGTGCAACTGGAATTGTCAGCTTTAACCTGATAACAATTCATCTCATCTAGCTATTTAAAGCAAATAGCCCTCTTTGGAGAATAGTGGTCCATAATATTAATGGTGTCGACACAGTCATGTATAAATCCAGCTCCTGGGTGGGGACAGCAGGTCCAGGCCCCACATAGTGGGACCTCTCTCTGCATCCTGGTCCTGCACCAACCTGCTCAAGGCATCCTTAGCCTGGTGACATCACAAAATGCCACTATGAGTTTCCCTCCATCCTTGCTGGAAGCAGGAAGGTGGCAAAGCTGGGAGCTGGGGACTCTGGTTCAGGAGCCCAGATAGGTGCTGGATCAGGGCACACAACTTCCAGCCAGAGATTTTTGGGTAATGAACCATGCAGCAGAGCATGCTGTCTGTGGGAGTGTGTGAGGGAGTTGGATTCATTCCTCTAATAGATGAGGGTGGAATTTGTACAGAGATAACAATAGGGTGACTAAAGATAAACCCAGGGATGGGTGCTGGACAGCATCAGCCTGGGATTTTGGAAAAGGGGCCATTACTGCCATCTCACCCCTATACTCCCTCCCTCACATGGGTTCCAAGCTCCATGGCCACCCTGGTCATGGCACTCCATTTATTATTAATGTGTCCAAGCACAAAGAAAGTGCAGCTTTATGGTAACTGGGGATTTTTGTCTCAAGGAGCTGGCACAGCTCCAGGTCCAAAGAGCACAGCAGAGATGCTAGTCCTGTCCCCATGCAGGTGCAACCTTGCTCCCCTCAGCCTGTTGCCTCAACCCCTCCAAGCTGCATTGTAACTGTTGAAACTAGCTGGAGGGTTTCTAGCCTTAGACTGCTACGAGTCTGGATAGCTACGAAAAGTCCTCGATGCAGTACAGCTACAAAGCTAGCCAAGAAGACCTCGAGACTTTGCTGCAGACGTTCCGAAGGTAGTTTATTTCTCTGAAAGGTTTCCGCTAGCCAAATCCAATTACATAGTATAACAAAAGGTTTTTATAGCTTTCTAGAGGATTGAGTTTCTAACCAATAAAACTACAAGTTACAAAACTATCCAATTACTTTAAAATTCTAAGTAAGAAAAAAATAATCACTTAACAACTTTAAAGACCAATAGGAATCCTAATAGACAACAGAGGTTTTGATAAAGAAGGGGGGGCATCGCTCTGAGGGGTTTCTTTGTCTTAGGGCATTAAGTCCCAGGGGCCTTTCTCGGGGGGTATGGTATCATCTACACTGCATGTCTTGACCTGCTCCTTTTATCCCTGCTTTTGGCTTAATCCTATTGTAGGAGGGAACACAAATGTCCTTCTTTCACGGAAAAGATGCTGTGGCTGCTGTTCTGGGTACCACATGCCAGGTAATAACACAAGATGACTCAGTGCTTGGGAAATTAATATTGCTCTTTATTAAAAGTGTGTATTCAGGGAGGTAGTGAGATGTCAGGGGGAGTTCCTACATCACCTTAGCAGTGGGAATTAAGGCAAGCTTGCCTGGCTTCTTATGCTGCCAAGCACAGAGTTCACAGGTGCTGGAACCTGTGCAGGACAGACTGTATCCTGCCCCAGAATCCTCCCAGGGCTGCTCCTGGGGAAGCACTGAGCATCTCTGGAAATATGTTAAGACCCTCCCTAAGATCTTTCCTAATTCAGTGGGAACTGGTGGATCTCTGCCAATGGGAAATGCTCCAACCTCAAATTTTTTGTCCCAGGAAAATAGCAAGAGGCTTAGCAATGATGAGAATCTGCTGCTTCAAAGGGGTTATTTGCTGAAGGCAAAATTTGATGTAGTGTGTTCTGTTGTAATAAATCTGCCGAGACTCCATTTTCTTCATGTGGAAAAGCCAATTCTTTATTCACATAATGCATTTTTATACTGTTTTTACAGACCTTGTGTGCAACTTTAATTGGTTAATAGCTTTCTTGCCAATTACTCTATTGGTTAGTAAAAGGTATTTTACTTGTCCATCAAATCTCTCTATTCTTGAATTGTTTACATCTTTTCTTCACTGATTGCCATGGGACAAATCCATTGTTTACCCATTTGCAGACTTGCTTTTCTCACCAAGAATAAATTGTTGTGTTAACGAACTCTCATTTCCAAGATTACTTTTGCCTGGGAACTTGCAAGCTGCACGTAGAAGAAGTGACAGGCTAGCTTTAATTTAGCAGAGCAGGCCTGATTTTATGAGGCCTTTCTTTTATAATTTCTCTACCTGCCTGTGACAGTATTCTACTCAAATTTGACATCCCCTGCATGGAAAGCTCAGTTATACACGCATATAGGTACTGACAAAGTAAACTAAAGCAGAAGAGAGTTCCTTTCTTCTTCCTCAAGTCCTTCTGGCATAAGTGGAATGATGGGAATATCTTCCAGGATGAAAACACAATGATGCTCTCAGGAAGTTACCCACAAAATGCCACTGTGGTCATGAAGGGCTTAAATGCTCCATCAGAGACTCCTGCAGGAAAAGAAACCCTTAAAATAGTTGGGTCAACAATCATCCTGCGAGAATCAAAGAGATCATTATTCTGGCTGGGGTGCAGTTGAGTTGAAAGCTAATAGACCTCCTTTAAAAACCCAAATAATAGATCTACTGTAAAAGCAAGAACTGGAGACAGACAAGGTGTTTATTCTCATCCTGAAAGAGCCTGAGTGGCTCTGCCTACTTCCTGAGCACAGAGACTTCTGTCCACGCCTGAAGGGCTGGACGCACTGGTTGTGGGGCTCTAGCAGTTCCTCCTCCATCCAAATCTTACAGAGTGAGATATCCCAGCTGCAAAGCAAGAGACAAACTGAGGTGATGGGGTGTGAATGTGGCCAGCCAGGGCATTTGTGGCAAAAGAAACAGCACAAAGCTGTCAGGACTCTCTCCTATATATATATAAATCAACTTTCAGACCAGGGTATCCACAGCTGAAGCAATGCTTGTCTATGCCAAGAGGAGAAGCTGGTTTTAAAACACCAAATGTGGGGACAGACTTCTTCCCCCATGTCCTGGTGAGGCTCAAAGCCACGTTCAGTCTCTCATATGTAAAAAGTTCAAAAGGCTTAGTCAAGTCTGGAAGTCCTGTTGCTGGAGCTGACATCAGTGAGTGTTTTAGCTCTTTAAAAGCTGATCTACTGTGTTCAGTCCATGTAATCATTCATTTCTCAGTTGCTTTTAATGCTCCATATAGGGGTTTTATAGGGCTCTTGGTGGTTCTTAGGCTCTGATACCTTCTGGACTGCTTCTGGGCCCTCCCAGAGTGCCAGCAGGAGTGGGTGGGCAGGAGCTGGGTGTTCCTCCAGTCCAGGGGTTTTCCAGATGTCTTGATGTCCCATCTGGGTCGCCAGAACTGTTGCCTGGAAAGCCTGACCTGGAACAGAGACTAGACAGAGCAAAAGGAATAAAATAGGTATTTATTGAAAGGATACACTTTGAGCAGTGCAAGAGCCCAGCTGGGGCTACACTCAAATGAAATCCAAGATGGATCCCGGTCACAAGTTTTTACACTTTTATAAGTTGGTTCATCTATATATTGGGGTCAGTTATCCAACCACAGCCCCAGGTTATGAAGTCTCAGCCCTCTGTCTTGCCCCGTCCTTCGCCATTGTTTATGCTTTTTGGGTACCAGTTGTCCTTGATTCTCTAGCTAGAAAGGAATTGTTTTGTCTAACTACCCTGTGAAGAGACCTTACTAACACCTAATATGAAGTTTCAGAGTTACACACTAAGCAGCAGAGATTCTGAAAAATATAAAAGCTAAAACTCAAGGCATCAGTACCAAGGGTGGGGGGCACCAGAGAAGGGGCTTGACCTGGGGGGAATTGCATCACCAATTGTCCTCCTAATTGGTGCTTTTTATTAATTATGCTAATTTCCTAAAGCCTATAAAAATGTATTCATCCCAGTGGGGATGGACTTTTTTTGGACATTCTTCCATAACTGCCCCTGGAGCTCCAATAGAGACCCACTTTTATATTACCTCCTATACTAAAATTATCTTGAGTTACATTTCTAGGTTGAAAAAGGCATCAATTTTTATTCCATATAAATTTTTGTTTGGTTTTTGGTTTTGTTTCTTGTCCAGAAATGGTCACTGCCCCCTGCCCCAGGAGTATTGCAAAGGGTGAGATCTAGCCTGGGATCCCAGGAGGGTTGGGGGCAAGGGGTTGTTTTCTTCCAGTGGGACGATTTGTCTCTGCGGCCACACAGCATGGTGCCTCTGACTAGGGATACTGTTGCCTTGTGTTTTTTGCTTGTTTCTTTTTTTTTTCCTTTTCCTTCAGCGCGGTGACTCGTGCTCCTCTGCTGTTTGGGACCTCAGGGCCAGGGCATGCTGTGCTGGGACCTGGGACCTGGTGATGCCTTTTTCAACCGAGAAATGAAACCAGACACACTTTCAAGATAATACTAGTATAGGAGGTATTATAAAATCTGGTCTTTATTGGAGGTCTCCAGGTGCAGATATGGAAAATGTCTATACAAGCCCACCCACACAGGGTGAATACAGTTTTTACAGGTTTAGCAAATTAGCATATTTGACAGGAATTCCTAATTAGAAGCACAGGTGATGAGGTAATTCCCCCTTCTGGTTCAACCCTTTTCTGGAGCCCCCCTCGGTATTAGCTGTACTTTGTTTATAAAAATGCATCTCAAAGGACTATTTTCAACCTTGGTAGCCAGGGAAAACCAAGATAGGATAGGGGCCCTTGGAATATGTTTATCTTTCTCCCTAAGGAAAGGACATGGAAAACTACTGGGAAAACTAGCAACAAACGCAATAATAAGCTACAAAGCTCCAAATATATGTGTAGAGAATACAGAGAATATATATTTAAAGAAGACAAAAATCAATAGGCATCACTGGGAGCACCCTGTCCCCCACTGAGCCGCTGCCTTGCCAGTCAGCTGTGCAAAGACCCATCTCTGCCCAGCCCCTGCTGTCATTCTGATGCTGCTTCAGGGTCTCATGCTTTGTTTTAGCCTGACAGCCAGCATCCACCATGTTATAAATACATATTATGGTATTGGCTTTTTGCAAATATTAGCGTGGATACTATATGTGTGGTGTTGAAATGGTTTTTAAGATATAGTTTTCTTTAGGAGTAACACAGGTTGATAAAGTGTCTTCGTAGTAAGTAAACTACCTGCTTAGTTGGATAACACCCAGTGAAGACACCTGCTACTAATATACCAGTTACCAGCACCGATCGTCTGTAGAAATTGAAGACCACAGCCCAAATTAAGACTGATAAGAAAATTAAAACCACAGCCAAAAAATATGCATGCTCTAAAAAGGTGGACTCAAAAAGTGGCCATGTGAAACAGTTCCTGGAATATGGAAAATAGTTTATAGAAAAGTTTGAAAATGTATAATAGGTCTATGAATATGCAACAGGCTGATTATTTTGAGTGTCTCCAAAACAGCAGGTGTGCTCTTGGCTGAATGCCAAGCACCCGGCCGTTATAACCTTTTGCTTTGTTGTTTGTCTCTTATTGTGTTTTATTAAACCTTTAAAAATCTACCAGAAAGTGAACCTTGTTTTTCTCAACAAGGATTCCCTGTTGCTTTGGCTTCTGCCACCGCTTGTGGCTTGGCGCTACACTTTGATTCGCTTTCTCCGGGGGTCTGCTCACCTCTGCTGTTCCAGCTTGCTTATCTGAGGTTCCTGGTTGTAAGAGTCCGTCTAAAAGCCTCTCGTTTGTTCTGCCCAACGACCTTCGCCTGAGGTCTAAGAAGGCCCCTCAAACTGCAGCTTAAAGACGCTGGCTAGGGATGGGAGGAACGCCAAGTGATTGTTCCAGGTGGTGCTCATTGGACCAGGACTGGTCTCTCATGAGACTGGTTTACCCAACAAGCTCCCACAGGTGTGAGAACAATGAACTGGTCACAAGGACTGTTGGTGTGCCTGGAGCTTGCCATGGTGCGCTGCTCTCGAGCAGGCTATTTGCTGTAGCGTCCTGTTTCCACCTGTTTCTTGGAGCAACGATCTCCACATACAATAGTCCATAAATCTTCCCACCTTTTGGCCAGAAGCCACTCGCTTTGGAAAAGACTATAAAAACATCCTCGAAAAAAGACCCCCTGGGATCCCCCCAGACGGCAACAGACATCTATTGGCTG
The DNA here is from genome assembly GCA_034336665.1 of Luscinia megarhynchos. NCBI lineage: Eukaryota > Metazoa > Chordata > Aves > Passeriformes > Muscicapidae > Luscinia > Luscinia megarhynchos. The sequence goes on from JAPFBE010000032.1 coordinate 3,754,412, forward strand.
GTTCCACGAGGATCGTCTGCCCGTCTTGGTAGCTATAATCCCAACCCTGAGATTCTTAAAAGAACCTTCATGACCCCCGCTCTAACTAGGCGGACCGTGACATTTTTGGCGTAATTGGCTGTTGATTCCCGATACTGGAGGAGTTGAGGTACTCTGTGCACTTTGTAACAGGGGAAGATCCGTGCCATTTCAGCCGCACCTATCCTGTCAGCGAAAGCTGAACAGTGGTAGAAAGCAAGGGAGGTGGCATTGGTTCTTTCCGCAATCTGCACACAGACCCAGGTGTGAACAACTCCGTTTCAGTTATCGGAGAATATTTTGAAAATTGTCTCAGTTGTGCAAAAGATGGGACTTGTGTTTTTGTGAATTGTTGTTTTGATCCCCTAACCCAGGCAGGGATGAGAGGGGATTGTGCTCAGCTAACGGCTGGGTGTTTGTTGCTTTGGTCCCCTAACCCAGGCAGGGAAGAGAGGGGATCGTCCTCAGCAAAAGGCTGGGTGTTTGTTGTTTTGCTGTTGACTACTTGGGATCGCAAAGAGACAAACTGTTTTGTAACCAAGGTAGTACCTCCCAAGTAGTGTGGTCTCTTCACCTGCTCCAGGGACGAGAAGGGAAACACAGTTTTAGCTGTGCCTTTTGTGCAACTTTAAGTGTGCCTCCCTGAGAGTAGTTTTGATCCCTTCATAAAAATGTCTGAAAATAATAAAGATGCCTTTCTATGCTCTGCTAGCTAAGTACAATGCCAGACCCTCAAGGGGAGAGGACTGGGGCTACAGAATAACTGGTTTAATTTAGAAAATGTGGTTGATAGAATACGTTCTTTGCAAAGATGAAATCAAAAGATTCAAAGCTGGGCAGAAATAAAAGACCATTCTCTGCTCAGTTTTGGGGCCTGTCTTATGGCAGCTATAGAAACTTGCTTTATGCTAAGGAAATTGAAGAAAGAGCAAACTCATAGACTCTTTGCAAAATTTGGTAGAAGCCTTGCAAAAACCAATTAGAGCAGGAAGCAAAATCAAGTAGAAACTTTGCAAAACCAATTAGAGCAAGAAAGAAACCGCAACTATTTGTTGCAGCTTTCCCATGCATCACAGCATACAGATACACCAAAGGAAATAGGAGAAAGGAAACATATCACATAAAGCAGATATACCCCCAGAGAGAATTAGTACACATAGAAAAATTGTGGGAAAATTGCTGCTCTAAATTGAGACCACTTGTTAAAAACTGAATATAGTTATCTGAGTCCAGATGACTTTGAACCCCACATAACATATAATGAAATACCATACACTGCTACTGAATTGGCAAAACTAAAGAAAGAATATTCACGTCTCCCCCCATGAACTCGAGACAGAATATGTTTTTAGAATTTCTCTCACTGGGGAGATCAAATCAAATTGAGTGAACAAGAAGCTTCTGGTTATTTGGGGACCGGGTGTCTTCTTAACCACGGAAATACCCATGCTCCATGGTCCCTGACACAGCGTGCAGCCTACTGGGCTGGGGGACTTAGCCCCTAGAAAGAGGTGATCCTTTAGCTATAATTGGCGGCCCGTGGATCAACTCTTAGAGAATATTCACAAAGCTGCTTGCTTTGCAAATGATACATGAAAGGACTCTAAATGCTAATTACGAGTCTCCAATGCAATTGCCTGTAAAACCAAAAAAATTATGACACCAGCTAATTCAAGAGTTAAAGGACAAAGGAGTAATCATTCACACACACAGTCCTTTTAATTCTCCTATTTGGCCTGTGAAAAACCAAACGGAAAGTGGAGATTAACCGCTGATTATCGACGCCTTAATTCCAATACTTTTCCCCTCACGGCAGCAGTTCCAAATTTAGCTGAGCTAATACTATCAATCCAAGAAAAGGCTCACACATTTATGGCTGTAACAGATGTAAAAGACATGGTCTTTATGATACGTATACGGCCAGAGGACATGAATCGTTTTGCTTTCACATGGGAAGGACAACAATACACTTTCACTAGGCTACCTCAAGGGTACCGACACTCTCCCACTTTAGCCCACCATGCATTGGCTCAAGAGCTAGAAACTATATCCAAACCTGATACAGTAACTGTGTATCAATACATTGATGATGTATTGATTGCAGGAGAAGAAAAAATAATCTCACACCTAGAAAACCTTGGCTTGCAGATCCCTCCAGAGAAAATACAGAAACCCTCACAGGAAGTCAAATTTTTAGGGATCTTCTGGAAGGGCGGAATGACATGCATTCCACCAGACACGCTAACCTCACTAGATCAGATTAAAATGCCTGAATCCAAAAAGGAACTTCAACAAGCTTTAGGGTTATTAGTATTTTCGAGAAAACACATTCCTGATTTTTCAATAATTGCCAGGCCCCTTTATAATCTGTTACCAAAAAGGGTTAAAATGGGATTGGAGCCCAGCTCAGGAGGAAGCATTACAATTACTGATTTTTGAAGCAACAGCCCATCAAGCCCTAGGTCCTATTCACCCAACAGATCCTTTCCAGGTAGAATGGGGTTTTGCTTCTTCAGGGTTATCTGTACACATATGGCAGAGAGGTCCAGAGGGGCCAACCAGGCCTGTCAGTTTCTACTCCCGTAGTTTTAAGGATGCTGAAAAAAGATACACAACTTGGGAAAAAGGGCTGTTTGTTGTTAGTTTGGCTTTGATTGAAGTGGAAAAAATCACGAGACAACAACCAATTGTATTGAGAGGTCCTTTTAAATTAATTAAAACAGTTACCTCTGGGACCCATCCTCCAGAAGGGGTTGCCCAACGGGCCTCTGTGAGAAAATGGTATGCTCAAATAGAACACTACTGTCACATTTTCTCAATCACTGAAGGTGCTGTTAAAAATTTGTCAATACAAGAAACAGAGCACTTGAACAGCAGCCAGGAAAAACCGGCTTCAGTGATTAAGGTAGCCCCTCCCTTCTCGCCCGAGCAGACAGAAAATGCCTGGTTTACTGATGCCTCAGCCAAGAGAGAAGGAAAAGTGTGGAAATACAAAGCTGTAGCCTTACACACTTCCTCAGGTGAGAAAATCATCACTGAAGGAGAAGGCAGTGCTCAGATAGGAGAACTTACAGCTGTTTGGAGTGTTTTCCAAAAGGAAAAACAAAATACTTCCCTTGTTTGCATTTATACAGACTCTTATGCTGTTTTTAAAGGTTGTACCGAGTGGCTGCCATTCTGGCAACAGAATGATTGGGAAGTTAATAGGATTCCAGTGTGGCAGAAAGAAAAATGGCAAGACATCTTAGAAATTGCAAGTCAGGGAAATTTTGCTGTTGGGTGGGTAGCTTCTCACCAGACAGACGGGAATCCAGCAGGAGAATGGAATAACAGAGCTGATGAATTAGCTAGATTAAGCCCCCTGAAAAAGGAAGAAATTGTTGAGGATTGGGAACGGTTGCTGGAGTAGTTAGAGAACTGGGATGGACGATTGACTACAAGGTGTAAATGAGAGGTGGGGGGTAAATGGATGCCCGAAAATCAATGCTTTTTGTCCCAAAGCCCCAACCATAGTTCCTTCATTAAGAGGACCAGCTTATCCTAAAAATATAGCTCATTACCCTGGACAACCTGTTTTAGTAGACCTCCCTATGGTGGGAAATGTACCACTTGTGCTAAAAACTCCTTTGAATAAATTTGCATGAGTAGCATCTGATGCTGTGGGAAAACAACATCGGATAAATACCTGTTGGATTATACCATCATTTTAACACCCTGCCACTAGATGGCAGATTTTACTGTGCTTATAATTGCAGGTGAACTCCGAGGGACACGTCAAATGACATGAAAGCCAGATAACCATGTTGACATTAATAATACTCCTCTACATCCTACCATACCTGCATTGCCAAAGTCCAGCTGAATGGCCATGGACACATGCCATTCTCAGGTACACCAGTACTCACGGATCCTACCCTGCAGGTCGTCGTCCAAACCTAGTGACCGTAGTGCTGCATGACTCGGAGGTGTACCGTCAAAACTAATGGAAATGGGATCGAAAGGACTGGACTCGAGTATTAACTGGTATAGTTGGTGAAAAAATTGAGGTAGGATGCAGAAAGGTAGAGGGATCCTCTCATGAAAAGTCCACATCCATCACGGTATCTGGAAACCTTTTGAAACCAGACATAACGAGTGGCTTGCACCCCAACATCACAAAGAAACTCTGTCCCGGTACCGACTGGAACTGCACTACGCAAATCCCCTTTATAGTATGCTGTCGGCAGGATAAGATTGGTAATTACACCTTGATCCTAGTAACAACAATGTTGAAGTCACCAAGCTTTGCAAGCATGAACCTACTGACTGCTGGCACAATTTTACCTTGACTAAATCAGTCTTTGTGACATGTAATTGGAAAAATAAACCAGCAGATCCATCAGGCTTGAAAGGCTTGAGTTACAAATTCAAAATAAACGTTTTGGCACAACCTGTATTAACTGCAGTAATTATATACTCTGGTATGCAGTCTTCCCTAGTGCTGGATAGCAAAAATAAAGTTTTTCCTCCCTTTACATTAACAAAAGGTTCTGATGTTGCTATCCGATGTAAATTAATGGTTGAATCTTTTGTCGAACCCATACACAGTTCTGCCATAGGACCCCATGGCCGTATGTTACATTGTGAGGCTTTAAATCAGAATTGTTGGCTGAACCTAACTAATGTGCAATTTCCTCACAAAGTAACATGTGGTGAGAATCACACTAAACACTGGGGAGAACTTGATATCAATGTTGTAATGCCTATTGCACCCACTACCCAACCACCGATTGTGCCCAAAGCCAAGAATTTATGAAATTGGGCCTTACATAATTAAGAAAACTGGACAACAACAAATATTGTTTAATCCGGCATGGTCTCTTAAACAAGTTAAATTATTGATGCAGAACAATGTCTCTGAAATTCAACCAGAATGTTCACCTTTTTTACAAACTTCGTTTCAGGGGTGGACTACCTGGCTGCGGAAGTGGACCCCTTCCAAAAAACACATGGCAAGAGACATAATCGGTGTTCTGGGAACAGGTTTGGGAATTCTAAACAGCATTGATTCAGAGGTATTAATGAACAAATTGGTTGCCACCACCAGAGACTTAACCAAATTGAATCAACCCTTGCAGTCCTCTTTGACAGCACTGGGGACGCAACAGTGGTTACTATCAAACATTTTACCGGATTGGGAAAAGGCAAATGTAAATGACCACAAATTGATAATTGATGCTCTTGGTACTGCTCAAAATAACATATCCCTAGCCCTCAGTTGTATCCAGGCACAGCTTTGGATGCAAACTGTGGTAGCGTCAATTATAAGGGAAGGGGAAGAAGGCATTTTCCCTACTGAAAACCAGACAGTAATTTTGGGACAATGCTAATGATTTTGAAAGAAGTTTCAGTCCTGGTGGAATTTGGTAAATTTTACCTACAACCCCAGTACAAATACAGCCACGGCCTTTGTGTTGACAATACGCAACACTTCAGTGCATTTGATATACCCCATCATTGCATTAGGATTGAATCATGATGGAACTATTCTCTATCCTTCGAGCATAGAGAATGGGGCCCGCCAAATTGGTGAGAAATGGCAAACTTAATTTGGAATCTTGTATTGTTCGGGAGCAACAGGGTTTCATTTGTGAAAGCAATGCCATTGTGGCCCAAGACATCTGTTTAGATACAGAACAAAATATCTGTCATTTTGAAATACACCCTGATGAGACTCCTGCAACGGTACTAGTGTACATAGGTAATGGATGCGTGTGTGTTAGAACTGCTTGCAACTTAGTGATTATAGAAGATGTAGCAATGAATTTAAGAAATCATTCAAATTTTTGTGTTTGTAATTTTACCAGGATTAGAGGCTGTGATTTTTTCCTACACCGTTCCTGTTATGTCTTATCACCTTTTGCAATCCAATTTCACACTGATTCATCAGTTAGTGCCTGCTCTCATTGGTATGAACCTCACTTTGGTTAAACAACTGTTGTTTCACCAGGACTTAAATGCAATCTTAAGAAAGATCAAGGAAAATGGACAGAAGACCCTGGTGACAGTTCATCATGATGTGAAGAAGATACATCAGGTTTTAGAAAGGGTAAAAGGGGATGCTGAACACAGGTGGTGGGATACTTTTTTTGGGTGGTCACCTACTGCTACCGGCATCCTAAACAAATTGTGTCATCCTATTGTTGTGCTTTTGATTTTGATTTTTATTGGTTTTGTTTTGTCAGCCATTCTATAATAAAACGGTTGACACGACTGGCATCAGCAATGGATCAACATCAGCTTCCCAATGCTGAGTCTGAGGATTTCTCTAAGTCATCACCGACTTGTGGGATGCTCTGGATGGGTCTGTGAACACTGTGAGAGCTTTGAGAGGCCTACAGCTTCTTTCTCACAAGGAATGGGGTGGAACTCCTCATTAAGCAGTTTGTGAGATGGGGTGTGGACTGATATTTGTCCACTGTAGCTGTCCAGAGATAACTGGAGGTTGGCATTGCTCTGAAGCAAGTGCTCAAACATCTCTTTGGTCAGCCTTTCAGGAGAGTTCCTTCCCTCCTCAGAAAGTTTAACCGGGAGGTGAATACATGTAAAGTCACAGTAAGCCAGCTCACGCAGTCTCATCGTTGCCTTCTGAATCAGCTGAGCTATCAGCTCTTGTGGTTTGGTGACGGTCTTGGATCTTTGGTGGGAGATGAAGACCAACTCTATGATTAAGATTGGATCTTTCTGTCCCTCGATCCATTGGAATATCAAACTGTGCAGGTGTGGCAGTTTTCCCAGGACAATGAATTTGAAAGGCAGCTCAGGTTGATAACAGTGAGCCTGCCTCTCGGCCAAAGCTTTCTGTACTTTTTCAATTGCAGCTTTTGCCTCTGCTGTCAGCTCCTGGGAGAAAGCAGCTCTCTCTCCCCCTTCAGTAAATTGAAGAGGGGATCTAGGTCCTCATTGGTGAGGCCTAGCCAGGGCCTGACCCAGTTCAAAGACTCACACAAGGAATGGATATTTCCTAGGGTTTTGGGATTACAATCGATTTCCAGTTTCTGGGGGATCTCCAAGCCCGGGTATTTCCAAGGTGGCATCCTTTGGACTTTGTCTTCCTGCAATTGAAATCCAGCAGAGGTTAAAACTTTAACCACTAGGTGAAGTGTGTGTTGGAGTATAGAGTCATCAGGGACACACACATGCACATCATCCATGTAGTGTAAAATGACGGCCTCCCTTCTTTGCACGCGCACGGGGACAGCAATGAGGCCACGTACCACTGGCAGATGGAGGGACTATACTTCATTCCCTGCCGGAGTACTTTCCAGTGGTACCGCTTCATTGGGGCTTCTCGATTTATCGAAGGAACCGAGAAGGCAAACTGTGGGGCATCTTCTGGGTGTAGGGGAATTTGGAAGAAACAGTCTTTGATGTCCGGGACAGCCAATTGCCAATTTCAGGGAAGCATCGTTGGGGAAGGCATCCCAGGTTGAAGTGACCCTATATACTCAATCACTTTGTTTATTTCCCGAAGGTCGTGGAGCAGCTTCCACTTGTCCTTCCCTGGTTTCTTTATTACAAAGACTGGGGAATTACAAGGGCTAATTGTCTCTTCTATGTGATTTTTAGCCAATTGTTCCTCCACAAGCTCTTCAAGCGCCTTGAGCTTTTCCTTACTCAATGGCCACTGTGCTACCCATTTTGGGGTGTCATCCAGCCATGTAATTTTTGGGTAGGGTGCTCTACAGTGGCCACCTCTAAAAATCCTGGGGAGTCTTAGGGATAATCAGTTTGACTCCTCAGTGGGACATGGTGTCTCTCCCCTATAGGGGGCATTATAGTCTGTAACAAATGGACGAACACGAGCCAATGTTCCATCCGGTCCCTCAATTTGCACGATGCTTTTTGAGTTTTTTGTCAGTTTGATCCCTCCTATACCTTGGATTTTGTCAGCCATGGGTTGCAACCCCCATTGCAATGGCCACATCCTTTCATGTATGATCATCACATCTGCCCCTGTGTCAAGCACCCTTTCCACATGGACATGGTCTGATCCATGGGTTAGATTGCATGCTATAGCAGGTTTTTTCTCACCCACCACTTCTGCCCAGTAGACGCCAGGTGATTTTCCATCTACTGTGACCTCCGCTGGAAAGGGAATGGCCCGAATGAGGATTTGCCCCTCAGCCAGATAGAAGGGTGGCTGAGGGTAGCACGCCAGGAGAATGAGGCGGGTTATGTCTCCCTTGATGATCAGAGGAACCGCCTCAATCTCCAGGGGTGTATGTGCTGTGTCCCCAGTAACAAAATACTCACTGTCCAGTTCCATGTGGTTTATCATCACATCCAGTATGTTGTCTGGCAGGTCCACTGTAATGATTTTCCAGTCAGTAGACCTGAAATGAAAGCCTTTGGTAGTCACGAGCCTAAAATGGCCACATGGCTGCCAAATCTTTTAATTAGACATTTGACATTTTCATTTCTCTGCATTCCCACACCTTGTTTCCCTTCCTCCCCCTTTTTTATTAAGAGAGAGGCTTTTGCCAGTGTGGAGCCCGCTGCATTTATATCTTTGCGCACAATAATGTCAATGGCGGGTACGCGCTGTTGCCTCAGTTTTTTTGTTTGTTGGTCCTCTTCTGTTTCTGGCTTTGAGGACAGTCTCTGGTGAAGTGTCCTGGCTTTTTGCACTGGAAGCAGATAACATGTTGCAGCTGCTGTGGTGACATTGGTTGCCTCCTTGCTCCTGGTGTTAGAGCAGCAGCAGTCTTTGGGTGTGCCAGTCCCAGATTCCTCTCATGTGCACTGAACAGTTCGGCTTTTGTGGCACAGGCTTCTATCATCTGTGCAAGGCTAGGAGAAGCCTCAAGGGGAAGGCTCAGTATGACTCTTTGGCAGGTTTCATTAGCATTCTTCTGAGCCATCTCCTTAATCAATTCTGCCTGTATTGCTGGGTCGTGCACTTGCCTCTCCACTTGTGTCCGAAGGCAATCTACAAACAGCAAGAAATTTTCTGAGGCAAACTGTTTAATGTTAACATAACTACCCTTGACTTCAACCGTTGGCAACTGGTTAAAAGTCTTTTCTGCTACATTACAGATCTTATCTAAAACAGACTTGGACAACATCCGAGTTTGTCTTTCAGGGCAGTGCTTATTCCCTTCACCATTGTCCTGGTTTAGGACAAATTTACGGGAGATATCTCGCAAAGGAGTCCCCCTAGGAAAATAAACCCCCAGAACTCCTTCCCCTCCCACTACCGGGTTCGGGAAGAACTTCCTCCGAGGGAAAAAGTGGAAAAAACTTGTTTATTTTAACAAAACACTTCTCAACACCAGGAAAGAACAATCCCCAGATGACACAAAACGTTTTCACCCAGGTGAGCGAGGGATGGACGAGCTCGGTCAGTCCCTGCTGGGAAGGGTGCAAAGCTTCTGTGGCAGGCTTCCCAGGACGCGTCTCTGATGTTCAGATCTCTCCGTCCGGGCAGTTGCAGATCTTCAGGATGAGGGGAAAGAAGGGAGAGAAAGAGGGAGCAGCTGGGGGCAGGAGAAGCTGGGGGCAAAAGCTAGGGGAAGCGGCAGCCAAAGCGGCAAAAGCAGCAGCAAAGCAGCAGCAGCAGGCCAGCAGCAGCAGCAGCCAAAGCAGCAGCAGCAGCAGCCCAGCAGCCGGGGGCCCGCCGGGGCGGGGGAGGCGGCAGCAGCTCCGTGCAGACAGAGGGGGGGGGGCCAGGGAGAGGAGTAGTCATAACACTGACCCAGGACATTCCACCCCTTATCCCACATCGTGAACATTAACACACGATTGGGATATATATACACCACTATACAATGTAAAAGCTTTCATCTACTTGCTCAAACCTTCAACACTTACACGTTTCCTCTCATTTTACTTACTCAGGCCTTCAACACTTGCTTTATTCCTTCTGTCTCACCCCACAATCAGATCTCCCTGAGGTACACATCGTGTTGTTCCATCTTTTCTGCATTACCCACCACGTACATCCTGGTCCTTGAGCAAAGACAATCCCACGAATGGGTTTGCCTGTACTCGAGGCAGGATTAACCCATACTGCCTTTCCTAACAAACCTTTAACTTGGGCCACTGGGACTTTATCTCCATCCACTATATTAAGGGGAGTCAGACTGGGCAGGACCTGCTCGTTGATGGAACCTCTGGTGTTAACTAACAAGTAGCCTTTGCTAGATGTTGTTCCCAGTTTTTAAAAGACCCCCACCCAATGCTTTCAAGGTGGTCCACAGTCAGTCTCCATTCTCCGTCCAGGCTTGCGCACAGGCCAGATGGGGCTGTTGAAGGGTGAGTGGGTTTTGCTGACCACCCCTTGGCTCCAGCTCCCGGATCATCTTATGGATGGGGATCACAGTATCTCGAGTTGTCCTATATTGCCGGGCGATGTACTACGAGGAAGTGGCAATTGGTACCCTTGCTCTTCCCCTTTCAGAAGTCCTACAGTAATCGGATTTTTCAGATAGTCCAGGCAAGGTATTCCAGTTGCCGAATGTGTTCTTGACATCACAGCAGCTATTCCAAAGCGCCCACTTAAGACCTTTTGGGTCCTTAAAATACCCACTCGGAGGTAATCTATTCCCAAAATACATGGGGCCTCTGGACCAGTCACAATAAGATGTTTTTTTCCACTCCTTGCCAGTTAAACTCACTTCAGCTTCCACTATGGTAAAGTCCTGCGATCCACCTGTCACACCAGCAATAGAAACGGATTCTTCCCCACATATCTTGATGGAATTATAGTACACTGTGCTCCTGTATCCACTAAAGCTTTATACTTCCGTGGTTTTGATGTGCCAGGCCACCGAATCCACCCGGTCCAAAACACGGTTCTCCTCGCTCACCCTGGCTAGAGGCAGGGCCCCTCTAAGCCTGATTATTCTTCTTTTCGGGGCATAGGTTTTAGAAGTTCCCTCAAGAGGGTCAGACATGTCATTATCATTATCATGTTTGGCATTTTGACTGCGGGAAACAGGAGCAGCTCTCCTTTTGGCTGAACTTCCTCTTTTAATCTTGCCTTCCTTCCAGATCCACGCACCCCTTGTGCCAGAGCAGCCGTGAGGCTTCCCATCCCATCTCCTCATGTTCTCTCCAGAATCCTGCAAGAAAACCACAACTCGGCTCGAGGGAGTATACCTCCCTCCCCATCGAGCGCCTACGTTGGATACCAGGGCGTCTAACTTGCACTGCTGAAATTTGGAGGAGGTCCTCCTTAATCTCCTCCCTGAGCCTCTTATGATTTTCCTCTATCTTGTCCCTCTAAGTTCTGCAAAGCGTGTTTCCACAGCTGCGATTTTGGCATGTGTTGGGCCATGCACAGCATCCGCGATAGGCTCAAGCTTCTTAGCCATATCAAGAACTGTCTCATGTATCTCTTCTCGCTTCAGTATTGCTAAGGCAGAGGCGTATTCAGATGGCCCGAAGTCTCACAAGTTTTCTCCACATCACTGGTGTGCATGGGACCAGGTCCGGATTCCTAGTTGTTACATCCTCGAAAAATGATCTCCGCCACTGCCATTTCCCTTAGTCGTTGGATCCCTTGCTCCATGGTTTTCCATCTCGGTTTGTTGCATATATAGGTCATCGGCACACAGATATCTTTGTGCCACACTGTCTAAAACCGTGCCCAGAGGCTTTGAGGGTTAGCCTCCTCGTCATTCCCTGATCGATGACAGGATCATGTGACAGGGATCCAGGTGTCTTCGCTTCAGTGCCATCCAGGATGGTAGCCTCGCCTGCCGCATCCCAAAGCGGACCAGCCAACTATTATGGACTCATCGGTTGAGTCTCAGTATAATCCTTCCTCAGACCACCGAAGATCCTTTAGGGACAGGGACTCATTATTAGTCTCTGATCTCACACTAGTTGGTACTTGATTTTATATAAACTGTAAACAGTGTATAAAAAGCTTACTAAATTAAACATCAGAAAGATAATCTCTTTTTAGTGTTCAGGGAAACCTGCACATTTTCTAATAAAGATGTAAAAATTCAGAGGAGACAAAGGAAAGCAAGGCTGAAAAGCCTCCTCCCCCTCTTCTCCTCTAACAAACTGAGTGCATATCCATAACCAGGATCCAGAAGATATCCCTGGAACCGATTCCAGCATCTTTATAAACCTCTTACATCGCCAGCCAAGCCCAGTCTGATAAATATTTTGGTCATTATCCTCTAGTATAAAAACTACAAATAAGGGGACAGTACTGGAGCTATTTCCGATAGGAAAATAACCCCAGAGACCACAGAGAGGTATTAAAACCTCAAAAACCCTAGTATCAAAACCACATACCAGCTTCCATCCCAAAAACATTTTTAAATCTATACCAATACACGGTTACAAGGTAATAAAGTTTTTTCCACTTCCTCGCGTGCCCCTAACGTTTAGGCTCAAGATTTTGTTCTGGTTTAGGACAAATTTGCGGGAGATATCTACTTAAAGGGAGTCCCCCTAGGAAAATAAACCCCCAGAACTCCTTTTCCCCTCCCACTACCGGGTTCGGGGAAGAACTTCCTCGAGGGAAAAAAGTGGAAAAAACTTGTTTATTTTTAACAAACACTTCCCAACACCAGGAAAGAACAATCCCCAGATGACACAAAACGTTTTCACCCAGGTGAGCGAGGATGGACGAAGCTCGGTCAGTCCCTGCTGGGAAGGTGCAAAGCTTCTGTGGCAGGCTTCCAGGCAGCAGTCTCTGATGTTCAGATCTCTCCGTCCAGAGCCGGTGCAGATCTTAGGGATGAGGGGAAGAAGGGAGAGAGAAAGAGGGAGCAGCTGGGGGCAGGGAGAAGCTGGGGGCAAAGCTAGGGGGAAAAGCGGCAGCCAAAAGCATCAGCAAAAGCAGCAGCAGCAGGCCAGCAGCAGCAGCAGCCAGCAGCAGGCAGCAGCAGCCCCAGCAGCCAGCCGGGCCGGGGGAGGCGCAGCAGCTCACGTGCAGACAGAGGCGAGGCCAGGAGGAGTAGTCATAACACTGACCCAGGACAACCATATAGATGTTCATGAGTAATGTCATTCACATCACTATTTTTTGCATCATTAGAGCTTTGCTGGAGCTCTTGTAGAAGCACTTCTAGAGACCTTCTCCACATCTTCTCCTGTAAATTATACTCTGAGGGGGTCGACAGACACCGGAAATGGTCTTTTATATCAGTTGGTACTAATTCATTTGAATTAAAAGTGGCTTTCATTATTCCTTTAAAAATTTCACTGCTTCTGCCAAATTCCCTTTGGACTTTACAAATTTCTTTTTTATCATGATAGGACAAAGGCTGATAACATCTCTTGCCATTTCTACCATTATAAACGACAGGGGCTATTGATGGTAAATCTTCCTCTTCCTGGTTCTGACTTCTAGGGGATGCTCCCATGCTTCCACCTACCTGGGAGCTAGAAGGCAATCCATCCTCCACCCCGCAGGGTCCAGGGAGGGGCTGGTCCCCCTCCCCACCCTGAGATTTTGGGAGGGGCTGGCCACCCCCACCCCCTGGGGTCCCAGGAGGAGCTGGTGCCCCACCCCACCTTGGGGGTCTCGGGAGGGGCTTGGCCCCCCCTCCCCCCTGGGGTTCCTGGGGGCCTGGGCACTCCCTCCCCTGCTGGGCCTGGTAGGCTGCTCACCCCTCCCTGATGCGTGGACAGGGATGGGGCTCATCCCCTCTGCTTCCGGGAACCGGGCTGAGGCTCACCCCCCTCGCTGCTGGGACCAGGTTGGGGCACACCACCCCTGCTTGGGAATCCAGAAGGTGAATCCCTCCTTCCCCCCCACCAGCCTTGCAGGGAGTAGAAGGCAAGCCACCCTCTCCCCCTCCTCCACCCTCATGGGGAACGGGGGCTTGGGGTGTCTGCTCACCGCAGGGGAAGGGCTGAGAGAGAGGCATCCCCACCCCCATCCGCACCGGCGCTTGAGCCCGCAGGGGGTCCACCCCCTTCCCCGCTCCCGCGGCAGCTCGGAGGGCGGGCCCCTTCTCCCCCGCCCCCGTTCCCGTGGCAACCCTGAGGGCAGGCAGAGAAACCGGCGCAGGGGAGGGGGCGGAGGCGCTCGGGTGGGAGGGGCAACCGTGGGAACCAGGATTGCAAGACATGGGGGCGGGCTTGCAGGGTGGTGTCTTGCAGGAGGGAGAGGGCAGGGCAGCCAAGGGCAGGAATGGGTTGTTAGAGGAGAAAGGGTTGAGGGCGGGGACGATAGGGTAAAAGAGATTATGGGATGAAGACAGGAGCCCAGAGGTCCCAACACGGGGCCAACGCCATTTGAACTTCATGCGACCTGCGTCTGCTAGGGGATCTGCCACATGACTGATGCCATCTTGGACTTCAGCAACATGGCTCCCATCCCCTCTCGGTTGACCACGCAGCCGCCGCTCTGAGGGGGGGGGAGGGATCACTTTCAAAGCCATCAGCACAGGGACGCTGTATCATCCCCCTTTTCCGCTTTTAATGTTAATAATTCTCCTATTTTATCCCAGAATGTTATTGACTATATTCTGCAGGTTAAAGTCCGAAATCTCTACAGGCAACCAGCAGACAAAGCATTTCAACCGTTTTTTAGAAACTATAACATCTTCACCACTCAAGATTTCCCTAAGTCGTGAAAATATTCTCCTTTGCTGAACAGAAAACTGCGTGCATATTCTGATGTTTTAAAAGCAATCTGCACAGGCTGTCTACCTCTTTCCGCAGTAGAAACACAAACACACACAATTTTTCCTCTCCCCCCAAACCTCGGCTGGTAGGAAGAGGCCGCGCCGTGCCGATGACTCTGCGTTACCGCAGCTCAGAGCGCCGATGGTCGGACCCAGCGCCAGCGCTGCCCGCCGTGCCGCAGCTCGGATCGCGCGCCGCTTTAAAATGAAGGCGCTCGAAATGGCGGATTTGGTGCTGGCGCCGCGGCGCTGCCGCTTCGCGGGTCACCGCCGCTGGCTCAGTGCACCGCGCCGCTGCTTCTCACAGCTGCACGGTACACAGCTGGTCAGGGCTGCCAATGGTGCTTGGCACTCGCCGCCGCGACCACGCACTGCCACCTTTCCGAGCCGAGCGCCGCCTCGACCCTGCGCCGCTGCGCCCGCATGCCGCCGTGAGTCCCACGGCGTCCCGGCGCTGAGCCGCCACCCACAACCACTAGCAACCCACCTCGCGGCGCTGCTGCACGTAGCTGCCGACTCCCCCGGCCCCGCACTGCCGCAAGAGAGGTTAGAGCGCAACCCCTGCAACTGGGGGCTTTTTTGGGGTCCCTGCCTCCTGCGATGGTTATTCACCCCTTCCCTGGGGGCCTCGGCCCTGTGGAAGTGCTGCGAAAAAGTCTTTGACCAGAATCGACCTGCCTTGGGCAAGCCAGGCTACCGGTTCATCCCTCTCAGTAGGAGCTGTGCAAAAAACAGCTCCCTGCTGGCAGGGTAGGTGAGCAGTCCAAAAGGCTTATAATCCAGCCAATGCGTGGAGTCTCACTCGTGGGAGTGATGCCTAGAGGAGCTGGAACAGAGACTACACAGAGTTAAGGGGAATAAAATGGGCATTTATTGAAAGGCCTTCAAAGGCCACACCCTGGCAGTACCAGTGCCACAGTGTGACCCCTGCCTGGATGGCTCCAAGATGGAAGCAAAAGAGGGCTTGGTCACATGGTCTCACATCTTTATAGACTTTAGTCTATTTGCATACAGGACTCAACCATCCAATTGATAGTCTCAAATTGTAAGGTTTCATCCTCCTTGCTTGCTTGCTGGCCCGCCCTCCTCTTTTCACGTTGTTTATGCTTAGGGCCTGGAGTTTGAAGAAACTGTCCTTCAGTCAATAGCTGAAATCGGACTATTTTGTCTTCATCACCCTAAGCACAACGGAAAAGCATATCCAAGCAGAATAGAAAATTCAGAACTTAAGGCATCAATTCCCCCCTTTAGAGGCTTGACAAGGCCTCTACCTTGTGAAATCTCTATTCTAAATTTTACTAACAAGTACTTAATGATTGTTAAGTGTCTAATAATAATAAATATCTATCATTAGATAAGTATCTAATTGTAATTACATACTAATAAACATCAACGTAATAACAATAAACATCTAATAAGAATAATATCTTACACAATCAAACATTATATAAAGAAGAATAGTAATTAAATACAGAAGGGGAATCACTTGAAATGTGTTATCATTTACATCAGTCTTTGTTGTTACAATTGTTCAGGAGCAGTGACTTTCTTAATTCTGGAGTAGTGAATCCAGGGCTCTCTGCCAGCAACTTTTACCGCAGTAAAGGTTGTCATCAGGGCTTTAAATGGTCCTTTCCACTTGGCTTGCAGAGGATCACGGTCCCACCACTTCACATAGACCCAGTCTCCAGGCTGGAATGGATGTGCAGGTGTGTCCAGTCCTATGAGTCTGGATAGCACGATGTAACTTTGGAGCTTCTGTAAAGTGAAACCTAAATACATTAAATAACACTGCAAATCACATTTCTCCTTCATATGAATTTCACCTTGAATATGTGGAGTTTGATATGGTCTGCCATACAGTATTTCGTACGGACTGATGTTACCCCTCTGCCTCGGTTGGATGCGAATTCTCAGTAAAGCTATAGGCAAGACCTGAACCCATGTCATGGACGTCTCCTGACAAATCTTACTAATTTGTCTTTTGAGAGTCCCATTCATACATTCAACTTTACCACTCGCTTGGGGTCTATAAGGTGTGTGCAGATCCCATGTAATTCCCAAAATCCGGCTAACATCTTTAATCACTGTAGCAACAAAGTGTGGTCCCCTATCTGATGACATTCCCAAGGGAAGCCCAAACCTCGGAATTATATAATTGGGCAAAACTTCCACCCCTTCCTTGGCTGTGTTACTGCGACAGTGGTAAGGTTCCAGCCATCCACTGAAGGTGTCAACTAATACCAGTATGTACCGGTATCCCTCTTTGGGTGGTAACTCCACAAAATCTATTTGCCAGTAATCCCCAGGAAGATCTCCTGCCTTTGTTACTCCTAACACAACTCTCTTTCTTGTGTCGGGGTTGTTTTTACAGCAAATTTCGCATTTACTTACTACTGATTATATAATATCAATCATTCCCTGTTGGGAACAACGAAATAGAAAAACCTTATAAATATGAGTGCTTAGCGAAAGATTCTGAAACCATAAGTGAAATAGAAATGATAGCAGTTTTTGACTGTGGGGCTGAAAGCAACCATATGAAGGTTTAAGGCCTCTTCCTTTGTTTAGATAATGCCAAATGACACAAATACCAAGAAGCTAACAGACATCCTGTTCCAAGGATGGCAGGAAAGGTTTAGAGATAAGGTTTATAGATAAGAAAGCCATAAAACATGGTAATATAACGATTCCTATAGGTTGCATGCAAATATTAGGAAATTAGTATTTTGTAGTAGATTTTCTAATGGAAATTAGAATATTCAACATAGAAGAATACTTATTGTATTGTAAACGGGAAATCGCGCTCTTATTCCCTCTATGCTCTTATCCTCTTTACTCTCTATGCTCTTATTCTCTCTATACTCTCTTATTCTCTCTTACATTCTCTCCCTCATACACCCATGCCCTAACAATAAACTACAAACTTCAAGACCAGAATATAGAGAGCTCCTGAGTCTGTCCTGACGACCGTCCACCCGACAAAAACCCCCACAATTCTCTTTCCTATTACTACCTTTCTTAGGTGTTTCAAAAGGTTTTCAACCCCGAAATGTGTGGTGTCGTGTTCTCTTTGAACTAGTTCCCAAAGGATATGGGGTGAGACTACCACCTGGTTTGTCGGTGTAAAAGCCCACTCACCTTCTGTGATTTCAGCTTTAAGAAGTTTTATTAGTTGTCGTCTGCCTGGTCATATTTTGGGTTGTACCCCGACAAATAAATCTCTTTTTGCTGAATTACTGCAAGAATATATTTTTCTGCAATCCTTCTTGCTGTTTTATCAGCAAACCAATTTCCCAATTCTAGAACAGTTTTCCCCTTTTGATTACTTCTACAATGCATGATAGCTACTCCTGCGGGTCTTTTAATGCTCTCTAAGAGGGCAAGTATTTGCTCGGCATGCTTGATTTGATTACCTTGAGCATTCAAGAGTCCTCTCTCCTTCCAGATGGCTTCATGGGCATGGACAACACTAAATGCATATTTAGAGTCAGTCCATATATTTACCCTTTTCCCGTCACTCAGGTCTAGAGCTCTCATTAGTGCAATCAGTTCAGCTTTCTGTGATGACACATCTGCTGGCAGGGCCTTTGCCTTGATCACCTTGTCCTGTGTGGTCACTGCATAGCCTGTCATCCTTTTGCCATTTTTCATGAAGCTGCTTCCATCAATAAAAAGCTCCCAATCTGGATTCTCCATGGGCACATCTTTCAGATCTGGTCAGCTGGAATAGACCTCTTCAATTATCTGCAAGCAATCACGCTCTGGCTAATTGTTAATTAAGACAGAGGACAGAAACATGGCAGGGTTAACAACAGAAGTTGTTTTTAAAGTAACATCATCTTGCTTTAACAACAGTGATTGGTATTTCAGCATTCGGTTCCTGGACAGCCCTTTTGCTCAAGGACAGCTGCTACTGCATGGGGTACATATACTACAATGTGTTGCCCAAGGGTAAGTTTTCGAGCCTCCTGGATCAAGATGACAGTGGCTGCCATGGCCTTTAGGCACCCCGGCCAACCTTGAACAACACTATCTAGCTGTTTAGAAAAGTAGGCCACAGCTCTGCACTGGTTCCCAAGACGCTGTGCTAGTACCCCCAAAGCTATATTCTGTCTCTCATATGTAAAAAGTTCAAAAGTTTTAGTTAGGTCTGGCAGTCTCAGTGCTGGAGCTGACATCAGTGAGTGTTTCAGCTGTTTCAAAGCTGCTCTAGTGTGTTTAGTCCATGGAATAATTCATCTTTCTTGGCTGCTTTTAACACCCCATATAGGGGTTTTACTAGAAGTCCATAATTTGCTATCCACAAACGACACCAACCTACCATTCCCAGGAAAGCTTGCATCTCTCTCACTGTATGGGGCTCTGGGAGTTGACAGATGGCTTCTTTCCATTCTTTGCTGGGTTGTCAGTGTCCACGGAAGATCTCAAGTCCCAAATAGACTACTGTTTCTTTAACAATCTATGCTTTGTCTTTAGAGACCCTGTACCCACTAAGTCCCAAGAAGTTTAATAAACTTACAGTGAATCCTATGTGGTCATCTCTGGTCCTGGCTGCAATCAAGATGTCATCCACATATTGAAGAATAACTCCCTCTGGCTCCTGTTTTTTTCCAGTCTTCCAATTCCCTTGCTAGTTGGTTTCCAAATATGGTCAGGCTGTTCTTGAAACCTTGGGATAAAACTCTCCAGATTAGTTGGCATTTCCTCCCTGTCTCGGGATTTTCCCACTCAAAAGCAAAAAGGTCTTGACTATTATTATGCATAGGAATGCAGAAAATGGCATCCTTCAGATCTATAACAGTAAACCACCCTAATTCATCTGTCAGTGTGGTGAAAATGGCATAGGGATTGGCTTCTACTGGGTGTATATCCTCTGTAATTTTGTTTATTGCTCTTAAGTCTTGTACTAACTGGTAACCCTTACCATCTGCTTTCTTGACAGCTAAAATGGAGGTGTTGAATTTGGACTCACATTGCACTAACAAACAATGTTGTAGGAATTTTTTAATGATAGGTATCAATCTATTACGATTTTCTAATTTTAAGGGGTATTTTTTTCTAACTTACCAGTGTGGCTCCTGGTTTGAGTGAAATACTCACTGGTTCTGCCCGTTTGGATCTTCCTGGGATATCACTGGCTTACACTATTGGATTTGCCCAATTTTCCACTTCAGTGGTGATTTCACTGCCTTTTTTCTGTATAAAAAGTGCAGCAACTTGGACAAATTTAGATTCAGGAATTATTACTTGTACACCCTTTCCTTTTCTGAATTTAATCTTTGCTTCAAATTTTTCCAGCAAGTCCCTCCCCAGCAATGGTTTTGGGGAGTTAGGCATGTAAAGGAATTGATGGGTTACCCAATGTTTCCCCAGTTTGAATGTTAAAGGTTGGAAAAAAGGCCGTGTTTCACTTACCCCAGTAGCCCCAACAACATGTACAGTATCGTGACTCAGTTTCCCTTCTAAGTTATTTAACACAGATTATGCTGCTCCTGTATCTACCAAAAACTCTATGTCATCTTTCCCCAGCTTAGTCATAAGCAAGGACTCTGCTGGGGGAAGACCCCTCAGTCACCATCACTCAGAGTCTGAGCCACTTGGAGTTTGTACTACTGGGAGTTGGGAAACCGAGGATTTTTCTTTTAACACTGGACAGTCCTTTTTCCAATGTCCCCACTTTTTACAGTATGCACACTGGTCCTTCCCTGTAGGGGAAGCTTTGTTGGATGACTTCCTGAGTTGCCTTCTTACTAAATTGGGATTTAACCCTTTCAGTTTGACCCCTATGTCGAAACACCTTCCAGGCAACCTCTAGCAGTTTCTCCATATCTCGGACTCCCTCTATCTTTTGCAGCTTTCTTCTTATATCATTTGAAGCCTGACCCATAAACAACAAAACCAGATGTTCTTTACCATCAGCTGATTCAGGGTCTAGATCAGAATACTTGATAGCAGTTTCTCTTATCCTGTTTAAAAAATCAGTGGGTGATTCATCATAATTTTGTCCTACTTCATAAAGCTTTGACCAATTTATAGCTTTAGGTACACCATGTTTAAACCCATATACCACAAGACTTTGATATTATTTTAGCCTCGCCATATGTTCTGGTATATTTGGATCCCACCCAGAATTTTCAAGGGGGAATATCTGAGTGACAGTACCTTGAAGTGGTCCACTGGCGGTATTCCCCTCCACTGATGTTGTGATAACATTATTGACCATTTGTGTCTCAGTGGGATCAAGTAATGTGTCTAATATAGAGTTCAAATCTGTCCAGTCAGCGTTCTGTGAGTTAATAGCCCATTCTACTAATTGTGCCACTTTATCTCAGTTCTCTTTATATTCCCCCATGGTAGTTTTCCACTGCTCTAACTCTGTAAGGGAGTATGGGACTTTCACATATATCGTCCCCTGATTGCCAACTGCTTGTCTTAAGGGGGCTTGCAAAATTGGTTCTCTTTCTCCCTTTTTGATCTAGTACGGTGGGAAATTGGGCTACGTTCTCTGAGGGCTTTTCTTGCTATCCATCCCCTCCTTCGCTTGTTTAAGGCAGCAATAATTTTGTCCATTTCATCATCCTCTTCTTCCTCCTCAGAGACATTTGAATAAGAGCTGTCTGAGTTTTTTGTAGCCAACAGTCTACCTCGGCTAGTCCACATCCTAGAAAGCACCATGCAAGACCTATTGTGACGTTGCCCCCGGGCTGTGTGTCTGCCATCTTTGATGGTGTCACCTCCTGTGGCAGCTCCCTGGCCTTCGGGGTGCCATGGTATCTCACAGGCCTGAGAACAGAGTAGGCGCCACTTCCCCTATGGGAGGTTCCCTCTCCGCCTTCTTTGTAAAAGACCCTGGCCCCTGGCCCCTCCTCTTGGGGAGGTGCCGAAGGCTGCACACACTGGCTATCTCCTCCCCCCTTCCTGACCCCTCGGGACAGTGCCGGAGACGGCGGTGGGGGCAGTGTCCATTGCTGCCAGGGCCCACCTTTCTCCTCCTTCACTGAACGGGGCCCTGCCTGAGCCAAGCCCCCTCTCGCCCCCCTTTGCGGGGCTGCCGGAGGAGGGGCCAAGCCCCGGCCCGAGCCTGCATCCAGCACAGCCAGGACTGATCCTATTCTCATGGCAGGCGCAACCAGGTCCATCTCTGCTTCCTCTGGATTTTTATATAAACTACTGAAAGTTGGCTCTTTCTTTTTACTTTTTAAGACTAATATATGTTCTTTCTCCTTATCTCGGTCCTGCTCACATGCTAATGCCAGAAAGAGCCAGGCATGCTCTAACTCTTCAAAAATTCTGTCTACACGTATTCAGGATATTAAACTTGATATTAATTTTCAATCTAAACTTCCAAACTTAGTCCATGTTTCCCCATTATCCAGTTCATGCACTGGCCACATTTTTTCTGAGAGTCTAATAAGTTTAGGTTTTGAAAGCATAGACTCTTCCCCAATCAGATTCACCCAGCTTTTCAATATTAACCCCAAAGGGCTATCTCTTGGAATACTACCATTATCACATTCAGAAGAGGATGCACAACCCATTCTGATACCCTAAAATAAATGGCAAAACACACTCGGGATTTGAACTCACGACCCTCAGAGTGACAGCACAGACACTAATCAGCTGCACCACCCTTTGGCTCCAAGCCAACACCTCTGCAATTTAAACCTACTCTTTAAGAAGGCATTCCTTCTTACCCACAGATAAAGAGCACAACAATTCTGCTTAGAACCCTAAGGTTCTCCAAAACAAATTTTCACTTTGCAAAATTACAATTTACAAACCCTCTTAGCACCTAACCCAGACGCTAAACAAACAGAATACCCTTTTATTCCGTCACTCACGTGCCTCTGTTCCCAAGGTTCTTGGCTCTGATACCTCTGGACCTCTGCTGGGCCTTCCCAGGGCTGCCGGCAGGGCTTCAGTCCAGGGATTTTCCAGATGCCTCACCTGTCCTGCCTCGCTTGCCAAATCCTGATGCCTAGAGGAGCTGGAACAGAGACTACACAGAGTTAAGGGGAATAAAATGGGCATTTATTGAAAGGCCTTCAAAGGCCACACCCTGGCAGTACCAGTGCCACAGTGTGACCCCTGCCTGGATGGCTCCAAGATGGAAGCAAAAGAGGGCTTGGTCACATGATCTCACATCTTTATAGACTTTAGTCTATTTGCATACAGGACTCAACCATCCAATTGATAGTCTCAAATTGTAAGGTTTCATCCTCCTTGCTTGCTTGCTGGCCCACCCTCCTCTTTTCACGTTGTTTATGCTTAGGGCCTGGAGTTTGAAGAAACTGTCCTTCAGTCAATAGCTGAAATCGGACTATTTTGTCTTCATCACCCTAAGCACAACGGAAAAGCATATCCAAGCAGAACAGAAAATTCAGAACTTAAGGGATTAAGATGCCTCCACGATGGGCGCCACCTGTCGAGTTCCCCCCACTCTCCGACCTTTCTTCTGGCTAGCTCTAGGTCAGAGATGGAGGGGATTCGGCATGGAAAAAACAAAAGACCAAAGGAGGCTCCTTTTCCGGGGATAATCCAATCATTTATTCCTAAATGGGGTCCAGGGAAAAGAGAGCGAGCATGGAGTGGCGAGATTTTTTCAAATCTCGGGTAAAGGGAGAGGAAACTGAGCTGCAGCAATGGGATTGCACCGGCAGGGAGGAGCTAAGGGAGGGCTGAACCAACTTCATAGAACTTTAGGGGATTACAGAACAAACAATTTTTCTCAGTGCAATATAAACCAAATTAGTGAAATACAACAATTCGGCTCTTTCAAATTTTCGGCAGACTTTGGACAATGCTTTTTTATATGTCCAGATTTTCCACACTTAAAACATGGCCTTTTGGCAAGTTCTGCTGCCATTACTTCTGTGGAGTTGTTTTGTTGAGGAGTTACATGAAGAGCTATGAGGATTTTCTCTAGTCTTTGATCTGCAGCTTCTAGAAATTTCCTTAATTGTTCTCCCAAGGGATTTGCCTGAATTGCTGCTACATGTTGAGGAGTACCTATCTTGCTGCATGCCTCTATCATTTGAGGCAAGGTTGGCTTTGGATCAGGCAAGGCACAAATTATGCAGTTGCATTCTTCATTGGCATTTGCAAAAGTTAAGTTTCGAAGACGATGGGGATGTGCACTTTATTACTGCATTGCCTCTTCACTGCTTGAGTCAGGTGATCTATGAAAGAAGTGAATGACTCAGATAATCCTTGCTTTTCTTCCATATAAATGCCCTCTGGAACTCCAGTAGGTTGGATTTGCAGAATGGTTTTGCGAGCTGCTTCCTTGATGCGTGTGATCACCTCTCGAGGCAGGGTGGCTGCTTGATCTTGTGGTTTATCAAGAGGAGCCTCTCCTGCTAATTGTGCCAATGTGAGGTTTGCATTTGGACCTCTAGCAGAGGTCTCCCTTAATTTGATGAGATGTCTTTTCCATTTGACTTCCCATAGCATGAATTGTGCATCTGTTAAGATTGTCATGGCAATATATCTGCAGTCAAAAGGTACCAAATCATAATTATTGAAGGTACCTTTCAATACTTGCTTGAAGTATGAAGAGCCTAAACCACTCTCTTTCAATGCTTGTCTCAGGTCTTTAATTATATTGTGTGTCAGTGGTGCCCATCTGGGATTTGCATTTCTTCTTCCATAACTGACTGGCATGGACATTAAGTGTGTTGATGCCATGTCTAAATCTCCTTCCTTTAATGCCTTCTAATCTCATCCCAATTGGTAAGTATTTCTTTTGAACAATTTTTTGTTTTATTTTTTGGTGTGGCTCCTCTTCCAGGAGGAAATGGGACTAATTCTCTGTTTGTATTCTGTAGATTGTCTCTATTCTGTGGGTTTGTGTTCTACAAAGATGCTGCTTCTTCAGGCTTCAAGGCTGTATTCATTCCTTCATTCACTCCTCCTTCTGTAAAATGACTTGGTGTTTGCATTTGCTGTTGCATAGTTCAGGTCTGCCTGATTCCAGGCTCTTTTCGCTCTCATAATCTGAAGGTCATGAGTTTGATCCTCACATGGGGCACCACCTTAATAGCGGTACCACATATTAGTGGCTGGCTTCTTTTTCCTTCTGCCTTCACTCAGAGTTAGAATTGAATGTATGAGAGACAGATTTTTCTCTTGTTTGGACTCAGTTGTTTATTAATTCTTATATATAGTATAGAGAGTTCTGCAGCACTTCTAGCAAACAACCTAAAGTGAGAAAAATGTCTGTGTATCTTGCTAGTTACAAGGTCTTTTAAAGCCTAACTATCCAATTAAAAGTTAACATCTATATTATTTATACTTTTGATCCAATAACCAAACATCTGTGACCCGCACCGCAGTACTTGCTAACCAGCCAAAAACTCCTACCTGAAATCATGAAGAAAAAGGGACAAGAAGGGAGAAGAAGCCACTGCCCAAGAACTTCCATCTTGTCCCATACCTATTAATATATTCTAAAACCCCAATTTCCAAACTCTTCACCATGTGAAATTACACACCTCTATTCAAACTACACACCCGTGATTCTAACTCCATCACTCAAATTTGGAAGCCTTCTCCAAGGCCTCAAGTCAAAAGCGGTGTTCTTTTGAGGGTCATTGTCAGAAAGCACAGGAAGTTTAAATCTCCCAGACTTCAGGGTTCCAACAGGCACTGATTGGTCTTTTAATGAAAGAGAACCATTCCGAAAGGTGGGAAAGAATTGATAATACTCTTCTGCTTCCTATACCCCTGAGCAGTCTAATAGATAACGGGAATTACACAGTTCCCTGTGCAATTGCAAATATCGCAGGAAAGGCCGTTCTTCCTTCATATTGCCATAAGATCGAACTAATGGAAAGAATAAGCCCAAGATCTGTGAGAAAGATGGAAATGACATCATGAAGACTAGTTCTACCACATGGGACAGAGTATTATTGGATATGTGAGAATGAGGTCTGGAAAATTCTGCCCATAAAGACAGACCCTGTGCCCTTGGGTCTGTAACTCTGAACATAATATTTGATCATATTGAGGATCCAATGGAAGGATGGGGAGGATGAAAATATCCATTAATCCTCTCATTGAATGTCCCACATTTTTCCATAGTGCAATCAGAGCTCTTATTCCCTCTTTAGGAATAGCCGAGCTGGAGAGGGCATTTGTAAACATCTCAGCCATTATTGAACATATTGAATGGCAGACTACAGATACAATTTCGGCCTTACAGGAAGAAGAAATCTGTGATTTGTCTCATATGGTTTTGCAGAACAGAATGGATCTCAATTTCCTTCTGACTGCACAAGGTGTATGTGCTATCATTAATACCACTTATTGTTTTTATATAGAGCAGAGTAGAAGAATTAAGAAGGATTTGGCTGAAATTCGGAAGCAGACTCAAATTTTTCATTAAGTAGCTCTCAGGAATAACACCTTGAACTTTGACTATATCTTCCACACCCTCTCTTCATGGTTACTAAACTGAGCCTGGATGAAAGAAATGTTCATAGTAGCTGTAATTATAGTTGGTTTCTGTATGATAGCTGGTTGTGTAAATCAGTGCTGTGGTTAAATAGGGAGTAGAGACTAGACAAGGTAGAGTATACTAATTAACCTAATTGGTCAACAATTCAGTGAAACTCAGTTCATTGGTTGGTAAGGGCTATTGCATATGTCTATCAAATTTTCTCTCTCTAGATATGTTTGCATATTTTCTTCACTGATTCTCATGGGACAGATCTTTTGTTTATGCATGTGCACACTTATTTTTCTCTCCAAGAATTCGTTGTTGTGTTCATTCTTATAATTTTTCCTTATGGGAACTTACAAGCTACTTCTAGCTTAGCTAGAGTAGCAGGGCCTAAACCATATTTTATAAGGCCTTTCTTTTATAATATCTCTACCTGTCTGCAACACCTCATTTGCCTGACACTTAGGCATATGTGCATCCACATGATGGACTTTGTCAGTTTCTCTACCCAGGTAGCAATGTCTTGCCACTGTTCAGCAGCCCAAATTGGTTTTCCTCTGCGCTGCCAATTGGAGTTTTTTCACCTTTCCAGACAGGAGTCAGTGTAGAGTGTTGGCAACTTCTCTCACTCAGCGATATCCAATGCCAGCTTTCATCTCTGCAATCTGACTTGATCCACCTTATCCTTCAGTAGTTTCTATGACTCATCACATAGTGCTCCATACAGCTGCTTTCCATTTCCTAGTGGTCCCTACAATACGGCAGGATCCATGAGTGAAGAGAGTGCATTGCATCTTACTTTTTGGTAACTGGTTATATAGTGAGGCCTCCTCAGCATGTCACCTTCTCTTCTTCCTCTTCAGATGATAATCCAAAACTTTCACCTTTGGACCAATTTGTGATGACTTCCAAAGATCCCAGGGCAATTTGAATTTCCTATTTGAACTAGCTATGTAATGAGAACAATCCACTTACTCCATGTAGCATCAGTGGCATGATGTGTTGCAGAGAATTTTCCTTTAAACATCCAACCAAACACTGGTAGTCGGGGTGTCAAAAGAAGCTGTTCTTCAGTGCCAATCACTTCTGAGGCAGCTTGAATTCCTTCATAGGCTGCAAGAATATCTTTTTCAGTTGGGGTGTAACTGGCCTCAGATCCTCTGTATGCCCGACTCCAGAACCTGAAAGGTCATCCTCGAGTCTCCCCAGGTACCTTCTGCCAGAGACTCCAGGAAAGACCATTCTCCCTGGCTGCAGTGTAGACCACGTTCTTCATATCCTGTCCTGTCCTGACTGGTTGTGAGACACTGGAAAGACTGATTTCTCAAAACATTTTGGGGTACATGTTTGAGGGGGAAAGGGCAGATCAGGCCTTGCCCTGGTGCGGCAATACACTGCTCCACATCTCCCACCCCTAGAGCCTGTATCCTAGCACCACAGTGGCTGCCAGTCACTGGTACACCAGAGGCAATGCTCCACACCCCACCTCTGAAGCCCCTAACCCAGCTCTTAAGTGGCCAAATGATTGGAAGTCCCACCTGAGGGAAGGACCCAGGAAGGCCAAGGGGTATTTAAAGACGAATATGAGGTGAGCACATCTTGACTCTACCTCCTCTTGGAATTGGTCACAGCTGAACACAACTGAAATCCAAGAGTTGGTAGCTCTATGTGGGTTTTTTTCTATATCCTTTCTGTCTTTCTTTGTTTCTTCTAATTCCCTCTTCTCAGAATTTTTTTGAGTAACTTAAAATCAAACGGACTTAGAGTTTGCTAAGTTGAATGGGCTAAGTTAATGCTTTGAGAAATGTTTTATGTTGATTGAGTGTTGCATTAAACCTTTTGCCAAAGTCATCTGATTTTCTAAAGTTGCCAGTATTTTTTTTTTTTTATTTTGTCCTCTTGAGAATATATTGCACCTAACTGACAGTACATGTACAACTGTAAGTCCTTTTAAAAGCCTCATCAAATGAGTTGTTTGGGGCCTTACACTAGTCCAAGGGCTACTGTGTGGGCAATCTCTTGCTTGATCTGTTTAAAGACTTACTGTTGTTTAGGGTCCCACTTGAAACTGTTTTTCTTTTGTGTCAAGAGGTACAGAGGACTTGCAATCTGGATGTATTCCAGGATGTGCATTCTCCAAAAGCCCATGGCATCTAGGAAAGTCTGTGCTTCCTTCTTGCTGGTTGGTGGGGACATAGTAGTTATTACCACCGTTGGAATCTGTCTGCATCTGTCTGGCCACTTCACCGCTAAGAACTGAATTTCCTGGGCAAGCCTCTTGAATTTACTTTGTTTGATGACAAAACACACTTTCAGAATAATCTGGATTATTTTTTCCCCTTTCTCAAAAACGTCTTCTGCCATGTTCCCCCATACTGTAATATATGATATAATGTAATTCGTGTAAAATTGTAAAATAATGTAGAATAAGCAATGTTTGTATGAATAAAATAATAAAGAAAACTCAGAAACCAAAAAGAGGACCACCAACGAAAAGGACACAGGTTACTTCACCACAGCATTGTAACAGCCAACAAAAGCAGGACAGCCCAGATTAACAAGTAAATAGACGTGGCCACAGCTGAGATGGCTCTTTCAGGAACTGTCCAGGGAACACCCAAACGATGAGCGCCAGACAAGCACCCACGATTAAGATAACCAGAGCCATAGGGAAAAAAAATGCATCTCAATGTAAACCAAGACCTGCAAGATACATCTCAATACCATCTTCCCGTAAACCAAAACCTGCCTTCATCAGAATTCATCGCCTCCCAGAATATGGTTTTGTCCAGCCCAACACAGAGAAAGAAAACCACATGAATATGCGGAACGACAAAAGAAGACAAAGACAGCCGCTCCGAGCTAGAAAAACTGTATAAAAACTGGACTGACCAAGGCGGTCTTGTGAACTTTGGGGGATCCGGAGCAGTAGAGCTCGGATCATAGCGTGTTCACCCGGCGCCGACCCCGGGCTCGGCGTTGTCCTTTGCGATTGTGGCTGTCGTGGACCGTATCCCAGTCACGAAATAAATTATTGCTTATTTTTTATTATACTTAATTCGGCTTAATCTCTTTATTATCTATAACAATACCACGACGTCATCGATGTACTACAAATGTTCAGGACCCTTAGCCTTTTTCAGTGCAGTCTGGATCAGTCCATGGCAAATGGTGACTGTGCTTCCATCCCTGGAGCAGTCAGTTCCAAATGTACTGCACATCCCTACAGGTGAAAGCGAGCTGGGACCTGCACTCTGCTGCTAGAGGAATGGAGAAAAACTTGTTAACAATGTTGATGGTGGCACTATTTTGCTGCCTTGGACTCTAGTTCTTGCTGAAGTTCCATCATGTCCAGCACGGCAGCACTCAATGATGGTGTGACTTCATTCAGTACATGATAGTCTACTGTCAGTCTCCACTCTCCATTTGACTTACACACAGGCCATATAGAACTGTTAAAGAGTGAGTGAGTCTTGCTGACCACTCCCTTGCTCTTCAGTTTGTGAATCATCTTATGGATGGTAATCACGGAGTATTGGTTGGTGCGGTGTTGATGATGTTGCACTGTTGCAGTGGAGATCGGTGCCGATTGTTCTTCAATCCTCCGGACTCCCACAGCAGAAGGGTCCTCTGAGAGATCAAACAAGGTATTTCTTGGGGGTTAGGTTTCTTTTCTTTTGTTCCTTCTTACCTATAGAATTTTTCCCATGAGTTGCTGGGAAACACCGACTGCTGGTACTTATGGGTATTTGAGAAAACAAAGCGTTGGCTGGGCCCAGGTAAAAGGAGGGCGGGGGGCAGCTACTATCTCTCTTGCGCTGCGGCTTCAGAGTAAGGAAGCTCGCTGGTTTTGCTTGGGAAAATGAATTCTCCCTAACCCAGTCCCAAGTTTCTTTTCTTCTGTGGGATGAGCCTCTGCTTGTGAGAGCAGCCACTGACCTGGGACCTTATTAACACCTGCCTCACTAAAAGAGGGACCTATCGCCATCTGCTCTGGTGCCCGGGAATCCTGAGCCACCTCTCCCTGCCCTGCTCGGAGCCAGACGTCGCTGCCCCACCCCCGCCGCTTCTTCGGCACTGCTCTGGGTTTCTTTACACTGTAGCCCCGCATCGCCCTTCCCTGCTGGGACCTCCCGCAGTTACAATTATTGCCGCGGAGTTTTCTGATACATCTCGTCCACCAGCCCGGGATCTTTTGCTCATTCCTGCCGTTTCAGCTTAGTGCTCTTCAGAGTCCTGCAGGGGCACCGAGATCGACTGCCCCAGGGCTTTGTGAAGGAAAGCCTCTCCTCCATCCTTTCCCGTCTCCGCCGAGAAGGCTGTCATGGACTCCCTGGTTCTGTTTGTTATTAATTCCATAGTTATTGTTGCTTGTTTGCCTTGTTATACATACTAGCAAATAGCTGTTATTCCTATCTTCATATCTTTGCCTGAGAGCCCCTTACTTTCAAAATAATAATAATTCGGAGGAAGAGAGTTTACATTCTCCAATCCAAAGGAGGGTCCTGCCTTCCCTAGCAGACACCTGTCTTTCAAACCGAGACAGTATTCAACTGTCTACTTTCTTTTGTCTCCACAGTAGCTATCTCAAAATCCCAGGGATATCCTTTTGGGTCTTTGAAATACCCACTCCTGTGGTAATCCATGCCAAGGATACACAGGACCTCTGGATCAGTCACAATGATGTGTTTTTGCCACTCCTTCCTGGTCAAGCTCACTTCAGTTTCCAGTACTGTCAGTTGTTGGGATCGCCCTGTCACCCCAGCAGTAGAAACAGGTTCTTCCCCCACATGTTCCAATGGTATTAAAGTGCATTGTGTGCCAGTGTTAACCCCAGCTTTGTATTTTTGTGCCCTGCCATTGGATCCATACAGTCCAAAAAACACAATTTTCCCTGTCCTCTACCTGGCTAGAGGCAAGGCCCCTCTAGTTCTGGCTATAATTCCCTCCATGGTCCTACATTCTGGAGGCCCCTTTAAAGGTATCCGACATGTCATCTTTCCTTCTGTTATGCCTAGCAGCTTGGTCACGGGAAACTGGAGCTACATTCATTCTTGCAGAATTCCATTTGCTAGTAGTTTCCTCTTTTAACTTGCGCACCCATACTGCTAGGACTATGGTACGTTTTCCATCCCATCTTCTCATGTCTTTTCCATGCTCACACAGTGTAGCTGCCGAGGCTGGGGTGGTTCCTGCCCCAGGCTGCCACAGCAAGCCCGGATATGCGTTTTGAATAGGAACTCCTGGCTGCTTCGAGGCAGGAGTCAGCTACAAGGTCTTCAGACTCAAGCAATGCCTAACGGTTAGGCAGTCAGCTCTTTTGTGATTCATCTTCGCTTGCAGACCTTCTTAGCTAGATAGGAAATGAGATCTGGGATTGCTGCAGGTGTTCCGAAGATAACTTTATTTCTACAAAGGGGTCTTCCAGCAAAAATCCAAATACAAAAAAAGGGGTTTTATAGGGTTAAGGAGGTTGGAAAACTAGCCAGTTGTCCTGGTTTGAAGGACAGGTGTCTGCCAACAAAGGCAGAAGTTTTCCTTTGAAGTAAAGACCCCAAATCCACTCCCCCCCAAGTATTATAAATCTTTGAATCCAAGACCCTGAGGCAGAGATAAGGGGGTAGGAATAACAGCTCCTTTACTAATATATCTAACCGTACAAACAGAAACAACAGCAGTTGTTAAAACTACCAATAACAGAGAACAGATAACTCGGTCCCAGTCCTTTCTTTAGCTGTGGGCACACTCACTCTGCACTCGGTCCTGATGCTGCAGCCGGAACAAAGCCCAGTGGCCACAGGGAGCAGGCGGGAGCGCAGGCGGGAAGGTGCGGCAGCGGCCACGCCGGTCTCGGGTGGGAGCGGCTGGAGCGGGCAGCTCCTCGCTCACCGTTGTGTCCGGGTGATCAGCTGTGTCCGCAGAGGAGGGAGGCTGTAGTGGGGCAGATGCAGGGCAGGTGATCGCAGAGGGTCTGGCTCTCCTGCCTTTGGCCACGTGGCTGCAGACAGGGCGTCCTCCTCCGAGCTTGCCAGAAACACGAGTCCCCTCCGGAAACAGGAGTGCCCCTCCGCCAGCCCAGCTCCCACCTAGCCCTTTTGTGTAGAGTCCTCAAGGGTCCTGGGTGTGACCCGCCCAGCTCCATTGGCATGATAATGGGAAAAATTCTCCAAATTGACACAGTAATAGGAAAACACTCAACCCCCAACATTATCCACCCCGAATTTTTCCCATGCCAACATGCTACAGCAAATTAAAACCTTTAAATCATATACATTGATGCAGTTACAGGCATAGTATCATAGATAGTTCACCCTAGAACAAGGTCTCCTTCGGGTATGCATCTGGTCTCTCCATCCTTTTGCATAACCCACCAAGTGCAACCTGGTCCTTGAGTGAAAACCACCCCACGGACAGGATTGTCTTTGCTGGAGGGAGAGTTCACCCAAACAGTTTTTCCTAACATGCCTCTCAGGTATACCACTGGAACCTTATCTCCATCTGGTGTTCCCAAGGGCTCAGATTGGGCAGGGCCTGCTCGGTTAGTGGAACCTCGGGTATTCACTAACCATGTGGCCTTTGGTAGATTGATCTCCCAGTTCTTGAAAGTCCCCCCACCAAGTGCCTTTAAGGTGGTTTTAAGCAGACCATTGAACCGTTCGACTTTCCCAGCTGCTGGGACATGGTAGGGAATATGGTACACCCACTCAATGCCATGTTCTCTAGCCCAGGTGCTTAAAAGGCTATTTTTGAAATGAGTCTCGTTATCTGACTCAATTCTCTCAGGGGTACCATGCCTCCAGATACTTGCTTTTCCAGGCGGAGGATGGTGTTCCGAGCAGTGGTGTGAGGCACAGGGTAGGTCTCCAACCATCTGGTGGTGGCTTCCACAATGGTCAGCACGTAGTGCTTACCCTGGCGGATCTGAGGCAGTGTGATGTAATCAATCTGCCAGGCCTCTTCGTACTTGTACTTGGACCACCGTCCACCATACCAGAGGGGCTTCACCCGCTTGGCCTGCTTGATGGCAGCACATGACTCACAGTCATGGATAACCTGAGAGATGCTGTCCATGGTTAGATCCACCCCTCGGTCTCGTGCCCACTTATAGGTGGCATCTCTGCCCTGATGACCTGAGGCATAGTGGGCCCATCGAGCCAGGAACAACTCTCCCTTGTGTTCCCAATCTAAGTCTATCTTTGAGACCTCTATCTGAGCAGCCTGATCTACCTGCTCGTTATGCTGGTGTTCTTCATTAGCCCGACTCTTGGGAACATGGGCATCCGCATGATGGACTTTCACGGGTAGCTTCTCTACCCCAGTGGCAATGTCTTTCCACTCATCAGCAGCCCCGATTGGTTTTCTCCTACGTTGCCAGTCAGCCTTTTTCCACCTCTCCAGCCACCCCCACAGAGCATTGGCTACCATCCAGGAATCTGTGTAAAGGTAGAGCTTTGGCCATTTCTCTCTCCCAGCAATGTCCAAGGCCAGCTGAACAGCTTTGAGCTCAGCAAGTTGACTTGATCCACCTTCTCCTTCGGTAGCTTGTGCAACCTGTCGTGTGGGGCTCCATGCGGCTGCTTTCCACTTCTGGTTCATCCCCACAATGCGGCAGGAACCGTTGGTGAAAAGGGCGTAGCATTTTTTATCTGCTGGCAGTTGATTGTATGGTGGGGCTTCTTCAGCCCGGGCCTCTTGCTTCTGCTTCTCTTCATCAGCAAGACCAAAATTTTCACCTTCTGTCCAGTTTGTAATTATCCGAAAATCCCAGGGCGTTTCGGGTTGCCAATACGAGCGCGTTGCATGATGAGGGCAATCCACTTGCTCCATGTGGCGTCGGAGGCGTGGTGGGTAGAGGGAACCTTTCCTTTGAACTTCCACCCCAGCACTGGCAGTCGGGGTGCCAGGAGAAATTGTGCTCCTGTGCCAATCACCTCTGAGGCAGCTTGAACTCCTTTGTAACTCCTGCTCAGAATCCCAGGGGTCGGCCTCGGGTCTCACCAGGCGCCTTCTGCCAAAGGCTCCAGGACAGACCATGGTTCCTGGCTGCAGAGTAGAGCACATTCTTTATCTCTGGTCCCGTCCTGTCTGGGCCAAGGGCTACTGCATGAGCAATCTCCTGTTTGATCTGGGCGAAGGCTTGCTGTTGTTCAGTGCCCCAGTGGAAATCATTCTTCTTGTGGGTGACCAGGTAGAGGGGGCTCACAATCTGGCTGTACTCAGGGATGTGCATTCTCCAAAAGCCTATGGCACCTAGGAAAGCTTGTGTTTCCTTCTTGCTTGTTGTTGGAGACATTGCAGTGATCTTATTGATGACCTTAGTGGGGACCTGGCGCCGTCCATCTTGCCACTTCACTCCCAGGAACTGGATCTCTCGGGCAGGTCTTTTGACTTTGCTCTTCATAATGGCAAAACCGGCTCCCAGCAATATCTGGATGATCTTCTCTCCCTTCTCAAATACCTCCATTGCCGTGTTTCCCCACACAATGATGTCATCGATGTACTGCAGATGTTCTGGAGCCTCACCCTTTTCCAGTGCAGCCTGGGTCAGTCCGTGGCAGATGGTGGGACTGTGTTTCCACCCCTGGGGCAGTCGGTTCCAGGTATACTGCACGCCCCTCCAGGTGAAAGCAAACTGAGGCCTGCATTCTGTTTCCAGAGGAATGGAGAAAAATGCATTGGCAATGTCAATGGTGGCATACCACCTTGCTGCCTTGGACTCCAGCTCGTACTAGAGTTCCAGCATGTCTGGCACAGCAGCGCTCAGC
The DNA here is from genome assembly GCA_034336665.1 of Luscinia megarhynchos. Taxonomy (NCBI): domain Eukaryota; kingdom Metazoa; phylum Chordata; class Aves; order Passeriformes; family Muscicapidae; genus Luscinia; species Luscinia megarhynchos. Next base: position 3,789,280 of record JAPFBE010000032.1, read on the forward strand.
GGTGGAGTCACTTCATTCAAGGCACGATAGTCCACAGTCAATCTCCATTCTCCATCAGATTTGCGCTCAGGCCAGATGGGGCTGTTGAAGGGTGAGTGGGCTTTGCTGACCACCCCTTGGCTGTCCAGCTCACAGATCATCTTGTGGATGGGGATCACAGCATCTCGATTTGTCTGGTACTGCCAGCAGTGCACTGTCATGTTGGCAATTGGCACCTGTTGATCTGTCACTTTCAGGAGTCCCACTGCAGATGGGTTTTCTGATAGTCCAGGCAAGGTGTTCAACTGCTTAATGCTCTCTGTCACTACAACAGCTATTCCAAAAGCCCACCTGAACCCCTTTGGGTCTTTGTAGTAGCCGTTCCTGAGGAAGTCTATGCCTAGAATACGCGGTGCCCCTGGGCCAGTTACAATAGGATGTTTCTGCCACCCCTTCCCTGTCAGGCTAATCTCAGCTTCCAGCAAAGTGTATTCCTGTGATCCCCCCGTCACCCCAATAATGGAAACAGGTACCTTCCCCACATGTTCTGATGGTATCAGGGTGCATTGTGAACCAGTATCAACTAACACTCTATGTTTCTGTGGCTTTGATGTGCCAGGCCATCGCACCCACACTATCCAATAGATCCTGTCATCCCATGCCTCTCCCTGGCTAGAGGCAGGGCCCCTCTAGCCCTGGTTATTGTTCCTTTCCTGGGCATACATAGGGGAGGTTCCTTCCAGGGGATCTGACAGATCATCCTCCCTTCTGTAATACCCTGCACCTTTACCATGGGAGGTTGAGGCTACCTTCATTTTAGAGCGGTTCTCCCGGTTAGCATTTCCCTCCCTGAGCTGACGCACCCATGCTGCCAGGACAGACGTGGGTTTCCCATCCCATTTTCTCATGTCTTCCCCGCGGTCTTGCAGGAAGAACCACAGGTCAGCTCAGGGGGTGTACCCTCTCTCCCTAGCTGGGAGGCGTTGGGTTCTATGTTTGGGGCCTGTGACTCGCACTGGTGCTGCACTGATCTTCCTCATATCCTCCCTTATCTCCTCCCTCATCTCCTCCCTTATCTCCTCCCTCATCCCCTCCATCCTATCTTGGACCTTTTGGACGTCCCTGGCCACGGCAGAGACATTGGCCTGCATTGGGCCATTCATCATACCCTCAAAATTTCTGCGCTTGTTGGCAACAGAACCCACTGTCTCTTGGTGGCTATCAGCATTGATCATTGCAATGAAGGTGGTATATTGAGATGGCCCCAGGGTTGCCAAATTCCACAGCATCTGCCCTGTGCACCTGACCTTGTCAGGGTCATTGTCATGCTGTCCATCCCTCCCAAAGAGTACCTCTAATACTGCCACTTCTCTCAGCTGCTGGATCCCTTCCTCAAGGGTCTTCCAGCGCATTCTACGGTGGTGCTCCTGTATTCTCTCTTTGTGGACAAACTTCTCTCTCACACTCATTAAAAGCCGGTCCCAGAGGGAAAGGAGGCCTTGCTCCCTTACGAATATCTGGTCCACACCTGAGTCCTGGGCCAAGGATCCCAAATTCCTGGCCTCAGTTCCATCCAGTTGCACACCTGGTCCTGTAAGGTCCCAGACCCGGAGTAGCCAAGTTGTAAAAGGCTCATGGCCCCGCCATACGTCTTTACGCAGGTTATGAAGACTATCGTATGATAGGGACTCGGTGATGATCTCAACCGCTGGCTCCCTTGCTGGTTGTGAGGACCCTCCTGGCTGATCCCCATTATCTAGGTGCTTCATTTTAATCTTAGATTTTCTAGTTTCCACAGGGGCAACTGCTGCTGGCTGTGGCTGCCCCTGTGATTCAGCTGGAACCTGGACAGATACAACATTTACAGGTTCCACTGCAGCACCATCTGACTCTCCCTCTTTAGGGCAGGGGGAGGGTTTCTCACCAGCTGGAGAAAAGTACTCCTTAAACATCTGGCTGTGCTCCTTAAACATCTGGCTATGCTTCTTCAACATCTGGCTTTGCTCCTTCAACATTTGGCCTATATCCTTCACTAGACCCCCCACCCACTCTGGGTGGTTTATTTCTGCGGTGGGCTGTGGGGCAGCATCAGGGTCTGGGGTAGCATCCCTAGTCCCTGGGGCAGCATCCCTAGTCCCTGGGGCAGGGGGAGACTCTGGGGCAACATCCCTAGTCCCTGGGGCAGGGTTAGGCTCTGGGGCAACATCCCTAGTCGCTGGGGCAGGGGTAGGCTCTGGGGCAACATCCCTAGTCCCTGGGGCAGGGTCATGTTCTGGGGCAACACCCCTAGTCCCTGGGGCAGGGGGATACTCTAGGGCAACATCCCTAGTGCCTGAGATAGGTATCAGAGTTGTTATCCAAGCCAATATTCCCCTGTCTCTGAATGCTAAACAGAGCAGGCATATCAGCAACACCAGCCACTGTGTGATGTCATTAGCATTTAAAGCAGATCCGAAATCCTTGAAAACTGCTGGGGTAGCCTCAAAAAACTGGGTGATGGGTTGGGAGAAAATTTCCCTTGCATTCATTACCTCATAGTAAGTATCATTATTGAAATAACCCCAGAAACACGCAGTTAGATTACGATAGCTCTGGATCCATGTGGCCACTTCCCAGAAAAAATTAAAAACCCATGAATTCCTGACATAATCAATCCACCAAATTAATCGGATAATAGCAACAGTAGCTTTGGTGAGAAGGCCCATATTCAAATAAGGGCTTGCAAATGGGAGAGAGATATCTGTGGCCTCATGGAGCCCAAACCAGATTAAACCGGACAGCATGTTGCCACTTAAGAGAGCTGTTACTCCTGTCTTAACTCTTCTCAGTGCCCTCTGCCCCACGGTGGGAGCCAAAATCTGTCCTGGTTTGAAGGACAGGTGTCTGCCAACAAAGGCAGAAGTTTTCCTTTGAAGTAAAGACCCCAAATCCACTCCCCCCCAAGTATTATAAATCTTTGAATCCAAGACTCTGAGGCAGAGAAAAGGGGGTAGGAATAACAGCTTCTTTACTAATATATCTAACCGTACAAACAGAAACAACAGCAGTTGTTAAAACTACCAACAACAGAGAACAGATAACTCGATCCCAGTCCTTTCTTTAGCTGTGGGCACACTCTCTCTGCACTCGGTCCCGATGCTGTAGCCGGAACAAAGCCCAGTGGCCACAGGGAGCAGGCGGGAGCGCAGGCGGGAAGGTGCGGCAGCGGCCACGCCGGTCTCGGGTGGGAGCGGCTGGAGCGGGCAGCTCCTCGCTCACCGTTGTGTCCGGGTGATCAGCTGTGTCCGCAGAGGAGGGAGGCTGTAGTGGGGCAGATGCAGGGCAGGTGATCGCAGAGGGTCTGGCTCTCCTGCCTTTGGCCACGTGGCTGCAGACAGGGCGTCCTCCTCCGAGCTTGCCAGAAACACGAGTCCCCTCCGGAAACAGGAGTGCCCCTCCGCCAGCCCAGCTCCCACCTAGCCCTTTTGTGTAGAGTCCTCAAGGGTCCTGGGTGTGACCCGCCCAGCTCCATTGGCATGATAATGGGAAAAATTCTTTAAATTGACACAGTAATAGAAAAATACTCAACCCCCAACACCAGTAAAAATTATAAGTTGAAAACTATCCAATTACTTTGTGGTTTTAGGTAAAGAAGTGACCAATCACCTATTAGAGATAAAGACCAATAAAAATTCTAAAAAATAACAGGGGGACTGCAAGGGGGTGAACATTCCTCTAACATGAGTCATTCTAAGGAATGATTTCTTATCTCAGGGAAGGAGGTTCCTGGGGGTTCCTACAGGGGTAACTGAATCATCCACAACACAGGATGAACCACAGATCGGCTCATGGCGTGTACTCCCTCTCCCTAGCTGGGGAACATCTGTTTCTGATAACAGGGCCTCTGATCTGTACTGGTGAGACTTGGAGAAGGCCCTCTTTAAACTCCTTCCTGAGTTTCTGATGCCTTTCTTCAATCCTGTCTTCCAGTTTCCACATATGCTCAGTCAAGTCCATTTCCACAGCTGAGATTTGGGCTTGTCTCGTGGCATGGACAGTGTCTTCATTTGTCCAGCACCTTCTTTCCATAGCACCCGCTGTCTTGTTTTGCTCATTCCATTGCAGCGTTGCTGGGAAGTGGGAGTACGCTTGGGTCCCAAGTTGTGTGAGTTGGATCCACATCAGTACTGTACATTTTACCAGGTCTGGATGCTTAGTGGTTTGGTCATCATTTGAGAAATGGATCTCTATCATGGCCAGTTTTCGCAAGTGTTGGATTCCTTGCTCAATTATCTTCCAAGAGCCTTGCTGCAGTTGGAGATCTTTTGCGCAAAGGTCTCTCTCCTTCACACTTGCTAACAGTCATGTCTAGAGGCTGTGAGGTTTGGGCCTCCTTGCAATCCCCTGGTTGATACCTACATCACTTCTTAGAAATCCAAAGTGCCTTGCTTCAGTACCGTCCAGAATTGCACCGTCACCTTCAGTGTCCCAGACTTGGAACAACCAGCTCAATATAGACTTGTCAGGTTGTTGGGTGAGGCCTTTCCTCAGATTGCAGAGACTTTTTAAGGACAAAGACTCAGTAATTATTCCCACTGGCAATGGCGGCTTGGGCGACTGGGCAGAGGGGAGAGAGAGGAGATGGCTCCCCTTGCAAAACTCACTTGGAGCAGCTGGTCTCAGTGCCACTCTGGATAGCGAGCTGGACTGTAGCTGCCTCCTACCAGCAGGCTGGAAGCAACAGAGGCGAGCGCACCAGGGGTGGCAAACAAAGTGCAGCAAAAACCCTGGGGCAGCTGCCGGGGAAGGCGGGGGGAGAGGTGTTGGGCGGCTTCGAGAGGAGAGAGAAGGTGGAGGGGGGAGGATGTTTTGCTATTTTTTTTTTCTTTTCTCTGGCTCTCTTGTGTCCCGTGTGATGTCCTGGTGACGGCAGCAGCAACCGGGCTCCCGCAAGCAGCTGGGAGGTGCTTCCTCTGGAGGCGGGGGGCGTGGCCCGGGTTTCCCCTGAGGCACCCAAGCAGATGATGAGGGTTCCTCCCAGGGACATCGGGTGTTGAAAGGTCCCAGTTCAACGGCCGCTCTTGCGAGCAGAGGCTCACCAACGGTAAGAAGCAGTGAAGGACAAAACCCCCGCAGTAACAGCAAATTCTTCCCGCAGCAGTAGTCCAACACCAAAACAACAACTGTCTCCCCTCTGATCCCTGAGAGAGAGCTGAGCCCAGCCCTTAATCCCTAGCCAAGTCTTGGTTAGCCTCCCTCCTTTCACTGTGGTATCTCTGCACTTCCCAAGAGAAACCCCCCAGCTAAGGGACTGCAGCAAGTGCACCCCTTCCCCCCTCCTCCCCATCCCGGCCACATCGTCTGTCTCTTAAGTACCGTCATTCATCTCTTAGGCTACAAACGGGAGAAAAATTCCCTGAGAGAAAGAAAAAGAAAAAAACAAAAAGAAAAAAACTAACCTTCAACACCTTCCCAGAGATTAACAACATAATTTCTATTATTATAAATGTGCAATTATTTATCATTTTCATCTAGATCCAATAAATAATATCCACTTAGAAAATCACATCCTATACCTAAAACAATGGGATTTATACATATAAAAAACTCCACGGTGTTAGTCAGTATTGTTTTTGCTGTGTTTAATGTGTGGTTGCTGGTTTTACCTGCATGACTTGAACCCAGGGTTTGATTCCTTACATCTTGAGCGCAGTGTAGGTTATGAGGACTTGAAAAGGTCATTTGCATATTTTCCTTCAAGGGTTCAGAGATCCAGGTCTTTACATATACAAAATCCCCAGGTTGGTACGGATGAACAGATGCATCCGAAGCAACTGATCCCAATAGGATTATAAACCAAGAGTCCAGCAAAAATTTTTCCTAAATCAAATATAGATTTAAATCAGTTTCTTCCTTTAAATGAATATATCCTGGAATTGATAGTGTTTGATATGGTCATCCATACAGCAGTTCATAGGGACTTACTTTAGTTTTTGACCTCGGCTGAATTCTGACTCAGAAAAGAATCAGAGAAAGGGCCGGTGGGCATTTTAAAGAGATTTATTGGCCCATTTTACTAATTTGTCGTTTCAAAGTCTGATTCATTCTTTCAATTTTCCCACTAGACTGTGGTCACCAAAGGGTGTGTAAGTCTCATTTTATACCCAGGGTTTTGCTCAGCTGTTGCATCACATCTGCGATAAAATATGGGCCTCTATCTGGAGGCATCCTAAGTGGGATGGGGGGGAAAATCAGAAAAAAGGTAAAACTTGTGGGTTGAGAAAAACAGTTTAATATGACAGAAAATTCCGGGAAAATAATAACAATGATAAAAGAATATACAAAAAAAGTGATGCACAATGCAGTTGCTCACTACATGCTAACTGATACCCAGCCAGACCCTGACCAGTGATTGGCAGCTCTCAGCCAATGTCAACACCAACACCAATACTCTCACCCCCACCCCCCCCCTCCACAGTTTATATACTGAGCATGATGTCATATGGTGTGGATATATACCTTTGGCTAGTTCAGGTCACCTGTCCTGGCTACAGCTTATAGAAATAGTGGTGTGATGAATGTATTATATCGTAGGCCTTCACAAAAACATAAAATGTTAAAATGCTTCTATGGAACTGAAAGAATGGTGGGAAACAATTATCTTGATTCCCACATCTGCTAACTGACCTCTCCAAGAGATAACAGTGATAAAAGCAGAGCACCTGAGAAGAATCATAGAATAATTTGTTAACCCCTTATCGGAGGATGTGGAACAGGATGGGGACACAAGAAGAAATAAAACATATTTCGCAGGATGTTGTGCAGAAAAGTTAGAGTGTAAAGAAAACAAACCAAAGAGTTTCTGAAACATCAAAAACTCACAGGAATGTCTGAATAATGTATGAAGCACATGAATATGTATGTACCTCAGTAATGTAACAGTATATAGATCACACTCTGACTTTACTGGAGTACTTTTTGGCCAAACACCAAGGGCACCCCAGCGCTAGTTAATTTTTTTTATCCCTTATTAAACTTCTAAAAAAATTTTCCAAATTGCAAATCTTGTTTTTGACATAAGAAACAACCAAAACATCAGTGCACTGTCAACATCATTCTCATACTGTCACAGTGTGACTTGAGTTTTACCAATTTTAATATATTTAATTCCTTTTAGAGATAGGATTTGGGAATAAAGACAACGCAGGCTTAAAACCTAAAAGGATATAAGAAAAAATTTATTAATAACACAAAAAGAATTAAGAATAAGATTTCTAGATTATTCCCTCCTCCCTTCATTCCACATTCCTTAACAACAACATACAGAAACCACTTCAGTCAGTTATCTACCTAAATAATCATTTCAGTTCACTCTAGAGACAAAAGTTCCTCCTTTGGTTTAGGCTTAGGGGGTGTCTTCACCTTCACAGTCCGCATCCGCCCGGACCTACAAAACCATGAATTTCCTCCCAATTTCACAGTCCTTCCAGAGCTGTGCTATGGATTATGATGCACACATGGGATACTACTTTTAAAGGCAGGTTGCTGAAAAACAAAATTCTCTTCATCTCCTTCTCTATCAAATGTCTCTGTTCATATTCCAGTCCCAAAACAGAGAGCTCAATTTCCCCGAGGCAAAAAGTCTTGTTCTCAAGCACCCAAACCTCCCCAAGTATATTTCACAGTTTAAAGGAATTTTAGTGTAGCCACAGTCCCCTTAAAGCCCCACAAAAAAGGTTTTCAGCTACTCATCAGTTGCATATTTTCAATCTCTTCCCATCAGGAACTTTATCTTCATTCCGCTGACTTTTGTAGACTCCATGCTTTATTTCTTCTCATTCAGGGGAGCTCAGGAGATCAAGAATCTTATCCAGGCATTAAAAAGAGTTAAAATTGTATCCAGATTGCGAAGAAGCCACGTGAGCAGCTGGAGGCCTCTTCTCGCAGAACGGGGGCGGGGGGGGGAGGGAAGGGAGAACCTTTGGTGGCTCCCTCATCCCCCCGCTCGGCCATGCCACGTGGAAAGAGAAGCCGAGCCGAGCAGAGTAGAGCCGAGCCCCGCAGAGCCGGGGACGGAGTGCTGGGTTGGGCCCCCCGGGCCTAGCCACACCAAGGCCGCGGCCGAGCCCCGCCAAGCTGGGGTTGCGTGGGGCCACCTGGAGCCAGGGGCCGCCCGGAGCCGGAGCAGAGCTGAGGCCAAGCGGGGGCCGTGTGGGGGGCCACCCGGGGCCAGGATTCCGGGAGTTGCTGTCGGCCTTGCGGCTGGAAGGCCAAAGAGAGCAAATTAGCCTTAGAAATGTGATTTATGAAAGCAAAATAACTTTTCATTGGCCACCTGGGATGTCAACCACCAGATCAGCCCTCCGATTTGTTCCCGCATCCCACAGGGGAAGTTCCCAGAGAGGGGACAGCTCCTCTGTTCCCCCAGGCAGCTCCATCCCTCCCCCCGTTTATGTGCAACCAGCACACATACTAAATCCAAACCACAGCACTGTACTAGCTACTATGAAGAAAATTAACTCTATCCCAGCCAAAATCAAGACATGTGATTTTAAAAAAATACCCAAAACAATAACAATTATAAGAATTAATTTAATCAAGAAGTATGCTTGTGGAAAAAACTATTATCTGGCACTTCTTTATACTAGGACAATTAATTGATTATAGTGTAGGTGTAGAAGAAGAGATTACAGGTGACCTTGCCCTGATAAGTCACAGCTGTACTAATTACCAAAGAATAGCCCTGCCCTTAATGGGTCACAGCTGTGACTTATAAAAATAAGAGTGATAAAAGGGGTGGGTTGGTTGGTCAAGGGAAGCTTAAAGGCAGAGGCCCTGGGGGGGCTAGGCCGGCAGGCGGGCTGGCTGGCCGGCTGGCCCTGAGGAAGAAGAACCTGAAGGAATGCTTTAAAAGGACTGATGCAATGGGGGAGAGACTTGCTGCTGTAAGGAATCTGCTCTGAGGTTAGTCTAGGTCTGCAGTTAGACCCTGCAGTAGGTTAGTGCAGTAAGAGTCAAGCTAGGTAAAAGCTTATGGTCAGAGGCAGCAAGGAAAATACTTGCAGTCATATTCCAGCAAGAAATAACCTGCCTTCAGAGTCTGCAAAGGAAACCTATGGTGAGAGAGTTTGTTGCAGTCAAAGTCTGTGATTAGTTGGAGTCAGGATGGCTAATCTGTAAAAATAATAAACTGGGACCCTTTTCATGTTGTTAAATGAGAGTCTGTGTCTTGGCTCATTTCTCCCCCTAATGAGAGGTCTGCTGCAACATGTAGGATTGTGGCTATAAATTTCTTTTGTAATCCTGGATGCTAAATTTATTCCTTTTACCTTCATCCAGGTTAGCTCTTACTGTGATTGAGTAAGCCTTCAGGAATTAACTTTTCCCCTGTGCCAGAATATAGTCTGAAGTAGCCTACTATAGTTATAGGTTTGCCTTTAACTTAAAATACCAAGCATTATTGCCTAAGGAAAAAACCACCAAACTTCACTCTCACTTCACCCTAGCTAAACATTGAGAAGGTTATACTAACAGGAACGCCGTATTTATAAAGCAGTCAAGAGATTTTTAGAGAGAATTAAAGCTTCCAGCAAGCCAAGAGTAATTCAAAGGTATCTTAGGTTGCAATGCAAGATGTAACCAGAAGTACGTATTCTATTACCATCTGTTAAAAACAGGTGGGGCAGTGCTCTTTATCTCTTCCATAACCCATCCTCCCTCCAGTGGGATATCTTCTGTTAATGTGCTATTGAGTCTCATTGCATGACTAATAAAATTACATCTCCCATTGTGAAATGCTCCACCCAGGGGGAGGAGCCAAGCATCCCTACCTGGATATAATCTGAGATTTTTAACACCACAGGTAGCCTTTTTCCACTGGATTCCCAGAGGAAGACCTTACCGTTCTACACAATCGCCTGACCTTCAGAGGAAAACTACATGCTTCTACAGGATCACTGCTTCAACAGAACCACCTCTATCGCTCCAAGAGGACTGCAGCCACCATTTAATCAGACTGCTACCAACACCCTGACTGACAGGGTGTCAGGTTGTATTCTGACTCTGTCAGTGTTTTTGTACTACTGCATTTTATTGTAGTTTTCCTATTAAATTATAGTGCTGACTTGGGTTCTCCCACTAGTTTGCTTTTAAACCAGCACAAAAGTTAGACAGAAAAAATCAGTAGAAAGGGAAGTGTGAGCTTTTTTCATCTATTTTATGTATTTTGATTTTGAAGTATCATTATTAAAATTTAAATGCCAATGTTTTAATTATTTATTTAATCTATTCAGGAAACCCTTTAGTCAATGCACTAGTTCAGTGTCAGTGTTTGCATGTTGCAATCATGTATAGATACTCTGTCCAGACAAGTCAGTGATTTGTAAAAAGGGTTTAGTTTATCACAGTACATATCAGGTCTAAAGACACTCTTGAATTATAATTGCCCAATTATCAGTTTGTCATTCAATTCAGGTAAATTAATGTATTTAAGCGAAGAAAAATGTTTGCACATACTTGTACCAGTTGAAGCTGTTATTTCATTTTGTCCTGGGTTGATGATTTGACTGACTCCTCACCCTGCCCCCCTTGGCCATGAAGCTGTCTGCTCCCGGGGGAGGGGCCGCCTGGGCTCTGCTCTGCGGAATGGCCTTGGTTTGCCGCGGGCTTGGCTTGGAAGGGGGGAGGGGGCTCGCACGGCTGCGCGCTTGGCTCTGGCTGCTGCTGCGGGTGGCTATCACTGCTGTGGTGGTGGCTCGTGGCCTGGTTTGTTAGTTAGCTGTTTTTTGCTTGATTTTTTTTTTGACTTTATATTGCTTGAATTATTTGGTTTAGCTCGCTGCTGTTTAAGGCTTGCTGGCTATTCCGGCTGTTTTTTTCTTTCTCTCTCTCCCCCTCTCCCTTCTCCCCCTCACCCCCGAGGATTCAGCACCAGCTCCGGAGGAACCCTGCGGCCTGCCTCTGGACACCGGCCAGAGAAGCGTTTCGCCCTTCTAGAGAAGATCAAAGCGTCCAAGTTTCTCTCTCTCGGTGAAAACTTTTTTGTCATCTGGGTCTGTGCTGGGAAGTGTTTCTCTTGTATGTGTTAATAAATAGGCTTTTTCCACTTTTCCCCCTGAGTGAAATTTTTTTTTCTTAAGTCCAGTGGGATAAAGAATTGGGGTTTTTTTCCCTAAGTTTGTCCAAACTTGGACACATTTGAATTTGTAAATAATCACCTTAAACTGGGGTATATACATGGGTATACAAGGGTGTTGTGGACTAACCCCAGTAGGCAGCTGAGCACCACACAACTGCTTGCTCAACCTCAGCCTATCCATAGTGGGATGGAAGAGAGAATTAGAAGGGTAAAATTAAGAAAACTTGTGGATTGAGATAAAGGCAGTTTTATAGGTAAAGCAAAAGCTGCATGCACAAGAAAAGCAAAATAAAGAATTTGTTTACTACTGCCTATCAGCAGGCGGGTGTTTTGCCATGTCCAGGAAAGCAGAGTTTCACATATGCAGCAGTTACTTGGAAAGACAAATGCCCTCACACCAAACATTCTCCCCTGCCTCCTTTCTTCCCTCAGCTTTATATCGGGAGCAAGGCACCAAATGGTCTGGAATATCCCTTTTGTCAGTTGCGGTCACCTGTCCTGGCTGTGTCCTGTCCCAACTTCTTGAGCAACCCCATCTTGATTGCAGTGGAAGCAGAAAAGGCCTCGGCTCTGTGTAAGCCCTGCTCATATATAACAAAAACATCTGTGTTATCAACATTGTTTTGATCACAAATCCAAAACAGAGCCCCATGCAAGCTACCATGAAGAAATTTAACTCTGTTCCAGCTATAACCAGTACACTAGAAATGTGAATTGAGACAGTTTGCAAAAGTGAAAGCCATTTAGTTTGCCCTATAGATTGCCAGTGGCCAGTACTCTATTTCAATTTTGACTCACGGATGATGGTTAATGCCCTGTGGGAGTGGCTACAGCAACGGAAATGGACCAACTGGCGGCACAGAGGAAAACCCCTCTGGGCAAGATATTATTGCCTAGATAAAAAACATTGCTTTAAAGGTCTATTGTATACATACTCACATACCCAAAAGTTGTGCTACTGAAGAACACTGAAACTACAAGCAGGAAGACTAGGCTGCCAGAACTGAAGTGACTCTGGTGAGGGAAACTGAAGAACCTAAGAAGATTAAGGAGAATATAACATAAAATATAGATGTCTCCCAAATTTTGCAATTAGGAGTTTAAGTGCTGAAACAGACCTTTATTCTGCTTGAATCTTAAGCTTGTCTAGTATTGGCAGTGATGGCAAGTAGAGTTGGCCAATGTAAATAAAGCACCTTAATTTCTTTGAGCGTAAACAAAAGGGCATATGCAGGTACTTCCAGGGGAATTGCATTTTGACACATGTTTAGAAGTCTAATGGACTGGAGAGTATCTCTAGGGTGACAAAGGGTGGCTAGTATTTTTAGGTGCTGTGTTCAGGAAGCAATTTATTTTTAGCGGACATGGGTAAGGATCTCTGCTACAGACAGAAGGCAGCCACACCTCACAGCTCTAAGTAAACCATGAAACTTCAAACAAGCAAAGGATTAATCCTTGTTGGAAAAGAGGTAAGATTAACCATGTTTGGATGTGGAAAGTACTGGTGTTAAAGTCCTGACCAAAAACAAAGGATAATTTTTAGCAAACTACCCAGTACTAAGAGATTATAGCAGAAATCATGTCTGTGTGTGTGGGAGACTGCTGGAATTTAGGAGTTTGGGAGTTTTGAATTTTTTTGGTTTTTTTGATACTGATTTTTAGGAGAATATTGTTTGGACTTGAGGCCATGGAGAAAACTTCCATATTTGAGTGATGGAGTTAGAATCATGGGTGTGTAGTTAGAATGTAAGTGTGTAATTTCACATGGTGAAGGGTTTGAAATTTGGGGATTTTAGAATATAGTAATGGGTATAGGAAAAGATAGAGGTTCTTGGGCAGTGTCTCTTTCTGTGTTCTTCCTTCTTCATACTTTCAGGTAGTAGTTTTTGGTTGGATAGTTATTGCTGCACTGTGGATCACAAAGGTTTGCTTATTGGGCCAAAAGTATAAATAATATAGGTGTTAGTTCTTTATTGGACTTTAAAAAACCTTGTAACTAGCTAGATTCGTCTCCATTTCACTCGCTTTTAGCTGGTAGCTAGAAGTGTTGCTTAACTCTCTGTACTTTAGATAAGATGTAATAAACAGCCAAGTCCGAACATGAGAAATTCATCTCCGTGTTTTTAATCCTGACTCTGAGTAAAGACAAAAGAAAATTAAGGCACACCACTAATTAGGTGGTACAGTTAACCCTTTACAAGTGGTGTCTTGTGTGAGGATTTTTGGAGAATTGATGTTGCAGTTTTCTCTTAATAGGTTGAAAAGTGGTGCAAGATTATAGTTGGTGATTCTTAAAATTGGTTTGATCTAACTGATTTTTTATAAAAGTTGTTGCAGATCTTGTAAGTTGTGGACATTGGTTCTTAGTTGTATTTTTGTGGCCTGATTGCCTGCTTTGCAATTCTTCATTTTAAGTATTTTTATGGCGAGACTTCTTAGATTTTTGATGTCGAGTCTTCTAGTCTTGCCTTTTGAACCTTTGAAATTAGGTTGTTATGAGCTTTTTGTATTTCTTTTTGCGTTGGCACTGTAATGAGCAGCTTATCCATGTAATGTATGATTATCGCTTGCAGATGGGTTTTTTTGTGCTGGAGATAAGGCCCATGTCACGAATTATTGAAAAATCGCTGGTGAGTTTCTTAGTTCTTGAAGAAGGACTACCTAAAGATATGTTTGCAAAGATCTTTGTTGATGTTTGGAACAGAAAAGGCAAACCAAGGAGCGTCATTTGGATGAAGTGGAATGTGGAAAAAACAAATTTTTAGATTACTAATTAAAAGTGGCTATTTTTTTTGTATCATCAAGAGAGATGGAAATCTGAGTTGAAGTTGTCCTATTTCTTCAATGACCTCGTTGATTTTTTGAGGTCATGGAGCAATCTCCATGAACTGAAAGTTTTTTTGTGGATGATGAACACTGGAGAATTCCTGGGACTATTTGTTGATTTGATGTGGACTTTTTGCAGTTATTCTTCTACTAGTTTTTTGAGAGTATTTAGGCTTTTTTGGGGTTTTTTTTGGGTTGTTTTTTTGTTTTTTTGGTTTTTTTTTGTCCCCCAGGGGCCACTGGTCTACCCAGATATAATTGTTTGTTTTCTGGGTTAATTTCAGGATGGTGAGTGCTATAGTGGCCCTTATTCAAAAATTTACTTCTATTCTTGTTTCTGATAGGACATTTCTTTCTCATACTGTGATTGGTTTTTATACAGCAAAGGGACAAATGATTGCTACTTTTCTTTCTGATTGTCCTGGTGTGGAGACCAAAAAGAAGTTTTCCCAACTAAGAAATGCAACCCCTGTTCTGTTCCCTAAGCCCTCTCACTGTCCTTTAACCCTTAAGTCACTCCCACCCTAATTCCTTGTTGGTCTTTTACCTTAGCCCATCCCTGTAGCACCCTGTGTAATTTAGTAATTGGTCCCTGGGGCTTTCCCCGCCCTGCTTATCCCATGTACTTTAGCCTGGACCCTCCGAGTGTCACTGTCTGAGGGTCTCTTTGTGGCCGAGACCCCTCAGATGGACATAGGAGGGTGGTTCAGGGTGCAGGGAATTCTTGAAGCTGCCGAAGAGAAACCGCAGGAGACAGTCGTCCGGGCTCAAGGTCTGTTTATTGTTTGTTATCTATAAAGTATTTTTGCTCGCGAGCAGCAGTCTGGTCACCACCGTGTCCAGGACGAGAGTCTGCCCACGAAGGGCTGAACTTATCTTTTATACTCTATACTACGTATTCTATGTTTACAATAATATTCCAATACTACAAAGTTTTATTACTATGTCTAGTTTTGTCCCAAACCAATCTGTGATTCCCAGCATCCTACACCAACATGGAGAGCAAGAAGAAGAAGAAGAAAAAAGACACCACACCCCAAATTCTCCATCTTGGCTTTGTGACTGATAATATAAACAATCCTAAAAACCACCTTTTCTACATGTTTAATATCTAATTCAGACCCTAGATACTCTCAAAGGTCGCATTTCTTCTCTGCAAGGAGGCAGATGCCCCTGAGGAGCTGAATCCAGCTCTCTGACCCCCCTGGCCTCGCTCGGGGGTCTCTCAGGGGTTGGACAGGGGGGTCTCCGCACTCCTGGAAGGTCCAGAGGGACTCCCTGGACCCCCACATCTCCCCCTTCTGTTTGCACCAAAAATATATCTTTTACAGTTGTGTCCAATGCTCTCCGAATGCAGTGAAATATGCAAGGCAAAACAACTAGAAAAAGAATAAAGAAAATAACAATCCCGACTAATATGTAAAAACCCACTTTCAAAATTTCTCTACAAAGGGAAGAAAAACTAAAAAAATCAAACAGACCATCTATCCACGATCCAGTGGGTTCTCCAAGTTTTGCCATTCCTTGTTTTAGCTGTTTAATATCTTCGTGAATTGATCTAGCATGATCAGAGAGATTCATGCAGCACATTCCTTCAAGCTCTTCACATCCATGTCCATGAGTCAGCAACAAATAATCAATTGCTGCTCTGTTTTGAAGGGTTGCTTTTCTCACACTGCTGACATCTGTTAACATGTCACTCAGTGCATTAGAAATAGCTTTGGTGTTTTTGCTCAACCAACAACCCAAACGATCCAACTGAGTCAAGGCCATTCCCGATGCTACTTGGGGAGAGAATATCGCTGCGGAAATTCTCTGTGCCTTGTCCCATGCATAGAAGCTGTCATCACAGTTTGGATCGTATCGTTTGATCTCTCTCTTTTCTCTGTTTCTCAATTTTGTCAAAACCCTTTTATCCGGTGATAACAACGAAAGTCTTCCAATGCTGCATGGACCTCCAGTGATGTTTGCAGGGATAGCAGGCCAAATTCTGTCCCCGCAAATAAAAAATGTTCCCTGCGGCAGTTTTGCAGGAACTTGGAAGGATGGTTTGTTTGAAACTACCGTATAATTACACCAAACAGAAGCATTTTTATAAACATCGTGATTTGGAGTAACATCTAGCATTTTGTTCTTTGCCACTTTTGAAAAACTAAATTTAATACAAAAGTCCATTCTTGTTGAACCTAAAATCTCCAATTCTTCTGGTTTAACTGAAGCCACAGGGAGAAATTTGACCCACACGTGCCATCCGTCCACAGGAGTTGTCATAACTCACAACACCTTTGGAGGAATGTTTTTCGGAATTGGCCACTCTTCCACCGGCAATCCAACCAAGCATGTTGAAAATGGTTTTCCTGGTCTGGAATGTGTCAGACAAATTGTGTCCAACCCCGCTGCGTGAGCCAAATTTTCCCACACATTTTCCCTTGGTTGCATCACTGGCAACTCTGTTTCAATGCCTAACATGACTGATAAGAAAATAGAATACAAAGTTGCATGAACAAACATGACGAACTTTAAGTTTTCAAGTTCTTGATGTGCTGTCCGGAGACGAATTCGTATCATCTGTCTTCAACTCGGTCTGTGAGTTCTTTTCTTCGCTCTTTGGATCAGTGTCTGCTTGCGTTGGCGTTGGGGCCCGATATGGTTTGACGCACTTTGCAGGCACCCACTTCAATCCTCCATCTGTGGAGACACAAGCGAAACCCTTTCCCCAAGTGATTAGTTTGAAAGGTCCCTCAATTTTTCCCGATTCTAAATTCTTTGTCATTACCAAAGGATTTTCCTTCAGCTTAGCTCTCTTGTCATTTGTAAAATGTCTTATGATTGGTGGAGTTGGTTCTGAAAATGAGCCATTTAGAAAATTCAACACATACAATGCTTTGTTCAATCGCATGTGAGGCGTAGCCTCTGGCTCCCCCTTTTTTTGTTTTTCAAGGAGCGTTTTCAAAGTGTGATGTGTTCTCTCTATAATTGCTTGTCCTGTAGATGAATGTGGAATGCCAAAAGTATGTCTGACACCCCATTTTTTCAGAAATTTGTCCAAAATCTTACCTATGTAAGTTGGACCATTGTCTGTTTTAATTTCTTGAGGCACACCCAAAGATGCAAATGCTTGTAGAAAATGTCTACATGCATGTTGTGCCGTTTCCCCTGTATGTAAAGAGGCAAAAATCGCACCTGAAAAGGTGTCAACTGAAACATGGATGTTTTTCAGTTTGCCAAAAGGTGGATATTTTGTGACATCTGCTTGCCATAATTGAAGGCTCTGCAATCCCCGCGGGTTAACTGCTCCCATGGAGATTGGTGGCTGTACCATCTGACAATCAGGGCATGTTTGCACAATTTCTTTAGCTTGTGTTTTGGAGAGCGGAAAAGATTTCATCAACGCCTGTGCATTCTGATGAAAAAATGCACGGCTGAGCTTTGCCTGTTGGAAAATGTCTGGAAGAGTCTGCAAGACAGTTAGAGTTAACTTGTCTGCCCGCGCATTGCCCTCTGCCAAAAATCCTGGAAGTGAAGAATGCGCTCTAATATGCGTAATAAAATATTTTTCTGTCCTGCTTTCCAACAATTTTTTCATGCATGATAAATATGAATATAGAATGTCATTGTTTGTCTCTCTCAAAAGTGATCCTTCCAGCCTCTTGACCACATTAGCTACATATTGTGAATCTGTTACTAGATTCAAAGGTTGTTGGAATAATTTAAAAACTCTGACCACTGCAGCTAATTCCACAATCTGGGGTGATCCCTGCACTATTTGCACATCTGATTCCCACTCTCCTGTAACTGAATTTTGCCACGTGATTGCTGACTTTCCTGTCTTTCCTGAACCATCGGTGAATACCATGATTCCCTACAATGGTTCTTCACTCGCTCTTGGTTTCTCTCTGATTCTCAATTTCACTTTCAGCAATCTGTGACTCGGATAGTGGATTGAACATTTACCTGTATAATCTAACAATGCAATTGCTAAATCTTGTGATTTTTGAAATGCCCAATCGAAATAATCTTTTTTCAAGGGTATATAAATTATTGAAAAGTCTTTGCCCGTCATTGTCATCAGCCTCGTCCCTGCTTTTATGATTAATTGTGTTGTCATCTCAAGGGTTGTAAGAATTGTTCTTGGAGGCCTATAAGGTAGAAAAACCCATTCTATAATCAGCAAAGGGTCTTTTTTGTGTTCATCCCATTGGAAAATCAAACCATATAGCTGTGTTTCTTCTCCCAACACTGCCAAATGGAATGATAAAGAGTCCACATATCGGTGAGCTTGTCTTTCTTGCATAATTTTTGCAACTTTCTGTAAATCTTCTTGTGCTTTCGGTGTGAGAGTTCTGGGTGATCTGATATCACTGTCCACTCTCAGAAGATCAAACAAGGACGAGAGTTCCTCATTGGTGATTCCCAAAATTGGTCTCATCCAGTCAATTTCTCCGATGAGTCGTTGTAAATCTTGTAGATTGCAAACTCTAGAACTAATTTCTAGTTTTTGCGGTCTGATCGCCTGTTCTGTGATCTTCCATCCAAGGTATTTCCAAGGTGCAATTTCCTGAATCTTTGAGATACTAATTTCAAGTCCTGCTTTTTCCACTTTTTCAGTCACACAAGCACGGACCTTTTGTAATTCTTCTTTTGTTGGTTCTGCAATGAGTAAATCGTCCATATAATGGATTATTTTTGCTTCAGAATATGTGTTTCTTGCTGGAGCCAAAACTTGCGCCACATACCACTGGCAGATTGTTGGTGAATTCTTCAAACCCTGCGGTAAAACAGTCCAATGATACCTTTTCATCGGCTCTTCTCTATTCAAACTTGGAACAGAGAATGCCATCCGATAGGCATCATCTTGATGAAGTGGTATTGTGAAGAAACAATCCTTGAGATCGATGATCACAAGAGGCCATTCTCTGGGAATCATCGTGAGTGATGGAAGTCCTTGCTGAAGAGGTCCCATTTCCTCCAGAATTTCATTCAACTTTCTGAGATCATGAAGTAATCTCCACGATCCAGAAGTCTTCTTTCGAATAACAAACACTGGAAAATTCCAGGGACTATTTGTTGGTTTAATGTATCCTTTTTGTAATTGCTCCTTTACTAATTTTTTCAAAGCACTCAATTTCTTCTTCTCCAAGGCCCACTGATCCACCCAAAGAGGTGTGTCAGTCTTCCATGTCATTTTTGGAGTGGTGAGTGCCGTAGTGAGCCCCACTAAAAATCCACTTGTATGGACATGTTCCATTGAGAAAGAAGGTCTCTTCCCCATACCATAAATGGCTTCTGCACTATAAATGGACAAGTGAGAGCTATCTTTCCTCCGGGTCCTGCAACGGTGACTGCGTCTTCACTTTGCAGACATATTGAACTTCCTCCGATGCCTGTGATCCTGCCCAGAGGTACTATTAAATTCCAATCTCTTGGCCAGTAAATGTACGAAATGAGCGTGACGTCCGCTCCAGTGTCCAACATGCCTGAAATAAATATTTTTCTGTCTTTGTGTGACAGTTCGCAAGTGATGATTGGCTTTTCTCTAGTTATTTGTCTCAACCACAGGGCATGCACCTGTACATGATCGTCAAAAATGTGATGACCTTCACCCATTGCTGACATAACTTGATGTTCCAATGGATGAGATGGCAAAGCAATTGCTTTGGCCAATTGGGTATTTTGTGGAATTGTCAACGGGGGTCGAAGAGCCCTTGCTAAGATTGTCAGCTCTTCGAAGCATTCTGCAGAAACAACAGTTGGAAATATTATCAAACCGAAGATGCTACATCGATCTCTGCCTATAATTAAGAAATCTTGTCTCTTCCGACAAGGTGCTTTAAATCCTGTGGGTATTGATGCTGATTCTTCATTTAAGAAACATGTTATTTTTGAAGCTGCTAAAATGAATTGTGTTCCTGGCGTCAATAATTCTCTGTCACAAGGGATGTCCCCTAGTGTCCTGCTGAGGGCATCAGATTGACGCTCCCCGACAACTGTAGTGCTTGAGTCGGTGTCGTTCCCTGTGTCACCGCCATCACTTCTGTCGCTGCGCGATGGGGTGTGGTCGCGCTCGCCTTGGGGCTTTTTGGAATCGGCAATGGCTTTCCATCAATATCTGTCCGAGAATAACATTCGCTTGCCAGATGTCTTCCTCTCCGACACCTTGGGCAAATCTCTGTCGGCTTGTGAGCACCTTTTGGATGTGGACAATCTTTCTTGAAATGTCTAGTTTCTCCACAATTGCAACATTGTCCTTCAGTTGATTTATTTTTCTTCTTAAAATTTGCAAAAACTTTCTCAAGGTTTTCATTTTGTGCTTGAAAGGCATCAGCCATTTGTTCTTTGACTATTGATACTATATATTGCGAAGTCCCAATATTGCTGCATGCTTCAACCATTTCTGTCAGTGTTGGTTGACCAGGAAGGGCACTGATGATTTTCTTGCATTCTGGATTTGCGTTTGCAAATGCGAGGCTTTTCAGCAAGAATGGTCTAACTGCTTCTTCCATGACTTGTCTGTCCACAGCCTGTGTGAGTCTGTCTACAAATGCTGGAAAAGGCTCAGACATTCCTTGTTTTATTTCTGTAAAAACAACATCTTGTGTGCCTGCTGGGGCTACCTGCAGGATTGCTTTACGTGCTGCATCCTTGATATCTATCAGTACATTTCTTGGGAGTCTGGTGGCTTGCTCTCTTGGATTGTCATTTGGAGGATCCCCTGCCAACTCTGCTATTGTGAGGTTTGCATGTGGTCCTCCCTGATATCTCTTTCGCAGCTCTTGTAAAGCTCTCCTCCATCTGTTGTCCCAGATAAGCACTTGTGTGTCTGTGAGAATCAGTGACACGAGTGATCTCACATCATGTGGAGTCAAGTCATAATCTGTAAAAACACCTTTTAAAAGTTGTTTGAAATATGAAGATCCCAAACCATAGTCTCTGATTGCTTTGATTAAATCTTTTACTATATCATGATTCAGTCTTTGCTTGTGGAAATTCTGTTATTTTCAAATGCTGTATAAAAGCATCCACAAGATCCCTCGGGATCAAAACCATAGGGCTTTGGGTATCTCCTGTATTTATCGTGTATGTTGGAATGCCTTCTGAAGCTGTAATATATATTGTATTTTCTTCCTGCTGCATTTCTTGAGGTGGCGGAATTTTTCTCCCAGTGTCAGTTTGTTTTTTGTATTTGATTGGGAAATCATCTTGCAATGTTGTTTCTCTGTCGCTAGGTGGCGCTGTTGCTCTATCTTGAGACGTCTCGCCTTGTTGTTGTCGTTGTCTTGGAGACGGCCTGGGCTCCGGTGTCCGAGCACGCCCACTGGAGGCGCGGTCACTCCTCTCTTGGCCACGCCCCTGACTGACGCGGACGGACCCTCCCCTGCTCTCTGTACTTCCCTCGTTTTCAGGATCGCTGTCACCCCCGCTCAATCTCTGTCCCTTCGAGCCAGACCCTCCTCCGTCTGGGCTAATTCCGTGTCTCACGGCCCGCCTAGCTGAGCTCTTTGATGAATCCCCCTGCTGTACTTCTGACACTTCCGGGTTCGCGGCTGCCGGCGTGTCACATGACACTGCCTGAGCATGCTCTCTGCGCTTTGGCCGCACCACGCACGCGTCGTCGGGCACTTCCGGGTCAGACCAGCCCGCAGACCCCCGGCCCGGGTCCCTCTTACTTTCCCCGGGACTGGGAGCCGCCGCAGCCCCGGCCGCACCCGCCGCCCCCGCCGCTTTTCCCGACGCGAGTGACGGAGCCGCCGCTGCCGCCGCCGCTTCTGCAGCACCCATCCCCGCGCGAGCACTGCTATCTCTAAAAACCGCCGTTTCCGATGTCCCGGACACTGCACTGGCGCCGCGGATGGGTAAAGTTGTCTCCTCCCCTTCCCTCGGGATGGATCCTTCCTCACCCACCTCTCTGGTCATCGGCAGGGTCGCGCTATATCTCGAAACTGTCCCGCTGTACAAGGACACCGACCGGGGTTCCTAAATCTCTTCCCCCATCCCTTGTGAACACGATGCGCCCTCCCGAAGCCTGAGATGATGTGACAGGCACCAATTCGGCCATCTCAAACCCCGCAGGAGTGGTGGTCACCCTCCCCATGCCCATAGCACCTTTAATTGGGGCTATTGTCTGTTCTGCCATCCCAGGACTATATAATAAAGTGTGACCTGTCTCATCATTTCCATTCCTTCCTGACTTCCCCATCATTCCCGGAGTAGAATGCAATTGTTTTCCCCCCGATGGTGAGGCTACCTTTGAAGGACTATAGAAATAAAAATTCAGATCACCAAAATTCTTTGGAAAAACTTCTACCTTAGCTTTTCCTGATGTTGGTGTTAATGTAGGTAACTCTAAGTATTTTGGTAAATCTGAGGAATCCGTAGTATCTGAAGATGAACTGCTTTGTTTTACTATTACTTGTTGACTAGATATCTCTTCCCCAGTCCCTGATAGCCCCTCTATAGCTTTCAGAGGACTGGATATTTGCAATGTTCCCGAAGATAAAACCTCCAGCATTACTCTAGCTTCTATCAAAAGATCCTTGGCCTTCGGATCCTTTCTTTTCGCTGCCTGGTACATATCTTTATTTACCTGTTCCCAAAATTCTGGTGTATATATCTTACTTGTTTCTGTGTGAGGGTACCTAAGTCTCACCCATACTAATAAATCTTTGAGCTCATTCTCTGATATAGTAATAGGATGTGTAGAAACTATATATTTCATTGTTGATAATATCTTTGCCTGTTCGTGGCTAAAAGCACCACTCATAATGCCGAGTGTGTGTTCCTAGGTGTAGCTGAGATCTCAACAGTCTTACCAAAACTGAGATGCCGGGATCAAACTGGAGCTGTCCTGGGCGTCCGGCCAGCAGATGCACAGGGAGAGGATTCCGCGGTTCCTCCCCTCCCATCTGAGCCTGGCAGCTGGTTTCTGGCAGCTGTTCAAGGTCTCTTCTCCGCAGTTTTCTCTCTTCAGGTAGCTTCTTCTGTCAGGGAGTTTTTCTGGATCAGAGCTCTTCTGTATCTACCTTTGTAGATCACAGCAGCTGAAGCTGGCGCCCACCACGGCCAAGCTGATGCCCCGGCCAAGGTGGTGTCCACCGCCCACCCAGGGACGCCAGATGTCACTGTCTGAGGGTCTCTTTGTGGCCGAGACCACTCAGATGGACATAGGAGGGTGGTTCAGGGTGCAGGGAATTCTTGAAGCTGCCGAAGAGAAACCGCAGGAGACAATTGTCCGGGCTCAAGGTCTGTTTATTGTTTGTTATCTAGAAAGTGTTCTTGCTCGCGAGCAGCCGTCTGGTCACCACCGTGTCCAGGACGAGAGTCTGCCCACGGAGGGCTGAACTTATCTTTTATACTCTATACTACGTATTCTATGTTTACAATAATATTCCAATACTACAAAGTTTTATTACTATGTCTAGTTTTGTCCCCAACCAATCTGTGATTCCCAGCATCCCACACCAACATGGAGAGCAAGAAGAAGAAGAAGAAAAAGACAGCACACCCCAAATTCTCCATCTTGGCTTTGTGACTGATAATATAAACAATCCCAAAAACCACCTTTTCTACATGTTAAATATCTAATTCAGACCCTAGTTACTCTCAAAGGTCGCATTTCTTCTCTGCAAGGAGGCAGATGCCCCTGAGGAGCTGAATCCAGCTCTCGGACCCCCCTGGCCTCGCTCGGGGGTCTCTCAGGGGTTGGACAGGGGGGTTCTCCGCTCTCCTGGAAGGTCCAGATGGACTCCCTGGACCCCCACATCCGAGCTCCTGGGCCTTTTGTTCCCTGAACCCTAAACCATGCGTGGCTGAATAAACATCCTTAAAAACCCTGCAAAGGCCTTCCTGCTATTTCACCCCAAGCAACATCTTAAATGCAACATCCTGGTTTGAAGGACAGGTGTCTGCTGATAAAGGCAGAAGTTTTCCTTTGAAATAGAAACTTTAATTCCACTCCCCCGAGTATTATATTGTTTGAATCAAGGACTCTGAAGCAGGGATAAGGGAGTAGGAATAACAGCTCTTTTACTAATATATCTAACCGTACAAGTAGAAACCAACAGCAGTTGTTAAAATTACCAACAATATAAAACAAATAACTCGGTTCCAGTCCTTTCTTTGGCTGCAGGCACACTCTCTCTTTGCCCTAGAGAAAGTGGGCAGGAGCGCAGGCGGGAAGGGGCGGCAGCGGCCACGCCAGTCTTGGGTAAGAACAGGCTGAAGAGGGCAGCTCCTCGCTCACCGATTGTGTCCAGGTGATTAGCTGTGTCCGCAGAAGCAGGAGGCTGTAGCGGGGCAGATGCAGGGCAGGTGATCACAGAGGGTCTGGCTCTCCTGCATTCGGCCGTGTGGCTCCAGACGAGGGTCCACCTCTGAGATCGCCAGAAACACGAGTCTCCTCCAGAAGCAGGACTGCCCTCTGAAAGCCGCTCTCACCTACCCCTTTTGTCTAGAATCGTCAAAGGTCCTGAGTGTAACCTGGCCAGCTCCATTGGCATGATAATGGGAAAAATTCTTTAAATTGACAAAGTAAGAGAAAAACACTCAACCCCCAACATTATCCACCCTGAATTTTTCCCATGCCAACATGCTACAGCAAATTAAAACTTTTAAATCATATACATACATGCAGTTAACAGGCACAGTATTATAGGTAGTTCACCCTAGAACAAGGTCTCCTTCGGGTATGCATCGGGTCTCTCCATCCTTTTGCATAACCCACCAAATGCAACCTGGTCCTTGAGTGAAAACCACCCCACGGACAGGATTGTCTTTTCTGGAGGGAGAGTTCACCCAAACAGTTTTTCCTAACATGCCTCTCAGGTATACCACTGGAACCTTATCTCCATCTGGTGTTCCCAAGGGCTCAGATTGGGCAGGGCCTGCTCGGTTAGTGGAACCTCGGGTATTCACTAACCATGTGACCTTTGGTAGATTGATCTCCCAGTTCTTGAAAGTCCCCCCACCAAGTGCCTTTAAGGTGGTTTTAAGCAGACCATTGCACCGTTTGACTTTCCCAGCTGCTGGTGCATGGTAGGGAATATGGTACACCCACTCAATGCCATGTTCTCTAGCCCAAATGCTTAAAAGGCTATTTTTGAAATGAGTCCCGTTGTCTGACTCAATTCTCTCAGGGGTACCATGCCTCCAGATACTTGCTTTTCCAGGCTGAGGAGAGTGTTCCGAGCAGTGGCGTGAGGCACAGGGTAGGTCTCCAACCATCCGGTGGTGGCTTCCACCATGGTCAGCACGTAGTGCTTGCCTTGGCCGGTCTGAGGCAGTGTGATGTAGTTAATATGCTAGCCCTCTCCATAGCTATTCTGGGACCATCGCCCCCCATACCAGAGGGGCTTCACCCGCTTGGCCTGCTTGATGGCAGCACATGTCTCACAGTCATGAATAACCTGAGAGATGCTGTCCATGGTTAAATCCACCCCTCGGTCTCATGCCCACTTATAGGTGGCATCTCTGCCCTGATGACCTGAGGCATAGTGGGCCCATCGAGCCAGGAACAACTCTCCCTTGTGTTCCCAGTCTAAGTATATCTTTGACACCTCTCTCTGTGCAGCCTGATCTACCTACTCGTTATGCCGGTGTTCTTCATTAGCCTGACTCTTGGGAACATGGGCATCCACATGATGGACTTTCACGGGTAGCTTCTCTACCCGAGTGGCAATGTCTTTCCACTCATCTGTAGCCCAGATTGGTTTTCCCCTAAGTTGCCAGTCAGCCTTTTTCCACCTCTCCAGCCACCCTCACAGAGCATTGGCTACCATCCAGGAATCTGCGTAAAGGTAGAGCTTTGGCCATTTCTCTCTCTCAGTAATGTCCAAGGCCAGCTGAACAGCCTTGAGCTCAGCAAGTTGACTTGATCCACCTTCTCCTTCGGTAGCTTGTGCAACCTGTCGTGTGGGGCTCCATGCGGCTGCTTTCCACTTCTGGTTCATCCCCACAATGCGGCGGGAACCGTTGGTGAAAAGGGCGTAGCATTTTTCATCTGCTGGCAGTTGGTTGTATGGTGGGGCTTCTTCAGCCTGGGTCACTTGCTTCTGCTCCTCTTCATCAGCAAGACCAAAATCTTCACCTTCTGTCCAGTTTGTAATTGTCTCCAAAATCCCAGGGCGATGAGGGTTGCCAATACAGGCACACTGCGTGATGATGGCAATCCACTTGCTCCATGGGGCGTCGGTCGTGTGGTGGTTAGAGGGGACCTTTCCTTTGAACATCCACCCCAGCACTGGCAGTCGGGGTGTGTCACGATCACAGAAAACAAGATGTACCTAACCTTCAAATTGTTGTACATTTATTGATATGAAGAAACTCAGCTTTAGAGAGGCAAGTTTTAAAAAATTTAGAAATAGGAACATAATGTGTGGCTTTGTCTTCAAAAATATACAATATGTTAATAGGTCCTCTGCATTATAAAATGTAGGTAATTATCGAACTGTAGGTATTTACAGAAATGAGAACGAAGCAGCCCTGCTTGTTATGAGAGCTAAGTATGCGAATTCATTAACCCAATCAACTTAAAATTCTAAGTAAAAACTATAGAGGTTTTGTTTGTTTAAATCACAACTACTTTTGCTACTATTCTACACAGAGTATTTTTTCCCCCACAAAGGGTCAATTTGTTTTGTTTTACCTCAGATCCATCAAGTTTTGGTGGTATTTTAGCTTGAACTTGTGTCTTCTCTCTAGATGTGTCAGACTCTGAACCAGACTCAGAGTCACTGCTACCTGATTGACTGCTACTTCCATCACTACTACTTCCAGAGCTTGAACCAGATCCAGAAGCTGATGCTGACCCAGAGTCATCATCTGACTGTCTGCAATTAGAAATTAACAGGATATTACACAATGGCTAATTAAATAGGATTTTTTTACAAGTCACATAAAAAACCTTTTAGCTTCACCTATAAATTAATTGTTAGCTTTGCCCAGACACATGGATAGCATACAAATGAATGCACTGGATTAAATAAATCAGGAATGAAAATTCAGTTCAATCAGATACCTTTCACTAAACCTTAAAAGAAGAATTGGGTGCTGGGGAATAAAAAGGAAATGGCAAGGGAGGGAGAGAGGAGAAAGAAGAATATTTATCATTAATTTGGAGAAGTAAAACAAGACTATTTCTCACCCACCCAAATCCTTACTTAACTTTAACAAACACAACATATTTTTGTGTATACACATACACCCAATTGTTTTAAGTTTTTTTAGATCAGCAGTGTGGCATAACCCAATTTTTTTATTTTGAGCATGCATTTCTTCAAAGCAAATATAAACTGTGTTTTGTTCCCCTGCTTTTATTTCTTTTTCATTAAAAGAATAGATGGGAAACGTATCCATAAGGAAGTGTTTGTAAACTACATTTAATGCTGTGATTTGGACCATCTATAGGCAAAATATGACCAAAACCTTGACTAAATAAAATGTTTTTAAAAGTAACTGGAAAACCAAAGGTGTGCTGTCACACATAATATAAATCCATGCAGATTATCTTATACTGTTAAAATAACAGCAGTAAAATTCCCACAGAAAAACTCTGAATTTATCACTAATTATATGACTTTGTACAAATGGCCTGGGTTGATGTTAAGACTAGCTCCTCTCCCTTCCCCCCCCCTCCCCTCCCTGTCGGCATGGAACTGTCTGCGGCGTGGCGGCCCCTCCCCCGTGCTGCCAGGTTCGCGGCTGGCTTGCCCCGGCTTGGCTGCTGCTGCTTGCCCCCCGGCTTGCTTTGCTTGCCCCCTGGCTAGCTAGGCTGTTGCTTGCCCCCGGCTTGCTTGCTTGCCCCCTGGCTGGCTACCCCGGCTGTCTCTCTCTCTTCTTCCCCTCATCCAAAAGACCGGAACCGGCTCCAGAGGAAAACGGATCTGAACCTCAGAGACTGCCTCTGGAAGCTTGCCAAGAAGCTCTCTGCCCTTCCCAGCGAAGATCTCCGAGCTCGTCTCTCTCTCTCTCTCTCTCTCTCGGTGAAATTTGTTTTTTGTTATCTGAGTCTGACTGGGAAGTGTTTTCTCTTGTGTTTTGTTAATAAATAAGTTTTTTCCACTTTCCCCCTGAGGGGAATTCTTTCTGAGTTCTTTGGGAGGTCTTTCCCCAAATTTGTCCTAAACTTGGACAAATTATTTGGTGGCTCGTACGGGGAGGAAAGGAAAAAAGTGGAAAAAACTTTATTCTAATAATAATATTTTGTTTTCAATTGTTGGTATCGGTATGTCGGTTGAATCCATGATGTCTTTGGTTGTGGGAGTCTGCCTGTATGTGTGGTCATTGGGTTTCTTTGAAGTGTTGATACCGTTGTGGTCTTTGGGTTTATTTGCTTATCCGGAAATAGCTCCGATGCTGTCTTTGATACGCAGTTTTGTACTAAATGGGTATTAGCAAAAATACTCATCGGGATAGGCGTGGTGGTAATGATATGCAGAAGGGTTATAAGAATGTTGGAATTGGCCTCAGAAATGTATACATCATGGTTTGTGCTATTTATTAGAGGAGAGGCCGGCAAAGAGGATTTCCTGCCTCTATTTCCTTTCCTCTCCTCTGAATTAGTTACATCTCTATTAGAAAACATACAGATCTCCCTGAATTTCAAGGAGACCATCTTTCTGGCAGTAAATTTAGTAAGTTTTGGCTACACTGTCTGCAGTTTATACAGAATAAAGGCTGAGATTTCTAAAGGAGCTGAGAAGACTCCTGATTTAGGAGTCAAGTTCAGCAGGAAGAACCTTGAATGGAATGGGAAATGGGAGGAAATGGGCCAGATTTTAAAGGAACTCTCTGACCCCATAATCTGGGAATTCCCACCTGAACAGATTCAGGATCCAATCAAGGTTGCAAGGTACTTAAAGAAGAAATGTCAGGATGGCTCTAAAGGGAAGAGGATTATTACAGTGAGCTGGGCCCTGGCACATGCATATCATACCCTGCTAGGCAGTATAGAGTGCCACACAGAGGAAAGGGAACAGGGAGATAGATTATCTACTACCCCAGTCACTCAGGTTGCTACCAACCCCCTAGGCTTAAACCCAGCAGCTAAACTGGATAATAAGCCCCAACCAATGGCTGTTACTACTAGTACAAGGAGTGGAAAGTGCACAAAGAAGACCGATCGGCCGATGGATGACGATGATGATGAGGCTGGAGAGGGACCCTCAACACCTCCTGATATAAAATCAGGAGCCAAAACAACCAGTGTAAGAGCAGAGGCCAACAATGAGTCTCTTTCCTTAAAAGATCTGTGTGGGTTAAGAAAAGATTACACCCGGCGACCTGATGAATCTATAATCAGCTGGCTAGTTCGTCTCTGGGATGCGGCAGGAGAGGCTACAGTTTTGGATGGCACTGAAGCGAGGCACCTGGGATCTCTGTCCCACGATCCTGTTATTGACCAAGGCGTGATGAGGGAAGCTAACCCTCAAAGCCTCTGGGCCCGGGTCCTGGATAGTGTGGCACAAAGATATCTGTGTGCAGATGATCTATATATGCAGCAGACCTGATGGAGAACCATTGAGCAGGGGGTCCAACGTCTGAGAGAGATGGCAGTAGCAGAAATCATTTTTTCGGATGACATAACAGCTAGAAATCCAGACCTGGTACCATGCACACTGGTGATGTGGAGGAAACTTGTGCGGCTCTGGCCATCTGAGTATGCCTCTGCTCTAGCAATAATGAAGCGGGAAGAGATGTATGAGACTGTGCTCGATATGATGAAGAAGCTCCAGGCATATGCTGACGCTGTACATGGCCCAACCCATGTGTCCTGGGTTGATGTTTTGACTGACTCCTCACCCTGCCCCCTTGGCCATGAAGCTGTCTGCTCCCGGGGGAGGGGCCGCCTGGGCTCTGCTCTGCGGAATGGCCTTGGTTTGCCGCGGGCTTGGCTTGAGGGGGGGTGGCTCGCACGGCTGCGCGCTTGGCTCTGGCTACTGCTGCGGGTGGCTATCGCTGCTGTGGTGGTGGCTCGTGGCCTGGTTTGTGAGTTAGCTGTTTTTTACTTGATTTTCTTTTTTTTTACTTTATATTGCTTGAATTATTTGGTTTAGCTCGCTGCTGTTTAAGGCTTGCTGGCTATTCCGGCTGGTTTTTTTTTTTCTTTCTCTCTCTCCCCCTCTCCCTTCTCCCCCTCACCCCCGAGGATTCAGCACCAGCTCCGGAGGAACCCTGCGGCCTGCCGCTGGACACCGGCCAGAGAAACGTTTCGCCCTTCTAGTGAAGATCAAAGCGTCCAAGTTTCTCTCTCTCGGTGAAAACTTTTTTGTCACCTGGGTCTGTGCTGGGAAGTGTTTCTCTTGTATGTGTTAATAAATAGGTTTTTTCCACTTTTCCCCCTGAGTGAAATTTTTTTCTTATTTCCTGGGAAGCTCTTCTGGGGGTTTTTTCCCTAAGTTTGTCCAATCTTGGACACCATGCCAGAACTGCAGCCGTGGAAACACGTTTACAGAATCTGGTGGATAAGATAGAGGAAAATCATAAGAAGCTCCGAGAGGAGATTAAGGAGGACCTCCTTCAAATATCGGCTGTGCAGATTAGACGTCCCAGCACCCAACACAGACGTTTCTCTGATGGTGAGTAGAGGTATACTCCACATGCTGAATTGTGGTTTTTCTTACATGATTGCGGAGAGAATATGAAACGTTGGGATGGAATATCTACGGCTGCTCTGGCACAAAGGATGTGGGATTTGAAGGAAGATAAGACTCGAAGAGAAGGTTCAACCAAAAAGAGAGCAGCTCCAATCGCCCGGAACCACGACGCCAAGTACGAGGAGGATGACGACATGTCTAATCCGCTGGAAGGAACTTATGAAACCTATGCCCCCGTAAAAAAAAATAAACAGGCTTAGAGAGGCCCTGCCTCTAGCCAGGGTGAGGCTTGGGAGAATCGTGTGTTCTGGACTGTGTGGATTCAGTGGCCTGGCACATCGAAACCACATAAGTATAAAGCCTTGGTTGACACCGGTGCACAATGCACCATATTCCCATCAGGATGCATGGGGGCAGAATCTGTCTCTATTGCTGGTGTCACAAGTGGATCCCAGGATTTTACTTTGGTGGAAGCGGAAGTGAGTTTGACTGGAAAAGAGTGGAAAAGATACCCAATTGTGACTGGCCCAGAGGCCCTGTGTATTTTAGGAATATATTTTCTTCGAAGCGGGTATGTTAAGGACCCAAAGGGATTCAATTGGGCATTTGGGATAGCAGCTGTGATGGCAGAGAGAATCTGGCAATTGAACACCCTGCCTGGATTATGTGAGAATCCAATTGCCATGGGACTCCTGAGGGTAGAGGAGCAGAAGGTACCGATTGCCACTTCAGTAGTACATCGCCGGCAATATAGGACAACTCGAGATGCTGTGATCCCCATCCATAAGATGATTCGGGAGCTGGAGAGCCAAGGGGTGGTCAGCAAAACCCACTCACCCTTCAACAGTCCCATCTGGCCTGTGTGCAAACCTGATGGAGAGTGGAGATTGACTGTGGACTGTCGTGCATTGAATGAAGTCACCCCACCGTTTAGCGCTGCCGTGCTGGACATGCTGGAACTCCAGTACGAGCTGGAGTCCAAGGCAGCAAGGTGGTATGCCACCATTGACATTGCCAATGCGTTTTTCTCCATTCCTTTGGCTGCAGAGTGCAGGCCTCAGTTTGCTTTCACCTGGAGGGGCATGCAGTACACCTGGAACCGACTGCCCCAGGGGTGGAAACACAGTCCCACCATCTGCCGTGGGCTGATCCAGGCTGCACTGGAAAAGGGTGAGGCTCCAGAACATTTGCAGTACATCGATGACATCATTGTGTGGGGAAACACAGCAGAAGAAGTGTTTGAGAAAGGTGAGGAAATTATCCAAATCCTCCTGGAAGCCGGTTTTGCCATCAAGAAGAGTAAAGTTAAGGGACCTGCTCGTGAGATCCAGTTCCTAGGAGTGAAGTGGCAAGATGGAAGACGTCAGATTCCCACTGATGTTATTAACAAAATCACAGCTATGTCTCCACCCACTAACAAGAGAGAAACACAAGCTTTCTTGGGTGCTATAGGCTTTTGGAGAATGCACATCCCCGAGTACAGTCAGATTTTGAGTCGTCTTTACCAGGTCACTCGGAAGAAGAATGATTTCCATTGGGGCTCTGAACAACAGCAAGCCTTCGCCCAGATTAAACAAGAAATCGCCCATGCAGTAGCTCTTGGCCCAGTTAGGAAGGGGCCAGATGTGAAGAATGTGCTCTACTCTGCAGCCGGGAACCACGGTTTGTCTTGGAGTCTGTGGCAGAAGGTGCCTGGTGAGACTCGAGGCCGACCACTGGGATTTTGGAGCAGAAGTTACAGAGGATCGGAAGGCAACTATACCCCAACAGAGAAGGAAATCTTGGCTGCCTATGAGGGAGTCCAAGCTGCTTCAGAAGTGATCGACACAGAAGCACAACTCCTCTTGGCACCTCGACTACCAGTGCTGGGGTGGATGTTGAGCGGAAAGGTTCCCTCCACCCACCATGCCACCAATGCCACATGGAGCAAGTGGATTGCCCTCATCACTCAGCACGCCCGGATTGGAAAACTCAATCGCCCCGGGATTTTAGAAATAATTACAAACTGGCCAGAAGGTGAAAGATTCAGTGTCATGGATGAGGAAGAAGGACCAGTGACCCGGGCTGAAGAAGCTCCACCATACAGCCAGCTACCGGCAGAGGAAGCACATTGCGCTCTATTCACCGACGGTTCTTGTCGCATCGTAGGGATGAACCGGAGGTGGAAAGCAGCTGTATGGAGCCCGACACGACGGGTCGCAGAGGCCACTGAAGGAGAGGGCGGATCAAGTCAGCTTGCTGAACTTAAAGCTATTCAACTGGTCCTAGACGTTGCAGAAAGAGAGAAATGGCTGAAACTCTATGTGTACACTGATTCCTGGATGGTGGCCAATGCTCTGTGGGGATGGTTGAAGAAATGGAAAGAGGCGAACTGGCAGCGCAGAGGAAAACCAATTTGGGCTGCTGAAGAATGGAAAGACATCGCTACTCGGTTAGAGAAACTACCTGTGAAAGTTCGCCATGTAGATGCCCATGTCCCCAGAAGAAGAGCCAATGAAGAGCAGCAAAACAATCAGCAGGTAGATCAGGCTGCAAAGATAGGGGTGTCTAAGCTAGATCTTGACTGGGAGCACAAGGGAGAGTTGTTCCTAGCACGATGGGCCCATGATGCCTCAGGCCACCAGGGTAGAGATGCCACCTATAAGTGGACACAAGACCGAGGGGTGGATCTTACCATGGACAGCATAACACAAGTTATCCATGACTGTGACACCTGCGCTGCCATCAAGCAGGCCAAGCGGGTGAAGCCCCTCTGGTATTGTGGACATTGGTCCAAGTACAAGTACGGGGAGGCTTGACAGATTGATTACATCACACTGCCTCAGACCCGCCAGGGCAAACGTTATGTGCTGACCATGGTGGAAGCCACCACCGGCTGGTTGGAGACCTACCCTGTGTCCCATGCTACTGCTCGAAACACCATCCTAGGCCTGGAAAAACAGGTCCTTTGGAGGCATGGTAACCCTGAGAGGATCGAGTCAGACAATGGGACTCATTTTAAGAATAACCTTGTCAACACCTGGGCTAGGGAACACGGTATTGAGTGGGTGTACCACATCCCTTACCATGCACCAGGTGCGGGTAAAGTGGAGAGGTACAATGGATTGTTGAAGACCACCCTGAAAGCATTGGGTGGAGGTCTTTTAAAAACTCGGAACAACATCTAGCAAAGGCTACTTGGTTAATTAACACCAGAGGTTCCATCAACCGAGCAGGTCCTGCCCAGTCTGACTCCCTTAATATAGTGGATGGAGATAAAGTCCCAGTGGCCCAAGTTAGAGGTTTGTTAGGAAAGGCAGTATGGGTTAATCCTGCCTCAAGTACAGGCAAACCCATTCGTGGGATTGTCTTTGCTCAAGGACCAGGATGCACGTGATGGGTAATGCAGAAAGATGGAACAACACCATGTGTACCTCAGAAAAATCTGATTGTGGGGTGAGACAGAAGGAATAAAGTAAGTGTTGAAGGCCTGAGTAAGTAAAATGAGAGGAAACGTGTAAGTGTTGAAGGTTTGAGCAAGTAGATGAAAGCTTTTACATTGTATAGTGGGTATATATATCCCAATCGTGTGTCAATGTTCACGATGTGGGATAAGGGGGGTAATGTCCTGGGTTAGTGTTATGACTACTCCTCTCCCTGCCCCCCCTCCCTCTGTCTGCACGGAGCTGCTGCCGCCGTGGCCGTTCCTCCCCCGCCCCGGCGGGCCCCCGGCTGCTGGGGGCTGCTGGTTTGCTTGGCTGCTGGGGCTGGCCTGCTGCTGCTGCTGCTTTGGCTGCTGCTCCTTTGGCTGCTTTTGCCGCTTTGGCTGCCGCTTTTGCCCCTAGCTTTTGCCCCAGCTTCTCCTGCCCCCGGCTGCTCCCTCTTTCTCTCTCCCTTCTTCCCCTCATCCCGAAGATCAGCACCGGCTCCGGACGGAGGGATCTGAACATCAGAGACTGCCTCTGGAAGCCTGCCAAAAGAAGCATTGCACCCTTCCCAGCAGAGACTGACCGAGCTCGTCCATCCTCACTCACCTTGGTGAAAATGTTTTGTGTCATTTGGGGGTTGTTCTTTCCTGGTGCTGGGAAGTGGTTTTTTTTCTGTGTGTTTGTTAAAATAAACAAGTTTTTTCCACTTTTTTTTCCCTCGGAGGAAGTTCTTCCCGAACCCGGTAGTGGAAGGGGGAAGGAGTTCTGGGGGTTTATTTTCCTAGGGGGACTCCTTTGGGAGATATCTCGCGTAAATTTGTCCAAAACCAAGACACTAGGGAAGACAGTATGGATTAATCCTGCCTCGAGTACAGGCAAACCCATTCGTGGGATTGCCTTTGCTCAAGGACCAGGATGTACTTGGTGGATAATGCAGAAAGATGGAACAACCCGCTGTGTACCTCAGGGAGGTCTGATTGCAGAGTGAATTATACACAAATATTA
Organism: Luscinia megarhynchos; assembly: GCA_034336665.1. NCBI lineage: Eukaryota > Metazoa > Chordata > Aves > Passeriformes > Muscicapidae > Luscinia > Luscinia megarhynchos. The sequence continues at coordinate 3,824,202 of JAPFBE010000032.1, forward strand.
TTGTTGAGTGTTACCACCATTGCCTGTATGCTAGATTTTATGAATATGAGACAGAAGGGAACGTGTATATGGCGAAGGCCTGAGCAAGTGGGAAGAAGGAAACGTGTAAGTGTTGAAGGTTTGAGCAAGTCAGAGGAGGTTTTTACATTGTGTTTAGTGAGTGTATATCCCAATCGTGTGTCAATGATCACGATATGGGATAAGGGGTGGAATGTCCTGGGTTGATGTTATGACTAGCTCCTCTCCCTGCCGCCCCCCCTCCACTCCCTGTCGGCATGGAGCTGTCTGCGGCGTGGCGGCCCCTCCCCCGAGCTGCCGGGCTCGCGGCTGGCTTGCCCCGGCTTGGCTGCTGCTGCTTGCCCTCCGGTTTGCTTTGCTTGCCCCCTGGCTGGCTACCCCGGCTGTCTCTCTCTCTCTCTTCTTCCCCTCATCCAGGAGACTGGAACCGGCTCCAGAGGAAAACTGATCTGAACCTCAGAGACTGCCTCTGGAAGCTTGCCAAGAAGCTCTCTGCCCTTCCCAGCGAAGATCTCCGAGCTCGTCTCTCTCTCTCTCTCTCTCTCGGTGAAATTTGTTTTTTGTTATCTGGGTCTGACTGGGAAGTGTTTTCTCTTGTGTTTTGTTAATAAATAAGTTTTTTCCACTTTCCCCCTGAGGAGAATTCTTTCTGAGTTTTTTGGGAGGTCTTTCCCCAAAATTGTCCTAAACTTGGACAACAAGTCATACATAATCAGTGACCTGAGCATACTCTTCAGTCACTGGATTATTCCATTACTACATCAATTTCATACTATACTTAACATATTCAAATAAAATAACATTTAAAGTTAAACATTTATTTCATGACTATTCAAAAGCATAGAAACATTTGGTTTTCTAAAATAATTTTACAAAGGAAGCAAGCTGACACTAATCAAATTCCGCATTAGGTTAAATACTAGCATACTTTAGCCATATCATGGGGGAAAACATTGGAATTACAACACCACACAAAAAAATGCTTTTAAATTATGTACACTTGAGTTGCAAGCATTTAAAAAAGAAACAACCTTAAAGATGATATCAAAATCCAAGACAATAAAAATCAAAAAGCTAACGTCAAAGTCTAAGCTATCATCGCCAGCACAATTCATCTGTCTGTTAACCACTAAGAATGTGTGTGTGCAGGTGGTAGCTTGATCATCTTCTGCAGTAGAATACACTTAATTGACAACATTTAAAGCCACAAAACAGAACCACTACTCTCCCTGGTGCTAACACAAATTAAATCGTACTAGTGAGGGGGGAAAAAATTTAAGCTATTCAAACTGATTCCTGTAGAGAGCACCTCAAACAACCATTTGCATCTGTTGACTTTTAAAGAAAAAAACAAACCATGATAAAACTTCCTTATTTTGAAGTGGAGGGATATGAAAAAATATGACTGCTAGCTTTACTTATACTTGCTGGAGAGCAACAAAGTTGCTTCCCATTCCTGTCATCAAGGGCCTACTTCAGGCATGATTCTATAATGCTAATATAATTAACCTAACTTGAAAAATAAAAGCAAAGCACCCAATCGTGAGAATATGACCGAGTTTAAACTATTTACTAAAAATTATCTTGTTGGTATTTCTCTCGTGCTGCCTAACTCAGAGTACATTAAAAATCCTGAAAGCCCTTTTAAGAGTCTCATCGAGGGAGTTTTTGGGGCCTTACATTTTAATTGGCACAGTGAAGCAGGACACTCATGAGGTGATAAAGAGGTATTTTATATGGAGATAACCACTAGTAGCAGAATAAAGGAGAAATTAATTTCCAGTCCAAACCGATGTTCTTATTCAGAAAAGTCATGGAAACACGGGGTAAAGATTGTCCTTAATTGCTCTCCACTGGTAATGTTGCTAAAAGCTTATAAAGCTTGTCTAGTTCCAAACAGATGTGGGCTGAAGAAATCTGGCACTATCTGCAGTAAGTTGCTGAGAAAATTCGAATTTTGGCAAAAGACAAAAAAAAACCGTTGTAAGAATAAAGGTCTGGTGTCCATATGATTGGACATTGGACTCAGAGCTGCAAAAAGAGAGAAATATGTTGCCGAGTAGCAACAAAAAGAGCTAATTGAGTTACAAATTGCCTAGGAGTCTGAAATAATAGCCTGTCTCAGGATGGATTGAGAATTGAATGTACAGAAGTTAGCCCCAAACCTTGTCTGAATGAGTTAGCCCAGAGACCAAAGAGCTTTAGATTTGCAAATTAACAATGTTGGGGAAAGTGTGATGAATGAACCAGGGTTTTTCTGCCTCGAGGAGGAGGTGGGCCTCCCCGAACATGATGCCACCTTCCTCCACTCCCTGGAGGAGGGGTTTGACTCAGGAAAGCCAGCCCCCTCCCCCCCCCATGTTCTGCCCTCTTGAAAAGATGGAATTCGTTTACTGGAAGGTGGAGCCCGCAGTACTGTATCTCACTCTGCACCAGATTTGGTTATGTGGGAAAAGAAAACAAAGCAGAATGCTTTGAGAATTTCAGTAATGGGGGTGAATGAAATAAAGCTTGCCGAGGAGGAAGAACATGGTGAAGAGCTCTGATCCCTTGCCCAGGGAGCAATCTGTTGTGTGAAAATTTGGACTTGTTGGAGGGGGGAGAACCCATCCAAAATGTGCTAAAATTACCAGGAGAATGTGAGAGGCGGCTGGTTTCCAACCAATGCAGGAGAAACAGCTGGTGTGCCATCAGCCTTCTCCCATGTTATTGTTATTTATTGCAAACTTTAAGGATTGAGACCGAGAAAACAAACTCTCGGTGTTGCCCTCAACAAGTGAGCTGGGAGAGGGTGGCAAATCCAAAGATCCTAAAAGGCTCTCTGAAAACAAATGGAAATTCAGTTTCCCTGTATTCTCAATAAATCTTTGCAAAATGCTCCTACACTGCCACCTTCTGGTGATAGTGAGTATAGAGCCTTGTCTGCCACTAAAGCAAAGGAACAGAATTGACAAAGTCATTCCAGATGAAAGGCCACAGGTACCTATGGTAGAAAACACAAAATAGCAACAGATAGATGGTCCTTTCTTTTTAAGACCGGTCCAAGTGGGGTCGAGTTTTCTTTTTCTCTCCTCTTACAGGTATTCCACGAGAAGAGGTGTTCCATGAGAGGATGAAGTGACAACAGGACTGAAGAGTTGCTGTTCTTCACTGCATCAATTGTTTACATATTTTTATGCTGATAGTTTAAAGATATTTATATTTGTACATGTTTTATAAAAGTTCGTTACAAGCAATGTTTTAAGATGTGTTTTCTCCCTGGTTGCCACAGTGAATAGAGAAGATTCCTCCCCTAAATTTACCTTAGGTTTTCATATTATGGAATCAAATTTGTGTACCTCTTCCCTATATCCTCAGAGTAAAAGCATAAAATTACTATACCGACGGAAGTGCATGTAGCAATGATAAGCAATGTGTAAAGCATGATTCTGCAGAAGAGGGGATGTCAAATTGTCGGTGACCCCTGGAAATAGGGAGAAAGGGGGCTGATGGAGGAGCTGAAGTGACAGCTGTAAAGTTCTCTCCCCGCTGTAGATGAAGAAGGCATAAGTGGTTAAGCTGACTAAAGAGAAGCAGCAAGATTCTGAGTTTGAAAAACAATGAAGGGTTTGGTAAAGTTGGAAAGGTATTTGGTCCAAACCCAGGACCCTGACTGAAATGATATGCTTAGGAGGTTGGAATGACTCGAATTTTGTTATATTTTTGACCCCCTCCCACCCCTGAAGCAATCCAGACTATTATGTAGTAGAATTTTTACTGAATGTAGTTTTCCTGATTGGTGCACACTAACATTTTTCCTCTTTCCCTGGGTATGGGTCTCAGGGATCAGCCCTGAAGCCTGGTTGGTGAGAAAGATAAGGGTGGTTATCTAGAAGATCTACATTTGTTTGGGTAAGAAAAATACCTGGACCTGTAAAAATTATGAACTCCAAAAGGCAATGCAGACTAAGTATTGAAAATTAACATATCTTTAAAGTTTGTATTTTTTGACAAGGAGTAAAAAAATATCAATAAACAATAAAGAATCTAAAATTAAACCTGCCATGTGTAAGAGACTGGAAAAAACTGAGGTCTTGAGACATTTTGGGATGCCTCTATATGTAGGAGACGGTGGGCAAGGCCTTGCTCTGGCAAGACACTGTCCTGCCCTACCTGCCCTACACCCCCCAACCCTAGAGCATCCCAGAACCAGTGTCTGTCAATCATTGACCACAAAGGAGGCAATGCTCCACTCTGCCTAATCAAGCTCCTGAGTGGTCGAATGAGCTGGAAGTCCCACCTGGGGGTGGGGGTGGTGCCCACAAAGGCACAGAGGTATTTAAGGCTGGCATGAGGCAAGCACATGTCTTGACCCTACCTTGCACTTAGAGTTTCTATCTGGACACCGCCTTAAGCCAGGAGTTGGTTGCTATATATGTGTTTTTCTATCTCTTTTCTGTCTTTCTCGCCTCATTCTAATTCCCTCTTTTTGGAACATTTTGGCTGACTTAACATTGAATGGGTTTAAATTTAAAGTTTGCTTAGTTGAATGGGCCAAAATAATGCTGTGAGAAGTGTTTTATGCTGATTGGATGCTGTACTAAAACTTTTGACAAAGTTCCTTGATTTTCTATATTTTGCCAGTAAAGTAATTTTGATCTCTTGAGAATATCTAGTTGGTATTTCTCCCCTGCGTCTAACCCAGAGTAGAGGAACCTCTGTAAGCCCCTTTCAGAGAGTTGTTTGGGGCCTTCGACCATGCTGGTTTGGAGCTCAGCTTACAAGTCCAGCAAGTACCAAAATGGCTTTATTAAATTGTCTAATGCCTGATGTGTTATTAATGAGCAAGGAATATGGAAAATACTAGACCTCACCAAAGAAGAATATGGTATCAAGAAACACAAAGGAAATTACCAACCAATCTGCTAGACTCTTCGGTCATTGCAGCCGAAAGTTTGGTTTAACGAACTCTCCCCCTGGATCCCGGTTTGTACCACACAAAATGGCCTGCAATTTTAGAGACTCACGGGATGGGGAGCAATGACTTGCATAGAAGGAAATTTTTTATATTGACTAGACTTATGCTTTTGATTAGTGAAATAGCAATTGTCCATTATACGATCTCCTGTATACTTTGCTCTCCTTTCTCCTCTGTCTGCTAGATTAGGATCCCACTACTGCCATGAGAGGAAATGAACCATTACTGTTGTCCCGGTCAATGTCTTGAGCCATGGGGTGGTATGAGAGACTGGAATAATTGCTGGCTTGAAGCATTTTGGGTGTATGTGTGGGGGGAAGGGACAGGTCTGGCCTTGCTCTGGTGAGGCGATGCCCTGCTCTGCATGCTCCCCTCCCCTACACCCCCCGGACTGATGCCTTGGGTTTTAGGTTTTATATTTTTCAGATTCTCTGCTGCTTAGTGTGTAACTCTGAAACTTCATGTTAGGTGCCACTAAGTTCTTTTCGCAGGGTAGTTAGACAAAACAATCCCTTCCTAGCCAGAGAATCAAGGACATCCGTCACCCAAAAAACATAAAAAACAGTGAAGGAAACAGGGCAAGCCAGGGGGCTGAGAGTTCATGGCCTAGGGCTATGCTTGGACAATTGACTCCAATATGAAGAGGAAACAAAACTTTTAAAAGTATAAAAACTCATGACGGGAATCCATCTTGGATTGGACATGGGTGTAGCCGCGGCCAGGCTCTTGCACTGCCAAAGTTGTATCCTTTCAATAAATATCTATTTTATTCCTTTTGCTCAGCTCCTGCCCCCCCCCACCTCCTGCCCCGCCGGCATTCCCAGGGGAGCCCACCTGCAGTCCAGAGGGTATCAGAGCCCAAGAACCCCTGGGACTCGTACAGAGACTTGTAAGTAACTGAATAAAAGTGGTATTCTGCTTTAGCACCTAAGTTAGGTGTTAAGAGATCTCTTGTAATTTTGTTTAGTGGGGACTAGGGGGGTCCAGGCGGAGTTCTTAGTGCTCTCCATCTCCCCACTGGTAGTAAGAGAGGATGCTCTCTGAATAGTGGGATTAGATAGCAATGCCGTTGGCCTGAGGCCAGCGGTGGCAGAATGGGTTAGTTCCTGCGCTGCAGCTCCGAAGGGCAGGACTTCGAATCCTGTCTCTTGCTTGCTCTGCTCTCTCTCTCTCTCTCCCTGGTTCTTTTGATCTCTGAGGACTTTCTTATTTGTAACTCTTAGGATATGGGGCGTATATTCTCTTGTGAGTGTTACAATAATAATATTCCCAGAGATAGCCCTTTGGGGTAGGTATTGAAAAACTGAGGGGACCTAGCTGGGGGAAGAGGCATTGTTTTTTAAATCCAAACTTATCAGACTCACAGAAAATATCTGGCTGACTTCCAAACTAAATAACAATGAGGTGTGGCCAGAATTCTGTAGTTTTGATAAGAAATTAATATCAAGTTTGATTTCCCATATATGTGAAGACAGATACCTTGATGAATTAGAATATGCTAGGCTTTTTATGATTTTAGCTTGTCCACAAAGCCCAGCTGTGTTGTAATCCAATACTTAGAGGTAGAAGGAATGTTTACCCAAACATCGTGTCCACATCTTATTGGAAGAAGCCTAAAAACCCCTCCCTGACCTTTTCCTAGAAAAACCGTTAGCTGAGATCCTTTGTCCTCTTTGTTTCCTGAGACCACGATTAAATAAAGCTACCCTAGAAAGATAAAGACAAAGAGCCTCTTTTGTATCCTTAGTTTATCTACATGTAACTCCTGATTAACTCTCTCAGAGTAATTCAGCTAGGAGGGAGTTAATTTAAGAGTGAGTTACAGTTGGCGGACCCAACGTGTGAGGTTTTTTTAATTACGAGCCCACAGGTAGCTTGAATTCCTTTCTAGGGATTTAATAAGCCGTTGGTCTGTTCAACTCCCCCCCCGTGCTAGGCTAGCTGTTTTTACAGTTCCCTGGCAGGGAAGGGGACACGGCTGACAACTTTTGTCTGTAGGAAATGGAAAGATAGAAACTTCCACAGATACTGAAGGGTTTGATTTGTAGCCTTGGAAGAAACTTGGATTGCTGTAAAAATAAAAGTACACAGATATTAAGCCGAAAAATTATAAAATTATGTTGCAAGTAAAAATAAGCCTAAGTAAGAAGCTGTATTGGATAAGATGGTGAAGTGTTCTGTAGTGTACTAATGTAATTGTATAAGGTAAGTTAGAAGTTTAAATGTTATAATAGAAGTGTTGGAGTCAGTGAGTCAGGGGTCTCTCTGAAGAATTCAGAGAGAAATCAGAGTGCAGGGATTGAATTAAAGCCTGTGGATGGATTGAAGTATATTAAGCCACTCACACATAAAGTAGACGTTTAAGTAGAAGTAAGTCAGTAAGTTTTAGTATGAGCTCTAGTGCTTTTAGTAAGTGAAAGGTTTCAAATGCCAAAGAAGAAGTGTGAGTTCTAGTGAAGGTTAAAAAACATACTGATGTTTTCAGTAGAGGCTCCAGGACCATGGTTATAGATGGTGCTTAGACATAATAGAGCTATGGTAAGAATATTGCTTACATTTTTCAGATAGAACAAGATAGGTTGTATGCGTAGTCTATACGTAACCTGGCGTGTTAAGAAACTAGAATTCTAATAGGTTAAAGAGTGGTGGTCTGAGTTTGCATCTTAGCTTGTTGGGAAGATCCTATATAAGAGTATGTATTGGGAAGAGTTGGTGCTTTTTGCCAGGGCTTTTGCTTTTGCTTTTGCTTTTTGCCTTTTGCCATTTGCTTTTTGCCATCGCTTTTCTGCTTGCCTTTTGAGACTGATGTGCTTTGTAATAAATAACCTTTTAGCAACTATTAGCTGCTTCGCTTATTTAAGATAACTCAACGAAGTTGGTGCCTAGAGCACCGGAGGTTCATAACCTAGCATTCTGGTGCCCTGTGTCTGGTACCTTGCTCATAACCTCACATTCTGGTGCCCCATGTTTGGTACCTTGCTTTGCTTGCTTTACTAAGGACTTTAAATTTCTGTTGGGCCTCCTCAAAGGCCTCAAATAAATGTGGTAAGGAGAAAGCCAGAAGAAAGCCCCTGCTGACTGCTGGGAGATGTAAGCACCAATAAACGGTGGATGACTAGGGAAGAGACCAGGATTTCTCATCGCCTATCTTATACTGAGGTGAGCTTTGGGGTAAGCTAGAGCATGGGAAATATTATACCAAAAGAGCAGAAATGAGAAAAAATCCAGAACTTATAATGATATATTTATGATAAGCAGAGTGTTGAAGTAAATCCATAGAGAAAGGGGGAAAATATATTAAAAGAACAGAAGTATGAGCATGGGAAAGGATCCAGGACTTATAATGACATATTAAAAGTAATCTAAGTGTTGAGGTGAATCCATAGAGATGGGGGAAAATATATTTGAGGAACCGAAATATATCTATGATTATTTACAATCTTTATTAAAGAGAAATGACTTTAAAGTCCCAGATAAAAAGTTAAGAGAACTGTTAATATATGTTCAAAAGAATTTTCCAAATGTAGATCCCCATTCTGCTTTAAGTGAAACTTTCTGGGATCAAGTTGGTCTCAAACTTCTTGATGATGCTTGTCTAGGAGATAGAAAAGCCCCTTTGTTATTACCATCTTGAAGACTGATCACAGAATCTTTAAGTGAGCCACTTACTAATTCTGAAAAGACAGACTTCTTCGCTGTCTTCTTGATTGACGTCGCAATATATTGCAAATTGCCGTGATTTTTTTCAAGCACAAATCCAGGGCAGCAACGTCTGTGCCGCCCGTCCCCGCTCCACACCATGTATTCAAAGCAATCTCGAAAGTGGCGCCTTGCCGCGGCTTCTGTGGCTGCTCAAGAAATTCCCCCACACACAACCCATGGATGAGACCGCATTAGAAAAGAGCAGGGGGAATTGGGGGGGAGGGAGGACAGGGCAGCGCGAGCAAAAGCCAAAGGGAAGAGACCCATCTGTCTCCGACTGTTGAGAATGTTAGGAGAGGAGATGATTGCCCTGTTTCAGGGAAAGAAGAGGGGGAAAGAGGGGTGGGAAGACGTCAAGAGCCGCTTTTAACCACATTGTTGGGGGCAAACAGAGCAAGGGGACATGAACATGATATCAGATTCAGCTTCATTTTTACAGTTCTTGTATGTAAAGTAAAAGGTGTTTGTTTTATGCATTGTTGTCAAAAAGATGCTGAAATTCTTGGAATGGCGAAGGTACATGACATTTTGTATCTGATTTGAATAGAGATAGCCTATATTTGATTATTTGTTATTACTCAAATATTAGTGGAAACCTGTCCAAATGTCAACATTGAGTTTTAATTTTTCTATAGTTAATTATTTTTTTAAAACAGCTTCTAAGTCTTTGCAATGCCCTCATTATGAATTAATAAGTCTTGAATTTCTTTAAAGAAGAAACTTGCAAATTTATGCCTCTCAGATTTATTACCAGTATTTGCGCTTTCCCTTCAAACCAAATTGCAATAGATTTCTAGCTTAAATTTCTCAAATTATCAATTAAATGCTTCATGAACACAAATCAGGACCGCACTTAGGACCATCATTTGAACTGTAGAATTTAATTCGAGCCAAAACTTCCTTTATATATATTGAAAAAACCAGTATTTCTCTTTAAGCTCAATTTTTAAGGCTCAAATTTAGTTTCTGTATTTAATTTTAAAACTACTGTACTAAGAGTATGAATTCTGTATTACAGAAGGATTTTGATTTCTGTTTTATTGTTTAACTTGAATTCTTCCAACATTCCACGTAAATTTTAGAAAGCCTCCAGACATGCCCCTGAATCAAATGTACGAAGATAATCAGTTAAGTTGTAAATTTAATATTCCTTTGTTTTCTTTTTTATTAATTTTCTCTCTTATTTTAGCAGGTCTCCTATAACCTGACCCTGTGCTGTCTCATGATTTTAGGTATTTTTCAGAGTTCCAAGAAAATTATCTGAGCTTCATTGAAAGTCTCTTCTGAATTGCTAGTCTTGTGGTTTTCCTGAGTTGTTCTTACAGAAGCACTCCAGCAGCCTGCCATGTTCAAAGCATCTCTATCCTGATGAAAAACTTCAGAGAGAACAAGCTGCTGAAGGAATTTGATTTCTTTCTCACCCTAAAATGTTAAATTGTAGCTTTTGTTCTTAAGAGTCTTGTTTTTTTAAATAAAAAGATGTCAGGGAGTTCTCTTCCAATTAGAATTTAGGCAGTGGCCAGGCCTTATTTCTACCTGGAAGGGAAATTGTGTAAACCCAGGTGTTTTCTGCATCAAAATAATACTCCAGTTATTTTGACTTTGCAATCTGACCCTATCAATATGGCAGCTGAAGCTATTTTAGGGTGAATTTGATGTTCATTTTTTGGAGAGGATCATCTAATTCCTCATTGAATCAAGGCTTGTCAGCTGTTTGCAGACTCTGAAGTGATGACACAGTGTTCTAAGGATTGATGATTATCTAATTTTATAAATGTATGTCTATTATTTAAAGTATTGTTGATAGTTGTATTGTGTTTTACTCGCAGAAGACTGTGAACTTTGAGTTTGTTTTTTTTTAAAAAGGTGGGGTAATCAGCAGGATTGTAGAATTTTTTGTTAAATAATAGTCTAAGAAAAATATGAGGTTCAATTATATGTTATGCTTATGCTTTTGCTTTGTTTACTCATAGTAGCACAGATTTGTCAATTAGCCAACTTAAAGTGTTTAAGTAACTTCAGCTAATGAATTAAGTTTAAATACCATATGTCTGTCCAACATAACCTCTGAAAAACTCTTTTTCACTTGTTTAGCTATCCTTGTAGTTATATTATTAATGCAAATCTGTGTGTGCTTTGCCATTGAATGAAGTAGGTGAAGTTTTGCTTTGATAACCAGGTGAAAAGAGCAGGACTGGTCAAGACCCTCCTGAAATAGTCAAGGGCAACACTGGGTTGGCCTCTGTGTTTGCCAACAAGAAGATTTTTAGTTCTGCTGCTGGATGCAACCCAGTAGGCGTTGAGTGGTGGGGACACATGCCATGCCAGACCTTGATGTAAAGGATGACCTTCTCTGCTACCAGAGGGTCATCCAGGAGGAGAAAATAGGCCAAGCAGCCTGCAAGTGATATGAGTCAACGAATGGTTGAGTTTGGATGGTTTGTTTAACATCAAAAAAGTGAAAACATTCTGGTGCCCCGTGTCTGGTACCTCGCTCATAACCTCACAAGAAGTATATGTGTGTACATGTGACAGTAATTCATTGGGTAAAAGGATACCCACTGCAGCAGAATTAAGTAAAGGTGATAGGGTAGAAACACAAAATAAACTTTGTAGCAACTTTCCATTGGATTATAATGTTATATATTGCCTTGTAATGAACCAACTCCTGACTACTTTTGAGCTATGACAAAATTCATGCTCCTCTGAAATCTCATGGCCTTGAGGTTGATTCATATATGAGCAATAAATCGTTTTTGGCTCGACCGTAATCCCATCCCTTTATTAAAGCGACAATAATACCCAGAAGCAAACAAAAGGAGGGGCAGGCTTAGATCTAGTTGCCCTCGCCTTGATGGCAGGCCCGGGCCTGGGTGCAGCCCCTCAGCCATGGCCAGTTGGGCCCCTGCCCCTGCTGCATGACCACCGTGTTCACAGCAAGGAAGGGGGGGCGTCGGGCGCGGCTCTGGCAGGGTCCCAGCGAGAGGAGGAGCTGGAGGGCAGGGCCTTCTACAAAGAGGGCAGAGAGGGAACCTCCCATCGGGGGAGTGGTGCCTCTTCTGGTCTTATGCCTGTGAGTTATCATAGCAACCCTGAACGCCAGGAAGCTGCCTCAGATAATGTCATTGACACAGGCAGACAAGCAGCCCGGGCCAAGAGGCGCAGCAAGTCCTGCATGGTGCTTTCTTAGATCGGGACTAGTCGAAGTAGATTATATGCTACAACAGAGTCAGACAGCTTTGCTCGCTTGGCTCCGAAGAGCAAAAAGATGAAATTTATGAGATAATTGCAGCTGTGAGCAAGCTAAAGAGGGGAAAGAAAGCTAAAACGGCCATAAAAGAATGGAGCCCAATAGCAAAACATACTAGATCAAAAAAGGAAAAAGAAAAAGAACCTGTTTTACAAGCCCCATTACGACAAGCAGTTGGCAACCAGGGACCGATATATATAAAGGTTCCATACTCCCTTATAGAGTTAGAGCAATGGAAAACTAGAGTGAGGAAATAAAAAGAGAACCCAGATAAAGTGGCCGCATTAGTAGAAAGAGCAATTAACTCACAAAACCCTGATTGGGCTGATTTGAACTCTAGGTTAGTCACATTACTTGATCCCACTGAAAGACGAATGGTCAATAAAGCCGTCACAACATCAGTGGAGGCCAGCATAGCTAATGGGCTGCTTCAAGGCACTGTCACACAGATATTCCCCTCTGAAAACCTGGGGTGGGATCCAAATATACCAGAACATATGGCAAGGTTAAAACGATATCAAAGCCTTGTGGTATATGGGTTAAAATATGGTGTCCCTAAAGGTGCAAATTGGTCAAAGATTAACACAATAAAGCAAAATTATGATGATTTACCCACTGATTTTCTTAACAGATTAAGAGAAGTTGCAATTCAATATACAGATTTAGATCCCGAGTCAAATGATGGTAAAGCCCAACTGGTTTTGTTGTTTATGGGTCAGGCTTCAGATGATATAAGAAGAAATCTGCAAAAGACAGAGGCAATTTGAGACATAGAAAAATTGCTAGAAGTAGCCTGGAGGGTGTTTCGAGACAGGGGCCCAACTGAAAAAATTAAATCCTAACCTAGTAAGAAGGCAACTCAGGAAAAGTCATCCAAGAAAACTTCCCCTATGCACAAGGATCAATGTGTTTACTGTAAGAAATGGGGACATTGGAAGAAGGACTGTCCAGCACTAAAAGAAAAATCCTCAGTCCCCCAACTCCCAGTAGTACAAACATCAAGCAGTTCAAATTCCGAGTGATAGGGACTGAAGACTACCACCCCAGTGGAACCTTCGGTTATAGCTAAGCTGGGGAAAGATGATATCAAGTTTTTAGTAGATACTGGAGCAGCATATTCTGTGTTAAATACCTTAGAAGGGAAACTGAGTCATGATACTGTACATGTTGTTGGGCCACCGGGGTAAGCAAAATACGGTCTTTCTTCCACCTTTAAAATTTAAATTGGGGAAGCACTGAGTCACCCATAAAATCCTCTATATGCCTAACTCCCCTAAACCATTGCTGGGGAGGGATTTGTTAGAAAAATTAGAAGCAGAAACTAAATTTAAAAAGGGGGAGGGTGCATGAGTGATAATTCCTGAATCTAAATTTATCCAAGTTGTTGCACTTTTTATACAGGAAAAAGTGCTGAAATCCCCACTGAAGCTGAAAATGTGATCAATCCAATAGTGTGGGCCAGTGATATCCCAGGAAGATCCAAACGGGCAGAATCAGTGAGTATTGCACTCAAACCAGGAGCCACACCAGTAAGGCAAAAACAATACCCTTTCAAATTAGAGAACTGTAAGGGATTGGTATCTATAATTGAAAAATTCCTACAACATGGTTTATTAGTGCAATGTAAGACCAAATTCAACACCCTCATTTTAACTGGTAAGAAACCAGATGGTAAGAGTTACCGATTAGTACAAAATTGAAGAGCAATTAATGAAATTACAGAGGACATACACCCAGTAGAAGCCAATCCCTATGCCATTTTGACCACACTGACAGATGAATTAGGGTGGTTTACTGTTCTAGACCTGAAGGATGCTTTTTTCTGCATTCCTATACACAATAATAGTCAAGACCTTTTTGCTTTTGAGTAGGAAAATCCCGAGACAGGGAGGAAAGGTCAACTTACTTGGACAGTTTTACCCCAAGGTTTCAAAACTAGCCCAAAAATATTCAGAAACCAGCTAGCAAAGAAATTGGAAGACTGGAAAAGACAGGAGCCAGAAGGAGTTATTCTTCAATATGTGGAAGACATCCTGATTGCGGCTAGAAGCAGAGATGACTGCATACGACTCACCGTAAGCTTATTAAACTTCTTGGGACTGAGTGGGAACAGAGTTTCTAAAGACAAAGCACAGCAGACTGCTAAAGAAGCAGCAATTTACTTGGGGCTTGAGATGCTCCATGGACACCGACAGCTCAGCAAAGAACGGAAAGAAGCCATCTGTTGACTCCCAGAGCCCCACACTGTGAGAGAGATGCAAGTTTTCCTGGGAACAGTAGGTTGGTGCCATTTCTGGATAGCAAATTATGGACTGCTGGTAAAACCCCTATATGGAACATTAAAAGCAGCCAAGAAAGGAATTATTACATGGACTGAACACACTAGAGCAGCTTTTAAATAGATGAAACATTCACTGATGTCAGCTCCAGTACTGGGACTGCCAGACTTGACTAAGCCTTTTGAACTTTTTACATATGAGAGACTGAACGTGACTTTGGGGGTACTAGCACAGCGCCTCGGATACCAAAGGAGAGCTGTGGCCTACTTTTCTAAACAGCTAGACAATGTTGCCCAAGGCTGGCCAGGGTGACTGAAAGCCATGGCGGCCACTGTCATCTTGATCCAGGAGGCCCGAAAACTCACCCTTGTGCGGCACATTTTAGTGTATGTACCCCATACAGTAAGAGCTGTACTTGAACAAAAGGGGGGTTATTGGTTGTCTGGTAACCAGGTGCTTAAATATCAAGCACTGTTATTAGAGTAGGATGATGTTACCTTGAAAACAACTTCTGTTGTTAACCCTGCCATGTTTCTGTCCTCCACCTTAATTGATGGTGTGCATAAGCATGACTGTCTACAGACAATTGAAGAAGTCTATTCCAGCAGACCAGACCTGAAAGATGTGCCCCTGGAAAATCCAAATTGGGAGCTTTTCACAGATGGGAGCAGCTTCATGAAAAATGGCAAAAGGAAGACAGGTTATGCAGTAACCGCGCGAGATAAAGTGATCAAGGCAAAGGCCCTGCCAGCAGATGTGTCATCACAGAAAGCTGAACTGATTGCACTGATAAGAGTCCGCGACCTGAGGTAAGGAAAGAAGGTAAATATATGGACTGACTCTAAATATGCATTTAGTATTGTCCACAGCCATGGTGCCATCTGGAAGGAGAGAGGACTTCTGAACGCTCAGGGTAATCAAATCAAATACGCTGAAAAAATACTGACCCTCTTAGAGACCGTTAAAAAACCCAAAGAGGTAGCTATCATGCATTGTAGAGGTCACCAAAAAGGGAAAACCACTCCAGAACTGGGAAATTGTTTTGCTGATAAAGCAGCAAAAGGAATTGCAGAAAAAGGTATTCTCGCAGTAATTCCACAAAAAGAGATTGATTTGCCAGGGTTCACCCAAAAATATGACCAAGCAGACCACAAACTAATTAAGTTTCTTAAAGCTGGGATCACAGAAAGTGGATGGCCTGTTACACCAGTAAATCAGGTTGTAGTCCCACCCCTAGTCCTTCAGGAGCTGGTTCAGAGAGAAGATGAAAACACATTTTGGGGTTGAAAATCTTCTGAAACATCTAAAAAAGGAATTTTTCCCATTGTAATGCTAAGAAAACTTGTTGGCTACACCCTAGCTCATGATGGCTAGTGACAAAAGAGATGCGGGGGATGGGGTAGCTGCACAGGGCTCGCTCTCTCTCTCTCGCTGGTGGAGTGAGAGGGAGATGTTTGGTGCTGCTACCTTCCACCCCCTGCCATCCCGACACCGGGAGCCACGTTCTCTGCTGCGGGACACTGCACTGCTGCCTTCCTCGCTCCAGCTAACTACCTCCGAACACAGAGCCGAGCGCCATAACCCACACAGTGAGCAGGGGAGACCTTCCTCCATCCTTCTCCCACCTGGGACGCCGCTGACATCATCCCCGCCCTCCGCAGCTGTGCAGGACCTGCCCTGCACCCACCACCAGTACTGAGCGCAGGGAGAGGGTGTCTGTGGCCGAAAAGGACTGGAACTGAGTTACTGTTCTGTTTTGTTGTTAATTTTCATAGCTGCTGTTGTTCTTGTTTGTCTGGTTAGACATATTAGTAAAGAGCTGTTATTCCTACCCCCATATCTCTGCCTGAGAGCCCCTGATTCCAAAAATTACAATAGTCAGGGAGGGAGGAGGGTCTGCATTCTCCATCTCAGGGAGGAGGTCCTGCCTTTCTTGGCAAATACCTGTCTTTCAAACCAGGACAGATTTTGGCGCCCAGACATGGGGCCTGAGGGCATTGAGAGGAGGGTGAAAAAAGTAATAACTGTTCTTTAGTTACCTAAGGTTTTGTGTTAGGTGGCACCATGTTGTCCAGCTTAACTTGGTTTGGGCTCCATTTTATCACAGATATATCTCCCCCTTTTGCAAGCCCTTATTTGAACATGGGTCCCCGTGGCTGTTACAGGCCCAGGGAAAATCTTGAGGATTTTTCCAGTCTAACTTTTCCAGGCTCAGCTAGTATTTTTTCCCAAGCTAGAGACCTTTCTCTAATGTAAACACAAGAGAAAGAATTATAACAAAAAATAAACACCTGTTGGATCCAGGGAGAAAGCCTGGGACAAGAGGTGTTTCCTTCTCTGATCAATGAATCTTTTCTATTTTGTTTTGCACAAACTCTTTTATTTAAAGCCATGGTTTTCTTCAATAAATGCTCTCTCTTTCTTGCACCATGCAAGAGAGTGCCCTGGTACTGTGTCCTCTCGCTGCTCCGTAACCCTATACAGTAAAAGGTCCCCTCACCAAAATTACTGTAGCTATTATCCACTTCATTTGTTGGGTGGATCAGGTGAGGAACTCATGGATTTTTAACTTCCTCTGGAAGACAACCACGTGGATCCAGAGCTATCGCAGTCTAACTGTGTGTTTTTAGGGTTACTTGAATACTGGTACTTACTGTGAGGAAGTGACAGCAGGAGAAATTTTCTGCCAACCCATCATCCAGTTTTTTAAGTCCACCCCACCAGTTTTCAAGGAGTTCGGATCTGCTCTAAATGCTAATGATATTATACTGCGGCTGGTGTTGCTGATATCCCTGTTAAACCTGTTCTATCTAACATTCAGAGATAAAGGGAGATTGCCTTGGATAAAAACCCTGATAGCTACCCCAGGAAAAAGGGATGCTGTCGCAGAGACTGACCCTGCCCCAAAGACTAGGGATGCTGCCCCAGAGCCTGACCCTGACCCACAGCCCATCTCAGAAAGGAACCACCAAGAGTGGATGAGGGTTCTAGTGAAGGAGATATGCCAGATGTTGAAGGAGCACTTTTCCCCAGCTGGTGAGGAACCTTCCCCTCGCCTTAAAGAGGGAGAATCCGATGATGCTGCAGTGGAACCCACAGACGTTACATCTGTCCAGGCTCCAGCTGAACTGCAGGGGGAGTAACAGCCAGCAGCAGTCAGCCCTGTGGAAACTAGAAAGTCTAAAATAAAAACAAGGCACCTAGATAATAAGGATCAGCAAGGAGGGCCCTCACAACCAGCAAGGGAGCCAGAGGTTGAAATCATTACCAAGTCCCTCTTGTACGAAAGTCTCCATAATCTGCGAAAAGACATTGTACGACGAGGCTGTGAGGCTTTTACAAGTTGGTTCCTTTGAGTCTGGGACCTTATGGGTACAGGTGTGCAACTGGATGGTACTGAGGCAAAGAATTTTGGATCCTTGACCCAGGACTCAGGTGTGGACCAGATATTAGTAAGGGAGCAAGGCCTCCTTTCCCTCTGGGAGCGGCTTTTAATGAGTGTGAGAGAGAGGTTTGTCAACAGAGAGAGAATTCAGGAGCACCACCGTAGAATGCGTTGGAAGACCTTTGAGGAAGGGATCCAACAGCTGAGAGAACTGGCAGTATTGGAGGCACTCTTTGGGAGGGATGGACAGCATGACAATGACCCTGACAAGGTCAGGTGCACAGGGCAGATGTTGTGGAATCTGGCAAACCTGGGGCCATGTCAATATACCACCTTCATTGCAATGATTAATGCTGATGAAAACCAAGAAACAGTGGGCTCTGTTGCTAAAAAGCTTAGAAATTTTGACAGTATGATGAATGGCCCGATGCAGGCTCGTGTCTCTGCCGTGCTCAAGAATCTCCAAAAGAAGGGGAGGGAGGAGATGAGGAAGATCAGTGCAGCACCAGTGTGAGTCACAGGCCCCAAAGTTAGGGCCCAATGCCCCCCAGGTAGGGAGACAGGGTACACCCCACTGGCTGGCCTGTGGTTCTCTCTGCGTTACCATGGGGAAGACACAGGAAGGTGGGACGGGAAACCCACTTCTGTCCTGGCAGCACGGGTGCGTCAACTCAGGGAGGGAAACACTAACCAAGGGAGCTGCACTAAAGTAAAGGTAGCCTCAACCTCCCATGACCAAGGTGCCGGGTAATACAGAAAAGAGGATGATCTGTTGAATGCCCTGGAAAGAAATCTGCACTATGTATGCCCAGGAAAGGAATAATAACCAGGGCTAGAAGGGCCTTGCCTCAAGCCAGGGAGAGGCACGGGATAACAGGGTCTATTGAACGGTGTGAATCCGATTGCCTGGCACATCAGAGCCACAAAAACATGAGGCATTAGTTGATATAGGTTCACAGTAGACCATAATACCATCAGGACAAGTTGGGGAAGAACCTGTTTCCATTGCTGGGGTGATGGGGAGATGGCAGGAATTGACTCGGCTGGAGGCTGAGGTGAGCCTAACCGGGAAAGGGTGGCAGAAACATCCTATTGTAACTGGCCCAGGGGCACCGCGCATTCTAGGCATGGACTTCCTCAGGAACGGCTACTACAAAGACCCAAAGGGGCTCAGGTGGGCTTTTGGAATAGCTGCTGTAGCAGCAGAGGGCATTAAGCAGTTGAACACCTTGCCTGGACTATCAGAAAACCCATCTGCAGTGGGACTCCTGAAAGTGACAGAGCAACAGGTGCCAATTGCCAACATGACAGTGCACCGCTGGCAGTACCAGACAAATCGAGATGCTGTGATTCCCATCCACAAGATGATCTGTGAGCTGGAGAGCCAAGGGGTGGTCAGCAAAACCCACTCACCCTTCAACTGCCCCATTTGGCCTGTGCGCAAATCTGATGGAGAATGGAGAGTGACTGTGGACTATCGTGCCTTGAATGAAGTGACTCCACCGCTGAGTGCTGCCGTGCCGGACATGCTGGAGCTCCAGTGCAAGCTCAAGCCCAAGGCAGCAAAGTGGTATGCCACCACTGACACTGCCAATAAATTTTTCTCCATTCCTTTGGCAGCAGAGTGCAGGCGTCAGTTTGCTTTCACCTGGAGGGGTGTGCAGTACACCTGGAACCGACTGCCCCAGGGGTGGAAACACAGTCCCACCATCTGCCACGGACTGATCCAGGCTGCACTGGAAAAGGCTGAAGCTCCAGAACACCTGCAATACATTGATGATATCATTGTGTGTGGGAAGGTTCTGTAGCAGGGGGGCTACAGGTGTGGCTTATGTGACAAGCTGCTGGAAGCTTCCTCCATTTCCAGCAGAGACAATCTCAGCTGGCTCCAAGACAGATGTGCTGCTGGTCAAGGCTGGGCCAATTAGAAATGGTGGTAATGTGTCTTAGGTTACAACATAAGATGTAACCAAAAGAATGTATTCTATTACCATCAGTTGAAACCAGGTGGGGCAGTGTTCTTTATCTCGTGCATGACTCATCCCTTATAACTCTGGGGAGATATCTTCTGTTAATGGGCCAGCTGTGAAAACCAGGTGGAGCAGTGCTTTTTATCTCTTCCATGATACATTCTCCCTCCAGGGGGATATCTTCTGTTAATGGACCACTGAGTCTAACTGCATGACTGATAAAATTACATCATCCCATTGTGAAATGCTCTACCCAGGGGGAGGAGCCAAGGATTCCTACCTGGATATAATCTGAGATTTAGAACACCACAGGTAGCCTTTTTCCACTGGATTCCCAGAGGAAGACCAGACCCTGCTACACCACTACTGGACATTCAAAGAAAAACCACACCCTTCCACAGGATCACTGCTTCAACAGAACCACATCTATCACTCCAAGAGGACTGCAGCCACCATTTAATCGGACTGCTACCAACACCCTGACTGACAGGATGTCAGGTTGTATTCTGACTCTTTCAGTGCTTTTGTAGTATTGCATTTATTTTAATTTTCCTATTAAATTGTAGTTCATACTTGGAGTTTCTCACTAATTTACTTTCAAAATAGTACATAATCCCTGTGATAATATATTTAAGAAGAAGAGGGAAAAAGTTATTGGGCAGATGTAATTGCTGCCAGAGAAGGGTGGGGTGAGAACATGAGAGAGGAACAACTCTGCAGACACCAAGATCAGTGGAGAAGGAGAAGATCCACTGGGTGCCAGAGCTGGGATTCCTCTGCAGCCCATAGTGAAGACCATGGTGAAGCAGCTGTGCCCCTGCAGCACATGGAGGAGGACCAAGGGAATGCAGAGATCTACCTGCAGCCTATGGAGGAGACCCACACCAGAGCAGGTGGATGCCTGAAAGAAGATTGTGAACCCATGGGAGGCCTATGCTGGAAAAGGCGCTTGGCAGGGACTTGTGGACCTGTGGAGAGAGAAGCCCACACTGGAGCAGGTTTCCTGTTAGGACTTATGACTCCATGGAGAACTCACTCTGGAGCAAGCTGTGCCTGAAGAACTGTACCCCATGGATGAGGGACTCCTGGGCTGGACTCACGTTAGTGTAGTTCATGTAGAACTATCTCACGTGGGAGGAACGCCATTTTCGAGCAGGGGAAAACTCTTCTCCCTGAGCAGCAGCAGAATCGTGATGAACTGACCATTACCTCCATTCCCTGTCTCCCTGCATAGCTGGAGGGAAGGAGGGAAAGCTGGGAAGGAGGGAGAGGTGGGGGGGAAGGATTTTTAAGGTCTTATTTTACTTCTCATTATCTGATTTTGTTAATAATAAATTCAATTCATATCTCTAATTTGAGCCTGTTTTTCCTATGACAGTATTTGGTGAGTGATCTCTTCTGGTCCTTATCTCAACTCATGAATCCTTTGTTATATGTTCCCTTCCCTGTCCAGTTGCAGAGGGGAATGATAGAGAGGCTTTGGTTGGTGCCTGGCATCCAGCTAGCATCAACCCACTACAGCTTTGAAGCTGTTTTCTTGTCTAAACACCTTCTTATGCTTTTTTTTTTTAAGCATTTCTAAAAGGAAAAAAGGTGTATTGTCTCTAACTCTTGAGATTTTGAGCTATTTTCTGATGATACTTGAGAGATGGACTAGTGGAAGTGCCTCACCTAGTCTCTGCTTCTGTAATCCAAAAAGGAGATGGAATTTCTGTGTATAACAGCTGATCCCAACAGTGGGTGGGCTGAAGGAACATCTGCAGGAAACCCCTGCAGCCCCGCTGAGTGGGTAGCAGGTGCCTTGACGTCACACCTTGCTCACCCTATGGGGAGCAGTCATGAGATAAACCCTATGCCAACATCTCTGACTGACTCCTGGCCAACACAAATCTTCAGGTATGAATTGATTTGATAGCTAACATAGCCACCTTGCTCTGGTATACCTACACAAAGATTTTCTTCTTTGAAGCCTTTCCTTCCTTCCTTCCTTCATGAGCAAACCATTTATTCATGTTAATCTCAACCTCTTTTACTGTTGCAAAGTTCTGAAGAAAATTCTAAGGATGGTACCACATCCTGGTCAGTAATGATCCCACAATCCTCCCTAGCACAATGGAGTGTGATTACATGTGTCATGGTTTAACCCCAAATGACAACTAAGCACCCCACAGATGCTTACACACCCCCTCCCCCCAGTGGGATTGTTGGGAAAATTTTTATTGCAACAAACAGTGTTCAGTCTTGCTGATGCTGACATCTCAAGAGTCAGAAATAGTTAACAATTTGTTCACAGTTACAGGGAATGAGAAGGGGGGTATGAAACAAGGTCCTGTCTAATTGTTGCAAAATGTGGAATATGCAAAAATTTCTTTAAAAAAAAGATGTTCTTTGATGTTTGATCTTTGCAAACATTCAAGCCTAATCAAGAAGATGGGAGATTTAATCTGTGAAACAGAGCACCTTACAAGCTCTAAGTGATGTCCAGGTGTTAGAAAAACAAATTAAGGTTTATGGCTTCACATGCTTCAGTGATCTCAGACCTAGGGGGGAGGCTAACAAAGATTGGGAAGAAATGCAGAATTTATGGGCTACAAGGACATTTGGCAGAACTCCCAAGATAAAGAAGAAACTAATAAAACCAACTCAGCAACTGTACCAAAATCAGCTCAAACTGGATAAAAAGTAATTCTGGCACGAAGAGATCACAACCAGCAACCCACAGACCACCAACCCAAAAGAAGAGAGAAACTGAGCATGTGGATTAATTAGCATGAGAAGCCAGATAATCATTAACCAGTAGAAGATAGAATGCTAAATAATAAGAGAACTATGCAACTTATAGGAAATGAACACTAATTCCTTTGTTTGCTAAAATGTATAAATAATTAAGTTTTGATAGTTGGTGTGAATATGTTCGGAGGAGTGATTCCCCCACACACCCGGCACTGAAATAAAGTAATGCCTGCTCTCTGATACTGAAATTGCAGTTTTAGAGAGTTTTATTTTCCTGATATTTTCAGTGATAGGGTGAGGGAGAGAATTAGAAAAGTGAGAAAACTCATATGTTGAGCTAAAGACAGTTTAATATGTAAAGCAAAAGCTGTGCACACTAGCAAAGCAAAACAAGGATTTTCATTCAGTGGCAGGCAGGTGTTCATCCATCTCCAGGAAAGCAGGGCCTCATTACATATAACGGTTACTTGGGGAAGATAGATGCCATAACTTTGAACATCCTCCCCTTCCTTCTTCCCTCAGCTTTATATGCTGAACATGATGTCATATGGTCTGGAATATCCCTTTGGTCAGTTGGGATCACTTGTCCCAGCTGTGTCTCCTCCCAACTTCTTGTGTACCCCCAGCCTACTCCCTGCTGGGGTGGTGCGAGAAGCAGAAAAGGCCTTGCCTGTGTGTAAGCACTGCTCAGCAATAAAAATAATAATAATAAAAAAAATAATCCCTGAATTCTGAACACTGTTTTCAGAACAAATGCAAAACATACCTTCATACTAGCTACTATGACGAAAATTACCCAGCCAAAACCAGCACAATATTCAGAATTCCAAAGAGGACAAAGCAGGTAAATTACTTCCTCTTTCCAGCACTCTCTAATTGTGTTGCCCAGAGATGTCTTTTACTCAGCAGCCACTACTTTTCTTTTGCTACTCTGGGAACAGGTAGACTCTAGCAGTAGGACTCTTTAATTTTATTTTTTTTTTCTGAACATGAGCCATCTTAAGTAAACAGCTTTCTCATTAATCACTTCAAAACAACTCGAGTTAGATATCAAGAGAGTGTTCTGCCTCCAGCTGGGGCATGCTTTCCTCATGGAGGCAAGTGTTCTCTGTGCAGCTGCATGCCAAGCCTTCCTAAATATGCCCTAATGCCAACTGTAACTGCATAGGAAGAATAAGAAATTAATGTGTTTGTTAGCGGGCTCTCATTTTAGACAGGAAAAACCTGAAACAAACAAAAAAATCCCCTGCACCGCACTGAACAGTAACGTGGGGTTTAGGCCAGGTTCCCTGCTACACTGGGTGGGTCATGGGCGCCCCTCAGGCCCCCTCACACAGGAGCTTCAAGCGGGCACCAGGAGCAGCACCGGCCCCAGCGCCCGTTCGCTGCTACGGCGGGCAGGCGAGCTCCTACTGCCTCCGGCCCCTGCAGGATCCAGCGCAGCTGAGAAGCCGCTTGGGTTCCGCCATGCCCTCCAAGTGGCCCTTCCTACCGCTATGTCCCGGCGGCGCTGTCCCCTCCCGGCTGTCGCTCCTCCTCCTTCTCCCGGCTCAGTCCCAGGGCGCAGGACTGACATCACGCCCAGGGTTTCCATCCAATTAAGGGAGGAGGAGGTTGAGCGGAGTGGTAGCGTGATGGCGGTGGTCGAGAGGACGTAGGAAACAGCGGCGGAGCAACAGAGCACTTACCAGGGTTCTTCCTGCTCGGTTTGAAGCCCTATTGTTCAAGCTGGTGGGAGCTGCAGGCGAGCTCACTGCGTGGGGCTGTAAAGCGCCGGCGGCCCAGGCCTTGCGGTGGCTGCAGGAGCAGCCTTCGACCCTAGGTTGCAGCACAGACCCCTTTGTGGAGTGTAGAGCCGTCTCGGAACAGGGAAGACTTAGGAAAGTCGGGCCGAGTGAACACACGCAGGTAGGCAGAGGCCCACCATGCCTCCTTTCTCTTTTCCTGGTCCGGAGTTGCGCGGTGGTTGTCACTTTCAAAGATGGTTGGAGAGGCGACTGGCCATGAGAAGGAGTTGGATGCCTAGAGTGTCGCTGGGCTCCTGGAGCCGGTCGCTGTTTTCCGAAGAGGGAGGGAGGGAGCTAGCTGTGAGAACTGAGGTGGGCAGTTGGGGTTGAGCCTCTTTCGCTGGGTCCAGTGGTGTCTGTGACGAACTGGCTGGGAGGCCTTCGCTCTTCTCTGGCCATGGGGGAGCGCTGGGAGAAGCAAGCACATAGGACAGCGGCCGCCTTGGCAATACTTCCCGGGAGCCTTGACCAGGAGCAGCGCCTGTGCAGGCCGCGCCACCAGCAGAGGGCCATTTTCGGGGGCGGGAGGTGAACTCGCGAGAGGCAGGGAGGAAGCCCTGGCCTGGTCTCTCCTCGGGAGCTGTCGGTTACGGGAGGCCGCGACAGCGAAGTGCGGGTGGTCGGGGAGGATCGTCGCAGAGCAGGGAGTGGCCGACAAAGAGAGTTTCATGGCCACTAAAGATCTTTCCTGGGGCCCAGGGAGTACCGGTCCCAGAGGAGGCAGAGTGTTCGTACCCTGGGCGTGGGAGGGCAGACAGCGTGGATCTCGGCCTCGTTGGGCAGCCAGCGGCCTATCTGCGAGGAACCACCAAGCTGCCTAGCTCGCCGCCGCGGAGCCCCCAGCCTAGCTTCGCGGCCTCTCTGGGGCTCCAGGGCTCTTTCCTATCATTTTTTTCCATCATTGCTAAAATAGTGCCTGAGCGCAGGGTTTTTACCATCCCGGTATGAGGCGGCCTCCGCCTCCATTATGAGCTGGAGCTTGGGCTATATTAGAGAGCACGTCAAGTCAGGCAAGCTGCGGGCGGGCCCCTTATCGCTTTCACACTATATCTTTGAGAGGTGCTGCTCTTTAGCTTATTACCAGTGAGTTTATACTTGCACTCCCTTTAATGTGAGCCTAAACTTTTTCTAGGTGCATCTGACACGGTAGAGATCTGATTGAAGATGTTTGAAATAGTGATCACTCCATCTGTGGCATCTTGTTAGCGTCATGTAGCTGAGCCATTTTTTAAAAAGGGAACAGTATTTTCTTGACTCTACACCCAACAGAATGTAAACTTTGTGTCTAGAACTGCTTATGATATGTGTTTTGTGCACGAAATGATTTTGCTAATCGTATCTTAGAGCATTGATAGCTATAATTTTTATTTATGTGTTTGGGGAGGCTGTTTTCCTTTAAAAGTAAGATTGGGTTGTTCTTAGGACTATGGCATACCAAAAGCTTTCTTTCAGTTAAAAAGAAGATGCCAGATGTGATAAATTCTCCCGTTTGGTGGTGTTATTACAGGATAAGTTATTTTCAGTATCTTTCAGTTGCAACCATCAAATATTTCAAATTATGTCAACATTTTTCTTTACTACTTTAGGCAATTTTGGAAAAAATCTTGTAGAGAACAGTTGAGTCATCTGGAAAAGAGTACCAAGAAGTAATTTCTTGGCATCTGCCTTCTAACCTGAGTGGACTTCTATTTATCTTTTAAACTTCTTAATACTTACAATGAATGGGCACAGTGATGAAGATGTAAGAAACAGTAGTGGAGAGTCAAGGTAAGCACTTTCAGTCTTTGGTTACATATTCTCCTTTATTTTATTTTTTAGAACTGGTTTGCATTTTAACTTTGTGCTAAAGCTTTCTGCTGAGCTAGTGGACTGACCATGCATTTTTACAGATGCTTAATCTGCTTGTTAAAATCAGATAGTTTAATTTAATGACTGTAACAATTGTGTATATACCTTACACATTACAGTTTTAATTCTATTTAAGTTCTATCAACATTACTCCCTTTTTCCTCAAAAGTTGTTTGAAGTGTCAAAAGTTGAAACAGATTAGATTGAAATGATAATGTAAAACTCATGTCTATCTATAGAGTACATGGCATGCATGCATAATATGTGCTGTATAAACCCTAAACTATGCTATCTCTAAAGTTGGAACAGTAGACTGTTAATTCCAGTGAGGTTTCCTTTTTTTTTTTTTTTAAATTGAGTTGTCAAAGCAGTATAACAGAAAGTGTTAACTTCATGTTTGTTTTCCAAAGTGAAAGTACAGTTTTCCCAGCTGTTCTCTTAATTAAAAAAAAAACCCCAAACCACTCCTCTAATGTTGATGCTGGTGTTCTAGGATGTGTAGAGGGTTCACTTGGTTGGCAAATCCTGGTTAGAACTTTGCTGATGCAAGATAAGGATAACTGAACTTGTAGGGGTGGAATTGAATTCTTGTTCAACTTAGAAGTGTTCTAGAATAATTATCTACTGCACTAGGAAGTTAACATTCCTAAAACTGGGAATATGATGAATGCTTCAGATTTAAGAAGGCAAGGTAAACTTACAAATAGAAGCTATTTTGATCATGCTGTCAGTCTACCCATCTGTCTTGTCTGTCTCCTCTTTCTGATCACAGCCTGTTGAACCTGTTAGTTGATTTCATGAGTCAGAGGTCATAAAGGAAACTGAGTTCTGTGGGCTTTATGAAAACAGCCAGTTGGGTAAAGGAGGTAGATCTAAATTATTGCCCCAGGTGAAAAAAATCCAAGAATATAATGGCCAGCTGATCATTCAGCACATGCTGGCCATTAAGCTTGCATGTAGCATAGTGTGAGTAATGGGGTGGGAAGAAGGGGGAAGAGAGAAGTGTTTAGGTGATATTAGGTGTAAATCTGTAGGAAACTTATGAACAGTAAAACTAAAGAAACTTAAAAAAATACACAAAAGTTTTTAATGTCAAGCTTTTATGTTATACCTAGAAATATTCTAGAAAGTGAGTAAACTTTGAATCTTGTGAATAATTTGTAAACTTTTTTTTGTGATTTCTACTTCTAGTAAAGATGGTACTTGTTTAGTTAGTAAACAAATTTTGTGTTTCTTCTACTAAGTGGCAAAATATTCCTGATTACTTACATTTACAAAGAAACAAAAAATCCAAAACCAAACCAGACAAAAACCCCACAACCAAACTCAACAATAACCTTTGTCAGTTGAGTAAAGGAACGTGAACAAAATAAAAGTCTGACCAAAGCTAGACTTTTGAACTTTTAGAGGGTTATAACTAAGACTTCCAATAAACATTAACTTACTGGGGACAACCCTGATAACTTTGTATTTAGGAAGTTTTTTACTACTTTAAACGTGCCACCTAGCTAAAGATAATGTTTGAATAATACTGCATATCAAACTATGACCACTTGTAAATACTAGTATAACAAAGTTACTCAAAAGCTGTAGCAATTATTATAAGACTAAACCAACTAAATATCAAAAAAGTATTCAGACAATTTATTATAAGCAAATATCAGGAAGATGCAAATTACTTAAAACATGATAATTACCTCTGAAGTAAGACTTTATTTTGCATCTTAAATTTGCTGCTGAGCACAATTTAAAGCTTTTAAAAAGTTTTAAAATGTTAAATGTTTTTTTCCCTTATGCTTATATCAGCCAGTAACCCTGTAGCCTAATTCACAGACAGATCTTGGAAAACCTATTTATATGCTTGTGATTTGCTATCAAGAAACTCTTGAACAGACCTTATTTCTCTGTAGGTAAAAAAAGAGTGTGCTCAGTAAAGCTTGTATGGAAAGTAGCTGGCTGGGGTGCAATTGTACTTCCTTTTTCCAGTAAGCAAAAAGTGGCTTCTTGCACCAAGATCCCTTACCTTATGTTGTTGAAAGCTGATGTTAATGCAAGACACTAATTTCAGTGGATTGAATTTGCTATGTTGTTTCAATAGTCTGTGGACCACAAGATGGTTAAGTAAAGCTTAAGTCTCAATTTGCTATATAAACTCATAGCTTCCACAAAAGATTAAAAAGGTAAGTTAAAAGCCACTATTCTAACTTCCTGCTTTTAAGAAGCTGAAGTGGGAGTTAAAAACAAAGATTCTACAAGCATAATTAGGGAAGTATTTTCATCTGTTGGTTTCTTTTTGGTAGAGGTATGTAATACAAATTAGAAAAAAAAAAGGAAAAGTGCATTTGTATAGAGAGAGTTGTATTGGGCTTATGTGGTGAGGTTTTGGTAGTGAGGAGACTGCAGGGGCAGCTTTCATCAGAAGAGACATGGGGCTTCTGCTGTGCTGGACAAAGCCAGTTCCAACTGGCTCCAAAATAGATTTGCCACTGGTCAAACATGAACCAATCAGTGAAGCTGGGACACCTCTGTGATAACATTTAAGAAATGCTGTGCAGCAGTGTGTGTATGTGAAAACAGAGGGAGGTATGAGGGAGAAAAATGCAAGAGAAACAGCTCTGCAGACACTTAGGTCAGTGAAGGAGGGATAGAAGGTATTCTAGGTGTCAGAGCAGAGATTTTCTTACAGGCTGTGAAGACCACTCCAGAGCAGATAACCATCCTGCAGCTCATAGAGGGCTTCGTGACAGAGGAGGTGGATGTGCCCTGGAGGAAGCTGAAACCTCTAGAGAGTGCACCTTCGGAGAGGAGGAAATTTTCTGTCATGAATTGCAGCCCCTGGAGGACTGTGCCCCATGGAGAGGACCCATGCTGGAGCAGTTAGTGAAGGACTATCCTGTGGGAGATATCTTATGTTGGAGCAGGGGAAAAGCGTGAAGAGGGAGTGGCAGATAAGTTCTTAAGAAATGACTGCAATATCCCATTCCACAGGGGGGGTGGAACTAGATCTCTAAGGTCCCTCCCAACCAAAATCATTCTATGATTGTTTCCCCACCCCTGAAGTAGGGGGGAAAAGGTAGAAAGTTAGAAATGAAGGAGTGAAAGTGAGCCTAGGAAGAAGGGGGTTGTGGGAGGAAGGTGTTCTAGATTTGTCTTTGTGTCTTAGCATAACATCTTTATTTGTAATTGGTAGGAAATGAATTTGACTTGTCAGTCTAAGTCAGTATGTTATCACAGGGATTATGTACTATTTTGAAAGTAAATTAGTGAGAAACTCCAAGTATGAACTACAATTTAATAGGAAAATTAAAATAAATGCAATACTACAAAAGCACTGAAAGAGTCAGAATACAACCTGACATCCTGTCAGTCAGGGTGTTGGTAGCAGTCCGATTAAATGGTGGCTGCAGTCCTCTTGGAGTGATAGATGTGGTTCTGTTGAAGCAGTGATCCTGTGGAAGGGTGTGGTTTTTCTTTGAATGTCCAGTAGTGGTGTAGCAGGGTCTGGTCTTCCTCTGGGAATCCAGTGGAAAAAGGCTACCTGTGGTGTTCTAAATCTCAGATTATATCCAGGTAGGAATCCTTGGCTCCTCCCCCTGGGTAGAGCATTTCACAATGGGATGATGTAATTTTATCAGTCATGCAGTTAGACTCAGTGGTCCATTAACAGAAGATATCCCCCTGGAGGGAGAATGTATCATGGAAAAGATAAAAAGCACTGCTCCACCTGGTTTTAACAGCTGGCCCATTAACAGAAGATATCTCCCCAGAGTTATAAGGGATGAGTCATGCACGAGATAAAGAACACTGCCCCACCTGGTTTCAACTGATGGTAATAGAATACATTCTTTTGGTTACATCTTATGTTGTAACCTAAGACACATTACCACCATTTCTAATTGGCCCAGCCTTGACCAGCAGCACATCTGTCTTGGAGCCAGCTGAGATTGTCTCTGCTGGAAATGGAGGAAGCTTCCAGCAGCTTGTCACACAAGCCACCCCTGTAGCCCCCCTGCTACCAAAACCTGGCCATGCAAACACAATACAAAAGCCCACAAAAAAGCTGTATTAATCTATGTTCTTTCCTGAGGCACTTAAATTTGCTTAAGTCAGCTTAAGGGAGTGTGATAGACAACGACAGCACAAGATCAATGGAATTTAAACCCAAAAATGTCAGAATGAAAGTGCTGTAAATTAAATTCAGATTTAAAATTTTAACTTAAGGTAATCAACACTGAAACACTTTACCAAGTTGTACTGGGTATAATTGGGATGGAGTTAGTTTTCTCTGTAGCAGCTCACATGGCACTGTGTTTTGGATTTGCAACTAAAACTGTTGAAAACACACCAGTATATTGGTTATTGCTGAAGAATGCTTCCACAGGATCCAGGCTTTCTCCTTTTCCCACTCTGTCCCCACAGCAAGTAGTCTGGGGGTGGGCATGAAGGTTGGGAGGGAACACAACCTGGACAGGTGACCTGAATTGGCCAAAGGAATATTTTGTGCCCTACAATGTAATGTTCAGCAATAAAAACTGAGGAGGGGGATTGGGGAACCTAGCCATTGCTCATAGACTGGCTGAGCATCAATCTGTTTGTGGGAGATGGTGAGTGATTGTCTTTGCATCAGTCATATTTTTGTTTTCTTTCATTTTCTCCTTTCCTTTACTTATAGAAGTATCTTTATCCTGACCCACACTTTTTTGGTCTTCCTATTTTCTTACCTGTCAGGCTTGGGTGAGGGTTGGGTTAGGTGAGTGGCAGTGTAGGGTTTAGGTTTTGGTCCAGACCTCAAATTTGCAAACATTTTGAATATTTTCACAATGTTTTAACATTCCTCTGATAAGTATTTAGGACACAGGAGTTCAGGAAGCCTGGACATTTTTCAATGAGAAAATCCTAAAGATGAAGGAGTAGGCTGTCCTCGTGTGCAGAAAAATGAGCCATTGGGAAAGAACACTGGCCTGGCTGAACAGAGAGCATTGGAACTCAGAACAAAAACAGTGTAGGAAGTTTAAAAGGAGGGGCAGGTAACTCAGCCCACTTGTATTGTATTTGCCTAAATAAACTTCCGAACTTTCAGTTTTAAGAGCTTGGCATTTAGTGTCTTTTACTTCTATTCATTCTGGAAGGGGCTCTTCAAATACATGACCTTCCTTGGACTTCTTGTTTATTAAGATAGGGTGGACTGTCACCTCAGATACTTTTCAAAGACCTTGAAGGAATTAATCTTTTCAGGTTTTAGTGGGTCAAACTTTTATTTTGCTCAAAATACTATTCTGTTTCCTGTTGGTTTTTAATTGGGGTATTGTTAAGGCAGTTTAATGTAATGAATGCTCTCTAAATCAGCAGTGAAAAATTATCCTCTCTTTGGTCCTTTATCAACACAGACCTTATACAAGGGTCTAAATGCTCTAACTGTGCTTTTGCAGCATGGCTTGTATAACTGTCTGTCATGAAGTTTCTCTTCCTAGTGCCTTGTATAAATTAGCTGACTGTTACTAGTTGTGTGTTCTGATCAGGGGGACCTTTTTTTAAGAGGTAAGCTAGTGAAGCTAAACCTAAGACTACTAAAAAGAACTAGTGACTCTGTGAGAGAACATTTGTTTTTAATGTTTGCCAGTGATGTTTTTCTTGAAGTCTGCCTCTCCTGTCATCTCCCCAAAGCATACTCAGATTTTATTCCATAGACATTTGTCACAAATGAGTGTGTTAGGTCACTCAAAGAATCACTGGCAAAGATATCAGGTTTGATATAAAAGCAAAAGCACAACAAAGTTCATTGGCAAGGTTGACTCTACTACTTAGTAGATGGCTAAAGCACACTGAGAAAAATTGGACTAAAATCTCAAATAAATAAATCTAAAACTAAAGTCAACAAAAAATTATGTATGTGGAGGTTGGGTAAAGATAAAAAGGAATGAGGGAGAGCCTCCCATTGAGTCACAAGGTTCAGAGTGGACCCCCTTGCTAAACTTAGCCCTGGATTTGACCAACAATTTAGGCCTAAAGGTTTAACAGCACTTAATTGATAGCCTAATTTCAACAAATTAACAAGAGATTCTATAGAACTTACTAGAAGCACAACAGTAACTCACTTATAAGCCTAACTTACAAATCTAACATGCTTAAGAATCTAGGAGAGCAGCATTCCTGGTACGCTTGCTATAGCATATTCACACTCTCATGCACACAGACATGGAGTCTGTACAAGCTACCTGTGAAAAATTCCCCTTGAATTCAGTGAAGTACTCACTTTGGATGCACTTGCATCTTCTCAGTGGGCAAAGGGTTGAGCCTCGAGGAGCGGGAGGTATCAGCCCAGGATCCATCATCATTCAGCAATCCTCTGAGTATGGCAATCTTGAGAGTTCACTGGCTCTGAGAGGCCCCACTCAGAGGGAGGTTGCTGGTCACAGCCCGCTGTGGTCCAGGAGAGCTCAAAGGGTCTCATTTTGGACTGGTGTTTATAGGGCCACAAGAGAGTGGGCTTTAGTCATAGTCATTTTCCATCCTGGCTGCAATTTGGGTCAGTAACTTTCTTTGAAAGTTTGATAATAAAGCTGTTATTCCATTTGGGTTGTAATTCAGGCAAGAAAAATAATTTTGCAAGGCTGTTAAAAAACAGAAGCTTATTAGACAGCACAAGTTCCTGGGAGCAGACAGTGTTTCTGATAAGCTCAAGAGGAGCTTAGTCCACATGCTGTTCATCAAGGCCAAGGCCTAACGAGCATTTCTCAGATCATAGTGCAGCCTGGGGGCAAAGCACAACCACAATTGGGATTTGAAAAATCAGCAGGTGCAAACAATTTTTTCTTAGTACTCTCAGTAAGCTTATCTTGCTTTTCTTGTAAAATAGTTTGAAAATAAATATTGCTTTTGTGGATCTCTCTTAAATTGCTCTTAAATATAACGAGAATATCCAGAGACAGTATCGAACTTTCATATCAAGTCAGATTTCCCATATGCTGCTGTACAAATGCAACTATTTGACTCAAGGGCTAGGGGTGTGAGAAGTTTATTTACTACATATCCTGAAAGATGCTCTCTGTAGACTACATTGGCTTGCCAACATACATAAAATGATAATTTTTTATGTAGAAATCCCATCCTGAGAGCATGCTATTCACTCTTAGTATATATTTCTGCATGCCTACTACAGTAGATAGCACTGTCAGTTAACTTCAGCATCATTGCAGTAATTTGTTTGCATAGTAGAGAAGTAGTCTCACTTCAATAGGATTGAAGAGGTCATTCTTGCTTTATCCATCACTTTGGCTGCTTTTTTTTTTTCATGGTCCCGTGATGGTCCTGTAATTGTTTTGTACAATCTCATGCATTCCTGTCTTTGTTTAGTGTTGTTGGTTTTGGGTTTGGTTGTTGTTTTGCTTGTGTTTTTTTTTAATTGAACAAAGTGCAGTGTATGTAATGCATGGTTTCTTATTTCAAGAATATATTTTAACAAATAATGGTGTTTCAATTTTACTGGGTTTTATATATATAATGTATAAAAATTGTTTGAAGCACAGAGAAGCAAGGCTTATATGACATGTTTGAAAGAGGGACTTAAAAATGCAGGAATTCTGTTTTGGCTAACAGAATTAAGTATTTAAAAGAGCAGAAACGCTCTTCAGCAGCAAATACTGAATATTCCCTTTCTGTATACATGATATTAACAGCATCTTTATTCTGTAGCTTAATTTGCCTTGCCCTATTGTTTTAGATTTAGAGTTCTTCCAATTCTCATCTTGATAGCATTTATAATTTCCGTTGATGTTTGGTCTCTTGGGAACACATTGATCAATGAAGAAGGGGGGGAAGCAAATTACACCACAGGATAGAGTTGATTGGAAAAGGGCAGCAATGCAAGAGCAGAGTAAAGGGAAGACATAGTATGAAAAGGTGGGATAGGGTAAATTGACACAGGTGAATAGATAAATGGAAATTAAGTCTTGTACATTCTCTCTTTCTCTCATTATATGTAAGGTATGCATGTTTTTTCTGCCAATCTCTTGAGTATATTCAGAAAAGGTGAGGGAAAACCAGGAAGGTTCTAATTTAAGCTTAAGTGTCTGAAGATTGCCTCCTACCTTCCAGTTTCAAGCAGGTTTTTTTGAAAGGGGGGGGGGGAAAGGCTGGCCGTATTGTACTCAAACTCTCTCTTTTAGGCTACTTCAGGTGTCCACAACAGGATGAGTGTGGTGTCCTCTTTCATCTTTTGCTGAACTGTTTCAAATAAAAGTATCTAAAGAAAAGGCACTGACCCTGGACTGTACAGGAAGAGAAGGAGGCAATAGATGAAGTACTTTGCTTGTTTTTTTATGTTAGAGGAACTCTGGAGAGCAGAGGATCATAATTGCTGATTATATGAGATTATATTTATGTAACAGCACTGGGTAGCAGGTAATTATGACAACATTCTGAGTCTTTGGTTGAATAAATATTTTAATTCTAATGTTCCTTGCATCCTAAAGCTACAGATATAATGCCAGAATCTCAGTAATTAGTAGTGCCAGTTCAAGGGATTAATCTTGTAGAGGTCAGTGGTATTATTTTGTGTTAATAGGCATTACTCATTGTGAGAAAAGTTAGACAAATTATGGACCTGTTGTGGTTTAACTCCAGCCGGCAACTAAGCACCACACAGCCGCTCACTCACTCTCCCCTGGTGGGATGGGGGAGAGAATCTGAAGAGTAAAAGTGAAAAGACTCATGGGTTGTGATAAATGCAGTTTAATAGGGAAAGCAAAAGCCATGTGCACAAGCAAAGCAAAACAAGGAATTAATTCACCGCTTCCCATCAGCAGGCAGGTGTGCATCCATCTCCAGGTAGTTGGTGTAGTTGGAGTCAGCTGTCCCTGGCTGTGTCCCCTCCCAACTTCTTGTGCACCCCTAGCATCCTCCCTGGTGGAATGGTGTGAGAAGCAGAAAAGGCCTTGGCTGTGTGTAAGCACTGCTCAGCAATAGCAACAAACATCCCTCTGTTATCAACACTGTTTTCAGCACAAATCCAAATCATAGCCCCATACTAGCTGCTATGAAGAAAATTAACTCTATCCCAGCCAAAACCAGTACACTCTCCACCCCTTATTCCATACCATTTATATCATGGTCAGGTCCCACACTATCCAATGTATCCTCATTAACCACCACCCCGCTTTCCATCCTTTGATACAATACACCTATCATTCCCTTAGTCTATGGCCCACCCCTGCAAAATGTCCACATATGTCCACTGAGTTAATTTAGTCCATGACTTTGGGCTCCATCTGCTATAGTGGTCACTGAGGACAGAAGTGCTGTGTTGGGTGCAGTTACTGGGCACCAAGGTCAGTTCAGGTCAGGTTACTGCTGCACTGCAACTGCTTCTTGTAAGACTTCTCTTCCATTGGTTCAGGTTGTCACATCCCGAGGTGTCTCCTTAGCCTTGAGATCACCTCAGGAGGACATAAAGGTGGTTTACATCCTGTTTTTTCCCCAAAGCTGCCGAAGAGGGACTACAGGAGATGGTTTTCAGAGACTTTCATGGTTGTTTATTCTTCTTTATCTCAGAAATGCTTTGTCCAGCGAGCAGCAGTCTGCTCGCTAGACGTCCAAGGTAGAATCCACCTAAGAAAGGCAGGACTTATATAGTCTAAATTACGTACTAGATATTTACAATTATTTTCCAATACAATACAGTCTTATTAAGCAGTCCAGCTCTGACCCTGTCCAATCTAAAAGTGCCAGCGTGTCACCCAGCATGGATGACATGGAGAAGAAGGAGGAAGAGGTATCCACACCCCCAAATCTTCCATCTTGGCCACGTGTGTCTTATCACAAACATTCCCAAAAGTCTACTTATCTACGTTCTAACAACCTAATTTACACTTTACTAATTTTGGTGGCTTGTTTCCATTCCCTCTGTGTTGGTAATTTCCCCCAGGGGTGTGAATTCAGTGCCTGAGACACCAGGGTCTCACTCAGGGGTCTTTGAGACCCTTGCCAGGGGGGTTTTGAGACCCCCAAGGAGGCCAGAGGACTACTCTGGACTCCCACACAGGTGATTCCTGCTATAGTAATTCCTATAACAGGCAGCTCAAAAAATTGGTTGCGACATTTTAAAGGTATTTCTGCTGCAATCTCCACCACTGGTCCCTTTGGACCAGGTTCTAGGGTTTAATATTGCAATGAACTTTTCCCCTTGCCCCTGTTCTGGCTTGGACTTATCCACGGACTGCAGTCCCTTAAGGGTGTACTTGTTCCAACAGAGCCTTACCCATGGCTCCAGGTCCTCCAGGGGTGTACCTGCTCTTTTGTGAGCTCATCCATGGCTACATGCTTTGAGGTGCTTCAGAGAGCAATGATATCTACCCGGCAGAAAGCTATGGCCTCTCTAAACTCTGCACCCACTGTGACTGACACAGCTGCCCAGAGCTCTGGTGGGAACATGTATCAGGCTGCAGGGTGTGCCCTGCTCTTATGCCAGTACTGGGCATCAGTAGTGAGCACACCTGTGGGAGGTGAGCCCTGGCAAAGGAACTCCTCTACTTAGTGGCAGAGCTCTGGCAGGAAATGAATAGGTTGAGGAGTATCAGGGAGTGTGAGAGAGAGATTACTGGAATTGCACCCTACCTTCCCTGGGACAGGCCTGACGGGTAGACAGTGTGTATGATATGGAGGATTCCCTATCCTCTCTCCTCCCAGCTGAACATGGTGACATAAGGGATAGGGGCCAATGGAGGCAAGTGCTTGCCCAGCACAGCAAGGGCATCTCCTCTGTGACTGCCCCACCTTCCCAAGTGCCATGGCGTAAAAGCTAAGAGGCTTTGCAAGTGGAGCTGAACAATAATGAGGACAGTAGTTCATCTAGCATGGAGGTGTTGCTGAGGTTGTCAGCTTATGCTCCGCATAAAAACTGCTTCCATAAAGAAAAGTAAACAGGTTGTTGTCATAGGAGACTCCCTTATGAAGGGAACAGAAGGCCCCATATGCAGACCAGACCCACTTCTTAGGGAAGTCTGCTGCCTCCCTGGGACCCAGGTTAAAGATGTGAAGAGAAAGCTTCCTACCCTGGTACGGCCCTCAAATTATCACCCATTATTGAGTTTTCAGGTAGGCAGCGATGAAGTTGCAACAGGAAGTCTGAGGGCAATCAAGAGAGACTTCAGGGCCTTGGGACAACTGGTTGAGGGATCAGGAGAAGAAGTAATATTCTTCTCTATCCTTCCAGTTGCAGCGAATGATGAGGGAAGAAACAGGAAGAGCCAGCAGATCAGTACCAGGCTCCAAGCCTGGTGTCACTGGCAGAATTTTGGGTTCTTTGATCACGGGTCAGTCTATGTGACACCAGACCTGTGGGCAACAGATGGGATACACCTGTGTCAAAGGGGAAAAAAGATCTTTGCATAGGAGTTAGCAAGGCTCATTGAAAGAGCTTTAAACTAGATTGCAAGAGAGAAAGAGATAAACCCAGGCTCACTAGAGATAAGCCTGGAGGCAGCATGCCAGTGTTTAAGAAACTAGTGAGGTCCTTTGGTCTGCAGTCTTAGTGGAGGTAGGGGATGGAGATCCATGTGGCAGCAAAGACACAAGGGTTATTGATGTGTTATAAACTACAGATGCACCTGAGAATAGTCCGAGGTGCATCTACACCAATGCACACAGCATGGGCAACAAACAGGAGGAACTTGAAGCCATTGCGCAGCAGAAAAACTATGACGTAGTTGCCATCACGGACACATGATGGGATGACTCACACAGCTGGAGTGCTGCAATAAATGGCTATAAACACTTCAGAAGGAACAGGCAAGGAAGGTGGGGTAGCCCTGTATATTAGGGAGTGTTTTGATTGTCTAGAGCTTAATGATGGCACTGATAGGGTTGAGCATTTAAGCGTCTATTAACGGGAAAAGCCAACAAGGCAGATCTGATGGGAGTCTGTTATGGAATGAAGAGGCAGATTAAATATGCTATAAACAGCTGGGAGAAGTCTAAGAATCACTAGCCCTTGTTCTCATGTGGGATTTCAACTTACCAGATGTCTGCTGGAAATATAGCAAAGAGGAAACAGTCTCAGAGATTCCTGGAGTGTGTGGAAGAGAACCTCCTGACGCAGTTGGTGAGTGAGCCAATTAGGGAAGGCGCACCCCGCTGGACCTCTTGTATGTGATCCAAGACAGACTGGTGGGTGATGTGATGGTTGGAGGCTGTCTTGGGCACAGTGATCACAAAATGATAAGAGTTTTTGATTCTTGGAGAAGTAAGGACGGGGGTCAGCAGAACTGCCACCTTGGACTTGTGGAGGGCAGACTTTGGCCTGTTTAGGGGCCTGACTGACAGAGCCTGTTGGGAGGCAGTCCTGAAGGACAAAGGAGTCCAGGAAGGCTGGATGTGCTTTAAGAAGGAAATCTTAAATGCTCAGGAGCAGGCGATTCCTATGTTCTGAAATAAGAGCCAGTGAGGAAGAAGGCCAGCCTGGCTGAACAGAGCTTTGACTGGAACCCAGAACAAAAAGAGAGTTTAGGGACTTTGGAAGAGGGGGCAGGCAACTCAGGAGGGCTACAAGGATCTTGTGAGGTAATGCAGAATGTGAGAAAATTAGAATGGCCAAAGCCTGACTAGAACTTAATCTGGATACTGCCATAAAAGACAATAAAAATGTTTTTGCAAATACATCAGCAACAAAAGGAGGGCTAAGGAGAATCTCCATCTTTTATTGGATGCAGGGGGAAACAGTGACAAAGGATGAGGAAAAGGCTGAGGTACTTAATGCCTTCTTTGCCTCAGTCTTTAATAGTAAGACCAGTTGTTCTCCAGGTACTCAGCTCCCTAAAAGGGATGAGTAGCAGAATGAAGCCACCATAGTCCAAGGGGAAATGGTCAATGACCTGCTACACTACTTGTCTATGGGGCCAGATGGGATCCACCTGAGGGTACTGAGGGAGCTGGCAGAAGAGCTCGCCAAGCCATTTTCAACCATTTACCAGCAGTCCTGGCTATCCGGGGAAGTCCCAATTGACTGGAGGTTAGAAAATGTGATGCCCATCTACAAGAAGGGCCAGAAGGAGGATCCAGGGAACTACAGGCCTGTCAGTCTTACCTTGCTGCTGGGGAAGGTTATAGAGCAGATCATCTTGAGTGCCATCATGTCAGATGCAACCAGGTGATCAGGTCCAGTCAGCATTGGTTTATGAAAGGCTTGAGTAACCTGGTCTCCTTCTTTGACAGGGTGACCCGCTTAGTTGATGAGGGAAAGGCTGTGGATGTTGTCTATCTAAACTTTAGTAAAGCCTCTAACAGTGTTTCCCATACCATTCTCCTGGAGAAACTGGCTGCTCAGTGGCTTGGATGGGTACACTCTTTGCTGGGTAAAAAACTGGCTGGATGGTTAAGCCCAGAGAGTGGTGATGAATGGAGTTACATCCAGTTGGTGGTCAGTCATTAGTTGTGTTCTCCAGGGCTCAGTATTGGGTCCAGTCCTGTTTAATATCTTTATGGATGATCTGGATGAGGGGATCGAGTGCACCCTCAGTAAGTTTGCAGATGACACCAAGTTGGGTGGGAAGGCTCTGCAGAGGGATTTGAACAGGCTGGATTGATGGGCTAAGACCATTGGTATTCAGTTCAACAAGACCAAGTGCTGAGTCCTACACTTGGGTCACAACAACCCCCCACAGCGCTACAGGCTTGAGGAAGAATGGCTGGAAAGTTGTTGGCAGAAAAGGCCCTGGGGCTGCTGGTTGTCAGCCAGCTGAACGTCAGCCAGCGTGTGCCCAGGTGGCTAAGAATGCCAATGGCATCCTGGCTTGTATCAGAAATAGTGCGGGAAGCAGGACCAGGGAAGCAATCATCCCCCTGTGCTTGGCACTGGTGAGGCCATACCTCGAATTCTGTTTTCAGTTTTGGGCCCCTCACTACAAGAAAGACACTGAGGTGCTGGAGTGTATCCAGAGAAGGGTAATGTAGCTGGCAAAGGGGCTGGAGCACAAGTCTTATGAGGAGCGGCTGAGGGGGCTGGGGGTGTTTGGCCTGGAGAAAAGGAGGCTCAGAGGAGATCTTATTGCTCTCTACAACTACCTGAAAGGAGGCTGTAGCGAGGTGGGAGTTGATCTTTTCTCTCAAGTAACAAGGGATAGGACAAGAGGAAATGGCCTCAAGTTGTGCCGGGGAGGTTTAGATTGGATATTAGAAAAAATTTCTTCACTGAAAGGGTGGTCAAGCATTGGAAGAGGCTGCCCAAGGAAGTGGTTAAGTCCCCATCCCTGGAGGTATTTAAAAGCTGTGTGGATGTAGCACTTAAGGACATGGTTTAGTGGTGGACTGGGCAGTGTTAGGTTAATGGTTGGACTCGACGATCTCTGAAGTCTTTTCCAACTTAAATGTTTATATAATTCTATGAAAAAGCATCCAGTAATGAGCAGTAGACTAATATACAGTGAGGCAAACAAGTACCACGGCAAGCATGGGAGCCTGTCTATTAATAGCTAAACAGCAATAACAGCTGTAAATTTGATCTAGCATATCCTAGTCAATCTGTCATTATCACAAACCCTTCAAGACCCACATGGTATCAGAAAGGACTGTTGTGGTTTAACCCCAGTTAACAACCAAGTACCACACAGCTGTTGGCTCACTTTCCCCTGGAATGGGGGGTTCAATCAGAAGGGTAAAAGTGAGAAAACACATCAGTTGAGATAAAGACAGTTTAATAGGGAAAGAAAAGCCATGTACACAAGCAAAGCGAAACAAGGAATTCATTCACCCTTTCCCATGGGCAGGCAGGTGTTCAGCTATCCCCAGGAAAGCAGGACTCTATCATGTGCAATGGTGACTTGAGAATACAGAACACCATCCTTCTGAACATCCCCCCTTCCTCCTTCTTCCCCCAGCTTTATCTGCTGAGCATGACATCATACGGTATGGAATATCCCTTTGGTCAGCTGGGGTCAGCTGTCCTGGCTGTGTCCCCTCCCAACTTCTTGTGCACTCCCACTGGCAGGGTGGTACTAGAAGCAGAAAAGGCCTTGACTGTGTAAGTACTACTCATCAATAACAAATAAATCTCTGAATTATCAACCCTGTTTTGATCACAAATCCAAAACATAGCTTCATACTAGCTACTATGAAGAAAATTAACTCTACCCCAGCCAAAACCAACACAGGTCCCTAGCTGGACAGCATCAGATAATATTTAAAGCTCTTCAGTTAGAGGAATAATTGCTTGTGTGCTACACCACAGATAATGTAGGGAAAATCAAAGAAGCCCATAGGCAAAGGAGGAAAAGAAAATGTGACAAGGGTATTACAATATTACTACCTCACAGCTATTGTTTCCATGAATTTGCCTTTTAAATGGCAGTGCTGTTTTAACTGTTGGACTTGATGATTTTGTATGTTTTTTCCTACAAGCTTTAAAAACTCAAACAGATTTTTCAAGTTATGGCAAATAAGTTCTCTGAACTTAGAGTGATGCTGATAGATATTGCAGTGTAATGGATTCTAGAGTAGTTTTGTTTTTTTGGGTTTGGTGCTTGTATGGGTTTGGTTTTTTTGGTGTTATTGTTGTTATGCCAGTAATCTTCCTTGAAGAAAGGGGAAAAGATATTAGACTGCGTAGCATTTTAAGCACTTGGAAAAGCAACTAAAGTCTGTCATGATGCAATGTGGAATGTTTATGCATGTACTAAAATTGAAAAAACCAAAATCCACCAACAAAACCACTTTGTGCTTGAAATGTATTTATTTATTTAATTTTCCTAAATTCTGTATTGTTTTGAACTGGTTTATACTTTGTTTCAGGACAGCAGTCTTAAGAAATATTGTCCTGTTCAATAATGCTCACTTGTTGCACTGTTGTGTGGTGTCTGTAAGTCAGTAGGATGTTTTTTAAAAGCTGAATCTGTTTCTTCTATAGACTGCACTGACAGCACTAAGGGAGTGCTGTGTTGGGGGAAGGTTGGAGAGGGCATTAATAACAATGTCAAAATAAGCTGTTCTTGTGGAGCATCACTCACCAGCAGGCAAATATATCGTTTGAGGACCAAGACACTGTTTTCAAAGTGCTTGGCTTCAGCTGTGATAGCTCATACTGCTGCTTTGTACCATTTTTTGAATTGTGTGAAAATCAAAGAATTTCAAAATTAATGTAGTAGCATTTAAAGTGAAGTTTTGAAATTGCTGCTTATTTATTTCCTCCTTTATTTGTAAGGAGATGATAGATGTAAGGGTTTTTTATAAACACATGCATGCATGTAACTGTGTACCTTTTCTTAAATAATTCCCTCCTTCCTCCTAGGGTTAGCACCAGAATTACTGCTCATGTGGTAGAGGTTCTTAAGTAATCCCTTGACAGGGATTAGAGATATATATTCATTTTTAATAACTAAGGGTTGCTTAATGTATCTGTGTTAGGGAGAAAAGAAGGCTGCTTTTCATTACTGTTTTTTACCCCTTAGTGTGCCAGTAATTTTGTGTTTGTGGTAAAATGTGGGGTGGCTGGGGGAGGAGAATTCTC
Source organism: Luscinia megarhynchos (assembly GCA_034336665.1). Classification (NCBI taxonomy): domain Eukaryota; kingdom Metazoa; phylum Chordata; class Aves; order Passeriformes; family Muscicapidae; genus Luscinia; species Luscinia megarhynchos. The sequence continues at coordinate 3,866,623 of JAPFBE010000032.1, forward strand.
TTTTTCTTTCATGAATACATTAGCTAAAATACTGTAGCAAAAAAAAAATAAAAATGGCTACAATCATGTCCTGAGACAGGAATCTAGGCCCTGCTTAGCTGATACTAAGAGGTAATGACTGTTAAATTATTACTAGGTCAGCACTAGACAAGTGAAACAAAAATAAAAAGCCAAGTACATATATATTCCAGTGAAGTTATAGCTGCATAAGCAAACTGCTAGAAAGAGATGCTGTGGTGGTGAATTGACATGATGTAGCTGATTGTTCTCATTATGAAAAATTTTCCTGTTGTATCTCATCAGAATCTCCCCAGGAATAACTTGTACCCATTACCCCCCTCCTCTTTTCCATGTAAAAAGGGAGTGTCTGTTTTCTTGGTCACCACCCTTTAAATACTAGAACATGGTGATAAGGTCTCCCCCTAAGCCTTCTTTCCTCAAAACCCAGTTCTCTCAGCCTTTCCTCATATGGCAGATTTCACAGTTCTTTGAAGATCTTTGTGGCCCTTCTGTAGACCCTCTTGAGCCTGTCCACATCTTTTTCATATAGCAGGGACCAAAACTGAACACAGTATTCCAGGTGAGGTCTGACAAGGCAATGAGTAGAGTGGGATAAAGACTTCTTTATCTCTGCTGGTGATGCCCTTGTTTATGCAACCCAGAAACCCACTGACTCTGCCACAGCAGCTCACTGTTCACTCATATTGAGCTCATTGTCCACCAGGACCCCCAGGACCCTTTCCCACCCTGTGCTGCACTCCTGGATTATGTTTTCACAGGTGCAAGACCTTACATTTGTCTTTCCTGAACTTCATAAGGTTCTTGCTAATCCACTCTTCTGGCCTATTCAGGTCTTCCTGCAGGGTGGTTCTCCCGTCCCAAGTGTCCACTTCCCCACTCAGTTTGGTATCATTGGCACACTTCATCAGGGTACACTTCATCCTACCCGCCAGATCACTTACAAAGATATTAAACAGCAATGGGCCCAATATCGATCCCTGGGGGACCCCACTTGTAGCAGGTTGCCAGTTTGAAAAGGAACTATTTACCACCACCCTCTGGATGTGGCCTGTCAACCAATTCCCCACCCACTGCACAAACCACTTGTCTAGACCATAACACATCAGTTTCTCTAGGAGGAGACTAGGAAAACGTATCAAAAGCCGTAGGGAAATCCAGGTAGACAGTGTTCATTGCTTGCCTCACATCAACCGAGCAGGTTACTTTGTCATAGAAGAAAGCTATCAGATTTGTCAAAGACAATTTGCTCTTGTGCTGGCTTTTCCCAATCACATTTCATCTGACTTGTGAAATGCTCCAGGAGGATTTGTTCCATAACTTTCCCAGGAACTGAAATATGACTGATGGGCCTATAACTTCCTGGATCCTCTTTTAAGCCCTTCTTGTAGATGGGGGTGACATTAGCCTTCTTCAGATTCCACAGTCTTCACAACTTCCCAAAGGTCATGGAGAGTGACCTCGCAACAATGTCAACCAGCTCTTAACACCCTCAGGTGGATATTGTGTCAGGGTCCACATCACATGCGGAGTCCTGATAGGTTCTTTTAGGGATCTCAAAGCGCAAAAGACACAGCAAGAGACTCAGGTTTGTTTAGCAGAAAGCAATAATGCAGTTTATTGAGTGCCAAAAAGAGAGAGAGAGAGAGGGTGAGAGAGAGAAAGGATGGGATATAGCTACCAACAGACGGGACACATCCTTGTGGTCGTCCGACGAGACGCATCCTCAATCCGTTGGGGAGAAAGAGATCTCAGGGTCTTTAATTTGAGGATGTTTTTTATAGTCTTTTCCAAAGTGAGTGGCTTCTGGCCAAAAGGTGGGAAGATTCAGGTGCGCTTCGGGTTCCGTTGGGGAAAACAATCCCAAAACATGTCCAAGCAACCTCCCTGTCGGTGGGATAAACACAGACCACTCTATCTTTGACCAGTTCATTGTTCTCACACCTGTGGGAGTCTTGTAGAGTAAACACAGTTCAGGGCAGCATGACTAGCCGTAAGCCAGTCTCATGAGAAACTAGTCCTGGTCCAATGAGCACCACCTGCGAACAATCACTTGGCGTTCCTCCCATCACCTTTAAGCTGCAGTTTGAGGGGTCTTCTTACGCCTCAGGCGAGGGTCGTTGGGCAAAACAAACGAGAGGCTTTCAGACGGACCCTTACACCACCCCGTGACCAATGAGCGTCACTGAGAAAATCCTTCAGCATGATGTTGTGACGTTGTAGCATCTTCAGGACCCGTCATTGGTAGCATATCCCGGAAAACGGGGACAGAAAAATTAGGGATAAGAAGGGAAAGAGGGAAGGAAAAAGGAAAGAAATAGACACAAAAACAATAAAGGAAAATAATCACAACAAAATTGATTAAAACAATTTTTCAAACAAATCACAATTATATTAGGTAAAATAACTCAAACAATTAAAATTAAAGCAAATCAATATTGATTATCAGTTTGAATCAATACCTAAAGAAAATGCCACATAATTAAATAATAACTAAAAATCAAGCCTAATCAATATTCATGATGCAATACAACAAAGATAAGCAATTTTAAATCTTGCAATTTTTTAAAATTACAAATCAAATAATCAATTTAATTTTAAAATGCAACACAACTAAAAATAAGCAATTTAAAACAAGCAATTTTCAAATTTTAAACAGCAATTTTAGTAAAGTTATAGACACAAAGGTTTAAATGATTTTTAGTACTCACTACCAAATCTTTTATGAAAATACTATCACAAGGAGTTTTAAAGCATGCACACCCATTGCCCATATGCCCCAGTAGTGTTTCAGGAATATCCTTTGGATAACTTTCAAAGTTACAGACATTCTGTTTTATGTCTAAGCAAATATCTTGAGCTCTGATTGCGTTACTTTCACAGATAAACCTTTGTTGTTCCCAGACAATGCAAGTTTCCAAATTAATAGTTTGTTACATCTCCCCAATTTGACGGGCCCGTTCTCTACGCTCGAAAGGATAGAGAATAGCTCCATCATGATTCAGCCCTAATGCAATGATAGGGAATATTGAATGTACTGAAACATTACATATAGTCAGTGCAAAGCTGTGGCTATGTTTATGCCGGGGTAGTAGTTTCACCAGGATTGGAATTCTTTTTCAAAATCGTGGGCATTATTCCAAATTATTCTCCGAATTTTAGTAGGAAAAGTGCCTTCTTCCACTTCTCGTATAATTGAGGCAGCAACTGACTGCATCCACAATTGAACCTGGATACAGCAGAGAGCTAAAGAAATGTTAGCCAATTTATTCATTAATATTTCTAAATCAATACTATTCAGAATTCCCAATCCTGTTCCCACAACACCGGTTGTGTCTCTTGTGTGTTTCTTGAAAGGATCCTCCTCTTGCAACCAGGTTGTCCACCCCTAGAGAAGGTGAACAAGACAGCTGAATTACTGAGACATTGTTTTGCATTGGCAATTTGACTTGTTTAAAAGACCATGCCAAATTAAACAATATTTGTTGTTGGCCAGTTTTCCGAATTACCCAAGGTCCAATTTCAAAAATTTTCAGGCTCAGTATAATCGGTGGTCGGGTAGTGGGTGTTATAAGCATTAACATCAAGTTATATTGTTTTTACTACACATAATTTTATGGGAAAATTGTACAACAGATCAATTTTGATTTTGAATCTTCAAGAAATTAAAACACAGCTGTAAGGTCCTGTGCTGTAACTGTATACAGGTTCGACGAGGGATTCAGCAATTAATCTTCATGTTCCATGGCGTTATTCTGTGAAAAGTAAACACAACAGAATCTGCCACAAAGAGGCAGGAGGTTAAAATGATGGAACTATCCAGCATGTAACGCAGACTGGAATTCTGTTAACTTCCCAATCATTTCTCTGCCAAAAAGGAAGCCACTCTGTACCTCCTTTAAACACAGGATAAGGGTCAGTGTAAATACAAACAAGGGAAGTATTTTGTTTTTCCTTTTGAAAAACACTCCAAACAGCTATAAGCTCCCCAATTTGGGCACTACCTTCCCCTTCTGTAATGATCTGCTCACCGGAGGAAGTGTGTAAGGCTACAGCTTTATATTTCCACACTTTTCCTTCTCTTTTGGCTAAAGCATCAGTAAACCAAGCATTCGCTGTCTGCTCAGGGGAGAAGGGAGGGGCTACCTTGATTACTGGAGCTGGTTTTTCCTGGCTGCTATTCAAGTTCTCTGTTTCTTGTATTGACAAATTTTTTACAGTTCCTTCAGTGATTGAGAAAATGTGACAGTACTTCTTGATCAGGGCATAACCCTTCCTAACTGAGGGTTTCTGGGCCACCCCGTCAGGGGGGGCAGTCCCAGTAGTGGCTGTTTTCAAAAACTTTTCTTCTTGAGAAGGTTTTTGAATTTTCTCTGAGGCAATTTGCAAGTTAGGGCTTTCCAAATGGGAGATTATTTTTCGTTGCACATCCCTCACTTCTTCTTTTTCTTCTCCTCCTGTCAATACATCATCTATGTACTGGCACACAGCTACAGTGTCAGGTTTGGCTTTTTGGACTGGCCATACAGGGGGGTTTTGCAAGTTCTGTATAACCGGTTTGATGCCTTCTTTGGCACCAGAGGGAAGAGGGTATTGTTTTATATTTGCAGGTAATTGCATAGGTGATTTATAGCCAGCAGTGAGTTTTATTTCATGTATAATTTGCAAGCAAGCAGCTTTTTGAATGTTTTCCAGGAGTTGGTCAGGGGTACCAACTAAAGCTACAAGGTCTCCCCTTTCCAAAGGGTTTAGCCCTTCTGCCCAATAAACTGTGCACTGAGTTGGGGACCGTAAGTTACGTTTGACTTCTGTTGTTAAGAAAGTCCCGTGTCCCCAATACCCATTAGCTGCTTGTTCTGATAATTTAGTAGCAGGGTACAGGATTTTTGTAGTGGTTATTTGTGGGTTAAAATTCTCATCATTCAGGTAACTATATTCTGTTTTAATGAGAGGTCTCAATTTAGAGCAGCAATTTTCCCCACAATTTTGCATGTGTACTAATTCTTTCTGGGGGTATATCTGCTTTATGTGATATATTTCCTTTTCTTCTGTTTCTTTTGGTGTATCTGCATGCAGTGATGCATGGGAAAGCTGCAACAAATTGTTGCGGTTTCTTTCTTGCTCTAATTGTTTTTGCAAGGCTTCTACCAAATTTTGCAAAGAGTCTATTATTGCTTTTTCTTCACTCCTTCGCGTAAAGCTAGTTTCTATAGCTGCCGTAAGACAGGCCCCCAAAACTGAGCAGAGAATGGTCTTATTTTTGCCCAGCTGGAATTTTGTTTCTTGTTGCAAAGAATGTATCTTATCAATCACATTTTCTAAATTAAACCAGTTACTGTATGCTCAATCCTCTCCCCCTTGGGAGGGTCTGGCATTGTACTTAGCTAGCAGAGCATAAAAAGCATTTTTATCTTTTTCAGACATTTTTACGAAGGGACTAAAACCACTCTCAGGGAGGCACACTTAAAGTTACACAAAAAGCACAGCTAAAACTGTGTTTTCCTTCTCGTCCCTGGAGCGGGTGAAGAGACCACACTACTTGGGAGGTACTACCTTAGTTACAAAACAGCTTGTCTCTTCGCGATCCCAAGTAGTCAACAACAAAACAACAAACACCCAGCCTTTAGCTGAGGAGAATCCCCTCTCTTTAGGGGACAAAACAACAAACACACAGCCTTTTGCTGATGACAATCCCCTCTCTTCCCTGCCTGGGTTAGGGGACAAAGCAACAAACAACAACAGTAACAATATTCTGGGATTTACTATTATGTGCGAGGGGGGAAAACCACTTCAGGAAGATCAAGACTTACACCCAGCCTTTCGATGAGGACAACCCTCTCTCTTCCCTGGGTGGGTGAGGGGACCAAAAACTGCCTGGGAGGCTCTCCTTAGTTACAGAATGGTTGTCTCCTCAACTACACCAAGCAGCTCAACAACACCTGCGATTTACGATTATGTGAAAGGGGGGAAAAACCACTTCAGGAAGTTCAAAACTTACACCCAGCCTTTCGCTGAGGACAACCCCCTCTCTTCCCTGGGTGGGTGAGGGGACCAAAAACTGCCTGGGAAGTTCTCCTTAGTTACAAAATGATTGTCTCCTCAACTACACCAAGCAGCTCAACAACACATACACAACAAAACAGTAATAGATTAGAGTTACACATGCACTCCTCAGCCTGCGCAGTATTCTCCCTAACTCAGGGAGGTCAGTTCACATTCATATATAGTACTAGAGCTACACATGCACTCCTCAGCCTGCGCAGTATTCTCCCTAACTCAGGGAGGTCAGTACACATTCATACAGTAATAAAGAACAAGAGCAGCGCAGTTTTGCCTTTTGCACCAAGAGATCATTTGTGAATTTCTGAAGACAGAATCCTCAAACGAGTGTAGGGATGCTTTTCACCTAGGTGTGTGCAGTTTGCAGGAAATCTGCAATGCCCCCCTTGCTTTCTAGTCTGGCTCACCCTGTTGAGGTGGCCAGCTAGGTGCGGCTGAGGCAAGACATCCTTCCCCTGTTACAGACTACACACAACCAGCAACCCTTCTGTCTGTCAGAAATCCTGTCCGTGACCCCAATTTATGTCAGGGTCCACATCACATGCGGAGTCCTGATAAGTTCTTTTAGGGATCTCAAAGCGCAAAAGACACAGCAAGAGACTCAGGTTTGTTTAGCAGAAAGCAATAATGCCGTTTATTGAGTGCCAAAAAGAGAGAGAGAGAGGGTGAGAGAGAGAAAGGATGGGATATAGAGAGAGAGAGAGTGAGAGAGAGAAAGGATGGGATATAGCTACCAACAGACGGGACGCATCCTTGTGGTCGTCCGACGAGACGCATCCTCAATCCGTTGGGGAAAAAGAGATCTCAGGGTCTTTAATTTGAGGATGTTTTTTATAGTCTTTTCCAAAGCGAGTGGCTTCTGGCCAAAAGGTGGGAAGATTCAGGTGCGCTTCGGGTTCCGTTGGGGAAAACAATCCCAAAACATGTCCAAGCAAACTCCCTGTCGGTGGGATAAACACAGACCACTCTATCTTTGACCAGTTCATTGTTCTCACACCTGTGGGAGTCTTGTAGAGTAAACACAGTTCAGGGCAGCATGACTAGCCGTAAGCCAGTCTCATGAGAAACCAGTCCTGGTCCAATGAGCACCACCTGCGAACAATCACTTGGCGTTCCTCCGATCCCTGGCCAGTGCCTTTAAGCTGCAGTTTGAGGGGTCTTCTTAGGCCTCAGGCGAGGGTCGTTGGGCAAAACAAACGAGAGGCTTTCAGACAGACTCTTACATATTGTCAGGGCCCATAAATTGTCAGGGTCAAGCTCCTGTAATAGCTCACATACTAACCCTTCCTTCGCTGCCAGTGAGTCTGTGTTTGCATCCACCTGGATTCCTGTTCCCCGGTCCTGGGGCCCATCAGTGCTGATAAAGACAGAGGTGAAGAAAGTGTTGAGAACCTTTGCCTTTTCAGTGTTGTTGGTGACTAATTAACCTCTTCTGTTTAACAGTGGGCAAATATTTTCCTTCTGTTTCTGCTTGTTGTTTACATACCTGAATAAGCCTTCCTTGCAGCTTTTGATGTGCCTGGTCACTTTCAATTCAAGATGAGCTTTTGCTTTTCTAACTGAATCTCTGCACACCCTGGCAATGCCCTTGTAGTTCTCAAGGTGTATTCATCGGCTGTTCCATCTTTGGTATGTTTCTCTTTTGGTTTTGAGCAGACTCAGAAGCTCCCAGTTAAGCCAAGGAGGTCTTTTGCTTCACCTACTTCCCTTACCTTTGAAGGGGATGAACTGTTTTTGTGCTTCCATGAAAGTTTTCTTGAAAAGCTCCCAGCACTCGCAAGGTCCTTTACCCTCCATGGAAGCTTCCCATGGAATCCCTCACAACTGATCTCTAAGCAGCCTGAATTATTTTGTTCTAAAATCTAAAACCTCTATCTTAGTACTAATCTTCAGTGTGCACAGCTGGGTCCCAAACACCACAATATTGTGATCACTACAGCCAAGACTATCACTAACCAAGTGTAAGACCTTAAAAACTTGCTCGATGAGCCTCTTAAAAGGGCTTATGCTTTTTTATGTACCCCGAGTTAGATGCACAGGAGAAATATTGACAATATATTCTCAAGAGGTCAAAACAACAAAAAAAACTTTACTGGCAACTTCAGAAAATCAGAGAACTTTGGCCAAAGTTTGGAGCAGCATTCAATCAACGTGAAACATTTCAGAAAGCATTAACTTTGCCCATTCAACTTAGCAAACTCCAAGACCATCTAATTTTAAGTTACTCAAAACTCCGAGAAGAGGGAATTAGAAGAAGGAGAAGAAAGAAAGAAAAGATAAAGAAAAGAACAAATACAGCTACCACTCCTGGTTCCAGCAGTGATATAAAATCCAACGAAAGGTAGGGTCAACACATGTGCTTGCCTCATGCTTTGGTCTAAGTATCCTTCGGCTTTCCTGGGCCCTTCCTCCAGGTGGGAATTCTGGATATCTGGCCACTTAGGAACTGGGTTAGGGGCTCCAGAGGTGGGGTGTAGAGCATTGCCTCCACTGTGCCAGTGATTGGCAGCCACTTTGGGGGTGGGATACACGTCCTGATGCCTGTAAAGGCTGACCTGGAACACAGACTATACAGAGCAAAAGGAATAAAATAGGTTTTTATCGAAAGGATTTACCTTGGGCAGTGCAAGAGCCTGTCAGAGGCTACACCCATGTCCCATCCAAGATGGATCCCGGTCATGAGATTTTACACTTTTGTAAGTATTGGTTCATTTACATATTGGCGTCAGTTGTCCAACCACAGCCGCTGGCCGTGAACTCTCAGCCCCTTGGCTTGCCCTGTTTCCCTCACCATTGTTTATGCTTTTTGGGTAATGTGTGTCCTTGATTCTCTAGCTAGGAAGGGATTGTTTTGTCTAACTACCCTGCGAAGAGAACTTAGTGGCACCTAACATGAAGTTTCAGAGTTGCACACTAAGCAGCAGAGATTCTGAAAAATATAAAAGCTAAAACCCAAGTGTCCTGGTTTGAAAGACAGGTATTTGCCAAGAAAGGCAGGACCTGCTCCCTGAGATGGAGAATGCAGACCCCCCTCCCTCCTGACTATTGTAATTTTGGAATCAGGGGCTCTCAGGCAGAGATATGGGGGTAGGAATAACAGCTCTTTACTAATATGTCTAACCAGACAAACAAGAACAACAGCAGCTATGAAAATTAACAACAAAACAGAACAGTAACTCAGTTCCAGTCCTTTTCGGCCACAGACACCCTCTCCCTGCGCTCAGTACTGGTGGTGGGTGCAGGGCAGGTCCTGCACAGCTGCGGAGGGCGGGGATGATGTCAGCGGCGTCCCAGGTGGGAGAAGGATGGAGGAAGGTCTCCCCTGCTCACTGTGTGGGTTATGGCGCTCGGCTCTGTGTTCGGAGGTAGTTGGCTGGAGCGAGGAAGGCAGCAGTGCATGTCCCGCATCAGAGAACCTCGCTCCTGGCATTGTAATGGTGGGAGATGGAAGGTAGCAGCACCAAACATCTCCCTCTGATCCCACCATTGAGCCAGAGAGTGAGCCCCGAGAGAACAAGCCCCATGCAGCTCCCCCCTCCCAACTCTTTTGTCACTAGTCATCATGAGCTAGGGTGGAGCCAACAAGTTTTCTTAGCATCACAGTGGGGAAAATTCCACAGAGAGAAAAAAGGGAAAAAACCCCACCCCCCAACATTATCCACCCCAAATTTTTCCCATGCCAACATGCTACATCAAATAAAACCTTTAAATTATATACATACATGCAGCTACAGATACAGGCACAGAATTATAGGTAGCTCACCCTAGAACAAGGTCTCCTTGGGGCATGCTTCGGGTCTCTCCATCCTTTTGTATCACCTACCAGGTGCAACCTGGTCCTGTAGCAAAAACCACCCCACAGACAGGATTGTCTTTGCTGGAGGCAGAGTTCACCCAAACAGTTTTCCCTAGCATACCTCTCATGTGTACCACTGGAATCTTATCTCTGTCTGATGTTCACAAGGGCTCAGATTGGGCAGGGACTGCTCGGTTAGTGGAGCCTCGGGTGTTCACTAACCATGTGGCCTTTGGTAGACTAATCTCCCAGTTCTTGAAAGTCCCCCCACCAAGTGCCTTTAAGGTGGTTTTAAGCAGACCATTGCACCGTTTGACTTTCCCAGCTGCTGGTGCATGGTAGGGAATATGGTACACCCACTCAATGCCATGTTCTCTAGCCCAGGTGCTTATAAGGCTATTTTTGAAATGAGTCCCGTTGTCTGACTCAGTTCTCTCAGGGGTACCATGCCTCCAAAGGACTTGTTTTTCATGGCCCAAAATAGTGTTCCGAGCAGTAGCGTGAGGAACAGGGTAGGTCTCCAGCCATCCGGTGGTGGCTTCCACCATGGTCACCACGTAGTGCTTGCCTTGGCGGGTCTGAGGCAGTGTGATATAGTCAATCTGCCAGGCCTCCCCGTACTTAGATTTTGACCACTGCCCCCTATACCAGAGGAGCTTCACCCGCTTGGCTTGCTTGATGGCAGCGCACGTCTCACAGTCATGGATGACCTGAGAAATACTGTCTATGGTTAGATCCACCCCTCGGTCTCGTGCCCACGTATTAGTGGCATCTCTGCCCTGATGACCTGAGGCATCGTGAGCCCATCGAGCCAGGAACAACTCTCCTTTGTGTTGCCAATCTAAGTCTATCTTTGAGGCCTCTACCTGTGCAGCCTGATCTACCTGCTCGTTGTGTCGGTTTTCCTCATTATCCCGACTCTTGGGGACATGGGCATCCACATGACGGACTTTCACGGGTTGCTTCTCTACCCGGGTAGCAATGTCTTTCCACTCATCAGCAGCCCAGATTGGTTTTCTCCTATGTTGCCAGTTAGCCTTTTTCCACCTTTCCAGCCAACCCCACAGAGCATTGGCTACCATCCATGAATCAGTATACAGGTAGAGCTTTCGCCACTTCTCTCTTTCAGCAATGTCCAGGGCCAGCTGAATGGCTTTGAGTTAAGCAAGTTGACTCGATCCACCTTCTCCTTCGGTAGCTTGTGCAACCTTTCATGCGGGGCTTTGTACGGCTGCTTTCCACTTCTGGTTTATCCCCACGATGCGGCAGGAACTGTCTGCGAAAAGAGCGTAGCGTGTTTCATCTGCTGGCAGTTGGTTGTATGGTGGGGCTTCATTAGCCCAGGTCACTTGTTCCTGCTCCTCTTCATCAGCGAGACCAAAATTTTCACCTTCTGTCCAGTTTGTAATTTTCTCCAAAATCCCAGGGCGATTAGGATTGCCAGTACGGATGCGCTGCATGATGAGGGCAATCCATTTGCTCCATGTGGCGTCCGTGACATGGTGGGTAGAGGGAACCTTTTTTTTAAACATCCACCCCAGCACTGGTAGTCAGGGTGCCAGGAGGAGTTGTGCTTCCGTGCCAATCACCTCTGAGGCAGCTTTAACTCCTTCACAGGCAGCCAAGATCCTTTTCTCTGTGGGAGTGTAGTTGGCTTCGGACCCTCTGTAACCTTGGCTCCAGAATCCTAGAGATCAGCCTCGAGTCTCCCCAGGCACCTTCTGCCACAGGCTCCAAGACAAACCCTTGTTCCCGGCTGCAGAGTAAAGCACATTCGTTACCTCTGGTCCTGTTCTCACTTGGCCAAGGGCTATCGCATGAGCTATCTCGTGCTTCATCTGGGTGAAGTCTTGCTGTCTTTCAGGGCCCCAGTGGAAATCGTTCTTCTTGCAAGTGTTCAGGTAGAACGGGCTCACAATCTGGCTGTACTCCAGAATGTGCATTATCCAAAAGCCTATGGCACCTAGGAAAGCTTGTGTTTCCTTCTTGCTTGTTGTTGGAGACATTGCAGTGATCTTATTGATGACCTCAGTGGGGATCTGGCGCCGTCTGTCTTGCCACTTTACTCCCAGGAACTGGATCTCTCGGGCAGGTCCTTTGACTTTGCTTTTCTTGATGGTGCAACCGGCTCCCAGCAGAATCTGGATGATCTTCTCTCCTTTTTCAAATACCTCTATTGCCGTGTTCCCCCACACAATGATATCACCAATGTATTGCAGGTGTTCTGGAGCTTCAGCCTTTTCCAGTGCAGCCTGGATCAGTCCGTGGCAGATGGTGGGACTGTGTTTCCACCCCTGGGGCAGTCGGTTCCAGGTATACTGCACACCCCTCCAGGTGAAAGCAAACTGAGGCCTGCACTCTGCTGCCAAAGGAATGGAGAAAAATTTATTGGCAGTGTCAGTGGTGGCATACCACTTTTCTGCCTTGGACTTGAGCTCGCACTGGAGCTCCAGCATGTCCGGCACGGCAGCACTCAGCGGTGGAGTCACTTCATTCAAGGCACGATAGTCCACAGTCACTCTCCATTCTCCATCAGATTTGCGCACAGGCCAAATGGGGCAGTTGAAGGGTGAGTGGGTTTTGCTGACCACCCCTTGGCTCTCCAGCTCACAGATCATCTTGTGGATGGGAATCACAGCATCTCGATTTGTCTGGTACTGCCAGCGGTGCACTGTCATGTTGGCAGTTGGCACCTGTTGCTCTGTCACTTTCAGGAGTCCCACTGCAGATGGGTTTTCTGATAGTCCAGGCAAGGTGTTCAACTGCTTAATGCCCTCTGCTGCTACAGCAGCTATTCCAAAAGCCCACCTGAGCCCCTTTGGGTCTTTGTAGTAGCCGTTCCTGAGGAAGTCCATGCCTAGAATGCGCGGTGCCCCTGGGCCAGTTACAATAGGATGTTTCTGCTACCCTTTCCCGGTTAGGCTCACCTCAGCCTCCAGCCGAGTCAATTCCTGCCATCTCCCCATCACCCCAGCAATGGAAACAGGTTCTTCCCCAACTTGTCCTGATGGTATTATGGTCTACTGTGAACCTATATCAACTAATGCCTCATGTTTTTGTGGCTCTGATGTGCCAGGCAATCGGATTCACACCGTTCAATAGACCCTGTTATCCCGTGCCTCTCCCTGGCTTGAGGCAAGGCCCTTCTAGCCCTGGTTATTATTCCTTTCCTGGGCATACATAGTGCAGATTTCTTTCCAGGGCATTCAACAGATCATCCTCTTTTCTGTATTACCCGGCACCTTGGTCATGGGAGGTTGAGGCTACCTTTACTTTAGTGCAGCTCCCTTGGTTAGTGTTTCCCTCCCTGAGTTGGCCTTACCGTGCTGCCAGGACAGAAGTGGGTTTCCGTCCCACCTTCCTGTGTCTTCCCCATGGTAACGCAGAGAGAACCACAGGCCAGCCAGTGGGGTGTACCCTGTCTCCCTACCTGGGGGGCATTGAGCCCTAACTTTGGGGCCTGTGACTCACACTGGTGCTGCACTGATCTTCCTCATCTCCTCCCTCCCCTTCTTTTTGGAGATTCTTGAGCACGGCAGAGACACGCGAGCCTGCATCGGGCCATTCATCATACTGTCAAAATTTCTAAGCTTTTTTAGCAACAGAGCCCACTGTTTCTTGGTTTTCATCAGCATTAATCATTGCAATGAAGGTGGTATATTGACATGGCCCCAGGTTTGCCAGATTCCACAACATCTGCCCTGTGCACCTGACCTTGTCAGGGTCATTGTCATGCTGTCCATCCCTCCCAAAGAGTGCCTCCAATACTGCCAGTTCTCTCAGCTGTTGGATCCCTTCCTCAAAGGTCTTCCAACGCATTCTACGGTGGTGCTCCTGAATTCTCTCTCTGTTGACAAACCTCTCTCTCACACTCATTAAAAGCCGCTCCCAGAGGGAAAGGAGGCCTTGCTCCCTTACTAATATCTGGTCCACACCTGAGTCCTGGGTCAAGGATCCAAAATTCTTTGCCTCAGTACCATCCAGTTGCACACCTGTACCCATAAGGTCCCAGACTCAAAGGAACCAACTTGTAAAAGCCTCACAGCCTCGTCGTACAATGTCTTTTCGCAGATTATGGAGACTTTCGTACAAGAGGGACTTGGTAATGATTTCAACCTCTGGCTCCCTTGCTGGTTGTGAGGGCCCTCCTTGCTGATCCTTATTATCTAGGTGCCTTGTTTTTATTTTAGACTTTCTAGTTTCCACAGGGCTGACTGCTGCTGGCTGTTACTCCCCCTGCAGTTCAGCTGGAGCCTGGACAGATGTAACGTCTGTGGGTTCCACTGCAGCATCATCGGATTCTCCCTCTTTAAGGCGAGGGGAAGGTTCCTCACCAGCTGGGGAAAAGTGCTCCTTCAACATCTGGCATATCTCCTTCACTAGAACCCTCATCCACTCTTGGTGGTTCCTTTCTGAGATGGGCTGTGGGTCAGGGTCAGGCTCTGGGGCAGCATCCCTAGTCTTTGGGGCAGGGTCAGTCTCTGCGACAGCATCCCTTTTTCCTGGGGTAGCTATCAGGGTTTTTATCCAAGGCAATCTCCCTTTATCTCTGAATGTTAGATAGAACAGGTTTAACAGGGATATCAGCAACACCAGCCGCAGTATAATATCATTAGCATTTAGAGCAGATCCGAACTCCTTGAAAACTGGTGGGGTGGACTTAAAAAACTGGATGATGGGTTGGCAGAAAATTTCTCCTGCTGTCACTTCCTCACAGTAAGTACCAGTATTCAAGTAACCCTAAAAACACACAGTTAGACTGCGATAGCTCTGGATCCACGTGGTTGTCTTCCAGAGGAAGTTAAAAATCCATGAGTTCCTCACCTGATCCACCCAACAAATGAAGTGGATAATAGCTACAGTAATTTTGGTGAGGGGACCTTTTACTGTATAGGGTTACGGAGCGGCGAGAGGACACAGTACCAGGGCACTCTCTTGCATGGTGCAAGAAAGAGAGAGCATTTATTGAAGAAAACCATGGCTTTAAATAAAAGAGTTTGTGCAAAACAAAATAGAAAAGATTCATTGATCAGAGAAGGAAACACCTCTTGTCCCAGGCTTTCTCCCTGGATCCAACAGGTGTTTATTTTTTGTTATAATTCTTTCTCTTGTGTTTACATTAGAGAAAGGTCTCTAGCTTGGGAAAAAATACTAGCTGAGCCTGGAAAAGTTAGACTGGAAAAATCCTCAAGATTTTCCCTGGGCCTGTAACAGCCACGGGGACCCATGTTCAAATAAGGGCTTGCAAAAGGGGGAGATATATCTGTGATCAAATGGAGCCCAAACCAAGTTAAGCTGGACAACATGGTGCCACCTAACACAAAACCTTAGGTAACTAAAGAACAGTTATTACTTTTTTCACCCTCCTCTCAATGCCCTCAGGCCCCATGTCTGGGCGCCAAAATCTGTCCTGGTTTGAAAGACAGGTATTTGCCAAGAAAGGCAGGACCTCCTCCCTGAGATGGAGAATGCAGACCCTCCTCCCTCCTGACTATTGTAATTTTGGAATCAGGGGCTCTCAGGCAGAGATATGGGGGTAGGAATAACAGCTCTTTACTAATATGTCTAACCAGACAAACAAGAACAACAGCAGCTATGAAAATTAACAACAAAACAGAACAGTAACTCAGTTCCAGTCCTTTTCGGCCACAGACACCCTCTCCCTGCGCTCAGTACTGGTGGTGGGTGCAGGGCAGGTCCTGCACAGCTGCGGAGGGCGGGGATGATGTCAGCGGCGTCCCAGGTGGGAGAAGGATGGAGGAAGGTCTCCCCTGCTCACTGTGTGGGTTATGGCGCTCGGCTCTGTGTTCGGAGGTAGTTAGCTGGAGCGAGGAAGGCAGCAGTGCAGTGTCCCGCAGCAGAGAACGTGGCTCCCGGTGTCGGGATGGCAGGGGGTGGAAGGTAGCAGCACCAAACATCTCCCTCTCACTCCACCAGCGAGAGAGAGAGAGCGAGCCCTGTGCAGCTACCCCATCCCCCGCATCTCTTTTGTCACTAGCCATCATGAGCTAGGGTGTAGCCAACAAGTTTTCTTAGCATTACAATGGGAAAAATTCCTTTTTTAGATGTTTCAGAAGATTTTCAACCCCAAAATGTGTTTTCATCTTCTCTCTGAACCAGCTCCTGAAGGACTAGGGGTGGGACTACAACCTGATTTACTGGTGTAACAGGCCATCCACTTTCTGTGATCCCAGCTTTAAGAAACTTAATTAGTTTGTGGTCTGCTTGGTCATATTTTTGGGTGAACCCTGGCAAATCAATCTCTTTTTGTGGAATTACTGCGAGAATACCTTTTTCTGCAATTCCTTTTGCTGCTTTATCAGCAAAACAATTTCCCAGTTCTGGAGTGGTTTTCCCTTTTTGGTGACCTCTACAATGCATGATAGCTACCTCTTTGGGTTTTTTAACGGTCTCTAAGAGGGTCAGTATTTTTTCAGCGTATTTGATTTGATTACCCTGAGCGTTCAGAAGTCCTCTCTCCTTCCAGATGGCACCATGGCTGTGGACAATACTAAATGCATATTTAGAGTCAGTCCATATATTTACCTTCTTTCCTTACCTCAGGTCGCGGACTCTTATCAGTGCAATCAGTTCAGCTTTCTGTGATGACACATCTGCTGGCAGGGCCTTTGCCTTGATCACTTTATCTCGCGCGCGGTTACTGCATAACCTGTCTTCCTTTTGCCATTTTTCATGAAGCTGCTCCCATCTGTGAAAAGCTCCCAATTTGGATTTTCCAGGGGCACATCTTTCAGGTCTGGTCTGCTGGAATAGACTTCTTCAATTGTCTGTAGACAGTCATGCTTATGCACACCATCAATTAAGGTGGAGGACAGAAACATGGCAGGGTTAACAACAGAAGTTGTTTTCAAGGTAACATCATCCTACTCTAATAACAGTGCTTGATATTTAAGCACCTGGTTACCAGACAACCAATAACCCCCCTTTTGTTCAAGTACAGCTCTTACTGTATGGGGTACATACACTAAAATGTGCCGCACAAGGGTGAGTTTTCGGGCCTCCTGGATCAAGATGACAGTGGCCGCCATGGCTTTCAGTCACCCTGGCCAGCCTTGGGCAACATTGTCTAGCTGTTTAGAAAAGTAGGCCACAGCTCTCCTTTGGTATCCGAGACGCTGTGCTAGTACCCCCAAAGTCACGTTCAGTCTCTCATATGTAAAAAGTTCAAAAGGCTTAGTCAAGTCTGGCAGTCCCAGTACTGGAGCTGACATCAGTGAATGTTTCATCTATTTAAAAGCTGCTCTAGTGTGTTCAGTCCATGTAATAATTCCTTTCTTGGCTGCTTTTAATGTTCCATATAGGGGTTTTACCAGCAGTCCATAATTTGCTATCCAGAAATGGCACCAACCTACTGTTCCCAGGAAAACTTGCATCTCTCTCACAGTGTGGGGCTCTGGGAGTCAACAGATGGCTTCTTTCCGTTCTTTGCTGAGCTGTCGGTGTCCATGGGAGCATCTCAAGCCCCAAGTAAATTGCTGCTTCTTTAGCAGTCTGCTGTGCTTTGTCTTTTAGAAACTCTGTTCCCACTCCAGTCCCAAGAAGTTTAATAAGCTTACGGTGAGTCGTATGCAGTCATCTCTGCTTCTAGCCGCAATCAGGATGTCTTCCACATATTGAAGAATAACTCCTTCTGGCTCCTGTCTTTTCCAGTCTTCCAATTTCTTTGCTAGCTGGTTTCTGAATATTTTTGGGCTAGTTTTGAAACCTTGGGGTAAAACTGTCCAAGTAAGTTGACCTTTCCTCCCTGTCTCGGGATTTTCCTACTCAAAAGCAAAAAGGTCTTGACTATTATTGTGTATAGGAATGCAGAAAAAGCATCCTTCAGGTCTAGAACAGTAAACCACCCTAATTCATCTGTCAGTGTGGTCAAAATGGCATAGGGATTGGCTTCTACTGGGTGTATGTCCTCTGTAATTTCATTAATTGCTCTTCAATTTTGTACTAATCGGTAACTCTTACCATCTGGTTTCTTACCAGTTAAAATGAGGGTGTTGAATTTGGTCTTACATTGCACTAATAAACCATGTTGTAGGAATTTTTCAATTATAGATACCAATCCCTTACAGTTCTCTAATTTGAAAGGGTATTGTTTTGCCTTACTGGTGTGGCTCCTGGTTTGAGTGCAATACTCACTGATTCTGCCCGTTTGGATCTTCCTGGGATATCACTGGCCCACACTATTGGATTGATCACATTTTCAGCTTCAGTGGGGATTTCAGCACTTTTTCCTGTATAAAAAGTGCAACAACTTGGATAAATTTAGATTCAGGAATTATCACTCATGCACCCTCCCCCTTTTTAAATTTAGTTTCTGCTTCTAATTTTTCTAACAAATCCCTCCCCAGCAATGGTTTAGGGGAGTTAGGCATATAGAGGATTTTATGGGTGACTCCAGTGCTTCCCCAATTTAAATTTTAAAGGTGGAAGAAAGACCGTATTTTGCTTACCCGGGTGGCCCAACAACATGTACAGTATCATGACTCAGTTTCCCCTTCTAAGGTATTTAACACAGAATATGCTGCTCCAGTATCTACTAAAAACTTGATATCATCTTTCCCCAGCTTAGCTATAACCGAAGGTTCCACTGGGGTGGTAGTCTTCAGTCCCTATCACTCGAATTTGAACTGCTTGATGTTTGTACTACTGGGAGTTGGGGGACTGAGGGATTTTTCTTTTAGTGCTGGACAGTCCTTCTTCCAATGTCCCCATTTCTTACAGTAAACACATTGATCCTTGTGCATAGGGGAAGTTTTCTTGGATGACTTTTTCCTGAGTTGCCTTCTTACTAGGTTAGGATTTAATTTTTTCAGTTGGGCCCCTGTCTCAAAACACCCTCCAGGCTACTTCTAGCAATTTTTTCTATGTCTCAAATTGCCTCTGTCTTTGCAGATTTCTTCTTATATCATCTGAAGCCTGACCCATAAACAACAAAACCAGTTGGGCTTTACCATCATTTGACTCGGGATCTAAATCTGTATATTGAATTGCAACTTCTCTTAATCTGTTAAGAAAATCAGTGGGTAAATCATCATAATTTTGCTTTATTGTGTTAATCTTTGACCAATTTGCACCTTTAGGGACACCATATTTTAACCCATATACCACAAGGCTTTGATATCGTTTTAACCTTGCCATATGTTCTGGTATATTTGGATCCCACCCCAGGTTTTCAGAGGGGAATATCTGTGTGACAGTGCCTTGAAGCAGCCCATTAGCTATGCTGGCCTCCACTGATGTTGTGACGGCTTTATTGACCATTCGTCTTTCAGTGGGATCAAGTAATGTGACTAACCTAGAGTTCAAATCAGCCCAATCAGGGTTTTGTGAGTTAATTGCTCTTTCTACTAATGCGGCCACTTTATCTGGGTTCTCTTTTTATTTCCTCACTCTAGTTTTCCATTGCTCTAACTCTATAAGGGAGTATGGAACCTTTATATATATCGGTCCCTGGTTGCCAACTGCTTGTCGTAATGGGGCTTGTAAAACAGGTTCTTTTTCTTTTTCCTTTTTTGATCTAGTATGTTTTGCTATTGGGCTCCATTCTTTTATGGCCGTTTTAGCTTTCTTTCCCCTCTTTAGCTTGCTCACAGCTGCAATTATCTCATAAATTTCATCTTTTTGCTCTTCGGAGCCAAGCGAGCAAAGCTGTCTGACTCTGTTGTAGCATATAATCTACTTCGACTAGTCCCGATCTAAGAAAGCACCATGCAGGACTTGCTGCGCCTCTTGGCCCGGGCTGCTTGTCTGCCTGTGTCAATGACATTATCTGAGGCAGCTTCCTGGCGTTCAGGGTTGCTATGATAACTCACAGGCATAAGACCAGAAGAGGCACCACTCCCCCCGATGGGAGGTTCCCTCTCTGCCCTCTTTGTAGAAGGCCCTGCCCTCCAGCTCCTCCTCTCGCTGGGACCCTGCCAGAGCCGCGCCCGACGCCCCCCCCCCCCCCCCCTTCCTTGCTGTGAACACGGTGGTCATGCAGCAGGGGCAGGGGCCCAACTGGCCATGGCTGAGGGGCTGCACCCAGGCCCGGGCCTGCCATCAAGGCGAGGGCAACTAGATCTAAGCCTGCCCCTCCTTTTGTTTGCTTCTGGGTATTATTGTCGCTTTAATAAAGGGATGGGATTACGGTCGAGCCAAAAACGATTTATTGCTCATATATGAATCAACCTCAAGGCCATGAGATTTCAGAGGAGCATGAATTTTGTCATAGCTCAAAAGTAGTCAGGAGTTGGTTCATTACAAGGCAATATATAACATTATAATCCAATGGAAAGTTGCTACAAAGTTTATTTTGTGTTTCTACCCTATCACCTTTACTTAATTCTGCTGCAGTGGGTATCCTTTTACCCAATGAATTACTGTCACATGTACACACATATACTTCTTGTGAGGTTATGAGCGAGGTACCAGACACGGGGCACCAGAATGTTTTCACTTTTTTGATGTTAAACAAACCATCCAAACTCAACCATTCGTTGACTCATATCACTTGCAGGCTGCTTGGCCTATTTTCTCCTCCTGGATGACCCTCTGGTAGCAGAGAAGGTCATCCTTTACATCAAGGTCTGGCATGGCATGTGTCCCCACCACTCAACGCCTACTGGGTTGCATCCAGCAGCAGAACTAAAAATCTTCTTGTTGGCAAACACAGAGGCCAACCCAGTGTTGCCCTTGACTATTTCAGGAGGGTCTTGACCAGTCCTGCTCTTTTTCACCCTGGTTATCAAAGCAAAACTTCACCTACTTCATTCAATGGCAAAGCACACACAGATTTGCATTAATAATATAACTACAAGGATAGCTAAACAAGTGAAAAGAGTTTTTCAGAGGTTATGTTGGACAGACATATGGTATTTAAACTTAATTCATTAGCTGAAGTTACTTAAACACTTTAAGTTGGCTAATTGACAAATCTGTGCTACTATGAGTAAACAAAGCAAAAGCATAAGCATAACATATAATTGAACCTCATATTTTTTCTTAGACTATTATTTAACAAAAAATTCTACAATCCTGCTGATTACCCCACCTTTTTTAAAAAAAACAAACTCAAAGTTCACAGTCTTCTATGAGTAAAAACACAATACAACTATCAACAATACTTTAAATAATAGACATACATTTATAAAATTAGATAATCATCAATCCTTAGAACACTGTGTCATCACTTCAGAGTCTGCAAACAGCTGACAAGCCTTGATTCAATGAGGAATTAGATGATCCTCTCCAAAAAAATGAACATCAAATTCACCCTAAAATAGCTTCAGCTGCCATATTGATAGGGTCAGATTGCAAAGTCAAAATAACTGGAGTATTATTTTGATGCAGAAAACACCTGGGTTTACACAATTTCCCTTCCAGGTAGAAATAAGGCCTGGCCACTGCCTAAATTCTAATTGGAAGAGAACTCCCTGACATCTTTTTTATTTAAAAAACAAGACTCTTAAGAACAAAAGCTACAATTTAACATTTTAGGGTGAGAAAGAAATCAAATTCCTTCAGCAGCTTGTTCTCTCTGAAGTTTTTTCATCAGGATAGAGATGCTTTGAACATGGCAGGCTGCTGGAGTGCTTCTGTAAGAACAACTCAGGAAAACCACAAGACTAGCAATTCAGAAGAGACTTTCAATGAAGCTCAGATAATTTTTCTTGGAACTCTGAAAAATACCTAAAAATCATGAGACAGCACAGGGTCAGGGTTATAGGAGACCTGCTAAAATAAGAGAGAAAATTAATAAAAAAAGAAAACAAAGGAATATTAAATTTACAACTTAACTGATTATCTTCGGTACATTTGATTCAGGGGCATGTCTGGAGGCTTTCTAAAATTTAAAGTGGAATGTTGGAAGAATTCAAGTTAAACAATAAAACAGAAATCAAAATCCTTCTGTAATACAGAATTCATACTCTTAGTACAGTAGTTTTAAAATTAAATACAGAAACTAAATTTGAGCCTTAAAAAATTGAGCTTAAAGAGAAATACTGGTTTTTCAATATATATAAAGGAAGTTTTGGCTCGAATTAAATTCTACAGTTCAAATGATGGTCCTAAAGTGCGGTCCTGATTTGTGTTCATGAAGCATTTAATTGATAATTTGAGAAATTTAAGCTAGAAATCTATTGCAATTTGGTTTTGAAGGGAAAGCATAAATACTGGTAATAAATCTGAGAGGCATAAATTTGCAAGTTTCTTCTTTAAAGAAATTCAAGACTTATTAATTCATAATGAGGGCATTGCAAAGACTTAGAAGCTGTTTTAAAAAAATAATTAACTATAGAAAAATTAAAACTCAATGTTGACATTTGGACAGGTTTCCACTAATATTTGAGTAATAACAAATAATCAAATATAGGCTATCTCTATTCAAATCAGATACAAAATGTCATGTACCTTCGCCATTCCAAGAATTTCAGCATCTTTTTGACAACAATGCATAAAACAAACACCTTTTACTTTACATACAAGAACTGTAAAAATGAAGCTGAATCTGATATCATGTTCATGTCCCCTTGCTCTGTTTGCCCCCAACAATGTGGTTAAAAGCGGCTCTTGACGTCTTCCCACCTCTTTCCCCCTCTTCTTTCCCTGAAACAGGGCAATCATCTCCTCTCCTAACATTCTCAACAGTCGGGAGACAGATGGGTCTCTTCCCTTTGGCTTTTGCTCAGCTGCCCTGTCCTCCCTCCCCAATTCCCCTGCTCTTTTCTAATGCGGTCTCATCCATGGGTTGTGTGTGGGGAATTTCTTGAGCAGCCACAGAAGCGCGGCAAGCCACTTCGAGATTGCTTTGAATACATGGTGTGGAGGCGGGGGCCGAGGCGGCACAGACGTTGCTGCCCTGGATTTGTGCTTGAAAAAAATCACGGCAATTTGCAATATATTGCGACGTCAATCAAGAAGACAGCGAAGAAGTCTGTCTTTTCAGAATTAGTAAGTGGCTCACTTAAAGATTCTGTGATCAGTCTTCAAGATGGTAATAACAAAGGGGCTTTTCTATCTCCTAGACAAGCATCATCAAGAAGTTTGAGACCAACTTGATCCCAGAAAGTTTCACTTAAAGCAGAATGGGGATCTACATTTGGAAAATTCTTTTGAACATATATTAACAGTTCTCTTAACTTTTTATCTGGGACTTTAAAGTCATTTCTCTTTAATAAAGATTGTAAATAATCATAGATATATTTCGTTCCTCAAATATATTTTCCCCATCTCTATGGATTCACCTCAACACTTAGATTACTTTTAATATGTCATTATAAGTCCTGGATCCTTTCCCATGCTCATACTTCTGTTCTTTTTAATATATTTTCCCCCTTTCTCTATGGATTTTACTTCAACACTCTGCTTATCATAAATATATCATTATAAGTTCTGGATTTTTCTCATTTCTGCTCTTTTGGTATAATATTTCCCATGCTCTAGCTTACCCCAAAGCTCACCTCAGTATAAGATAGGCTGATGAGAAATCTGGTCTCTTCCCTAGTCATCCACCGTTTATTGGTGCTTACATCTCCCAGCAGTCAGCAGGGGCTTTCTTCTGGCTTTCTCCTTACCACATTTATTTGAGGCCTTTGAGGAGGCCCAACAGAAATTTAAAGTCCTTAGTAAAGCAAGCAAAGCAAGGTACCAAACATGGGGCACCAGAATGTGAGGTTATGAGCAAGGTGCACCAGACACAGGGCACCAGAATGCTAGGTTATGAACCTCCGGTGCTCTAGGCACCAACCGTTGAGTTATCTTAAATAAAGCTGAAGCAGCTAATAGTTGCTAAAAGGTTATTTATTACAAAAGCACATCAGTCTCAAAAGGCAAGCAGAAAAGCGATGGCAAAAGCAAATGGCAAAAGGCAAAAAGCAAAAGCAAAAGCAAAAGCCCTGGCAAAAAGCACCAACTCTTCCCAATACATACTCTTATATAGGATCTTCCCAACAAGCTAAGATGCAAACTCAGACCACCACTCTTTAACCTATTAGAATTCTAGTTTCTTAACGCCAGGTTACGCATAGACTACGCATACAACCTATCTTGTTCTATCTGAAAAATGTAAGCAATATTCTTACCATAGCTCTATTATGTCTAAGCACCATCTATAACCATGGTCCTGGAGCCTCTACTGAAAACATCAGTATGTTTTTAACCTTCACTAGAACTCACACTTCTTCTTTGGCATTTGAAACCTTTCACTTACTAAAAGCACTAGAGCTCATACTAAAACTTACTGACTTACTTCTACTTAAACGTCTACTTTATGTGTGAGTGGCTTAATATACTTCAATCCATCCACAGGCTTTAATTCAATCCCTGCACTCTGATTTCTCTCTGAATTCTTCAGAGAGACCCCTGACTCACTGACTCCAACACTTCTATTATAACATTTAAACTTCTAACTTACCTTATACAATTACATTAGTACACTACAGAACACTTCACCATCTTATCCAATACAGCTTCTTACTTAGGCTTATTTTTACTTGCAACATAATTTTATAATTTTTCGGCTTAATATCTGTGTACTTTTATTTTTACAGCAATCCAAGTTTCTTCCAAGGCTACAAATCAAACCCTTCAGTATCTGTGGAAGTTTCTATCTTTCCATTTCCTACAGACAAAAGTTGTCAGCCGTGTCCCCTTCCCTGCCAGGGAACTGTAAAAACAGCTAGCCTAGCACGGGGGGGGAGTTGAACAGACCAACGGCTTATTAAATCCCTAGAAAGGAATTCAAGCTACCTGTGGGCTCGTAATTAAAAAAACCTCACACGTTGGGTCCGCCAACTGTAACTCACTCTTAAATTAACTCCCTCCTAGCTGAATTACTCTGAGAGAGTTAATCAGGAGTTACATGTAGATAAACTAAGGATACAAAAGAGGCTCTTTGTCTTTATCTTTCTAGGGTAGCTTTATTTAATCGTGGTCTCAGGAAACAAAGAGGACAAAGGATCTCAGCTAACGGTTTTTCTAGGAAAAGGTCAGGGAGGGGTTTTTAGGCTTCTTCCAATAAGATGTGGACACGATGTTTGGGTAAACATTCCTTCTACCTCTAAGTATTGGATTACAACACAGCTGGGCTTTGTGGACAAGCTAAAATCATAAAAAGCCTAGCATATTCTAATTCATCAAGGTATCTGTCTTCACATATATGGGAAATCAAACTTGATATTAATTTCTTATCAAAACTACAGAATTCTGGCCACACCTCATTGTTATTTAGTTTGGAAGTCAGCCAGATATTTTCTGTGAGTCTGATAAGTTTGGATTTAAAAAACAATGCCTCTTCCCCAGCTAGGTCCCCTCAGTTTTTCAATACCTACCCCAAAGGGGCTATCTCTGGGAATATTATTATTGTAACACTCACAAGAGAATATACGCCCCCATATCCTAAGAGTTACAAATAAGAAAGTCCTCAGAGATCAAAAGAACCAGGAGAGAGAGAGAGAGAGCAGAGCAAGCAAGAGACAGGGATTCGAAGTCCTGCCCTTCGGAGCTGCAGCGCAGGAACTAACCCATTCTGCCACCGCTGGCCTCAGGCCAACGGCATTGCTATCTAATCCCACTATTCAGAGAGCATCCTCTCTTACTACCAGTGGGAGATGGAGAGCACTAAGAACTCCGCCTGGACCCCCTAGTCCCCACTAAACAAAATTACAAGAGATCTCTTAACACCTAACTTAGGTGCTAAAGCAGAATACCACTTTTATTCAGTTACTTACAAGTCTCTGTCACGAGTCCCAGGGGTTCTTGGGCTCTGATACCCTCTGGACTGCAGGTGGGCTCCCCTGGGAATGCCGGCGAGGGCGGGAGGTGGGGGGGGGGCAGGAGCTGAGCAAAAGGAATAAATAGATATTTATTGAAAGGATACAACTTTGGCAGTGCAAGAGCCTGGCACTGGCTACACCCATGTCCAATCCAAGATGGATTCCCGTCATGAGTTTTTATACTTTTTAAAAGTTTTGTTTCCTCTTCATATTGGAGTCAATTGTCCAAGCATAGCCCTAGGCCATGAACTCTCAGCCCCTGGCTTGCCCTGTTTCCTTCACTGTTTTTTATGTTTTTGGGTGACGGATGTCCCAGTTCTCTGGCTAGGAAGGGATTGTTTTGTCTAACTACCCTGCGAAAAGAACTTAGTGGCACCTAACATGAAGTTTCAGAGTTACACACTAAGCAGCAGAGAATCTGAAAAAATATAAAACCCTAAAACCAAGGCATCAGTCCGAGGTGTAGGGGGAGGAGCATGCAGAGCAGGGCATCGCCTCACCAGAGCAAGGCCAGACCTGTCCCTTCCCCCACACATACACCCAAAATGCTTCAAGCCAGCAATTATTCCAGTCTCTCATACCACCCCCATGGCTCAAGACATTGACCGGGACAACAGTAATGGTTCATTTCCTCTCATGGCAGTAGTGGGATCCTAATCTAGCAGACAGAGGAGAAAGGAGAGCAAAGTATACAGGAGATCGCATTATAATGGACAATTGCTATTTCACTAATCAAAAGCATAAGTCTAGTCAATATAAAAAATTTCCTTCTATGCAAGTCATTGCTCCCCATCCCGTGAGTCTCTAAAATTGCAGGCCATTTTGTGTGGTACAAACCGGGATCCAGGGGGAGAGTTCGTTAAACCAAACTTTCGGCTGCAATGACCGAAGAGTCTAGCAGATTGGTTGGTAATTTCCTTTGTGTTTCTTGATACCATATTCTTCTTTGGTGAGGTCTAGTATTTTCCATATTCCTTGCTCATTAATAACACATCAGGCATTAGACAATTTAATAAAGCCATTTTGGTACTTGCTGGACTTGTAAGCTGAGCTCCAAACCAGCATGGTCGAAGGCCCCAAACAACTCTCTGAAAGGGGCTTACAGAGGTTCCTCTACTCTGGGTTAGACGCAGGGGAGAAATACCAACTAGATATTCTCAAGAGATCAAAATTACTTTACTGGCAAAATATAGAAAATCAAGGAACTTTGTCAAAAGTTTTAGTACAGCATCCAATCAGCATAAAACACTTCTCACAGCATTATTTTGGCCCATTCAACTAAGCAAACTTTAAATTTAAACCCATTCAATGTTAAGTCAGCCAAAATGTTCCAAAAAGAGGGAATTAGAATGAGGCGAGAAAGACAGAAAAGAGATAGAAAAACACATATATAGCAACCAACTCCTGGCTTAAGGCGGTGTCCAGATAGAAACTCTAAGTGCAAGGTAGGGTCAAGACATGTGCTTGCCTCATGCCAGCCTTAAATACCTCTGTGCCTTTGTGGGCACCACCCCCACCCCCAGGTGGGACTTCCAGCTCATTCGACCACTCAGGAGCTTGATTAGGCAGAGTGGAGCATTGCCTCCTTTGTGGTCAATGATTGACAGACACTGGTTCTGGGATGCTCTAGGGTTGGGGGGTGTAGGGCAGGTAGGGCAGGACAGTGTCTTGCCAGAGCAAGGCCTTGCCCACCGTCTCCTACATATAGAGGCATCCCAAAATGTCTCAAGACCTCAGTTTTTTCCAGTCTCTTACACATGGCAGGTTTAATTTTAGATTCTTTATTGTTTATTGATATTTTTTTACTCCTTGTCAAAAAATACAAACTTTAAAGATATGTTAATTTTCAATACTTAGTCTGCATTGCCTTTTGGAGTTCATAATTTTACAGGTCCAGGTATTTTTCTTACCCAAACAAATGTAGATCTTCTAGATAACCACCCTTATCTTTCTCACCAATCAGGCTTCAGGGCGATCCCTGAGACCCATACCCAGGGAAAGAGGAAAATGTTAGTGTGCACCAATCGGAAAACTACATTCAGTAAAAATTCTACTACATAATAGTCTGGATTGCTTCAGGGGTGGGAGGGGGTCAAAAATATAACAAAATTCGAGTCATTCCAACCTCCTAAGCATATCATTTCAGTCAGGGTCCTGGGTTTGGACCAAATACCTTTCCAACTTTACCAAACCCTTCATTGTTTTTCAAACTCAGAATCTTGCTGCTTCTCTTTAGTCAGCTTAACCACTTATGCCTTCTTCATCTACAGCGGGAGAGAACTTTACAGCTGTCACTTCAGCTCCTCCATCAGCCCCCTTTCTCCCTATTTCCAGGGGTCACCGACAATTTGACATCCCCCTCTTCTGCAGAATCATGCTTTACACATTGCTTATCATTGCTACATGCACTTCCGTCGGTATAGTAATTTTATGCTTTACTCTGAGGATATAGGAAGAGGTACACAAATTTGATTCCATAATATGAAAACCTAAGGTAAATTTAGGGGAGGAATCTTCTCTATTCACTGTGGCAACCAGGGAGAAAACACATCTTAAAACATTGCTTGTAACGAACTTTTATAAAACATGTACAAATATAAATATCTTTAAACTATCAGCATAAAAATATGTAAACAATTGATGCAGTGAAGAACAGCAACTCTTCAGTCCTGTTGTCACTTCATCCTCTCATGGAACACCTCTTCTCGTGGAATACCTGTAAGAGGAGAGAAAAAGAAAACTCGACCCCACTTGGACCGGTCTTAAAAAGAAAGGACCATCTATCTGTTGCTATTTTGTGTTTTCTACCATAGGTACCTGTGGCCTTTCATCTGGAATGACTTTGTCAATTCTGTTCCTTTGCTTTAGTGGCAGACAAGGCTCTATACTCACTATCACCAGAAGGTGGCAGTGTAGGAGCATTTTGCAAAGATTTATTGAGAATACAGGGAAACTGAATTTCCATTTGTTTTTCAGAGAGCCTTTTAGGATCTTTGGATTTGCCACCCTCTCCCAGCTCACTTGTTGAGGGGCAACACCGAGAGTTTGTTTTCTCGGTCTCAATCCTTAAAGTTTGCAATAAATAACAATAACATGGGGAGAAGGCTGATGGCACACCAGCTGTTTCTCCTGCATTGGTTGGAAACCAGCCGCCTCTCACATTCTCCTGGTAATTTTAGCACATTTTGGATGGGTTCTCCCCCTCCAACAAGTCCAAATTTTCACACAACAGATTGCTCCCTGGGCAAGGGATCAGAGCTCTTCACCATGTTCTTCCTCCTCTCGGCAAGCTTTATTTCATTCACCCCCCATTACTGAAATTCTCAAAGCATTCTGCTTTGTTTTCTTTCCCACATAACCAAATCTGGTGCAGAGTGAGATACAGTACTGCGGGCTCCACCTTCCAGTAAACGAATTCCATCTTTTCAAGAGGGCAGAACATGGGGGGGGGAGGGGGCTGGCTTTCCTGAGTCAAACCCCTCCTCCAGGGAGTGGAGGAAGGTGGCATCATGTTCGGGGAGGCCCACCTCCTCCTCGAGGCAGAAAAACCCTGGTTCATTCATCACACTTTCCCCAACATTGTTAATTTGCAAATCTAAAGCTCTTTGGTCTCTGGGCTAACTCATTCAGACAAGGTTTGGGGCTAACTTCTGTACATTCAATTCTCAATCCATCCTGAGACAGGCTATTATTTCAGACTCCTAGGCAATTTGTAACTCAATTAGCTCTTTTTGTTGCTACTCGGCAACATATTTCTCTCTTTTTGCAGCTCTGAGTCCAATGTCCAATCATATGGACACCAGACCTTTATTCTTACAACGGTTTTTTTTTGTCTTTTGCCAAAATTCGAATTTTCTCAGCAACTTACTGCAGATAGTGCCAGATTTCTTCAGCCCACATCTGTTTGGAACTAGACAAGCTTTATAAGCTTTTAGCAACATTACCAGTGGAGAGCAATTAAGGACAATCTTTACCCCGTGTTTCCATGACTTTTCTGAATAAGAACATCGGTTTGGACTGGAAATTAATTTCTCCTTTATTCTGCTACTAGTGGTTATCTCCATATAAAATACCTCTTTATCACCTCATGAGTGTCCTGCTTCACTGTGCCAATTAAAATGTAAGGCCCCAAAAACTCCCTCGATGAGACTCTTAAAAGGGCTTTCAGGATTTTTAATGTACTCTGAGTTAGACGCACGAGAGAAATACCAACAAGATAATTTTTAGTAAATAGTTTAAACTCCGGTCATATTCTACGGTGGGTGCTTTGCTTTTATTTTTCAAGTTAGGTTAATTATATTAGCATTATAGAATCATGCCTGAAGTAGGCCCTTGATGACAGGAATGGGAAGCAACTTTGTTGCTCTCCAGCAAGTATAAGTAAAGCTAGCAGTCATATTTTTTCATATCCCTCCACTTCAAAATAAGGAAGTTTTATCATGGTTTGTTTTTTTCTTTAAAAGTCAACAGATGCAAATGGTTGTTTGAGGTGCTCTCTACAGGAATCAGTTTGAATAGCTTAAATTTTTTCCCCCCTCACTAGTACGATTTAATTTGTGTTAGCACCAGGGAGAGTAGTGGTTCTGTTTTGTGGCTTTAAATGTTGTCAATTAAGTGTATTCTACTGCAGAAGATGATCAAGCTACCACCTGCACACACACATTCTTAGTGGTTAACAGACAGATGAATTGTGCTGGCGATGATAGCTTAGACTTTGACGTTAGCTTTTTGATTTTTATTGTCTTGGATTTTGATATCATCTTTAAGGTTGTTTCTTTTTTAAATGCTTGCAACTCAAGTGTACATAATTTAAAAGCATTTTTTTGTGTGGTGTTGTAATTCCAATGTTTTCCCCCATGATATGGCTAAAGTATGCTAGTATTTAACCTAATGCGGAATTTGATTAGTGTCAGCTTGCTTCCTTTGTAAAATTATTTTAGAAAACCAAATGTTTCTATGCTTTTGAATAGTCATGAAATAAATGTTTAACTTTAAATGTTATTTTATTTGAATATGTTAAGTATAGTATGAAATTGATGTAGTAATGGAATAATCCAGTGACTGAAGAGTATGCTCAGGTCACTGATTATGTATGACTTGTACAAAGTCATATAATTAGTGATAAATTCAGAGTTTTTCTGTGGGAATTTTACTGCTGTTATTTTAACAGTATAAGATAATCTGCATGGATTTATATTATGTGTGACAGCACACCTTTGGTTTTCCAGTTACTTTTAAAAACATTTTATTTAGTCAAGTTTTTGGTCATATTTTGCGTATAGATGATCCAAATCACAGTATTAAATGTCGTTTACAAGCACTTCCTTATGGATACATTTCCCATCTATTCTTTTAATGAAAAAGAAATAAAAGCAGGGGAACAAAACACAGTTTATATTTGCTTTGAAGAAATGCATGCTCAAAATAAAAAATTGGGTTACACCGCACTGCTGATCTAAAAAAACTTGAAACAATTGGGTGTATGTGTATACACAAAAATATGTTGTGTTTGTTAAAGTTAAGTAAGGATTTGGGTGGGTGAGAAATAATCTTGTTTTACTTCTCCAAATTAATGATAAATATTCTTCTTTCTCCTCTCTCCCTCCCTTGCCATTTCCTTTTTATTCCCCAGCACCCAATTCTTCTTTTAAGGTTTAGTGAAAGGTATCTGATTGAACTGAATTTTCATTCCTGATTTATTTAATCCAGTGCATTCATTTGTATGCTATCCATGTGTCTGGACTAAGCTAACAATTAATTTATAGGTGACGCTAAAAGGTTTTTTATGTGACTTGTAAAAAAATCCTATTTAATTAGCCATTGTGTAATATCCTGTTAATTTCTAATTGCAGACAGTCAGATGATGACTCTGGGTCAGCATCAGCTTCTGGATCTGGTTCAAGCTCTGGAAGCAGTAGTGATGGAAGTAGCAGTCAATCAGGTAGCAGTGACTCTGAGTCTGGTTCAGAGTCTGACACATCTAGAGAGAAGACACAAGTTCAAGCTAAAATACCACCAAAACTTGATGGATCTGAGGTAAAACAAAACAAATTGACCCTTTGTGGGGGAAAAAAATACTCTGTGTAGAATAGTTGCAAAAGTAGTTTTGATTTAAACAAACAAAACCTCTATAGTTTTTACTTAGAATTTTAAGTTGATTGGGTTAATGAATTCACATACTTAGCTCTCATAACAAGCAGGGCTGCTTCGTTCTCATTTCTGTAAATACCTACAGTTCGATAATTACCTACATTTTATAATGCAGAGGACCTATTAACATATTGTATATTTTTGAAGACAAAGCCACACATTATGTTCCTATTTCTAAATTTTTTAAAACTTGCCTCTCTAAAGCTGAGTTTCTTCATATCAATAAATGTACAACAATTTGAAGGTTAGGTACATCTTGTTTTCTGTATGGGGAAAAAGTCTGCCAAATTTAGAAAAAAAAAGTGGTGTCTAGAAATCTCATCAATGCAAAGGATGAGTTACCTCAGCTCTCATCTGTTTCTCTATGTAATATGGCCTTAATTTGGATGATATGATATACATGAAGGGTAGTAGAATATTTCCTACTGTAAGATTCAGAGGCTGTTAGGAAATGGTTTTTTTTGTTTTTGTTTTTGGGTTTTTTTGTTGTTATTCATATTCATGGTTTTGATACTGTCTCTCACAGTATCCTTCTGGGTAAAATGTCCAGCATACAGCTAGACAAGTCCATAAAATGATGGGTGAATAATTGTCTGATGGGTCAGACTCACAGTTGTAGTAAATGGGGTTACATCAGGCTGGTGACCAGTCGTTAATAGGGTTCTTCAGGGCTCAATATTAGGGCCCTTTCTCTTCAATGTTTTTATAAATGATCTGGGCACAGGAATTGAATGTACATTAAGTAAGTTTGCCAACAGTACTAAACCAGGAGGAGCTGTTGACTCCCTCGGGTAGAGAGGCCTTATAGAGAGATCTGGATAGACTAGAAAACTGGGCAATCACCAACTGTGTGAAATTTTATAAGACTAAGTGCCAGATTCTGCACCTAGGACAGAGTAATCCTGGGTATATGGGCAAATATGGGAACAAGCAGCTGGAGAGCAGTGCTGTAGAAAGAGATCTGGGGATTTGGGTTGATGGCAAGTTGAATATGAGTCTATAGTATGCTCTAGGAGCCAAAAGGGCCATCTGTGCCCTGGGGTGCATTGCTAGCTAGTCGAGAGAGGTGATTGTCCTGCTATGCACTTCACTGGTGCAGCCCCACCTCAAGTACTGTGTGCAGTTTTGGGCACCTCAATATATGAAGGACATCAAACTATTAGAATCACAGAATATTCCAAGTTGGAAGGGACCCACAAGGATCATTGAGTCCAACTCTTAAAAGAATGGGCCCGTACAGGGATTAAACCTCGGGGTTATTAGCGCCATGCTCTGAGTGTCCAAAGGATGATGAACAAGATGGTGAAAGGTCTCAAGGGCAAGACTTACAAGGAGTGGCTGAGGTCACTTGACTTGTTCAGTTTGGAGAAGTGAAGGTTGAATGGTGACCTCATGGCAGTCTACAATTTCCTCACCAGGGGTAGTGGAGGGGAGGTGCTGATGTCCTCTCTCTGGTGACCAGGTCAAGAAAATAGAATGAAGCTGCATCAGGGGAAGTTCAGATTAGACATTAGGAAAAAGTTCTTCACTGAGAGGATGATTGGTCACAGGAACAAGCTCTCCAAGGAAGTGGTCATGGCACCAAACCTGTCAGAGTTCAAGGAGTATCTGGATGACACTCTTATTCATATGATTTAGTTTTAGGTAGTCCTGCAAGGAGCAGGGAGTTTGACTCAATCCTTATGGGTCTCTTCCAACTTGAGATATTCTATGATTGTGTGTACTTCAGTATTGCCATATGAAGCAATAACAGATCAGCAAAGTGGCCTGGAAGGACTTATCTAGATCTGTTTAAAAATTTACTTAAAAAAAAGAAAGTAGTTATCTTAATAATAGAGGCCTGCACAACTATTGTTATACTTAGTGTACAAATTGTGCCAGCAATTCTTGTGTAACATTCTACAGAAGTCTCACTACTTTAAAATGCTATCCAGTATTATTAATACATGCAATATTTTGTAGTAAGTTTTTTTATTAATAATAAAATTTAGATTTATCTTAGTAGTGATGCTGCTCAGCTTAAGAAAACTAAGTATGTGGTAAACTTTAAAGTTTCAGTAGGTTTAAATGACTCTTGTATCTGAATTCCAATTCAGTTTTGGAAGTCCAGTCCAAGTATACTTGCTGTGCAGAGATCCGCAGTGCTCAAGAAGCAACAACAGCAGAAGGCAGCCTCATCAGACAGTGGTTCAGAAGAGGTGAATGACATATAAGTTAGTAAATAGAATGTAAAAATGCATTTCTCATTACCCCATATGTTAGAATAAAATTATGTAGAGCCAAGTTCTGTTCTCTCTGTGTTTAACAAATCTGGTTTTAGTCTATTAAAGTAATGTTTGAATAACTGACACGTTTATGAGGAAACATGGGGGGAATACTTAGTTTCATGTTTTCAGGTGAGTTGTCTCAAAATGATAGCAGTTTAGATTGATATCTTTATCTAGATATTCTGTGATGTTTGGACAATTTTTTCAAGTCACGTTGTATTAAATTTCATTGTATTTCTTCCTTCTGAGTTCCATAAAGACAGTTAAAAATAGTAAAAAATTTTCCACTATTGTTTCTATATAAAGGTAGCTCCTGAAGTTTTCAAAAACACTATGGTGTAGAAAGCTAGATTTTTGCAACTTTTGTAACAGTTATACAAGAATTCTTGTCTTTTAAGAACCATACTTCAATTTTAGAGATTTTTAAAACCTAAATCATAGGCTCAACAAAAGTTGACTTTGTGCAGTATGAATATCTTTTAAGGGCACTAATGACTGTGAATTAGAATTTATTTGAAAGCAGACTTTCATATTTCCTTCATTATTAAGAAAAAAAGCATTGCAATCGCAAGTCATCATGACACTGTGTGTCTCTTTTTTAGTCAGATCTAGCTGCTCATCATTGAACACAGGAGTTAATTATATATAGTTAAAATATTAGTTTATAGCTCTTGCTAAATACTCTTTTCCTGAAGATTCTTTTTCAGGGTAAAATTGATTTAAATTTAATCTCTCTGAGATTGGTTTTAGGAAAATAATTTTAAGATGGTACATAGATTTATTTATTATTTTTTGTTTGGGAGTGGAGAGAGAAGAAACATGCATGCTATTCTAACAATTTTCTTAGTAGTATTTAAATGTGAGAGTATATGAAAAGTGAGACAGCTCCCAAGGGCATTAGGTTTTATTAGGCTTTTGATAGAACCTTCATCTTGATTTATTAGCTTGCAGCAGTCTAAACTGACTGTATGTAGGCACAATGATTATATTTTAAAACAGTTTTTTGTAGTGGTTTTTAGAGTTCTGATGACATGATATGTTTTAGATGGAGAAATATGAAATCAATAGCAATCCAAATCTTATTCAGTATCACTGGGTACACTGAGGGGGTGAAGAGGATAAGACATAAATAATAGGATTTCAGTTTGAAAGTGGGAGCTGAATTATCTTTTTAATACTAAAAATGTTTCATTCTTTTTGTGGTAATGAATGGTGTATATTCTTTTCTTCATCTGCAGGATTCATCGAACAGTGAAGATTCTGCAGATGACTCTTCCAGTGAAGCCAAGAAGAAAAAACATAGAGAGTAAGATGTTTTTCATAAATAATTTTTTGTTATGGTGACATAATGCTTATAATTAGACAGTCTTAATTTCTCTGCACTTGAAATACAGTATTTTTCTTCTCAATTTTGATTAACAACTTGAAATATTTTTAAATAAATACTCTGAAAGCAATATATATATAGATCTTAAAGCTCTTTTCCAACATAAACTATGCTATAATTCTATGATATCACTATTAATTTCTGAGCAAGAGACTGTATTATCTACAGTGTTATTGGAAAACATTAATCACCACTTTTTATTTTTAAAATAGTCTTACTTGTGGCATGTTTTTGAGCTGAAGGTCCTCTCTGAGAATTATTGAAGAAATAGAAAATTACTTAATTAGGTTGCCTCAGATAAAATTTAATTGGAATCCCGTAGTTAATGCCAAATTTTTAAACACTTTAGACGCAACCTTACAATGATTGCAGGTTTGACAGTAATAAACCATCTTGCCTAGTCAATAAATCTAAGTTGAAATTGAGCTGGTTTTAAGCTGTAAATTAAATAGTTTGTGAAAAAGATTATACCTTCTCATTGGTAGTGATCTCTTGTGTGTGGGAGGGGTGTTTTTGTTTTTGTTTTGTTTGTAATTTTGCAGGTTTTGTTTGGTTGTTGTTGTGTTGTATTTTTTAATGAACCGTGTATAGAAATGGAATTGTTTTCTCATTCCTTTTCTTCAGTTCATTGAATCATCTCAGTATTCAGGGTTGTCAATATAATATCTTCAAGAAATGGGTGGGAGGTAGGGAAAAAGGGCCTGTTATGCAAAATAGTACTTCTTGAGTGAATTGTCATTCTATCTTTTGTTACTTAAGAATGTGATTAAACCTAATAACATAATCTGTTTCAGGAAAGATAGTTTAGAAATTAGTAACCAAATAACCCCATATACCCAGTGCTTCAATTTTGATTTATACCTATTTTGAACAAATATGTGTGCAATTGTTATCTGACATGAAGAGCTGATTTCTATATATAAACTTAGTACAGGATCCAAGCCATACAGAGTGTGGTGTTCTATATGTTGTCTATATCTCCAAATAAATACAAGTTGTGCATTTGCATAGGGGTGGGGCAGTTGGTTGGTTTGAGGTGGGTTTTTTTTCTGTTTTTATTAGAGGGAGAGGTTGTTTTTTGGGTGGTTTTTTAATTTACAGCTTACAGAAAAAATCTTTTAAGGAGACAGATGATTCTGTAGTATTTCTAAGACACACAGATGTATTTGAGGGCCACTGCATATTTAATTGAAAGAAGTGCCAAAGATTCTTAGGTTTTCTCTTGTGAAATGGAATGAAAAGATCTTTGAGTAATATTTCACTTTTGAAGGACATTAGTACTATTTGATCATCTTGGTCAAAGACCCCCTAAGACTGGTAATAGATAATAGTATAAAGATTTAGCAACCTTTCAAAAATGCATGCCAGACTTTTCTTCCACTCCCACCCAAGCAATTAAGGTTAAATTTCTCTGTACAGAGTCTGAGATAAGATACCGTTAATCAGTGGGTGCATCTTTCCTCTATATATCTCAGCTAAGCAGAACAGAGATATGCCCACTGGGAGTCACAAGTGGCTTACTCATAATATCTTGCATGAGTGTTAAGCACTGAATTGGAAGCTCAGTTGGGGCTTTTGGGAGACAGTGCCTCTGATTGCCATGGCTGAAGTCTTTCTGTGTGTTTCTCAGTCTGATTCTGTATGATTTTTTGTTCCTGTGTTGAAGTTGCTAATTATTCACATGAGGCACAGGGGATATAGCTATTAGAGAATTTTGGATTCTGCAAAATATAATGTTATGGTTTTTATGGTGAGCATAGGTAAGTACCAGTAAATATGTATCTTTCCAGCTAAAGTTATTAAGGATGTCGGGTTTATTCATGTCAAAATAACTCAATTATTAATACTGTATTATATACAGAAATCCATATTTTTGGTTTCATTTGTTCTTTACATCTGTCTCCTAAATAACAGAATTCAGTTCCCTTTGAAGCCACTGGGTATTTTTACCTGTTATCCATCCATGATAATTTTCTGTCATTCCAGCGGAAATGACTATTATAACATTTTTATTTCTGTGAAGAATGTTGAAATTAAAGCAGCAAGCCTGTGGTGAATGCTTGTTTTAAAAACAAAACAAACCTCTCCAGAAAACTAATGCGAGTTACTATTTTGTTTCTCAATATGTACAGTGAAGACTGGCAAATGTCTGGGTCAGGGTCTGTATCAGTAACTAGTTCTGCTTCTGAATCAGAGGAAGATAGAGAGAAAAGCAGTTCTGAAGACAGTGAATCTGACTATGAGCCAGAAAACAAAGTCAAAAGCCGAAAGCCTCCAGGCAGGTAAGAAGGTCTTGCATTTTAGCTACTCGGGTACTATTTCTAATTTGTAATCAAGTACTGTACTACTATACAGGCAAATGAAGCCATTAATATTTATTACAGAACTTGAAGACTGTTTTTAATTAATAAAAGATGTTATCATACCAGTGGTTTCTGTTGAATACCTCTTTCCTGTCTGCTACAACTGAAATTGGTGTAACTGAGCAGTCATGAAAACATGTATTCAGAAACAAATACAGAAGGCTTATAGTTGTTCATGTTGAAACTCCACTGTTGTGTTGTATCTCATTGCCTTCAAGAACCGAGCCAAAAAGTGGCAAAAAGAATGCAGGACAGAAAAAGAGGCAGTTTGATTCGTCAGACGATGATGACTATGACAAGAGAGGATCTCGTCGCCAGGCAACAGTCAATGTTAGTTACAAAGAAGCTGAAGAAACCAAGACAGATTCTGACGACTTGTTGGAAGTTTGTGGAGAAGATGTCCCACAGCCTGAAGAAGATGAATTTGAAACTATAGAAAAGTTTATGGATAGTCGAATTGGCCGAAAAGGAGGTAATTTTGTTATCTGTGTTCTTAAGATGCTGCACCACATTGTGGTGCAATGTCAACAGCAATTATTCACAGCTGTAGGTAACCTGTGATGTTTGTAAAGAAGTTTTAAAGTACCAGAAAGTAATCTTATTTTGTTTTTCATAGTCATAAGGATGTTTCTTTTGCAAGCCTTATAAAATAAAACATAGAAGAACTTAAGTAACTAGAGAAGCAGTAACAGAACCAAGCCCGACAGAACTCAAGAAGTGTTTGGACAATATTCTGAGGCACATGGTGTGACTCTTGTGAATGGGCCAGGAGTTGGACTTGATGATCCTTGTGGATCCCTTCCAACTCAGCATATTCTGTGATTCTGTGGAAGAGAAAAAATATGGAATATCGTTTAAATGCATAACATACTGTTACATCACTATTTGTAGAGTTTATTGATATTTGATAGGTATAAACTCTATACAGGAGGGTGAAGAGAAAATGGAATGAATACAAGAGCTAACCAGTAGCCTGAATGAAAAAGGATTATGTTAGGAAGGCTGAACCATTGAGATTGTGATTTCAGGAATCCCTGGTCCCCAATTGTCCTGGTTTGAAGGACAGTTATCTGCCAATAAAGGCAGAAGCTTCTCTGTGAAATAGAGAATGTAAACCCCCTCCCTCCAAATTATTATAAATTTGAAATTAAGGGGCTCTCAGGCAAAGATATGGGAATTGGGAATAACTGTTCTTTACTGGGAAAATTAAAATAGAAATACAGTATTGCAAAAAACAATCCCAACCCTGACAGTCAGAATACAACCTGACACCCCATCAGTCAGGGTGTTGGTAGCAGTCCAATCAAATGGTGGCTACAGTCCCCCTGCAGTGGCAGATGTGTTTCAGCTGAAGCAGTGCTCCTGTAGAAGGGTGCAGCCTTCCTCCAAAAGTCCAGGATGATGTAGAAAGGTCCGGCTTCTCCTCTGGAATCCAGTGGAAAGAAGGGTAACTTGCTGTCCAACAGCTCCGTTTTTATCTAGGTAGGAAAGGCTTGGTTCCTCCCCCTGGCTGGAGCATCTCCCAATGGGATGATGTAATTTTATCAGTCATACAGTGGGACTTAATGGCCCAGCAGCAGATGATATCTTCCTGGAGGGAGGATGGGCTGTGGAAAAGATAAAGATGATTGCCCCATCTTGTCTTAAAGATGGATCATTAGCACATGGTATGTGCCACGGAGATAAGGAATCACTACCTCACCCGGTTTTAACAGATGGTGATAGAATACACATTTCTGGCCACTTCAACCCAACACACCGATATCGGGGAGGGAAATCTGGAGCAAGGAATATATACCCTTGGTGGAAGATGATCAGGCCAGGGAATACTTAGGCAAACTTGACATACATAAGTCCATGGTCCCTGATGGAATGCACCCATGAGTACTGAGGGAGCTGGCAGATGTCACTGTAAGGCCACGCAATAATTTTTGATCATGGCAACTGGGAGAAGTGCCTGAGTACTGGATGAAAGGAAATGTCATAGAATCATAGAAAGGTTTGGGTTGGAAAAGACCTTCAAAGTTCATCTACTCCAATCCCCCTGCAATGAGCAGGGACATCTTCAACTAGATCATGTTGCTCAGAGCCCTGTTCAACCTGACCTTGAATGTTTCCAGTGATGGGACATCCACCACTTCTTTGGGCAACTCGTGCCAGTGTCTCACCACCCTTGTCATAAAAGATTTCTTCCTTATATCTAGTCTGAATCTCCCTTCTTTTAGTTTAAAACCATTACCCCTTGTCCTATGGCAACAAGCCCTATGCAACCAAGCCCCACACAGCTGCTCACTCACTTTCCCCTGTGGGATGGGGGAGAGTATCAGAAAAATAAAAAAGGTGAGAAAATTCATGGGTTGAGATAAAGACAGTTTAATAGGGAAAGCAAAAACTGCACACATAAACAAAGCACAACAAGCTATTCATTCACTACTTTCCATTGGCAGGCTGGTGTTCAGCCATAGACAGGAAAGCAGGGGCCCATCATGCATAATGGTTATTTTGGAAGACAAACCACCTCTCCCAACATCTTGTGCACCCACAGCCTACTTCCTCAACATCTTGTGCACCCACAACCTACTCCCTGGTGGGGTGGTGTGAGAAGCAGCAAAGGCCTTGACTGTGTAAACCCTGCTCAGCAATAACTAAAACATCCCTGATATATCAACACTGTTTCTATCACAAATTCAAAACATAGCCCCATACTGGCTACTATAAAGAAAATTAATTCTATCCCAGCCAAAAGCAGAATGCCCTACTAAAAAGTTTGTCCCCATCTTCTTTTTTATATGTCCCCTTTAAGTATTGAAATACCACAATAAGGTAGAGTCTTATCCATGATGAACAACCCCAACTCTATCAGCCTGTCGTCATAGAGATGGTGCTTCAGCCAGCCCTCTGATCATTTTCATGACCCTCTTCTGGACATGCTCCAACAGGTTCATGTATTTCTTGTTCTGAGGACTCCAGAACTGGACGCAGTATTCCAGGTGGGGTATCACCAGCGGGATTAGAGGGGCAGAATCACTTCCCTCAACCTGTTGGCCACGCTTCTTTTGATGCAGCCCAGGATATGGTTGGCTTTTTGGGTTCTGATAGCACATTGCTGGCTCATGTCCAGCCTTTTATCTACCAGTACTCCCAAGTCCTTCTCCACAGGGCTGCTCTCAATCCCTTCATCCCCCTGTATCGATACCGGGAATTTCCTCAACCCAGGTGCCAGACCTTGCACTTGGCCTTGTTGAACCTCGTGAGGTTCCCATGGGTCCACTTCTTGAGCTTGTCCAGGTCACTCTGGATGGTATCCCATCCTTCAGGTTTGTCAACGGCACCACTCAACTTGGTGTTGTCTGCAAACTTGCTGAGGGTGCACTCAATCACTTCATCTATGTCATTGCTGAAGATATCAAATAACATTGGTCCCAGTATGGAACCTTGAGGGATACCACTCGTCACTGATCTCCATCCGGACATGGAGCCAATTCCTTATCCATGAAATAGTCCATCAATTTAGAGATAAGGATGTTGAAGGGGACCGTGTCAAAGGCTGTACAGAAGTCCAGATAAATGACATCTGCAGCCCTTCCCTTGTCCCCTGATAGAGTCACTCCATCATAGAAGGCCACTAGGACAGTCAGGCAGGACTTGCCCTTTGTGAAGCAGTGCTGGTTGTCCCAAATCACGTCCCTGTCATCCATGTGCATTAGCACAAATTCTAGGAGAATCTTTTCCATGATCTTCCCAGGCACAGAGGTGAGGCTGACAGGTCAGTAATTTCCAGAGTCCTCCTTTCTACCCTTCTTAAAGATGGGTGCAATGTTTCCCTTTTTCCAGTTACCTGGGACTTCACTCAACTGCCATGATTTTTTTAATATCATGGAGAGTGGCTTGGCAACTACATCAGCCAATTCCCTCAGGACTCTAGGGTACATCTCATCAGGTCCCAAAGACTTTTTTATGTTCAGATTCCTCAGGTGGTCTCAAACCCTATCTTCACTTAAAATGGGAGAGACTTTACCTCCTCAGTTCCTGCCTTGACTGAGGAAAAAAAATTGTTGAGTATCTCATCCTTCTACTCATCTGTTGTTGCCAGTTTGCATGTTGGAGTTGTCCAGAGAGATTGTGGAGTTTCCCTCCTTGGAGATATTCAGAAGCTATCTGGACATGGTCTTGGGCAACTGATTCTAGGTGACCTTGTTTGAGCATAGAGGTTGGACTAATGACCTCCAGAAGTCCCATCCAACCTCAACCATTCTTTGATTCTGTAAATTTTATTTATGGCATCCATAGTATTAATTGAATAGTAGGCTATCGAAGTGTCAAGGCTGATTAAGCACAATTCCCAACATCTGTTATATTCTCAGAGATGAGAAGGACATAGCAAAGATGACAGCAAGGATTGTTAGTGAAGCATTCTCTCATCATCATTAGAACGACTAGGAATGCTAAGAAAATTCTCATGAGAAGAGATACTGTAGGTTTGATGCAGTGTTTTTTGGTTGCTTTTTTAAAAAATCTTGTTGGTATACTTGTTCATGCGTTAATATAGCTACATCATAATTCTTCAAATAAGACTGACATAAGCATTGTAGATATAATTAATCAAGTTGTATCTTCATACAAGAGCATCACAAATTGCTTTCTGCAGTATGTTTTTCTTACTGGTTAATTTATGGCTGTGCATCAAGCCTTATGGTATGATTTCTTTATTAGCCACTGGTGCTGCAACCACCATCTATGCAGTTGAGGCAGATGGTGACCCAAATACTGGGTTTGAAAAGTCAAAGGAACCAGGAGAAATACAGTATCTTATTAAATGGAAAGGCTGGTCACACATCCATAATACATGGGAAACTGAGGAAACACTGAAGCAACAAAATGTTAAAGGAATGAAGAAACTGGACAACTACAAGAAAAAGGATCAGGAAACAAAACGTTGGTCAGTATTTTTATAATGATTTTCATGTTGGATATTTTTGTAACAATACAGATGTTTTTAAGTGCCTGTACAACAGGAAGACAAAAGCTCTGAAGCTTTCCTAACACCTTATGATGCTGTAAGATTCTGAGCACACCAACTTTACTTGAACAAGTGACAATACTCACACATCTTGTAAAATCAGGGCTTTAAGGAAGCAGCTTCTGCACCTAGATTTTAATATCTGTGTTATAAATGAAGTTTTAACAAGATGGGTGGTGGGTTTTCTGGTTTTGTTTTAAATCTTAACTTTTACTAATTTTGTCATTGATTGTACTTTGATCAGATTTCTTTGGGAATTGCTGCAGAGATTTAAAAAAATCAGAAATAGCTAAAGCACTCAAAACATTACAGCATTTAGTTTTCTTGGCTCAAACTTCTGTCAAAGCCTCAGAACCAAGAAATGAAAAAATTCCTTACATTTTAGTGCTATGTTATGGTATTCCAGTTTATTAGTATGTTTAATATAAAATATGAACAGTCGTGGAATTTTTAGTGACTCATAAGATAGATTCTTCTGTGCTGTTCTGTGAAAATGCTGTGTGAAGTA
Source organism: Luscinia megarhynchos (assembly GCA_034336665.1). Taxonomy (NCBI): domain Eukaryota; kingdom Metazoa; phylum Chordata; class Aves; order Passeriformes; family Muscicapidae; genus Luscinia; species Luscinia megarhynchos. Next base: position 3,909,965 of record JAPFBE010000032.1, read on the forward strand.
CACTGTTTTGAGAACAGCTATTGTAAATTATCTGCATGACTACTATAAGATTTAGCTGATAGTAATTTCTCTATAAGCTTCCTCAGTCATCACTGATAATGTACCTAGGCCAGATGCAACACTTTTATAGCAGGAATTCCAGAGTTGTAGCTTCTCCAAAGAAGCTCTTTAAGCAGCGTTCCTATGGTGCTTACATTCAGAACTTTAGAATTGCCAGATTTTCTTTGTTTTAGAACTGCACAATGTAGTAAGTGCTGCAAATGAATTCCTGTTTCAGGCTGAAAAATGCTTCTCCAGAAGATGTGGAATATTATAACTGCCAGCAGGAACTTACAGATGATCTACATAAACAGTATCAAATAGTGGAGAGGATAATTGGTACGTGACAAACTTCCAGATAGAAAACAGTGTTGAGAATATTACAAGTTTATTGCTTGCATGTTGAATTTATAGTTAAGAAATTCAGTTTATTAATATCCCTAGCAGCTTAAGGCAAAACCAAATATTTGATGAAAAATTATCATACTATCTTTGCTGTGAAACTAGTTCATGTTTTCTTATCACCTCAAATGAGTGCTTTCTTAAAATACAGAAAGGAAATACTGATCTAGTATCTCTGATGCGTTTCTGCAGCTCATTCAAATCAGAAATCAGCAGCTGGTTATCCAGATTACTATTGCAAATGGCAAGGTCTGCCTTACTCAGAATGTAGCTGGGAAGATGGGGCTCTCATTGCCAAAAAATTTCAGACATGTATTGATGAGTATTTTAGCAGAAACCAATCCAAGACTACTCCATTTAAGGACTGCAAGGTGAGTGTGTAATTTCAATGGATTTATGCAGTTGCAATAATTTTTTTAAAAGCTGATCTATTTTATGCATTCAAAACTGCATATTATAATATATTTTTGAATGCTATCCAGAACAGTAATAGTGATAGCTGCATTTATATATGTAGGAAGTATTACTATTAAGAATAGACTTTGGTGTCCCTGCCCACGGCAGGGGGATCAGAACTAGATGTTCTTTAAGGTCCCTTCCAACCCAGCCTGATTCTATATTTACTCCTACTTATTTTATTGCCATTAAAATATGGAATTGTTTATTACTTTATTTGTTTTAAAAGTTATTACTTTATTTTAAAAGTAACCTTTGTGAATGAGTTCTTTTCACTTCTGTTGTGGAATTTAGATCAGCAAACTAATTTTAGCTTGCAAATGGGTGAATATTGTTATATGGTCTAGATGTTTGTAAGGAATAAAGACTAGACTTGGTGACCAAACAGAATCCTGCTGCTACTTTGCTTCTATAAGAAGATATTTTGGTAACTTCACTTAGTAGTAGGACTGATGCTCAATTTGCTTTTGACAGATTCTAAAACAGAGGCCGAGGTTTGTTGCACTAAAGAAGCAACCATCTTATATTGGAGGACATGAAGGTTTAGAGTTAAGAGATTATCAGTTAAATGGACTGAACTGGCTTGCCCACTCATGGTGCAAGTAAGTAGTCTTAAATTAGTCTTTCTGGTTTTAACTTGAAAGCATTTATAAATTCTGTTTCTTTGTTTGTTTGTTTGTTTGTTTTTTAGAGGGAATAGTTGTATTCTCGCAGATGAAATGGGTCTGGGTAAAACAATACAAACAATTTCTTTTCTGAACTACCTGTTTCACGAACATCAACTGTATGGGCCTTTCTTGCTAGTCGTGCCACTTTCTACCTTGACATCTTGGCAAAGAGAAATTCAAACTTGGGCTCCTCAGATGAATGCTGTGGTTTACTTAGGAGATATAACTAGCAGAAATATGGTGAGTATTTCTTGGTATCACTGGAAACATTAGTGGTAAATAAGACTCACTTCAAGTTCCTCTCTTATTCTAATCTCCAATATTTTGATTCAGAATGAGCAAATAATTATTTGAAACATTGCATGTGGTTAAAATGCAAATTAAAAGCATAAATTTTGATCTGATATGAATGACTGTGAAAAATTTCATTCTTGCTTAATAACAAAAAGGATTAAAAATGCAACCTTGCATTTGAAAATAAATTAATTGTCTTTTGTCATGCAATTATTTAGGTGCATAGAATAAATATTTAAGCCAAACAGACATAATTTGTTTTCTGAAAGGAAGAATATAAGGAACCTTATCCATTAAAGTTTAAAAACAAACAAAAAACCAAAACAAAAAACCCAAAACACACAATGAAATCCACAAAAAACCCCAACCAAACAAAAGCTAACAACACCCCATCACCACTGTTTAACAACTTTAAGAAAAAAAGCTTCACATTATGTTCCTTTTTCATGATCAGATTCTTGTATGCCACTTAACATCTATATTGCCATAGTACCTGAAGTCATCCTGATCAATAAGACCATTTTTCTCTAGCTTATAGTTTGCTTGATTCTTCTTGTAGATAAGAACTCATGAATGGATGCATCCACAGACCAAGCGATTAAAATTTAATATACTTCTAACAACTTATGAAATTTTGCTGAAGGATAAGGTAATGATGCTTACTTCTTCAGGGAGATACAAATAATTTGTACAATGTAAAATTCCTTTAGAGTTGGCACATATTTGGGTACTGGGCTGTTAAATGAATGGGGGAGTATGACAGGTTTACTCTTGGAAGTATGAATGTTGTTTTCTTTTAGCACTTTTAGATTTTATGTATGTGTTGTTAGACTTTCTGCCCCCTCCCTTAACCCACATATCAAGTGGGTAAAACTTATTTTTCTTCAGTTTGCTTGTGCTTCACATTATTACTAAAAATCCATAAAAATAAAACTCCTTAACACCAATGTAGCATGAAGAAGCAGACATTCTTTATTTGGCTGAATGCATGAGGGGATATCTCCTCTGAAATACATGCTAAGTACAGGAAACTTCCTGTTTATATGCTATATTTTACATATATATTCATAGGTTTTCCCAGAAGAAACAGATATATGATAATCAGTTCCCCAAAGTCTAACATATGTTCCCTCCCTTTTATGCATGTGTTCTGTTCTGGGGCTCTCTGTCATACCCGACTGCCTGGTCAACTAGTAAAAGTTGGCACAACTGGGCTGATTGCTTTCCAGCTCTTCTTACAGAATAAGCATTGTGTGGTTCCATAGGCCAGTGTTTTTTGAAGAATAAGCATTGTATTAACCCACCAGCTGCAAACAATTCTTCATGTGGCAACAACATTGCTATAGTAATTTCTTTGTATCTCAAAATCTCTACTTTCCTGTTAGCCATCCAGGAAGTGGAAAAACTAACCAGTCCATAGCTCCAAAGCCCTCTGATTCACAACTCTGAAGTCTTATGCTTTTTCTTTGTATTTGTGTGTGCAGTATTACATATATTTATATTACTGCTCTCTTCATGATGGTAGCATATAAAGTTATTGCTGATCCTAACAGCATATGATAATTATAAAAAAAGTCTGCTTGCTGACTTTCTATTTCATTTGTTTGTACATGCTGAAGAGAGTCAATAGTGGATTTTTGTTGGGGGTTTTTTGTCAATTGAAAATGTATAGATCAGCTTTTTGTCTTCTTCCTCACCCCAAATATAAACTTGGTTTATACATTCTTTTTAATCTTGGGATGCCTGCATAGCCTTTTGTTGAATCTAGCGAACATAAAACCCCTAATTAATACAAAAAACATATAGGTGTCCTTTTTTATTAAAATAAAAGGAGTGATGGTGTATATATAACCTCATGTAAAATGTCAGACATGGCATAATATATTAACTTGCATAATGTCTTCCCCTCCCCTCAATTTCTTGAAGTCATTCCTTGGTGGTCTGAATTGGGTATTTATAGGAGTTGATGAAGCTCATCGTTTAAAAAATGATGATTCCCTTCTGTACAAGACTTTAATAGACTTTAAGTCTAATCATCGTCTTCTTATTACTGGAACCCCTCTGCAAAACTCCCTTAAAGAGCTTTGGTCTTTGCTGCATTTCATCATGCCAGAAAAGTAAGGAATGTGATTGGGGGGGGGGGGGGGGGGGGGGTTGGTGTTGAGGGGTTTTTTTTGGGGGTTTTTTTTGTTTTGTTTTGTGTTTTTTGTGGTTTTTTTTGTGGTCAAGTTTCTTATGGTCAAGTATTGTAGTGATTGTTGTAGTGATTGGAGACTCAATAAAGAATTGCATTGTGGAATAGTTTTAATATTTTTTATAAAATAGATGCATGTATTTTTCATGCTGCTCTGGATAAATTTTTTTGGTATCAGCTGTCACTTTTTCTGTTTTGGCAGTTCAGAAAAAGAATGGATTGATATATGGCTCAGAACCTTGAAAACATGCTTCATCTTAATTTAAAAGAAAATCATATGGATTTGCTGTAAGGAAATAGAATGGGGCTGAGGATGTAATCTTTTCTGTGTTAGTACCATGAATGAAAACCACAGTGCCCAACATCCAGCAATTCATTCAGACATGTGGTGTGATTCTTGGGGTAGTCCTGTGCAAGGCCAGAAGTTGGACTTTGATGATCTTTGTGGGTCTCTTCCAACTCAGGACATTCCATGACTCTATGATTCAGGCAGCCAGTTTGCCCTTACAATTTGTGTAGAATAGGTTTAGTATGCTGACATTATTCTATACTGACCTTGGTTTATATTTGAAATAAATAAGAGCACATCTTCCTTACAAATGTCTTGTAAATACAAAACGTAGCTCAAATTAATTTCAGTGCTATGCATTGCATTGACTTCTTCAGAACCTTACAAAAAAAGACACTAAGTTTGCCTGGCACCTGTTCTTCATTTGATCACAAAGTGCATTCTCTTAGTCTGTTAGCACATACCAGAGGATAATCACATTTCACCTAGTCCATACAAGCTGCAAAAGGTATGTGGTCTATTCTCTTGCACTTCCTCCAGCTATACAACTATTTTTTCATGCTACTCTTGAGAAATATAATTGAATTTCTATATCCTTCTACCTGTGTTTCCATGCAGAAAAGTAAAATGTGTTTTCACTGAAGAAATTACAATTCAGGAGTTTGTTTTGAATTTTCATTCTCCAAAAGTTTGTTAATTTCCATTCTCCTATTTGCAGACAAAATATTTGGAATTTCTTGTGAGTTGCAAATTCATAAACTTATTTAATAAAACAGATGGGAGTAGTGAAGAAGACCATTTGTGTTTGTGCACATGGTATATTTATGGTGTTTGTGTGTCTGTGTTCATGGTATGTCATTATTTTACCTTTATTCTTTCTATGTTGAAGGTTTTCTTCCTGGGAAGATTTTGAAGATGAGCATGGCAAAGGGAGAGAGTTCGGTTATGCAAGTCTTCACAAAGAACTTGAACCATTTTTACTCAGAAGAGTTAAAAAAGATGTAGAAAAGTCTTTACCTGCTAAGGTTGAACAAATTTTGAGGATGGAAATGAGTGCATTGCAGAAGCAATATTACAAGTAAGTAATGACACTCTTTAATTCCTGCTATTTAATGACATCTCTATATGTCCAAGTTTAGGACAAATTTGGGGAAAGACCTCCCAAAGAACTCAGAAAGAATTCTCCTCAGGGGGAAAGTGGAAAAAACTTATTTATTAACAAAACAAAAGAGAAAACACTTCCCAGTCAGACCCAGATAAAAAAAAAAACAAATTTCACCGAGAGAGAGAGAGAGAGAGAGACGAGCTCGGAGATCTTCACTGGGAAGGGCAGAGAGCTTCTTGGCAAGCTTCCAGAGGCAGTCTCTGAGGTTCAGATCCGTTTTCCTCTGGAGCCGGTTCCGGTCTTCTGGATGAGGGGAAGAAGAGAGAGAGAGAGACACAGCCGGGGTAGCCAGCCAGGGGGCAAGCAAGCAAGCCGGGGGCAAGCAACAGCCTAGCTAGCCAGGGGGCAAGCAAAGCAAGCCGGGGGGCAAGCAGCAGCAGCCAAGCCGGGGCAAGCAGCGAGCCGGGGGGCAAGCAGCAGCAGCCAAGCCAGGGCAAGCCAGTCTCGAGCCGGGCAGCTCGGGGGAGGGGCCGCCACGCCGCCGACAGCTCCATGCAGACAGGGAGGGGAGGGGGGGGCAGGGAGAGGAGCTAGTCATAACATCAACCCAGGACATTCCACCCCTTATCCCATATCGTGATCATTGACACACGATTGGGATATACACTCACTAAACACAATGTAAAAACCTCCTCTGACTTGCTCAAACCTTCAACACTTACACGTTTCCTTCTTCCCACTTGCTCAGGCCTTCGCCACTTATACACATTCCCTTCTGTCTCATATTCATAAAATCTAGCATACAGGCAATGGTGGTAACACTCAACAATAATATTTGTGTATAATTCACCCTACAATCAGATCTCCCTGAGGTACACAGCGGGTTGTTCCATCTTTCTGCATTATCCACCAAGTACATCCTGGTCCTTGAGCAAAGGCAATCCCACGAATGGGTTTGCCTGTACTCGAGGCAGGATTAATCCATACTGTCTTCCCTAGCAAACCTCTGACATGGGCCACTGGGACTTTGTCTCCGTCTAGTAGATTAAGGCGCTCAGACTGGACTAGACCTGCTCGGTTGGTGGAACCTCGAGTGTTGACTAACCAAGTGGCCTTTGCCAAATGCTGCTCCCAGTTCTTGAGAGATCCCCCACCCAATGCCTTTAAGGTAGTCTTCAACAATCCATTGTACCTCTCCACTTTACCTGCAGCTGGTGCATGGTAAGGGATGTGGTACACCCACTCAATACCGTGTTCCCTAGCCCAGGTCTTGACAAGGTTATTCTAAAATGAGTCTCATTGTCTGACTCAATCCTCTCGGGGTACCATGCCTCCAAAGGACTTGCTTTTCCAGGCCCAGGATGGTGTTTCGAGCAGTGACGTGGGACACAGGGTAGGTCTCCAACCATCCGGTGGTGGCCTCCACCATGGTCAGCACATAACGTTTGCCCTGGCGGGTCTGAGGCAGTGTGATATAGTCAATCTGCCAAGCCTCCCCGTACTTGTACTTGGACCACCGCCCACCATACCAGAGGGGCTTAACCCGCTTGGCCTGCTTGATGGCAGCGCACGTCTCACAGTCATGGATAACCTGTGTGATACTGTCCATGGTAAGATCCACCCCTCGGTCTCGTGCCCACTTATAGGTGGCATCTCTACCCTGGTGGCCTGAGGCATCATGGGCCCATCGTGCTAGGAACAACTCTCCCTTGTGCTCCCAGTCAAGATCTATCTTAGACACCCCTATCTTTGCAGCCTGATCTACCTGCTGATTGTTTTGCTGCTCTTCATTGGCTCTACTTCTGGGGACATGGGCATCTACATGGTGAACTTTCACAGGTAGTTTCTCTAACCGAGTAGCGATGTCTTTCCATTCTTCAGCAGCCCAAATTGGTTTTCCTCTGCGCTGCCAGTTCGCCTCTTTCCATTTCTTCAACCATCCCCACAGAGCATTGGCCACCATCCAGGAATCAGTGTACACATAGAGTTTCGGCCATTTCTCTCTTTCTGCAACGTCTAGGGCCAGTTGAATAGCTTTAAGTTCAGCAAGCTGACTTGATCCGCCCTCTCCTTCAGTGGCCTCTGCGACCCGTCGTGTCGGGCTCCATACAGCTGCTTTCCACCTCCTGTTCATCCCTACAATGCGACAAGAACCGTCAGTGAATAGAGCGTAACGTGCTTCCTCTGCCGGTAGCTGGTTGTACGGTGCAGCTTCTTCAGCCCGGGTCACTGGTTCTTCTTCCTCATCCGTGGCACTGAATCTTTCACCTTCTGGCCAGTTTGTAATTATTTCTAAAATCCTGGGGCGATTGAGTTTTCCAATCCGGACGCGCTGAGTGATGAGGGCAATCCACTTGCTCCATGTGGCATTGGTGGCATGGTGGGTGGAGGGAACCTTTCCGCTGAACATCCACCCCAGCACTGGTAGTCGGGGTGCCAAGAGGAGTTGTGCTTCTGTACCGATCACTTCTGAAGCAGCTTGGACTCCCTCATAGGCGGCCAAGATTTCCTTCTCTGTTGGGGTATAGTTGCCTTCCGAGCCTCTGTAACTTCTGCTCCAAAATCCCAGGGGTCGGCCTCGAGTGACCAGGCACCCTCTGCCACAGACTCCAAGACAAACCGTGGTTCCCGGTTGCAGAGTAGAGCACATTCTTCACATCTGGCCCCGTCCTAACTGGGCCAAGAGCTACTGCATGGGCGATTTCTTGTTTAATCTGGGCGAAGGCTTGCTGTTGTTCAGGGCCCCAATGGAAATCATTCTTCTTCCGAGTGGCCTGGTAAAGAGGACTCACAATCTGACTGTACTCGGGGGTGTGCCAAATCTCCAAAATTCTATAGCACCCAAGAAATCTTGTGTCTCTTTCTTGTTAGTGGGTGGAGACATAGCTGTGATTTTGTTAATAACATCAGTGGGAATCTGACGTCTTCCATCTTGCCACTTCACTCCTAGGAACTGGATCTCACGAGCAGGTCCCTTAACTTTACTCTTCTTGATGGCAAAACCGGCTTCCAGGAGGATTTGGATAATTTCCTCTCCTTTCTCAAACACTTCTTCTGCTGTGTTTCCCCACACAATGATGTCATCGATGTACTGCAAATGTTCTGGAGCCTCACCCTTTTCCAGTGCAGCCTGGATCAACCCATGGCAGATGGTGGGACTGTGTTTCCACCCCTGGGGCAGTCGGTTCCAGGTGTACTGCACGCCCCTCCAGGTGAAAGCAAACTGAGGCCTGCACTCTGCAGCCAAAGGAATGGAGAAAAATGCATTGGCAATGTCAATGGTGGCATACCACCTTGCTGCCTTGGACTCCAGCTCGTACTGGAGTTCCAGCATGTCCGGCACGGCAGCGCTCAGCGGTGGGGTGACTTCATTCAATGCACGGTAGTCCACAGTCAATCTCCATTCTCCATCAGGCTTGCGCACAGGCCAGATGGGGCTGTTGAAGGGTGAGTGGGTTTTGCTAACCACCCCTTGGCTCTCCAGCTCCCGGATCATCTTATGGATGGGAATCACAGCATCTCGAGTTGTCCTATATTGCCGGCGATGTACTACTGAAGTGGCAATCGGTACCTTCTGCTCCTCTACCCTCAGGAGTCCCACGGCAATTGGATTCTCACATAATCCAGGCAGGGTGTTCAATTGCCGGATTCTCTCTGCCATCACAGCTGCTATCCCAAATGCCCACTTGAATCCCTTTGGGTCCTTAAAATACCCGCTTCAAGGAAAATCTATTCCTAAAATACACAGGGCCTCTGGGCCAGTCACAATTGGGTATCTTTTCCACTCTTTTCCAGTCAAACTCACTTCCGCTTCCACCAAAGTAAAATCCTGGGATCCACCTGTGACACCAGCAATAGAGACAGATTCTGCCCCCACGCATCCTGATGGGAATATGGTGCATTGTGCACCGGTGTCAACCAAGGCTTTATACTTCTGTGGTTTCGATGTGCCAGGCCACTGAATCCACACAGTCCAGAACACACGATTCTCCCTAGCCTCACCCTGGCTAGAGGCAGGGCCTCTCTAAGCCTGTTTATCCTTTTTTACGGGGGCATAGGTCTTAGAAGTTCCTTCCAGCGGATTAGACATGTCGTCATCCTCCTCGTACTTGGCGTCGTGGTTCCGGGCGACTGGAGCTGCTCTCTTTTTGGTTGAACCTTCTCTTCGAGTCTTATCTTCCTTCAAATCCCGCACCCGTTGTGCCAGAGCAGCCGTAGATTTTCCGTCCCAGCGTTTCATATTCTCTCCGCAATCATGTAAGGAAAACCACAATTCAGCACGTGGAGTATACCTCCTCTCACCCTCAGAGAAACATCTGTGTTGGGTGCTGGGACGTCTAATCTTCACAGCCGATATTTGAAGGAGGTCCTCCTTAATCTCCTCTCTGAGCTTCTTATGATTTTCCTCTATCTTATCCTCCAGATTTTGTAAACGTGTTTCCACGGCTGCAATTCTGGCATGGGTTGGGCCATGTACAGCGTCAGCATATGCCCGGAGCTTCTTCGCCATATCGAGCACAGTCTCATACATCTCTTCCCGCTTCATTATTGCTATAGCAGAGGCGTACTCAGATGGCCCGAGACGCACAAGTTTCCTCCACATCACCGGTGTGCATGGTACCAGGTCTGGATTTCTAGCTGTTATGTCATCTGAAAAAATAATTTCTGCTACTGCCATCTCTCTCAGACGTTGGACCCCCTGCTCAATGGTTCTCCATCAGGTCTGCTGCATATATAGATCATCCGCACACAGATATCTTTGTGCCACACTATCCAGGACCCGGGCCCAGAGGCTTTGAGGGTTAGCTTCCCTCATCACGCCTTGGTCAATAACAGGATCGTGGGACAGAGATCCCAGGTGCCTCACTTCTGTGCCATCCAAAACTGTAGCCTCTCCTGCCGCATCCCAGAGACGAACTAGCCAGCTGATTATAGATTCATCAGGTCTCTGTGTGTAATCTTTTCTTAACCCACGAAGATCTTTTAAGGAAAGAGACTCATTGTTGGCCTCTGCTCTTACACTGGTTGTTTTGGCTCCTGATTTTATATCAGGAGGAGTTGAGGGTCCCTCTCCAGCCTCATCATCATCGTCATCCACTGGCCGATCGGTCTTCTTTGTGCACTTCCCATTCCTTGTACTAGTAGCAACAGCCATTGGTTGGGGCTTATTATCCAGTTTAGCTGCTGGGTTTAAGCCTAGGGGGTTGGTAGCAACCTGAGAGACTGGGGTAGTAGATAATCTATCTCCCTGTTCCCTTTCCTCTGTGTTTCACTCTATACTGCCTAGCAGGGTATGATATGCATGTGCCAGGGCCCAGCTCACTGTAATAATCCTTTTCTCTTTAGGGCCATCCTGACATTTCTTCTTTAAGTACCTTGCAACCTTGATTGGATCCTGAATCTGTTCAGGTGGGAATTCCCAGATTATGGGGTCAGAGAGTTCCTTTAAAATCTGGCCCATTTCCTCCCATTTCCCATTCCATTCAAGGTTCTTCCTGCTGAACTTGACTCCTAAATCAGGAGTCTTCTCAGCTCCTTTAGAAATCTCAGCCTTTATTCTGTATAAACTGCAGACAGTGTAGCCAAAACTTACTAAATTTACTGCCAGAAAGATGGTCTCCTTGAAATTCAGGGAGATCTGAATGTTTTCTAATAGAGATGTAACTAATTCAGAGGAGAGGAAAGGAAATAGAGGCAGGAAATCCTCTTTGCCTGCCTCTCCTCTAATAAATAGCACAAACCATGATGTATACATTCCTGAGGCCAATTCCAACATTCTTATAACCCTCCTGCATATCATTACCACCAAGCCTATGCCGATGAGTATTTCTGTTAATACCCCTTTAGTACAAAAACTGCGTATCAAAGACAGCATCGGAGCGATTTCCGGATACGCAAATAAACCCAAAGACCACAACGGTATCAACACTTCAAAGAAACCCAGTGACCACACATACAGGCAGACTCCCACAACCAAAGACATCGTGGATTCAACCGACATACCGATACCAACAATTGAAAACAAAATATTAATATTATAAGAATAAAGTTTTTTCCACTTTTTTCTTTTGATTCCCCGTACGGGCCACCAAATGATTTGTCCAAGTTTAGGACAAATTTGGGGAAAGACCTCCCAAAGAACTCAAAAAGAATTCTCCTCAGGGGGAAAGTGGAAAAAACTTATTTATTAACAAAACACAAGAGAAAACACTTCCCAGTCAGACTCAGATAACAAATCGAAATTTCACCGAGAGAGAGAGAGAGACGAGCTTGGAGATCTTCGCTGGGAAGGGCGAAGAGCTTCTTGGCAAGCTTCCAGAGGCAGTCTCTGAGGTTCAGATCCGTTTTCCTCTGGAGCCGGTTCTGGTCATCTGGATGAGGGGAAGAAGACAGAGAGAGAGACAGCCGGGGTAGCAAGCCAGGGGGCAAGCAAGCAAGCCGGGGGCAAGCAACAGCCTAGCTAGCCTGGGGGCAAGCAAAACAAGCCGGGGGGCAAGCAGCAGCAGCCAAGCCAGGGCATGCCAGTCGCGAGCCGGGTAGCTCGGGGGAGGGGCCACCACGCCGCCGACAGCTCCATGCAGACAGGGAGGGGAGGGGGGGGGGGCAGGTAGAGGAGTTAGTCATAACATCAACCCAGGACACTATATAAAAATTATTAAAGTGCAATAGTTTTCATAATGCAATTTTAACTGATATTTTGCGAGCTTACATCCTTCCTATTTCCACACATGGTTAGAAATTACTTTCATTGTCACATTCTGCATCATAGGTGGATTTTAACCAGGAATTATAAAGCCCTGAGTAAAGGTTCAAAAGGCAGTACCTCCGGCTTTTTGAACATTATGATGGAACTCAAGAAATGCTGTAACCATTGCTACCTAATCAAACCACCAGATGATAATGAATTCTATAATAAACAGGAAGCCTTACAGGTAATACCTTTTTTAAAAAAAAAAATTAAGTGGTTTTAAATTTCTAATATGCATGCAATAATTTTATAGTGCTCTGTCAATTTATTTGTTCTTATTAAATTATGTTAAGAAAGACCGAGTTCTCTATCAAATGTGCATCCTGGGTTTTACAGGTAAGTGAATTGATTACCTTTCTGTTTGTTTCTTAACTGGAACTGAATAACAGAGAGATCAATACTAAATAAAATATCCTTGGCTTGAATATGATCAAAATAAAAAGGAAATTGTTTGAAATAGCCTGCATTTTCAAACTAAATAAACTGAAGACCTATTTTAAACCCAGAATAAAATAAAGCAGTTAAAAAAACAGATAAATTGAATATAAATGCAAATGTATGTGACTGGCAGTGGTACACTAACAATCCATTTGATAGCAGAAAGTAATCTGCTGAATCTCTTTAAGCTTAGTCTAGTTATTTTCTTGTTATAAATGAAAGCAATTATAGCATCAATACCAAAGATAGTCTGTGATTGTGTTGTGGGTTTATAGTTTGGGTTTTTTGTAAAGGTTGACTAATCTTTGTACTAAAACTGTTGGGAATCACAGCAACAAATAAAAAGACTGTTATAATTGATGCAGTTTATAGCACAATAAATGTTTCGAAAGATCAAGGTTTTTTTTCTGCAAACTTTGAGGTTTATAATGTAGAAACTTTCTCAAAACTACTTGATTGAAATCACAAGTTGTCACTGCACAAGCTATTTTATATTATAAAATGCTTATCAAAGCTAAAGGATGTTTGCAACTTGGCATACTGTAACTACTTAAATTTATAATTAACCTCATCAGAACCATTCAGCCACTGTTGTTAATAATTGCATACTTGTAACAATTATTTCCTTGGCTCATCTGAATAAGCTTTGTTAGCTCTAATTATGAATGATACATCCTTCTCATTTCTGGCATAAAGAATAAACGCACCTAACTCCCAATTTTTTATTCCCCAAAATTCTATCCTGAGCCTCTTCAGCTAGATGCCTAATGATTTCAACATTAAATTCAGCATGCCACCTGAGTTTCTGTTCTAGTTGTTTCAACTGGAGCTGGGAAGGTTGAGCATCGTAACCCACCTAAAGCATTTTGACTTCTATTAACAGGATTCCTCTCACTTTTATCTTGCCAGAAAAACTTGAATGATTAGGCGTTGTTTAAAAATACTTAGAGGATCAAGTCATAATGTTCAAAAGACAGAAAGTGGGGAACAAGTAGTGCTAAGAGTCAGGTAGCCTCGTTTATTTGGTGGGAGAGAGTTTGAGTCTACACTGTAACTGCTCTAACTCATAGCATGGTATATTTGCTTAACATTTTAATGAAATGCTAAGATGCTGTTTTATGAGCTGGAGCTGAGAAATATATTTATTTGAAAAACATGCTAGTCGGTACTCCTGTTGATTTCAGTTAGAGCACTTAAAGCTTTTATAATGATTTTTTATAAGATCAGGACTGACTAAATGCTTATACAACTTTCATGTTCAGTTAATGAATGTCTAACCATCTGCAGTGTATGTTAGTGTTGAGGTGAACTTCCTTTGCCATACACGCTTTCTTGTCTTGTAGCATTTAATACGTAGCAGTGGAAAACTAATCCTTCTTGACAAGCTACTGATTCGTCTACGAGAACGTGGCAACAGAGTACTGATTTTCTCTCAGATGGTGAGGATGCTAGACATCCTAGCAGAGTATTTGAAGTATCGTCAGTTTCCCTTTCAGGTAAGAATTTTGCTGGTAGTAGTCAAGAAGCCTTGTTTTTTACCATTTTATCTTTTAAAAAGTGTCCTTTTTGTAGAAAGATTTATGAAAGTTTAAATTTTCTGTACAGTAAAAGACTAGCAATTACTATATGCCTAATAGTATTTTGAAATTAAACTGATTAATTGGAAGTGTTACATTATTCTTATTCCCCCCCCTCCCCCAATTGGTTCAGCAATTGAGAATTCAAGTTGCTCCGGATAGACTATAGTAGGAGCTCCTTTTTAACTGTATCATTCAATCTCTTTAGAGACTTGATGGATCAATAAAAGGGGAATTGAGGAAACAAGCCTTGGATCATTTTAATGCAGAAGGCTCAGAGGTATGGTATAAGTGGGTGGTTGTTGTATTTTTTTCTTCTAGGAAATATAACAAATGTCGCACAAAAAACTGAAGATAGAATAAAGTAAGGGATGTATTAGGTGTAAATTCCATTGCTATTGCAGAGACTATAAGGTTTAAAACCCATACAACAAAAAAAATTCCCCAAAAACAACAAACCAGCCAACAAAAAAAACCTTTAAAAGTGAAGAAGAAGTTCAATAGGAAACACAGAATTTATGAAAATGGTGTTTATAACTAATATAACTACATAGTTATATTTTTTATTTTTGTCAGTGCTCTTTAACAAAGTAATTTTAAGTGCTGTTTAGAAACTGAAGAATTTAATTTGTCGTGTAGGACTTAATCCTTCAGTTTTCATTGGAGCACTGAACTTTAACATAAGTTTTTGATATCAAATAGCTCCTTAAGCAATGCGCAGGATTAAGTTGTTTATATCCTTGCATAAAGAAAAAATATCTTGAATAGCTTTAAATCTGTCTTCTGTTATCTTCATTTTTTGTCTCTTATTTTCTCGTTGTGGAAGAAAGTGAAGAACTGATTTCTAACCATTGTTTGTGTACCACTTAAGATTCCTGGTTTATTTAGGTTTCCTATTATGGAAGCCATTCCATACCTTTGATAATCTTAGGTCTTTTGTCCTATACTGACAGGATTTTTCAGTAATAGAGACATAGCATTTGTCAGTTGCTGCTGAATTTATGTTTCTGCTATGGTTGAGTGGGAAGGGCTTCATTTCATAACATGAACTTCAGATATTTTTTTAAATACAGAAGTTACTTCTGTTTAAATTTCTAGCACAGACATATTTGCCTTTTTCTGGAATCCTTGTAGTTGAACTGTACAGTTTTTAAGATGAAGATGGTCCAAATTTCACATGGTATTCAAGAATGAAGACAAACTATGGAGTTGTGCAGCAATAAAATTGTTACCTGTTTTATTCTTTATTTCTTTCCTACTAATAAATTTCATGCTTTTTTTTGTTAATGCTGAGCTAAAGTATTCATGGAAATATTTACAACTCCAAGGACTCATTCCTTAGCAGTAATGGCCTCTATTAGCTTTGACTGTACTTAAAACTCAAATATATTTCCTATTTGTCTTTAGTTTCATATGGTTTTTATTGCCTTTCTCATAAGATCCTCCTGTAGTCCCTTGTAGTTGACCGTGAATAACTCCATATCATCTGCAAACTTTGTCAGTCATTTCCATATTCTTTATGAATATAGTGAAGAGCACTGACCTCAGCAGAACACTTTAGTTTTCTTTACAAAAAACAGATGGACTTGGGCACACATGAGGCTTTAACAATAAGGGGTGGTGGCATATTTTTTGGCAGTGTTTTGCTTGTTTTTTTTCTCCCCAATTAGCTTTAGTTCATCTTCTAGAGTGCTGCTTCCTTTAAACCATGGAGAAGCTGATACCTGTTTGCAAGAGAAGTTGATATCAGTTTGCTTTATACTTATACAGGGTCTGGCTGGACTGGAGTTAATTTTCTTCATAGCAGCTCATATGGTGCTGTGTTTTAGATTTGTGGTGAAAACAATGCTAATAACACACCAGTGTGCTAGCTGTTGCTGAACATTGTTTACATAGTATCAAGGCCTTCTCTGTTTCTCAATCTGCTCTTTCAGTCAATAGATTGAGTGGTTCACAAGACGTTAGGAGGGGACATAACCAGGCAGATGGCCTGAACTAACTAGAGATATTCCATGCTGTTAAAAATAATAAAAACATCAAGCCGAATTAAGTATGATCAAAAAAAGCGATTTTTATTTTGCGACTGAAACACAGTCCGCCATAGCCACAATCAAAAAGGACAATGCCGAGCCCAGGATGGGCACCGGGTGAACACACTCTGATCCGATCTCTATTGCATCAGATCCTCCTATGTTCACGAATGTCATCTCTGTCAGTCCTGTTTTTATACAGTTTTTTTTCTAGCCTGGAGCAGAGGTCTTTCTTTCGCATATTTATGTAGCTTTCTTTCTCTGCGATCGGCTGGACAAAACCATTGACAAAACCATTTCTGGGAAGCGATGAATTTCGGTGAATGCAGATTTTTGGATTACGGGAACCAGGTATTGAGATGTAGTTTTCCCTGACGACTCTGTTATCTTGATTATACTTTTGATTAGCAATACTTCTCAAGTGTTCATCACCTGGGTGTTCCCTGGACAGTTTCTGAAAGGGCCATCTCTGCTGGAGCCACTTCTATTAACTTGCTAAATTAGGTTCTTCGCTTTTGTTGACTAGTGCAGTGTTGCAATTCTCGTGAGGCAATCCCTGTTCCTCCCTCTGCAGCTTATGTTCTAAAGTTTCCTTATTATTTTCTTTTTTTATACAAACATGATTTATTTCACATTAATTACAAACTAACACGAATTATTTTATAACATATATTACAATGCCATATACCAATATGCTCAGCAATAAAAAAATTAAAGGAGGGATTTAGGGAGATTAGCCATCTTTTGCCTAGGAATTGGCTGGGCATCAGTCCTGCCTATGGGAAGATGATGAGAGATTTCATTTGCATCACTTGTTCTGTTTTCTTTCTCTCTTTCCACTCCTCTTTTGCTTATTAAACAATTTTTTTCTTGACCCTCAAGTTTCCCTGCTTTCAGTCTTCCTTTCTTCTTCCACTGTCCCACTGGGGGTGTGGGCAAGAAGTGATTGTGTGGCTGCATGGTGCTTAACTGCCTATAAAAAATACTAGGTGGTCTAAAGAAAACAGTGGACTGTTACTTGAAGATGAAGGTGATCACCTGACTAATAGAAATGAAGAAAAAGTGGAGGCATTCAATGTGGTTTTAGCCTCAGTCTTTAATAATACTTATAGACCTTAGGGTGCCTGGTCCATTGAGTCAGAGGACCATGAGCGTGGAAACGGTGACTTTCCATTTGTGGACACTGAAATTGTGAGGGACCAGCTGTATCAGATGAATGTTCATCAGTCCACAGGACCTGATGGGATTCATCCCAGAGTACTAAATGAGCTAGAAGATGTTACAGCAGGACCTCTCTTGATCATCTACCAAAGGTCTTAGGAGTCTGGGGAGGTTCCTGCTGACTGGAAGCTAGACGATGATATTCCAATTTACAGAAACGGTGTCCTGGTTTGAAGGACAGGTGTCTGCCAATAAAGGCAGAAGCTTCTCTTTGAAATAGAAAATTTAATTCCACTCCCTCCAAGTATTATAATTGTTTGAATCAAGGACTCTAAGGCAGAGATAAGGGGGTAGGAGTAACAGCTCTTTTACTAATATATATTTAACTGTACAAGCAAAACCAACAGCAGTTATTAAAATTACCAACAAAACAGAACATATAACTCAGTTCCAGTCCTTTCTTTAGCTGCAGGCACACTGTCTCTGCGCTCGGTCCCAGTGTTGCAGACGGGACAAAGCCCGCACAGCTGCGGAGAGCAGGTGGGAGCAGGAGGGGCGGGGGCGGCAGCGGCTGTGCTGTGTCTCAGGTGGGAGCGGGCTGGAGGGCAGCTCCTTGCTCACCGTTTGTGTCCTGGTGATTTGCTGTGTCCTCAGAGGTAGGAGGCTGGAGCGGGGGAGATGCACAGCAGTTGATTGCAGAGGGTCTGGCTCTCCTGCGTTCTCACCATGTGTGCTGTAGACGGGCGTCCTGCTCCTCTGAGCTCGCCGGAAACACGAGTAGCCCCTCCTGGAAGCCCGCTCCCACCTACCTCTTTGTCCAGAGTCATCAAAAAGATCCTGGGTGTAACCCAGCAGGGTCCGTTAGCATGATAATGGGAAAAATTCTTTAAACTGGAACAAAATAAACCCAACCCCCAAGAAACGGCATGAGAGAAGACCCAGGGAACTACAGATGTGTTGTTGGTCTAGCCTCAGTACCTGGAAAATATATGGAGATTATACTGGGTGCTATTGAAAATCATTTAAAGAACAATGCAGTCATCAGGCACAGTCAATGTGGGTTCACAAAGGGAAAGTCCCGTTTAACGAATTTGATATCTTTCTATGATAAATGTCACTTGCCTAGTGGATGAAAGGAAGGCAGTGGATGTGATTTTTGGTGATTTTGCTAAGGCCATTGATACTGTACCTTACAGTGTCCTTCTGGACAAGTTGTCCAACTGTGGGATGAGCAGGTTCATGGTATGCTGGGTGAAAAACTAATGGAAGGGTGTCACTGCCCAAGCTGTCTCCTTAGACTTGAGATCACCTCAGGAGAACATAAAGGTGGTCTGGAACCCAGTTCTTTCCGATGCCCGCTGATGAGAGACTGCAGGAGGCTGGTTTCTTAGATTTTCATGGTTGCTTATTATTTCTTATCTCAGGAATGCTTTGTCCAGCTAACAGTGATCTGTCTAGCTAGACGTCCAGGGCAGAATCTGCCTGGCAGAGGCAGGACTTATCTTTTATACTCTAAATTACGCACTAGATTTTATAATAACTTTCCAATACAATAAAATCTTGTTAAGCTGTCCAGCTTTGCCTTCATCCAATCTGAGAGTGCCAGCATGTCACTCAGCATGGATGACATGGAGGAGAAGGAGGAAGAGTTATACCATGCCCCAAATCCTCCATCTTGACCACGAGCCCCTTAATATAAACATTCTAGAAATCTGCTAATTCTACATTCTAACAGTCTAATTTACACTATTTTTGCAGCTTGCATTTCTTCTCTTAATGTTGGTAAATTGTTCCAAGGAGCTAAATCCAGCCCCTGAGACACTTGGGTCTCATTCAAGGGTCTTTGGGGACCCCGCCAGGGGGGGTCTTGAAGCCCCCAAGGAAGCCAGGGGAACACCCTGGGCTCCCACAGAAGGGCAGAGCTCAAAGGTTTGTAGTGAATAGAGCTACATCTGCCTGGTGACTATTCACTAGCGGTATTCCTCAGGGTTCAATTCTAAAGCCAGTCAGTCCTGTTCAATATTTTTATCAATGATCTGGATGCAGGAGTTGA
Source organism: Luscinia megarhynchos (assembly GCA_034336665.1). NCBI lineage: Eukaryota > Metazoa > Chordata > Aves > Passeriformes > Muscicapidae > Luscinia > Luscinia megarhynchos. Next base: position 3,929,419 of record JAPFBE010000032.1, read on the forward strand.
ATGCACCATTAGCAAGTTTGCTGATGATACCAAACTGCAAGGGGCTGTGGGCTCTCTTGAGGGACAATAGGCCTTGCAGAAGGATCTAGATAGGTTAGAGCACTGGGCAACCATCAATGGCATGAAATTTAACAAGTCCAAGTGCCAGATCCTTTACCTGGGACAGTCATGCTGGGCACAAGTATAGATTTGGAGAGGAGTGTCTGGAAAGCAGCCCTGCGGAAAGGGATCTGGGGGTGTTGGTCAGCAGCAGGCTCAGTATAAGTCAGCAGTGAGCCCTGGCAGCGAAGAGGGCAAACCCCATCCAGGGGGATATCAAACACAGTAGAACCAGGTGGTCAAAAGGGATGATGATCCTGCTGTATTCAGTGCTGGTGTGGCCTCACCTTGAGTACTGTGTGCAGTTGTGGGCCCCACAACTTAGGAAGGATGTGAAAGTCCTTGAATGCATCCAGAGAAGGGCAACCAAGCTGGTGAAAGGGCTCGAAGGAATGTCCTGTGAGAAGCAGCTGAGGACACTGGGTTTGTCTAGTTTGGAGAAAAGGAAGCTGAGGGGTAACCTCATGGCTCTCTACAGCTTCCTGGGAAGAAGTGGAGAGGGAGGTGCTGAGCTCTTCTCCCTGGCGTCCAGTTGACATGATGCATGGGAGTGGTTCAAACCTGGACAAGGCAGGTTCAAACTTGACAGTAGGAAGCATTTGTTTACTGAGAGGATGGTCAGACACTGGAACAGGCTTCCTAGAGAGGTGGTGGATGCCCCAAGCCTGTCAGTGTTCAAGAGGCATTTGGACAATGCCCATAATAACATGCTTTAACTTCTGGTCAGCCCTGAAGTGGTCAGGCAGTTGGACTGGATCATCGTTGTCAGTCTCTTCCAACTGAAATAGTATAGTCTATTCTATTCAAATAGCAATCCACTGGCTCTAGACATGACAAACAACTTCTTGTATTACAAGTCTAACAAATGTTTATGACATACTTAAAGAAATATATGAGTTCATAGTCTGCTCCACAGAGCATATAAAGAAGTGTCATATTGGCTCTTTGAGGTATATTATAGCTAATATATATAAAGATATTTCTTCTTTTATAATTTCAGGACTTCTGCTTTTTGCTGTCTACTAGAGCTGGAGGATTAGGTATAAATTTAGCATCTGCTGACACTGTAGTTATATTTGATTCTGATTGGAATCCACAGAATGATCTGCAGGCACAGGCTAGAGCTCATAGGATTGGACAGAAGAAACAGGTACATGTGCTTGTCTTAAGTACCAAACCTGAAGGAGGAAATCGTTATGTTAGCCATAAGCTGTCTGTCTGGCCCATCACAGTTCTCATGTATTTTGAGAATAACTAATACTTGCTAAAAATATCTAAAAATGTGGATGTTCATGATTTGCCTTTTAAATGTTTGTTGTTTTGTTTTATTTTTAATCTCCCTATACAGAGAGATAGCACAGCAAATGTAGTATATGGATGGGTAGAAGAGTTGCAGACGTGTCCCACGTTCATTGGCATTATATCATTCTAGAAAGTAACTGCTGTACTTCAGGCACATCCATTTTGCTTTGTTTAATACTTTGAAGTTCTCTTTGGGTTTCTTTCTTGAAGAATACTTCAAGGAGTAATCAGACATAACACATTTCCTTGTGGCCATGCTTGTGCTTAATCATAGAAGTTTAAAGAGGAGAGGTCTAAGAATTTTTTTAAATATAATTTCTATAGAGACTGTGAAAACATGATTGACTGGTTTCATATATGCAATACAAATTCAATAAGATTTAGAAAATTTGTAATCATGGCTAATATTTCTCCCTGTTGTTGCCCAAGGTTTTTTTGTTAACTTCATCTGAGTATTTTTTCATGGATAATTTGTGAGCAGGTAAATAAAACCTTTTTTGTAATATATGTAGGTTAATATTTATCGACTAGTCACAAAAGCATCAGTAGAAGAAGATATTCTTGAAAGAGCCAAGAAAAAGATGGTGTTAGATCACTTAGTAATTCAGAGAATGGACACTACAGGGAAAACTGTACTACATACAGGCTCTACTCCCTCCAGGTATATTTGTTTATTCTTTCATATTACCTTTTGCTTAAGTATACCTGACTATATGAGTAAAAATGCAAGTCATTTCACTTGGTTAATAAAAGGCAAAAAATATGTTGTAAGGAGTTATGTAAGTAAAGACTGCAAAGTATATTGTCCATGTCATTTATTTTTTTTACATATTAAAACTAGTTTTTATTTAAGACAAAAGGAAATTTGACTCATGGTTATAGTAAATTGAAACAGTTCACTAAGATAAAGTGTTTATCTGAAACTTTCTGTATTTCAGCTCAACACCTTTTAATAAGGAAGAGTTATCAGCAATTTTGAAGTTCGGTGCTGAGGAACTTTTTAAAGAACCTGAAGGGGAAGAAGAGGAGCCTCAGGTAGATGGAACAGTGCATCTACACTTGATGAACAGAGAAAAATGTGAATTGTTTTGTTGTAAAGAGAAACTTCTGTTTCAGGAAATGGATATAGATGAAATCCTGAAGAGGGCTGAAACTCGAGAAAATGAACCAGGTCCACTGACTGTAGGAGATGAGTTGCTTTCACAGTTCAAGGTATTGCTCTGTTCCCTCCCTCTTTCCTTAATTATACTTTCCTTTATTAATGCTATTTTTTGTTCTTCTTGACCAGTTTATCTTTCCTTCATTCTTACATCATTCACACATCATATAATGGATGAGCAACTGGCTAATGGGTTGGGCAAAAAGGGTTATAGCAAATGGGGTGACATCAGACTGGCAACCTGTCACTAGTGGGGTTCCACAGGGCTCCATCTTAGGCTCTGTGCTCTTCAACATCTTCATAAATGACTTGAATACAGGACTTGAAGGGATACTAAGTAAATTTGCTGATGACACAAAACTGGGAAGAGATATTGACCCCCTCAAAGGCAGAGAGACCCTGCAGAGAGGGCAATCATCAATCATATGAAGTTTAACAAGGGCAAGTGCCAGATTCTTCACTTGGGATGGAGCAACCCTGGATGTATGGACAGACTGAGAGATGAGAGGCTGGAAAGCAGCACCATGGAAAGCAATCTGGGTGTCCTGGTTGACAGCAAGTTGAATATGAGTCAGCAGTGCCCTGGCAGCCAGGAAGGCCAACCTTGTCCTGGGGGGAATCAGACCCAGCATCGCCAGCCAGGCAAGGGATATGATTGTCCCGCTCTGCTCTACACTGTTATGGCCTCACCTTGAGTATTGTGTACAGTTCTGGGTGCCACAATATTAAAACGACATTAAGCTATTAGAGAGCATCCAAAGTAGGGCCACAAGGATGGTAAAGGGCCTTGAGAGGGGAAGCCTTATGAGGAGTGGCTGAGGTCACTTGATTTGTTTAGCCTGGAGAAGAGGAGACTGAGGGGAGACCTCATTTCAGTCTTCAACATCATCACAAAGGGACATGGAGGGGCAGGCATTGATCTCCTCCCTGGTGACCAGTGACAGGACTTGAGGAAACAGCATGGTGCTAAGTCAGAGGAGGCTTAGGTTGGGAATAAGAAAAAGATTCTTTGCTCAGAGGGTGGTTGGGCACTGGAACAGGCTCCCCAGGGAAGTGATCACAGCACCAAGCCTGTTGGAGTTCAAGAAGTGTTTGGACAATGCTCAGGCACATGGTGTGATTCTTGGGGTGTTCTGTGCAGAGACAGGAGTTGTACTTTGGTCCCTGTGGGTCCCTTCTAAAAGCATATTCTGTGATTCTGTGAAATGTGGGAAACAGTAAGTTAGCTCTTTGGCATGCAATGTCTAGTCACCTATACAGGTGTTGTGGTTTGACACTGGCCCAATGCCAGGCACCCACGAGAGTCGCTTGCTCACTCTACCCTGCCACAGTTGGGTAGAGGAGAGAAAAAAAAATTAACGAAGGGTTCATGAGTTAAGGAGCAGGAGAATACACTTCAAGGGAAAAACAAGCTCAACTTAAGGTTGCGAAGTGAATTTATTGCTAACAGAATCAGAGGAGGAAAATGAGAAGTAAAATAAGCCCTTAAAACACCTTTTTTTCCCCCAGCCCCTCCCTCCTTCCCACCAACAGTGCAGGGAGACAGGACGTGGGGGTTTTGGTGAATGCATCATCCAAATTTTCTGCCACTGCTCCGGGAGAGGAGTCCTTCCACTGTGAGACCATGGCGTCCATCCCACAGGAGACAGTTCTCCATGAACTTCTCCAGCACGGGTCCACTCTCATGAGCAGCAGTCCTGCCAAAACTGCTTCAACATGAATTCCCCCCATGGACAGACAGTCCTCCCAAAACTGCTGCGATGTGGGTCTCTCTTTCCACGGGGTGCAATCCTCCAAGGACAGGCTGCTCCAGCCTGGAAGCGGGAGTCCCCTCTCTCCACTGGGTCTTCCACTGGACCACAGCCTCCTCCAGGCCTCCACTCCCTCCAGCATGGGCACCTCCCTCATGGGCTGCGTGTGAATCTCTGCATCCCCCGTGGATCCCCATGGGCTGCAGAGGGACAGCCTGTTTCACCATGGTCTTCACCACAGCCTATAGAGGGATCTCACCTTTGGTGCCTGGAGCACCTCCTCCCCCTCCTTTCTCTATTGACTTTGGTGTCGCCATGTTGTTTTTCCTCACATGTTCTCACCTCCTCCTCTTCTCTGACTAGATGGAAAAAGTGTGTGCCCTTTGTTTTGATTTTCTTCTTAAATATGTTATCATAGAGGTGTTACCAACCTCTCTAACTAGCCTGGCTTCGGCCAGCAGCATGTCCATCTTCAGAGTCATAAGGGATTGGCTCTGCTGGACATGGTGGAAGCTTCCAGCAGCTTCTCACAGAAGTCACCTCTGTGCTCCCCCCCCCGCAAAAAAACCAAACAACAGGCCGTGCAAAACCAATATAGCAGCGTAATTACTGCTAGTGCAATCATATAAAATGCATAATATATTTTGTTAACAAAATAAGAAAGATATTTACAAATACATTAGCCCTTGATTTAATTGTTAGCATACTGGGGAGAGCTGTTTTTAATTTAATGCTTTATGCTGTTAAGCAGTTTTAGTACGTCTGAAAACAAAGAATGAAATTTGGATTTCTTAGCTGATGAAATTTAGAAAGTTCTTTCAGCCCCCATGTGAACATGAATGCTAGATATGCTTGACAGGTTAATACTTAAAATATTGAGTGAGTCCAGTTGTGGATGGTGGGGTACTTTTGTTGGTTAGGGTGTTTTTTCTTTGTTTTTGTGGGTCTTTTTGTTGTTTAAGTTTGGTTTGGTTTTGTTTCAATCAGGGCAGGACTTCTTTAGATCAGTAGAGTAGTAAATAATTTTTATGCTAATCATTCATTTGCAATATACTGTGATTTCTACAGTTTATTAATGTTAAGTTCTACATTATTATACTTTCATATTAACTCTGACATACAATTAGATTTGTTCTCTGTTTTGAAGGAATTTAAACAAAAATCACAGCTATCGGGTATGCATTTGTGCTGGTTTCACATGGAAGGGGGGAGGGGTGGAGCCGTCTGGGGGAATGGACGGGCTGTCCCCCCTCTGGGAGATTCCCCTTTGGGATGCGGGGACCAGTCGGAGGGCTGATTTGGTGGTTGGCATCCCAGGTCGCCAATGAGAGAGTTGTTTTGTTTTCATAAATCACATTGGTGGGGGGTGGGCCGTCCTCTTTCGGCTTCCGGCCTCTCCGGAGGTAAGGTGGCTCTGGCCAGGGCCGCAGGCCCCGGCCCCAGCCACATGGCCCTGTGCCCTGGCCGCGTGGCCCCAGGCCCCGGCCCCGGGCTTGGGCTCGGCCCCGGCAGGGCCCTGGCACAGCCCCGCCCCCTGCCCTGGCCCTGGTGGCCCCCGGCTCGGCTCAGCTTGGCTTAGCTCAGCTCGACTCAGCTCCCCTCTCCACGTGGCATGGCTGAGCGGGGGGATCGGGGAGCCATGAAAGGCTCTCTCTTCCCCCCTCCACGTTCTGAGAGAGGAGGCCTCCAGCTGACCACGTGGCTTCTTCACATTCTGGATGCAATTTTAACCCTTTTAATGCTGGGATAAGATTCTCGATCTCCTGAGCTCCCCTGAATGAGAAGAAATAAAGCATGGAGTCTACTGAAGTCAACGGAATTAAGATAAAGTTGCTGATGGGAAGAGATTGTAAAGATGCAACTGATGAGCAGCTGAAAACCTTTTTTGTGGGGGTATAAGGGGACTGTGACTACACTAAAATTCCTTTAAACTGTGAAATATACTTGGGGAGGTTAAGTGCTTGAAAAGAAGACCTTTTTGCTTTGAGGAAATCGGGCTCTCTGTTTTGGGACTGGAAATATGGACAGAGACATTTAATAGAAAAAGAGATGAAGAGAATTTTGTCTTTCAGCAGCTTGCCTTTAAAAGTGATACCCCAAGTGTGTAACATAACCCATAGCATAGCTCTGGAAGGACTGTGGAGATGGGAGGAGAGTCATAATCTGCAATATTTCCCGGGCAGATATAGATTGTGAAAGTGGGACACCCCCTAACCCTAAACCAAAAAAGGGACTTTTCTCTCTAGAGAAATGATTATTTAAGTAGATAACTGACTGAAGTGTTTTCTGTATGTTGTTGTTAAGAAATGTGGACTGAAGGAAGGGGGAGGCGGGAATAATCTAGAAATCTTATTCTGAATTCTTTTTGTGTCATTAATAAATTTCTTCTTATACCTTTTTAAGTTTTAAGCCTGCCTTACCTCTGCTCCTAAATCCTATCTCTAAAGGACACTAAATATATTAAAATTGGCAAACCCAAGCCACACCATGACAGCATTTCATAGTGTTTTTATAGTACTCAACTTATAAAAGAAGAAAAAATTTTTTATTTTTATATTCAGCCATGTTGTATGCAGTGTGTGTTTCATTTTTGAAAATATTTTCATTAGTGACAGTCCTCCATGAAGTATTTTATATGTGTACATTTTTTATATATACAAATAAATTAAATGCGTCATTCTGAACTAAGTTTTCCTAATATATTAATTACTGACTCGTTGTGTAAGTAAAAACATGTATTGATTTGGTGAAAATACTTATCTTCCAATATCTAAGGTGGCTAACTTTTCAAATATGGATGAAGATGACATTGAGTTGGAACCAGAACAAAATTTAAGAAACTGGGAAGAAATCATTCCAGAAGTGCAGCGGCGACGAATAGAAGAAGAGGAAAGACAAAAAGAGCTTGAAGAAATATATATGCTGCCAAGGATGAGAAACTGTGCAAAACAGGTATCTCTGGGTTTTGACTGACTAACTGATTTTGTCATTATTATTATTTGGTTTTTTTATTGCAGTTGTTTTGGCTTGTACTTTTGGGTTGGGTGGTTTTCATGTGTGGCACCCACACACACCCTCATTTTTGACAGGCTAGATAACATATTAATAAAACGTTTAGTCATGTAGCTTTGAACTACTTCATCTGAAATTCCAGATCAGCTTTAATGGAAGTGAAGGGAAATGCAGTAGGAGGAGAAGATATTCTGGATCTGATAGTGACTCAATCTCAGAAAGAAAGCGACCAAAAAAACGTGGAAGACCGCGAACTATTCCTCGAGAAAATATTAAAGGATTTAGTGATGCAGAGATTAGGCGGTAAGATGTGGGGGACATGCATGTTTAAAGGGATAAAACTTTTTTTTTTGTCATTTTAGAGTTTGAAAATATGGAAACCAGTCTTTTGCATTTATTTAGTTAAAATTTTATATTCTAGGCATTTAAGGCCTTACTCTTGAGTAGTTTGGGGTGCTGACATAAGGAACTGTTATGTGCAGAATTTGAACCTATTTTGGTGAGGAATAACTTGAGTTCAAAAAATGTTCCATAAAAAGATTCAGGGAGTTTTGTTTTTTTTAAAATTTCTTGCCATTGTAATTGTGTTAATGTTATATGATGCATTTTAAAACAAAAAAAAACCCAATTAAGTTAAGTTGTTGTAGTTTAACCTTGGTAGGCAGTTAAGCACCACACAACTGCTTGCTCAGTCTCCTTCAGAGGGACTGGGGAGAGAATCAGAATGGTAAAAATGATAAAACTTGTAGGTTGAGATAAAGACAGTTTAATGGGGAAAGCAAAAGCCACATGCACAAGAAAAGCAAAACTAGGAATTCATTCACCACTTCCCACTAGCAAGCATTTACCCGTTTCCTGGAAAGCAGGGCTTCACCATGTGCAACAGTTTCTTGGGAGGACAGATGCATAACACCAAACATCCCCTCTCCCTCCTTCTACACAGTTTTTATTGCTGAGAGCATGACACCATATGGTCTGGAATAGCCCTTTGGTCAGCTGGGGTCAACTGTTCCAGCTGTGTCTCCTCTCAACTTCTTGTGCACCCCCAGCCTACTCACTAGTGGGGTGGTGTGAGAAGCAACAAAGGCCTTGATGCTGTGAAAACGCTGTTAAGCAAGAGCTGAAACATTAGCATGTTATCAACACTGCTTTGGTCACAAATCGAAAACATACTAGCAGATATGGTGCTCTGAAAAAAATTAACTTTATCTCAGCAAAACCTAGTACATAAGTGAATCTGTACAGCTGCTCCCACAATATTCGATGCTAAAAACACTTCTTTGGGCGGAGTAGAAATTGTTTTGCTTTACTTTGGTTTGTGAAATGCTACTTTGCTTCTTTAATTTAAGTATTCATTTTTGTCTAAAATACTGTATAGCTTATAAAATATTTTTGATTATATAAATGACCTTTGAGAGCCTTTTTTCCTTTTCATTTTATCTAATATATAATGATTTGCTGCTTTTGTCAGGGTTATTCTTGTGCTTGCATTCCTTTATCTTTCATGTTATGTTTTCCTAAGTCTTAAAATCACCTTAAAATTGCAGTTAGCTTCTCTTTATTATGAGAGACCTAACATAATATCTGAATTTGCAATTTACTATAAATCCACATTTGACTTTTGTGATTAGGCACATCACGTTGCTGAATTCTTTGTATTGTGAAACTAATTAGTAAAGTAACTTTTGAAATAAATTTTATCTTCTGTTGTTTTACTTATATCATTTATTAAAACAAATTGAACTCTGGTTTTAAATGTGGGTTGTCTTCATATAGTAAGCCATCCTAGTCTCTCTAGTTCTTATTTTCTTTGCATTGTCCACATAGCCTTGTACTAAGACTTTACACATACATTTTTTAAACCAATGTAGTTAAGCATACATTTTTTTAACTGCAATATTATTTTCTGTTATTAGGTTTATAAAGAGTTACAAGAAATTTGGTGGCCCACTTGAAAGGTAAACTAATTTGCCTATATTTGTATAGCAACTTGGTATCTTGTTTCCCTTAAAATTAAACACTATACCAAGAAACCTTAGGTTGAAGAGGAAATAGTGTGCCTAATCTTTTGCCTGTACTATGACATGAATTTAAATTATTTTTTCCTTTCATCATATATGGTATGTATGTAGACAGCCAGTTTGACAAATCTTTACATTTTGCAAGACTGCTTGCTTTTTCTTGATACTTAACCTGCTATTCTGTTAATTCTACATTGCTGACAGTCATTCAGGTTTTTTTGTTTCATAAGTGAATAAAACCATAGACTTAATAATAGTACCTTTTCTATTTAAAAGAATGTGTTGAAATGTATCTCAAAACTGCATAGATAGGATCCTTTATATTTCCTGTTGTATAGTCCTTTATGCGAAATACCCTTTTTTATAGTTTCTGTATTCTTTTCTTTAGCTGCTTTTAACTGCATGGATTAAAATTTTACACAGTATAGCAAGTGTGGATGAATGATAATTTAAAGTATCACTTATTTAGTTTCAAAGGCTGAAGGAGTAATTCATAATACTAAAGTTTTAGAGCTGTAAAAACATATTTGTTTTCTTCCAGGTTAGATGCTATAGCTAGAGATGCTGAGCTAGTTGATAAATCTGAGATAGACCTTAGACGTCTGGGAGAACTTGTACATAATGGATGCATTAAGGCTTTAAAGGACAATTCCTTTGGCCAAGAAAGAGCAGGTAAAGTGTGTTTGGGGGTGGGGGAGAGGAATAAAACTTGTCAAAGAGATATGAATGATTCTTGCTCTCTGATTATAACAAAACAATTATCTTAGGGGAAAACATTAACAAAATGTTAGCATGCTAGGTGATTTAGAAAAAAGGATTTTTGTAAGAACACTTTTTGGTTTTGTTTTTCTTCCCCCTTTCCCTGAGTGAGTTGTCATAGTAGAATGCGATATGGTTTTGCTTTACCATGAAATTTAAAATTAATCTGCTACTATTGACTGGAAGACCTTGAGGTTCTGGAGTTTAATTAAGGCATTTGGTTAAGAAAATTTCATTTCCTATAATTGAATGTCTGCTGCTATAACATCAAACTTTCTTTTTTCTCTACATTTGTCTATAAGATACACATAAAAGGTAAATATTTTCATAATTTGTTCCTTCATTTTAAGGAGGTAGATTTGGGAAAGTTAAAGGCCCAACATTTCGAATATCAGGAGTGCAGGTGAATGCAAAGCTAGTTATTTCTCATGAAGAAGAGTTGGCACCGTTGCACAAATCCATTCCTGCAGATCCAGAAGAAAGGAAAAGGTATCTTTTTTTTTCCTAAAGGAACCCAAAATGTAGAAAGTTATTCAAGGCTTTTATGAATATATTTAAGCAATCCAGACTGAGTACACTGGGACACCCATGCCACTCCATTACCTCTAAGAACTGGCAGCAGAAATCTGCTCCACATCCTTTCTTTATTCTTTCTTCCCTCTCCTTAGAAGCCAGTGTTTGATTTGGCTTCTGAACTGTATTCATTGGGAACTGGGTTCAGTTACTCTTAATTATTCCAGGCTAAAAATTAGACTTGTTGAGGAACTGCTTTGTGTCAGCTCTGCCTGAGACAATGCAGTATTTGTCAAAATGGAACAGATGGCAATTGTTGGTAGTTGTTGACCTATGAAATTTTAGCTTACTACCTTGTGTTTCATAGTCCCTAGATTATCTGCTTATTCAGTTAGTTACACTTGAGTAATATTTTAAGCTTATCTTCATGGTTAACCAGTTCTGACTCAGTCCATGGCCACAGATAGATGACTGTTTTTTATATCTTAAACTTGATCTCCTTTAAAACATGTTTTGGTACTGATTTGAATAAATGTTTTATAGAAATTGTAAGAAAGCCTGATAGTTATGTGAATTACTTGCTAAATATACCAGGATCTCAGTGATATGTGGCATGTTCTTCTATCCCTTACTAAATTTGAGAAGTTTGCTTATTTATATTTCTAATTTATTTCTACTAGATATGTCATCCCATGCCACACCAAGGCAGCTCATTTTGATATAGATTGGGGTAAGGAAGATGATTCCAATCTGTTAATAGGTATCTATGAATATGGCTATGGCAGCTGGGAAATGATAAAAATGGATCCTGATCTCAGTTTGACACAGAAGGTATGTCATCTACAAAATTTTATCAAGTTTTTTGTTTAGGTAATAATGTTAATAAGAACAGTTATTGAAAGAGTTTATTTTATGATAGCTGAAATTGCCCAGAAGTTAGGTCAGTTGTACTTCTTTGTATCATTTTGGTAAATTATTAGATTTTAATATTTTGTGTATTCAGTTGAAATATGCCTTCTTAGAGTCTGCTAGGTGTCTGTATTTCTATGTATTTGTGTCTCTATCACTTGAATTCTCTATTCCATCTTTTGCTTCCCTAGTTTAAATGCTCTAGTTGTGTTAATTTGAATTAATTCCACACTTTTGGAGGAAGGGGCAGGCAAATCAGGAACAGTACAAGGATGTTGTTAGGTGATGTAGAGAGAAAATTAGAAAGGCAAAAGCTCAGCTAGAATTCAACCTGGCCACTGCTGTGAAAAATAATTAAAAACGTTTTTACAAATACATTAAAAACAAAAGGAGAGCCATGGACAATCTCCATTTCTTATTGGATTCAGGGGGGAACACTGTCACCAAGGATGAGGAAAAGGCAGAGGTAGTTAATTCCTTCTTTGCCTGTCTTACAGTAAGACCAGTTATCCTCAGAACAACTGGCCCCCTGAGCTGATAGGCAAGGATGAGGAGCAGAATAGCCCCCCTGTAATCCAGGAGGAGGTAATTAGTGGGCTGCTGAGCCACTTAGACACTCACAAGTCTATGGGGCCAGATGAGATTCATCCAAGGGTACTGAGGGAGCTGGCGGAAGAACTCACTAAGATGCTCTTCATCATCAGTCATCAGTTCTGGTTGACTGGGGAAGTCTCAGATGACTGGAGGTTGACCAATGTGATGCCATCTACAAGAAAGGCAGGAAGGAGCATCCGGGGAAGTACAGGCCTGTCAGCCTGACCTCGGTACCCAGCAAGGTTATGGAGCAGATCATCTTGAGTGTGATCACATAGCAGATACTGGACAACCAAGGAATCAGGCCCAGCCACCATGGGTTTAGGAAATGTAGGTCCTGCCTAACATGCCTGATCTCCTTTTATGTCAAGGCAACCCGCCTAGTGGATGAAGAAAATGCTGTGGATGTGTCTGCTTGGACTTCAGCAAAGCCTTTGATACTGTCTCTCACAGCATTCTCCTGGAAAAGCTGTCAGCCACAGCTTTGACCAGGTGCACTTGATGGGTTAAGAACTGGCTGGATGGCCGTGCCCAGGGATCAGTATTTGGCCCAGTCCTGTTTAATATCTTTATTGATGATCTGGATGAGGGGATTGAGGGCACCCTCAGTAAGTTTGCAGATGACACTAAGTTGGGTGGAAGTGTTGATCTGCTGGAGGGTAGGAAGACTCTGCAGAGGGATTTGAACAGGCTGGATCAATGGGCCAAGATCAATTCAGTTCAACAAGGCCAAGTACTGGGCCCTGCACTTGGGTCAGAACACCCCCCTGCAGTGCTACAGGCTTGGGGAAGAGTGGCTGGAAAGCTGCCCAGCAGAAAAGGCCCTGGGGTTGTTGGCTGACAGGTGGTTGAACATCAGCCAGCATGTGCCCAGGTGGCCAAAAATGTTAATGGCATCCTGGCTTGTATCAGAAATAGTGTGGGAAACAGAATCAGGACAGTGATTGTCCCCCTGTACTCGGCACTAGTGCAACCATACCTCGAATCCTGTGTTCAGTTTTGGGCCCCTCACTTCAAGACAGACATTGAGGTGCTGGAGTGTATCCAGAGAAGGGTAATGGAGCTGCTGAAGGGTCTAGAGAGTAATTTGAGGAGCGACTGAGGGAACTGGGGTTGTTTAACCTGGAGAAAAAGAGGCTCAGGGCAGACCTTATCACTCTCTAGAACTATCTAAAAGGAGGCTGTAGCATGGTGAGGGTCAGCCACTTTTCCCAGGCAACTCGTGACAGGACAAGAGAACATTGCCTCAAGTTGTGCCAGGGGAGATTATAGTTGGACATCAGGAGAAATTTCTTAATGGAAACGGTTGTTAAACATTGGAATGGACTGCCCAGGGAGGTGTTGGAGTCACCATCCCCAGAGGTGTTCAAGAAATGACTGGATGTGGCACTTAGTGCCATGGTCTAGTTGACAAGGTGATGCTTGGTTAAAGGTTGGACTCAATGATCTCAGAGGTCTTTTCCAACCTAAATAATTCTATGAATTCTGTAATTTTATTATTGATCTTTTGGAGGGAAGTCGGTTTGGGGATTTTGGTTTGGTTTCCCTATCACTGTTTTCTTTGCTTGAAACTGACTTTCATTTGCAACATGAGAATTGCTGTATTTGTCAGATTAGAACTAGTGCAATTGCTGCTTAGAAGTAATGAGAAGCATTTAGGGAAATACTGGAGTGAAATAAACACAATGGTACTGCCAACCTGTAGGTTTGGGATTTGAGGAGCCAGGGTTGTATATAAATCTGTTTAATGATATCCTGCCCCTGCCTTCCATTAATTGTTTGTTTTATGAAACCACTTTTTTTTTTTTTTGACTTCTGCATATCCTGTGGTAATAAGTTAATGCAATTAGAAGCACATGGCAGAACTAGGAGATCTGTGGGTGACAGTGGTACAGGAGCTCTGAATTTTTTAGATAAACTATGAGAGTGGAAACAAATCTAAGGCTAGTTTCTTGAGTTGACTGCAAATTTTGTGAGAATATTTTCAAGACTACATTAGTTGTGTGTTTGAGGAAAAATAAAATGTTTAAGTTGTCCATTCCTTGAAGCTGCCTGCATATTGGTCAGGTATAGTTGGAGTGAATTGTTTTTTTACTTATTTTTTTAATTCAGCTCTTTCTGTTCCCACTGCTCCTCACTAGCAGCTTCCTAATTTGATAATGCATACTTGTAGTTGATGCTACCATTGCTCTCCTCAGATTTTACCTGATGACCCAGATAAGAAACCGCAGGCAAAGCAGTTGCAGACCCGTGCAGATTACCTCATTAAATTACTGAATAAAGACCTTGCAAGAAAAGAAGTGCAAAGACTTACTGGTGCAGTAAGTTAAGCTTAATATTCAGTAGCGAGATAACATAATATACCTATGGGAATGTCAGCAGATACTTGTTTTATTCTTAGTTCCACTCTGTCATTTTTCTCTGTATTGGTAATTGTATTATAAGAGACTAACTCAAGAAATGTATTGCAAGTTTAATATTGGTTTTTTCTTCCTTATTTGTAAATATTCTCTACTGTTGCATTAGGCTCAATCTCCAATCCTGAGAAAAGTGGTGGTCATTAGTGGTAATAAATTAATTGAATGCTTTCTTTAACATAAAAACCAAAATCTTTTTCTGCAACTGTGATGCAGACACTTGTCAGTTGACATAATAAAGGTGCTAATTTGCATTCAGGGCAATTCAAAGAGGAAGAAAGCAAGAAGTAAGAAGAATAGAGCAACAAAGGCTGCAAAAATTAAAGAAGAAATAAAAAGTGACTCATCACCACCCTCAGAAAAATCTAATGATGATGAGTATAATGAGGTAAACATCATTCATATAAAGACTTGAGCATTTTATCTTCTCAAAATGCAATTTTATTATAAAATCTAAATATAAAACTAATGTTTCTGACTAATCCATTTTTACTACTGATTATGATTCTTCAGGTAGCAACTTTTTTTCAGGCTCAGGAAAAAAAATCAGGATTGTTTAGAAAGTGCTGCATAATTAAACAGTGTTTTGAAACATGCAAATGAATGCTTCTGTGTATGTCAGGGATTTCATTATCACAGAATGGGTCAGGTTGGAAGGGACCACTGGAGGTCATCTAGTCCAACCTCCCTGCTCAAGTCAGGTCCCCTAGAGTATGTTACTCAGGATTGTGGCAAGATAGTTCTTGACTATCTCCAGAGAGGGAGACTCCACTTCCTCTCAGGATAATCTGTTCCAATGCTCAGTCACCCTCACAGTAAAGTTCTTCCTCATGTTCAGGTGGAACTTCCTGTGTACCAGTTTCTGCCCATTGCCTCTTGTCCTATTATTTGGCACCACTGAGAAGAGCCTGGCTCCATCCTCTGACACCCTCCCTTCAGATAAGGGGATATTGATAAGATCCCCCTTCAGATCTTTCCCCTCCAGGCTGAAGAGACCCAGCTCCCTTAGCTTTTTTTCCTGAGATGCTCCAGTCCCCTAATAATTTTTGTAGCCTTCTGTTGGATTCTCTTCAGGAGTTCCATGTTTCTCTCATACTGAGGAGCCCAAAACTGGACACGGCACTCCAGATACACCTCACTAGGGCTGAATAGAGGGGCAGGATCACCTCCCTTGACCTGCTGGCAATGGTCTTCCTAATGCACCCCAGGATACTGTTGGCCTTCTTGGCCACAAGGGCACTTCTGGCTCATGGACAGCTTGTTGTCCACCAGGTCCCCTAGGACCTTCTCCGCAGAGCTGCTTTCCAGTAGGTCACCCCCAGCTTGTACTGGTGTCTGGGGTTCTTACCCAGATGCAGGACCCTGCATTTGCTCTTGCTGAATTTCAGAAGGTTCTTCCCTGCCCATCTCTCCAACCTGTCAAGGTCCTTCTGAAGGGCTGCGCAGCCTTCTGAGGTATCAGCCACTCCTCCCAGCTTTGTATCATCAGTGAACTTGCTAAGGAGGCATCTACCCCTTCATCTAAGTCATTGATTAACAATTTAAACAATACTGAGCCCAGCATGGAATCTTAGGTGACACCACTAGTGACAAGCCTCCAACTAGACTGCAACTGATCACAACACTCTGAGATCTGCCTTTTAGCCAGTTCTCAATCCGCCTCACTCCACTATGATATGAGGATGTCACAGGAGACAGTGTTAAAAGCCTTTCTGAATTCCAGGTGGGCAATATCCACTCCTCTCATCTATCCAGCCAGTTGTCCCATTGTAAAAGGCAATCAGATTGAGCAAGCATGATTTCCCTTTGGTGAATTCATGCTGACTACTCCTGATCACCTTCTTGTCATCCATGGGGATAGACATGGCCTCCAGAGTGAGGTGCTCCATCACTTTTCCAGGGACTGAGGTGAAGCTGAATGGCCTGTAGTTCCCTGGGTCCTCCTTTAAAGATGATTGCGAGTGGCCTAGCAGTGATGTTTGCCAGTTCCTTCAGCACACGTGGGTGCATCCCATCAGGGCCCATGGACTTGCTGATGTTAAGTTTGACTATTATTCAACAGATATTGTTCTAATAGGTTACTCAACTTTGTATTACTTCTGATGTGTTCCTTTAGGACTGTTTTTGTTGGTTCGTTTAAATTTATCACAGCAGAAATCACTAGAGAGAAAAAAAAAACTCAACAGATTAAGTTTAGGGGCCATGTTGCACCTAATTTTGTGACTTCAAAGGTAGCTGAAAAAACACTAGATTCTTCCGAACATCTCTGAAAAAGCAAAAGTTGGAACACTGTTCCCTTCTCCTGTGACTGTGACTGTTTAATTTGTGGTCACACAAAAGTTACTGGAACAAAATTAACCAGAACAGAAGTCTTTTATCATCACCATGCCCTGAAAAATCAGCTCAGTCTTGTGATGTCTAATTCCTTATTTCTTTTAGCTCTTTGCAGCTTAACTAATTTTTACAGGGGCAGATTTCTTTGGTAATACAAAAGTTAAATGGATTTAATCGCTCACACATGCCCATTACCCCTGCCCAATCAATACTTGTTTTCTGTCACATCAAGGAAATGAGTGAGTAGTCCTCATCTTGTTTTGCAACTGCATCCAGCTCCATTTGAGAGGTGTTAAGTCTAAAGAAATCATACACAGAAAAAAGTACATTTTAATCTGATGGTTGCAAAACTTGTGTAGTTAGAAACTCCATTTGATGTGACATATATGCTTGTGTATTTCAGGATGAGATTGTTTCAGTGAAATGTCCACATAAAAAAATAAAAGCAGAAGAAAATGAAGAAAAGCCTGAGCCAGATATTCGTATAAAGATGGAAGCTGTAGAAAAAAGAGACACAAGAGAAAAAGAAAATAAGAGGCATTTAAAAAGAGAGAAAAAAGAAAAAGAGGATAAGAAAGAATTAAAAAATATTAAAGAAAAGAGAGAAAACAAATTAAAAGAATCTACGCTTAAAGAAAAAGAAGTAAAGGAAGAAAAGGTAACTCAGTTTATTTGTTCTTATATAGCACTAGAAAAGGCCACCAGGTTTTTGTGAATGATTTTGAGTAAAAAAGATATTTTGGATCAGTCATTTCTTTGAAATCTTTTGCATCATGTGAAGTTTTATTTTTGCCACTTGTAAGTACAAGGACAGGCAAATGAAATGGGAAATTACCTTTTAAAAGATCTATAGCTTAGTGGGACTGAGAGTGCAAGTGATGCAAGAAACTTGTTCGTTCTCCTTGTGTATTCCTCAGAGAGAGAAAATAAAAGATACTATTAATGCATGGCAGATTTTTTTCTTTCTTTTTGTTATTATTGAAGAGCATGCAGTGATTGCCTAATTGCAGTATAATTTCAGCCCAAAAATAAGGTTTGCTTATCAGATAAATTTTCATGTTTTTTTCTTAGGCAAATGAACTCAAATCTGAAAATAAAGAAAAAAATAAAAAAGTTTCATTGTTGGATATTCCAGTTCATATTACTGCAACTAGTGAAACACTTCCAATATCAGAAGAGTCTGAAGAACTGGATCAGAGGACATTCGGTGTGGTAAGTCCCTTGTTGATAACTTAGTGTTTACACTTGATATTCTAAATGAGCACAATTTCTGATGTTTTTGATTCTGCTATTAGGTATTATAATACAGATATCCATTGCCAGTAAAATCTTAGATCAGTGAAGGCTTATCAACACTATACTAAATTCAGGTTTGTTTTCAGATCAGCAATTTTATTTTTTTGCATTTATGCAGTATAGTGAAGAGTATTTATCTAGTTGTCTGTGTGCTGGATAGTTTTAAAATACAGACTCTGAAGATCCATCCTCAAGAATAATTAATGGATACTGCTTCTTAAAGGACAAAAATGAATTAATTTTAATGCATCTGCTAAAGTCTCTGACTTGGCTTTATCAAACACCCCTTTGTTCTTTGTAAGCTAACAAGAGAAAGTTGCTCTTGAATTATGGACTTCTGTAGCAATGGGGAACAAAGAGACACGGACCCCCTTATGCATCCAAAGGAGATCACTTTACTGCCCAAATTACCCTCCTTTCATACCTTTAATTCCAACCAGACAGAACCAAAACTTAACAGAAGAAGGGCACCCATTGGCTGGCTTAGCTGCAGTCTGCTGTGCACGAGTCATAACTATCTCTCATCCCCCAACCAACTTCTAACTGTCTAGCCTGCAGCTGTGCCTTCTCACAGGGTTTTCTGGTAAATATAAGCCTTAACAACTTTACCAATTATAACCCCATATCCCACAACTTCCTGCATTAGACAGAGGAAGGAACAAATCCTAAAGTCCTTAGAAATATCTTGTTGGAGTAATATTTCTGATATCAAAAGAATTTCAATTATAAAACTACTTTTGACCACAACAGGAACAATATTGGAAGAACAAAAGGGAGGTATGTAGCATTTTATAGGTTGACTGGGGACTTTGGAAGGATGCTAAGAATTTACTTTGAGCAGCTACTTTTCTGCTGTAAAAGTTCTATCATTCTGCTTTCAACAGTTGTCTGTTACTGCTAGACAGGTTTACTGGGTCTACTGTGGTGCTGTCTGTAAGAAGCAAATGATCTTGTTTTCTCATCAGTATGGTACTGACTAGTTTACCTATGTGGGAGTTGTTGTTTTGCATTTTGTTTTTTATCTAAATGATGTTATAAGTGACTCATCTATAATTTCCAGGATATCTTGTGAGTGACTAGGTGACTGAAAATCACACGATTCCCATGTACAATTGTGCTTCTCTGTTCACCTCTACACTTAACTTTAGCAGTGTATTTTGTAAACTGTCTTTTTAAAGATTGCTTAAGCTATGGTTAGTGCAATAGGTAATGTAGCTGCTTAATTACTGAATGGCATGATCTGGTAATGAAACAGCTCCACCGGTTTTTGAGTTGTCCCTAGATGTTGACAAAATTATTCTGATGTTCTCCAAAATCCATCATATTTTTGATTCTGGCTATACAGACTTGTCTTCCTTCCTTAATGGGAGCAATTATAGGTTAGGTTTGCATATAGAACATTTTTTTGGCCAGGCCCTCTGTTCTGGAAGGTATATTTACCATTATCCCATGATCAGATGCGATCTAATTAGCATGTTTATCTTTTCAAATGGAAATTACTGCTGTGGGTTGTTGATGCTAACTCATTTGACTTCTTGTCTATCTTATGACAGGTAAAAATATGCATTTCATCTACCTTGCCATTGTGATTGAATGGTATTTCCAAGCAAAGGTCTATAATTTAAAATATGCTAACTAGTTTATCTGTATTTACTATGAACATGTTTAAATTAGTGTGAAAATTCAAGCATACACATATGAAATATATCTGAGTACATGTGTTGTCATCACTGTTACTAATTTAGGTACACCTAAATAGCTTTATCCTAGTATTTCCGTAGAACTCAGATTTAAAAGCTACCCAGAGAAGGAATGCTAATCCTCTGTTGAATGAAAGTTTAATTGTTGCAGAAAGTATCTATTTAAAATATATTAAACATTCTTATACTTAATATTGTCATTGAGTTTGTATAGCTTTCAAGGCTCTAAAAAGTAAAATAATATATACTTGTGCTGAAAGTTAAACTCATGATTGTAAAACCTAGTAATTCCTTTCCCTCAGAAAATATTTTATATTAACTTAATGCTTTCTTGAATCTTTAATATGTGTTACATACAATTTAGTGCTTTCATATAGGAGTAAATTTTCAACTGGATTTTAAAAGCTACTTTTTCCAAATGAAATAGTAAAACTAAAAGAGCTGCGAGCAAAGACTTGTTTTTCATTTGTTTTGCAACAGTACTGTCTTTGCCTGTGTAAGGATAAGTCATGTTTTACAATTTTTATCTTTTTATTTTTGAATTAATGTATTCCTTTTTTTGAACTTTTATAGTGCAAAGAAAGAATGAGGCCTGTTAAAGCAGCATTGAAACAATTGGATAGACCAGAGAAAGGCCTTTCTGAAAGGGAACAGCTGGAGCATACTAGGCAGTGCCTAATCAAAATTGGGGACCACATTACTGAATGTCTAAAGGAGTACACAAATCCTGAACAAATTAAACAGTGGAGAAAGTAAGTTATTCTGCATGATTTTTCTTGAAAAAGGGAAATCCATAATAGCTTATATTAAGCAGAATAGTTTTTAATTATTTCTCATTTCTTATTCTCCATTTATTTTATTTTTCTGCTGTATTAAATAAGGACTTATAAAAAGATGATTATAAATGGTTACAGCTTTTATTGGTTTCACGTTTTTATACTTGCATAGCAATGCATTTTGTCCAGTAGGTAGAGTCCTCTCACTTTTTAAAACCAAACGCAAAGAGAAAATAACTGTATTTAGAGTATATTTAATGTTTAGTGGAAAAGCGTTATTCTCATTAAAGAATCTGCCTTTTTCAACATTGAAATTTGGTTTTTTGTTTTTATTCATGCTAAAAAACAGGCCATTATAAATGTGTGTGTTAAACTTTGAATGACTTTGAGTTGAAGAATCCTTTATTTTTAAAAAAAAATATACTCTATAAAATTAAATCATATGTTAACTGACTTGATAAAAATCATCATAACATACTCAGAAATGTATTTCAAAATGAAATAAAACTTTTAAGTGTTCCTATGCATCTGTGAGGTGGTAACTTTGGAAAAAATAAGAAAAATGTTGGTTTATAAATTGCTATATTTTGTTGTTAAGTTCTTAATGCAGTTAGAGTTAATTTTATCATAATGTGCACTTTAATCCTTTATGGTTGCAAATATGGCTGCACTTGCACATATGAAACTCAGTCAAGTGCTTCATTTTCTTGCAGACTGTTGTTAACAAAATATTTCTGCTGTTAGTACTTGCTTTATTTTAAAATATCTGAGTGAACTGAAATACAAAAACAATATCCTTGTCTTAAAGACACTTTGGTAAACGTTATGTTTCTTTAAGTGGAAATTCATAGTAGGATCATAGAATCATAGAATTGTTAAGGTTGGAAAAGACCTCTAAGATCATTGAGTCCAACTGTTAACCCAGTACTATCATTATGTTCACCACTAAACTATGTCTCCAAGTGCCACATCCATACATTTTTTTAACACTTCCAGGGATGGTGATTCCACCACTTTCCAGAGCAGCCTGTTTCAATGCCTGACTACCCTTTCAGTGGAGAATGAGAATGAGTATAGTAGAGCTACTATAATATTAATTCATAGTAATGCTACAGTACCATGCATAGATTATTAAAATATGGTGTTTTATCTATCTTGAATAAGATGTATAATTTATAAAAGGTATTCATGCTATATTTCTTATACAGATGTCATTGGGCACACCATTTGCTGGTTTTGTCTAGTTTTGCAAACCTCTAGGCCAAAACTATTATATTTAAATCATCACAGTGAAAGAGTAGATAGATGCTTCTTGAGCCTACGCACTTGAGATGTTTCTGAACTAAAAACTAGTTAGAACAGTAATATTCTGTAGTCTTTTAAGCATTCCACCTGCAAACTTTGCTAAAAGAATTCTAGACTTTAGATCTGGTGTCTGCAATCATAGAAGCAAATCTTATCTTTAAGATTTTGGCTTCTTGACACCAAAAGTGTTGTTTTGTTTTGCTTTCTTCTTTCATAGCATAGGTTAGGATCAAAGATTTTGGCATGCTGCTTCCATCCTCTTTCAGATTTCTCATTTGGTTTCAAAAGCTTTGACCAGGCTTTGGAATTTTGTGGGGAAATCCCATCCCTGATATCTGTAGAAAACTGGGCACGTAGGTCAAATTTCTTATACTGCAAGAGATTTAGAGTTCAGAAGAATATTTACTGAGTAGTAAATACTACATTTTTCTGACATGTTTCAAATAATCTTTCAGAAGAATTGCACAACAAATTGAAAACTACATTTTTATGCAATCGCCAAATCATTCTATTAACAAAATTGCCATTAATACTATCTTTCATATACTTTGCATTCTTCAGTCACTGTGATAAATATTACAAAATGACAAATTATTAAAGTGATTAATTTCTGAAAAGTTTGAAATACAGCTAAGCAATGTTGGCTGTGCAGCTAGATAATATCCTGTATAACAGACTTTGCAATTAATTCAGTTTGCGGAAGTACTGTTGAAATAATTTCATTTAAGTCCATGTTTTGTTGTACGACAATAAAAACTTATATATAGAAGAATTATAACCTCTCTTTCTTTTTCCTCAGAAACTTGTGGATTTTTGTCTCTAAGTTTACAGAATTTGATGCCAGAAAGCTGCACAAGCTGTATAAACATGCAATCAAAAAACGCCAAGAAGCTCAGGTAATACTTTCAGACTCTCTAAATATACAAAAATATATTCTAAGTTTTATAATTGTTATTATAAAGTATCAATTGTTTTCACTCAATACACTTTAAATGTATTTTACTGTTCATAGTAAACTAGTTTGATTTCTTAGGATATTTTCTGAAGAATTCAGATACAACTTTGGGATTTATCAATGACAATTTTTGTGCTTGTCTCTTTTAGCAGCACAGTGACCAGAATATTAGCAACAATGTGAATACACATCTAATTAGAAATCCAGGTAAGAAATCTGAAGCATATTATTGTGCTGGATATCTTAAATGATGGTATGTAAAATGAAATAAACTTAAAACTGTCTCCTAGAACTCCCATACTGATGGAAATCATAGGGACAGGCTGACAGCATAACTTCATTAGTTTGCTGATGAAATTCAACTGAGCATGGACTGAATTTGGCACTTAGAGATTTTAGTAGCAAGTTATTTGGCCGTTCTCTTAAAGTAAGTAAATTAATTTTTAAAAACCCACACTTTTTTGTATTTAATTTTTAGAAGGGAGAGAGGCCAACTCAACACTTGTAAGCTTCTTGGAGGCTCTATACCTGTTTGTAGCAGTTGTAATGTCACCATATTATAATATATTCCCTGAAGTCATGGTTCGCAATCAGTTATATGGAATGTCTTTCACTATTGACAATAATACTGTTTCTCCATGCTCCCACAGTTGCCTTCTTGTAATATTTTTGTTATATCACGTTATGTAAAATCTAGAGTATGTTATCATGGATTTAAAATTAGTATAATGTATTTTAGGAATACCACTAAAAACCTTTCATTAAGAAGGTGTACCTCTAAAACTAGTGTTCTCACTAGGGCTGTCTTCTTAGAGAGGAACTTCCTACCATGCTGTTTCAAATTGCTCTACTAAAGTGTGCTGGTTTGTATTAATTTATTTTTTTGGTAAGGAAGGAAGGGAACCACTTAAGGAAATAATTCCCTGTAAGGACCTTGGCAGCTTCCTTTAGACCTGACAAAAACCAATCAGTGACTGATTTTTAATATTGACACATTGTTACACAAATGAAAAAGTTAGATGTGCTCTTGTGAACACATGTGTAAAGATGAAAAACCCTGGGAATCTCTCTTTCCCTTCTGGCCTCAATACAGGTAACAGCCTGGCCCAGCCCCTTTGCGTGGCTGGGCACCTTCTTGGGAAACCCGCCAGGCCCTGTCCAGGCAGATCTGGGTCCCCCTTCCCCCAGGGCGGGCGGCAAGACTGGGCCCACGGCTCAGCTGAAATGCTGCTGCTGCTAAGTTTCACCAGAAACCGCCGGGCAGGGGGAGGGGGAGCCATTGACCTGCGGATGCTGCCGCTGTGTTCTAGCCTGGCTGCTAAGATCCTAGCTTCCCCCCCAGCGCAGCTGCCAAAGAATTCTCCATCATAAACAACTCTGGCCACGACCGGACAAGGATCACATGACCATCTGCAGGCCTCAGGCGAGATATTTATTAACTCTTTCACTGCACAGATAAGACTTGCAGACCTTCCATCTTCTCTCGAGTGAAAGAAAAGGATAGAGTGAAGAGAAATGCAAAGAAACAACATGGACACATCGAGGTCAGACAAGAAGGAAGAGGCAGGTCCCAGATGGGAGGGGATGAGGAGATGTCTTGGGCTGAAATCCTCTTGTAAGGCTATGGAGAAGATATGATTGATACATCAGACTCTTTCCGTGTAGCTCATTGAAAAAGTATAGGGTGGTTGAAGTGTTCAAATTGTAGATATGAGCAAAGGCATCTATGCTAAAGCAAGCAGATGTTGAAGTAGCTGTGATCCCATGAGGAGCTTGAACAGAGAGTGATGAAGATCCTTTACCCCCAGGGAAAGAAGAAGAAGACCTCTGTTCCCAGAGATGAAGATGACCTCAGAAATAGATAAAGAGAACCTATGCTTCTGAACAGCTCATCCTTAAAATGTACCCCATAAGTTGACATGGCCCTCGAAAACAGTTGTGGAAAAGCTGTAAGTCGAGGGGATGGACTTTTCCACAGTGATCAGATTTCCATTCTCCCGGACGACTGATCGCTGTGACATTGAAGCGACAAGAGAACTGTTTTCTTGTAGAGAAGTCTCCATAGACTGACAAGAGAGACTCCTCTCCCTAAGTAAATTAGAGAAAGACTATTTTTAGAGATGGCAAACTGACTGATTTCTTTCTGTCCGTTGTGAGTGTGAAAGAAAAGAGGGTGTAGGGGGGAGAAGTGTTCTGAAGGCTTTATTCTGATTCTTTTTTTTTTCTTTTAGTTTCTGTTAATAAAGTTTTTCTTAATACCTTTTTAAGTTTAGCCTGCTTTGCCTTCCCTCCTAACCCTATCTCACAGCAGGAAATGAGTAAATAATTCTGGTGGGTGCACTGGTGATTTGGCCAGCACTAAACCCACCACATAAACTGGTGCATTGACCAGGAAATCTCAAATTTGTGAATCAAAACCACTACACTAAAATTGGTGTTTCCACCCGGGGTCAAACTGAAACCGCCACATAAAGGCACCTGGTTTCTACTCCCTGCTCAATTAGACCACGCTAATCTTCTCCATTCAGTCTATAAAGTTGAAAAATTTTGTTTCTCAGTCCTACATATCTACATTTCTAGCTTGCTTGCCTTCTATTTACTTCTGAGGTCTCTCTCAGTTTGCTCACATTACTGCATTTATCTTTAAATTATTTAGCTATTGTTACTGTCAAACTATAATGCTACTCACATTGCTTTAAATCTGACAGATGGAAGTGCTGTTTGAATGGGTGGAGAAAATAATTTATACTGTATGAGGCTTCCTTATAACCTCTGCTTTATTAAACAGATATTGAAAGACTGAAGGAGAATAGAAACCATGATGACAGTAGCAGGGACAATTCTTCTGATAGACATTTGTCACAGTACTATGATCATCATAAGGACAGGCATCAGGAAGATGCTTATAATAAAAATGACTCATGGAAAAGGTCCTATTCAGCCTTCAGCAATGGAAAAGACCACAGAGACTGGGATCACTATAAACAAGCCAGCAGGTAAATTGCTCTGTTAAAAATTCCTTTCCTGGTTTTTCAGTATGCTTGTAGTAAACACCAATGAATCTTTTCTAAGTAATGCAAAAATTACAAAGACATTTCTCTTATGCAGTTCTGTTGAATTGACATAATTGTAGTCCTTACTATGTGTTCAGTAATAAGTAAATTTTTTCAGATACTATAGTGATGGTAAACGTAGAAAGCTGGATGACCACAGGAGCAGAGATAACAGGTCAAACCTGGAAGGAAGTTTAAAAGACAGTCGGCCTCATTCAAATCACCGTTCCCATTCAGACCACAGGATACATTCAGATCATCGTTCCACTTCAGAGTATATCCATCATAAATCTTCCAGAGATTATAGGTACCACTCAGACTGGCAAATAGACCACAGAGCTTCTGGTAGTGGCCCAAGGTCACCATTAGATCAGAGGTCTCCTTATGGGTCAAGATCTCCTATAGGACAGAGATCTTCATTTGAACACTCATCAGATCACAAAAGTACACCTGAACATACATGGAGTAGCCGGAAAACATAACAAAGACTGACATTTTCTGGACCATCTTTTAGCCATATACAGTAAACTAGCACAGTAATTGCCTTATGTGACTTGAAAGATATGGACTGGATATTGTTAGTCACGGTATTGTTACTTCTTTCCAGGATGCAAGGTCTATTATGCCAACAATAGAAAAATATTTTTGTATTTAAAATTTCTGCTGCACTGTGCTACAAATGTTGTGGCAGGTGTTTTTTGGGGGGTTTTTTCCCTCATAAAAAATGGAAAATGTTTACTTTATGGGGACCTCAACACTGCCCCATTCAGACTGAATCTCATAAAACTGGTTTTAGGGTGAACACAGTTTAAATTGTGTTTGCAAATGAGTTTTTAAACAGACCTATAACCATGTTTCAGGGAGAAATGAGGAGGGGGTTTTTTTGTTTTCTTAGTAAAGAATTCTCAAGGACATTTGTTCACTTTTCAAAGCTATTTATTTACATTGTATACTGCTATCACCTTGACACTTTGCATCACAAGCTTGAATATTTACGTTCTGTACCCATAACTGTAAAATAGCTAGGATTTCTCCTGTTTGTGGTCAGTTGTAATAATGCCTTTTTTCAAAATAAAAGAAATCACTGAAAATTATTGCAAACTAATTAAATTATTTTTTTGCTTGTTCCTTTCCCTGCCTATTCAGTCCTTATTGTCAGAGTCGACATACTAACACTTTTTAATAAAATATTTTTATGAAATCACTGTTCAGAATGCAAAAGTGGGGATGGGAACTTTTTTATTCCATTTAGTTCCCCTTTTTTATTGGATGCTTCAGATACATGTTTTGGTTTTGTTTTTCTATTAAACTGACAATATTGTGATTTGTTGTAATGAAATGGGAAATATTCAGCTAAACTGTGGTCTGGAAAGTTTTTCAGTCCATAGGTTTTAAAGAAGGCGTGTTCAATACCTGAACACTTTTAAATCCAAATCAGACAAAATTTATTGGAAATTTATTGTTTTCCCACTTGAAATGGGCAATAATGTCAAATGTGCTATGCAGTCAGTTAATATTTTCGATTTGAATGACTTTCTATTACAAGAATTATTACTATACGCACTGATTGTATATAGATAACTTCGGTTTGACAAATTAAATTTAAAATGAAATGTGAGCTCTTGTTTTCTACTGGTGTTTTTCTACAGCATACATCTTTCTCATGTAACCATAAAAATATTCAACTCTTAGGTACTAAATACACAACATAATTAGGAAAGATAAATGTCTACCCTAGCATCATGTTGTTGGAGCTAATATGTTGTTCCAGTTTTTCTTCATCTTGCAATGTGTTGATGTCTTGGTTTAAGACAATTTAAGGGGTAGACACTCCAAAATGAGTTACCTTCCCTTTTAGTTTTAACCACTCCCCTTTCACCAAAAAGGACAGACGAATGTGAGAAGATATAAGTGAAAAAATGGCAGTTTACTAAAAAGCAAAGCAGCAACAGGCAAAAATAACAATAATAATCACTATATACAAAGGTGCTGAATCTTGTGGACTCCTTAGGAACAAAGAAAACAAAATGGTAGAGAAACCCCTCCCGCAAGATGGTGCCCTCTATAGACAACGTCATGGTTTGAGTTAAAGGCAGAAATGGTGGACAACACCCCCCCCCAACCACGTGTGAAGAAAGAGAAAAAATAGAGAAAAACAGCACAACTGAACCTCCGTGATAGCAAAAACTCCCTCTTTCCCCAAACAACTAACAGGGAACAAGGACAAAATTTTAAAAATCCCTGGACTCCAAAGAACAGCCAAATGCCCCTCTTGTTATAAATGAGTACAATGGACCATGCGAGATCCAATCAAAATTGAAAAATTTATTGGTCACAGAAAAGCAAAAGTAAAGATCAGCTGCGGCAAGGGGAGTCGAGCAGAGCCTGCTCCACCAACTGCCGCAACCCCCCCCCCCCCCCAGTTGGTCCCTTTTAAGTTGTTTCTGGATTACGTGTTTTTAGTAATTTGCGCATGCTCTTCCAGTTGCTAGGGGTCTTTTTCTGGTCTTTTTCTGCCTTCTGGTGGTCGAGGGATGAAGGTGAGGAGCCTCTTTCTCTGTTTTGTCTTGCTAACCCCCCCCTCCTCCTTATAGGGTGATCCGGCGGTTTCTTGGGATCTTACTAGCACTTAGATATGTGATTTATGCAAGTAAAGCAAAGTGATTAACTCTCAAGGTCTGTCTGGCTAGCAAAGCAAAACAATTAGCATCTTCTTGGCAAGCAAAGCAAAGCAATAAAACAATTTACATCATCTTGGCTCCACAGGCCCAGGCGATATCTTTCTCAAGGTCTGTCAGGCGAACAAAAGGTTCCTTATCTACCACACTCTTATCTCTCTGACAGTGGCAGCTCTGTTGACTAAGGTGGCCAAAAAACTCTGACGGCTGGAACTGAGTTAGCAGCTGGAACTTTTGGAGGGACTATGCCTTCTCCTCAGCAAAAGCAGCAGGCAGCCAGCTAGGATGACTTGGACTTCATATCCTCCTGATTCAACCAGGCACTGCTAGCAGGCTGGGGCAACAGTATGGAGCAGGGGCTTTTCTGTTTTTCTTGGTGTGGCACCACGACTGACTGTCCTGGGTGGCGACAGCAAAAAAGAAAGGGGAAAAAAAGGTCCCAAGTCCTGCCTCAGCTTTCCTGGTGAGAACGAAAGAGAAAGGGCAAGAGAGCTTCTGCCTGAGTGTCCCTGACCTTAAAAGGACCCCAGCATCTGCCAACCTCCATGGTTCTGTTTTTGCCCACCAGATCTTGAAGAGAGAGGAACAATTTTGGCATATGACATCGCACAGATAGATATTGAATACAATAACATTTTGGGTTACCCAGGACAGTTGAGCATTTTTTTCCAATTAACCAGGGTTACACAAAAGCATTAAAATTGAACCAAAACCTGTTCAGAGTACCTGTTTGTTATAATCTCACTAGGCACAACTGCTGCACATTCTAAGTTAATATCATTTAGCCAAGTACATTTAAGCTAATTTAATGTAGGCTGCAACTCAGATAATGCTTCTTCATTGATTAGCTGTCATTTTCCTAGGGTTCGGAGGGTTTTGAACTCTGCTTTTCGGCTTAATTGCTGAAGCAGTGTTTAGCTAGTGGTGGCTAGTACAGTTGTGCATGTGTGCTATGCATCTTCTAGTGGTGAAAATCTAGTAGTTGGAGCATCCACATTCACTGCCTAGTTCTTCCAGTTTGGGTAGTGAGATGGTGTATTGGATCCATTCTAACACATCAATAGAACAGTCCCACTAAGTCCATTTCACTATCAGTATAACTAGACGGAACATGGTGGCTTTGGTTAGAATCTTTGCAAATGATGATATTTAGGTTGTGTTAACTTTGATTATGTTATAGCTGTTTAAGACAACTCAATGCAGAGGGGAATTAAGTTTGATGGGAGAGGTATTCTCCATGTCTTATCAAAGTGACTGTTATGGGATTATCTTAATTAGTAATATTAGCACCACATCCTCTGCAAATAAACCATTTATCATTTATTTTCCATGCATGAGAATGGGGTGTCTGGACTTTGGCTGGATACCAGGTGCCCGCCAAAGTCGGTCTATCACTCCCCTCCTCAGGTGAACAGGGCAGAGAAATATAACCAAAGGCTCACAGGCTGAGATAAGGACCGGGAGAGATCACTCACCGATTACTGTTATAGACAAAACAGACTTGACTTGGGGAAATTAATTGAATTTTTTACCAAACCTTAAAAACACTGTCCCCCCACCCCTCCACTTTTCCTGGGCTTAGCTTTAGTCCTCATTCTCTCCCTCTTTCCCCTAGGGGCTGGAAAATGGGTGTCGTGGTCAGTTCATTACATGTTGCCTCTGCTGCTCCTTCCTCCACAGAGGAAAGGCTCCTCATACTCTTCCTATGCTCTGGCATGGGGTCCCTCCCATGAGAGACAGTCCTCCATGGACTTCTCCTATGTGAGTCCTTCCCACAGGCTGCAGTTCTTCATGAACTGCTCCAGTGTGGATCCCTTCTATGGGGTGCAGTCCTTCAGGCACAAACTGCTCCAGCATGGGTCTGCCATGGGGCCACAAGTCCTGCCAGCAAACCTGCTCCAGTATGGGTGTGGTGGCCTAGGTTGGTAAGGAAAAGGTTCAGTGTGATGTGGACAAAACACACCTTGACACCAATAAAACCAGGGCGGAAGTGGGCTGACTTTAGGTATACATGGACAAATAAGGGCATGCTGAGAGGACAGCATGATGGGGGAAGCTCACACCCTTTCTGCAAAATCCAGCATGATGGGCCTCTCTTAAGTGTCTATATGCTAATGTACACAGCATAGGGAACAAGCAGGAATAATTCAAGGCCTGTATGCACTTGGGAGTGTATAATCTCATTGGAATTGCAGAGAGATGGTGGGATGGCTCACAAAACTGTAGTGCTGTAATGGCTGGATACTAGCTCTTCAGGAAGGACAGACTGGGAAGGCAAGGAGTGAGAGCTGTGAGGGAGGAGTAAGGTTGCCTGGAACTCTGCCTAGGGATAGATGATAAGAGCTTTTGGATCAGGATTAGTGGACAGACCAACATGTGTAACATTGTGATGGGTATTGACTATGGACTGCCTGATTAGGAAGTAATAGTAGATGAAGTCTTCAGATAAAGGGAAGAAGCCTCATGGTTGCAAGCCTTTGATATCTTGTGGAAGGACAACTGTTCTGCTTTAAAAGACAGGTGTCTGTCAAGGAAGGCAGGAGTAATTTCTTATCACCTCTTGAAAGAATTTGTCCGTCTTTATTGGGAACAAAAGATTAGTTAGCAATAAAGGCAAAACCTAAATGGTTATTTTCCAACACCTGAAAACAAACACCTTTCTTCCTAGACCTCCTGACAGCTGCCAAAGTCCAGTTCAATCATTTGCTGACTACAACGTACTGCTGAAAGACAGGGCAGGGAGTGCAATGAGGCTAAAGAGAACAACTGTTCCTTTAGAAGTTAATTTTCCTTTTTTTTTTTGAAAGTGCCTGATAATTACATTATTGGTCCCCAGTCCTGAAAACAGTTAAGCAGGTGAATAAACATATTTTGATAATGATTTAGGAGTGGTTTGTTTACAATTATAGTGAAATAATTTTCATAGGAAAAATTATTTTGCTTCTCTCAGTTTTGATGTACAGCATTTCGCTTCATATTTGAAAAAACAGCTTAAGAAAGCTATAGATATATTGATTTTGATTCAAAAGTGCCAAGCACACACTGTACAGGTATAATAGACTGTCAAAAGCAAGCACCCTGATCTGAAAAAAATCCAAATCCCATGCAAATTGTACCATAAATGTGGACAAGTATATAAGCCTAGGTGCCAGAGCCCCATGATTAAACCAGGCAGCATCGTGACCAGTGAGTTCTGTACCAAATATAAAATGTTTGGGACAAAATTGTTTTTTTTTTCTTTTTCTCTCTGCCAGGAACATTAATCCACAAACACCAAAGGTTTATGTCCAAAAAGGCGACGGAGGAGTCCTGTAACTTTCTTCAAATAAAGGGAGAGGCCATGGGGCATTTCCCCTTGGGTCTCTCAAATTTTTAGGGGATGCAGCCTCCATTTTATCCTAATTTCCTGGCCGCATTTCCCTCTCTCCCCATTGGCTGAGGTACTTGAGAGGTGCAGACTTCACTAAATGCCTAACACCTAAGAACTCTTCTAATGTATGCCCCCTCTTTTTCTTTTCCTTTGTACCTCTGTGTCCTGGTTTGAAGGACAGGTGTCTGCCAATAAAGGCAGAAGTTTTCCTTTGAAGTAGAGACCTTAATTCCACTCCCCCCAAGTATTATAAATGTTCGAATCCAAGACTCTGAGGCAGAGATAAGGGGGTAGGAATAACAGCTCTTTTACTAATATATCTAACCGTACAAGCAGAAACAGCAGCAGTTGTTAAAATTGCCAACAACACAGAACAGATAACTCGGTTCCAGTCCTTTCTTTAGCTGTGGGCACACTCTCTGTCTGCCCTCGGTCCCGGTGCTGCAGCCAGAAAAATGCCTGGCAGCTGCAGGGAGCAGGCGAGAGCAGAGGTGGGAAGGTGCGGCAGCTGCCACGCCAGTCTCGGGTGGGAGCGGCTGGAGAGGGCAGCTCCTCGCTCACCGTTGTGTCCGGGTGAGTAGCTGTGTCCACAGAGGCCGGAGGCTGTAGCGGGGCAGATGCAGGGCAGGTGATCACAGAGGGTCTGGCTCTCCTGCGTTCGGCCGCGTGGCTCCAGACGGGGCGTCCTCCTCCGAGCTCGCCGGAAACATGAATCCCCCCCTCTGGAAGCACGAGAGCCCCTCTGGCAGCCGCTCCCACCTACCCCTTTTGTCTAGAGTCGTCAAAGGTCCTGAGTGTAACCCGGCCAGCTCCATTG
This sequence comes from Luscinia megarhynchos, assembly GCA_034336665.1. Classification (NCBI taxonomy): domain Eukaryota; kingdom Metazoa; phylum Chordata; class Aves; order Passeriformes; family Muscicapidae; genus Luscinia; species Luscinia megarhynchos. Next base: position 3,962,239 of record JAPFBE010000032.1, read on the forward strand.
GCATGATAATGGGAAAAATTATTTAAATTGACACAGTAATAGAAAAATACTCAACCCCCAACACTCTGTTCTTTTCCTCTAAATCCAGAGATTTAGCACAGTCTTGAGTGAGCAACAGTCTGTGTCAATTCATGGAATTCCCATGGAATTTATGGTTCCCCCCACTTTCTTTCACCTCGCCATATCTTGCCCTATCTACCATCAGGCTGACGGTTTCTTTGTACAGATAACACTTTCTCATTTCTTTCAATCCCTCCTCTTCTTATTTTCTCAATAATTGTCTTTACAAACCTTAGTTATCATTAACTTAACATTCTGTTCTTGGGTTCTTTTTGATTTTGCAATTATTTGCAGTGACATCATCTGTCTTTTTGTAGTAATTTCTGGATTAGTAGGCCTGTCTACTACCTGCATCTCCTTGATAACATGTTGAATAAGTTGCACTAAGCAAGCGATCATATATGGTAAAAAGATGAGAGTTGTTTCATGTTATAGATAATAAAGAGATTAAGCCGAATTAAGTATAATCAAAAATAAGCGAAAATTTATTTTGCGACCTGTATACAGTCAACGACAGCCACAATCGCAAAAGACAACACCAAGCCTGGGGTCGGCGCCGAGTGAACGTGCTATGATCCGAACTCTACTGCTCCGGATCCCCCAATGTTCACAAAACTGCCTTGGTCAGCCCAGTTTTTATACTGTTTTTCTAGCCCGGAGCAGCAGTCTTTGTCTTCTTTCGTCATTCTGCATATTCATATGGTTTTCTTTCTCTGTGTTGGGCTGGACAAAACCATATTCTGGGAGGCGATGAATTCTGATGAAGGCAGGTTTTGGTTTACGGGGAAGATGGAATTGAGATGTATCTTGCAGGTCTTGGTTTATGGGAAGCTGACATTGGGATGTATTTTTTTCCCGATGGCTCTGGTTATCTTAATCGTGGGTGCTTGTTGGGCACTCATCGTTTGGGTGTTCCCTGGACAGTTCCTGAAAGAGCCATCTCCGCTGTGGCCACGTCTATTTTACTTGCTAATCTGGGCTGTCCTGCTTTTGCTGGTTGTTACAATGCTGTGGTGAAGCAATCTGTGTCCTTTTCATTGGTGGTCCTCTTTTTGGTTTCTGAGTTTTCTTCACTATTTTATTCATACAAACATTGCTTATTCTACATTATTTTACAACTTTACACGAATTACATTATTTCATATACTGCAATCTCTCCCCTTCTACATAAACACATTAATTGGTGTCTAATTTTCTTTCCTTTTTAGTCTTCTTCAGATTCCTCACTACTGTCCCACTCTTTTAGTGATTTTTCTTGCTACTCTCCGTAAACAAATCTATCCCTCTCTACTCATTCTTCAAATATAGCCAATGCTTCTACTGCCCTAGTATTCATTTCACCCTCTTCTAATTTCATTATTTTGAACGTTTTCTTTCCTAATATTCCTGAAGCTCTCTCTGGGTCCGTAGGCATAGCCTCAGTTTGCATACCCTGCACGACCGAGTGTATTTACCTGATGAAACATGGTATGAAATAAGGCAGGAATATGACCCCAGCCACAGAACATACTACAAAGAATGCCATTTTTTTTCACCAGGCTCCTTTGAATAGCTGGTCCCACCAAGATGCCTGGAGAATCGAATTCCATTTTTGAACTGGGACATGTGCTACCTTTTTTATTTCTGTGGCTAAGCCCCTTATGGTTTCTCCATAATCGTCAATTTCTATACAACATTTTGACTCATTGAATTTTCCGCATACCCCTCCTTCTTCAGCTAACAAATAATCTAAGGCTATCTTGTTCTGATATACAAAAGCCTGCATTCGGGAAGGTTGTTTGGCTAGTAATTCTAGAGCATCAGAAGTATGGTTGGACACAATTTCCTCTACAGCTTGCAATCAAATTGATCTATTTAAGAAGTATATGGGAGTTCTATAACCCCAACTTCCGTCTTGGGCCCATGTAGCAGGGCCATATTATTCTATTATTCTCTCTGCAGGCCATTCCTCCCCATCCCAAGTTTGGCTGCCACCCACATTTACCAATTTCTTTTTCAATTCCCTCTTCTCTCTGTTTAGGGTTTCGTATAAGGGTGCTCCTAGTAGACCACTTTCTGATCTTGGTAAAGTAAAGGAAACAGGTTGTATCATTCCCAATGCTCAGGACCCTTTCCATTTCTTTGGTAGTTCGCTATAGTCTTTCTTCCCACATACCCAGTATAATCCATACCGGGCTTTCCATGTGATATCTGTATTTTCTGGTTTGGCCCAGTAAATACTTAGCTCTCCCAAGGATTGGTAGGGGTTAGCTCCAGAGCCTTTGTTCCAACACAGTCCAATTTTATCACTCCATTCACATGATTCTTTCTTTTCAAGACTCCAATACCCAGAAGGGGGTTCTGGTTGCCAGATCTTGCTTTTATTATTTGAGTTCACTGTGAGAGTATATATGCATGGAGTGTCTCCTACTACTTCAGTATGCTCTTTTCCTTCCCGACTAACACAAATTGTTCCAATTACTCTTTTGTTTAGGACCCAGCCTTCAGGTCTTTGGATTGTTTTTGACATTTTTGTGTTATCCCATTTTAGGAGCTGCTCTAGAGTTAAGCTCTCACCTTTCAAAGGCCATTTTTCTGCTGATTTCAAACCCCCACAAATCCAACAATTTGACGAACCTAATTCAGTGGCAATTTCCTGCATCAGATCAATAAACAAATTTTTGTCTGATGCAGGCAATCCCCAATCATTGTATTGTTTCTCTAATTGATCATACTGCTCACTCAAGGTTCTTAATCTCTCTTGCTCTATTCTCCTTTTTCTCATTTCTGATTCTTGTCTCTTTAGCTCCTGGGCTACCTGTTTTATTTTACTTTCCAGATCTATGCCTTCCTTAACCTTTGAAAAACTGAAAAAGTTATCAAATTGTAAACACACCCTGTCATCGTTTTCTTCCAGTAGGTCAATGACAACTGGTTCACTATTCCCTGTCAATTTATTTTCATATTTTAAATTTTTAGATAAATAGGCTACTGGTCTCTTCACTCCTCCCCATTCCTGGACTAAAATGCCATGAGCTACTACCTCTTCCACATTCACAAACAGATAAAAGGGCTTTTCTAATGATGATGCCTTGAGAGGCTACCTAGAACAGAGGCTAGATAGTGTTAAAGGAATAAAGTAGGTATTTATTAAAAAGGCCTTCAAAGAATACACCTTGGGCAGTACAACAGCCTTGCCGAGGCTACACCCAAAATGGACGACTGATCACATGTTTTCACACTTTTATAAATTTTGGTCCATTTACATATTGATGTTAATTTTTCAATTACAGCTTCAGGTTATGAAGTCACATCTTCCCAGTTTGCCCTCCTCAATTCACTGTTGTTTATACTTTTTGGTCCTGAAGTTGCAATGGTGTCCTTGGTTCTCGAGCTGGAAAAGGATTGTTTTGTCTAACTAAACTGTGAGGAGAACTTGCTAACACTTTGTATGAAGTTCAGAGTTATATACTAATGCAGTACAGAATCTGGATAATATGAAAGCTAAAACTTAAGTTATCAATGAGGGTAAACTCAAAGCTTGTACCGAGGCTAGTTTAAACTCGTGTTAGGTTGCAATGCAGGATGTGACCAAAAGTATGTATTCTATCACCATCTCTTGAAACCAGGTGGGGCAGTGATCCTTATCTCCGTGGGAGATATTATTTGCTAATGGGACATCTGTTAAAACCAGGTGGGGCAGTCATCTTTATCACAACCCATCCTTTCTCCAGGAAGATATCATCTGCTCATGGGCCATTTAGTCCCACTGTATGACCGATAAATTTACATCATCCCATTGGGAGATGCTCCAGTCAGGAGGAGGAGCCAAGTCTTTCCTACCTAGATAAAAACCTGAGATTTTGGAGAACCAGGTACCTTCTTTCCACTGGATTCCAGAGGAAACCCAGACCTTTCCACATCATCCCTGGACCTTCAGAGGAAAACTGCACCCTTCTACAGGACCACTGCTTCAACTGAACCACATCTGCCACTGCAGGAGGACTGCAGCCACCATTTAATTGGACTGCTTCCACCACCCTGTCTGACAGGGTGTTGTCACGATCCGCTCAACCCGAGCGGGAGTCGTGATGGTTTGTTCGACCCCAGGGTGCAAAAGACAAAAGGCAAGAGACTCAGGTTTGTTTAGCAGAAAGCAGTAATACAGTTTATTGCGTGTTAACAATCAAGTTTTGTGATAGAGAAAGAGAGGGAGAGAGAGAGAGAGAGAGAGAAGGAGTAAAAAGGGGAGAGAGGGAGAAAGGATGGGATATAGCTACCAACAGACAGGACACATCCTCGTGGCTGTCTGACGAGACGTGTCTTCAATCCGTTGGGGAGAAAGAGATCTCAAAATCTTCTCTAAGAAAGTCACTTTTTATAGTCCTTTTCCAAAGCCAGTGGCCTCTGGTCAAAAGGTGGGGAGATTTATGGACTATTGTATGTGGAGATCGTAGCCTCGTGACGCAGGTGCAGGGGCAGGGTGCGATAACCAGTACCCTGCAGTGTACCATGACAAGCACTAGGCACAGCTACAAACAGTCCTTGGCCCACAAGCAGCCACCTCGGCCAGGCCAGAGCTCTGGTTCAGGGCAAGTGGTGCAATCTCAGGTCCCAGTCTCTGATGATGGTCGTGAGGCAGATCAGAGAAAACTTCAGACTGACTCTTACAGGTGTTCAGGTTGTATTCTGACTCTGTCAGTGTTTTGGGTTTGTTATTTGTAATACTGTATTTTTATTTTAATTTTCATAGTAAAGAACTGTTATTCGTATTTCCCATGTCTTTGCCTGAGAGGCCTTTAATTTCAAAATTATAATAATTTGGAGGGAGGGGGTTTACATTCTCCATTTCAAAGAGAGGGTCCTGCTTTTCTTAGCAGACACCTGTCCTCCAAACCAGGACAAAACTTTAATTCCTCTAATTTATTGTCTGTTGCGTTGGCGACCTGGTTCCAGCCCGGCACGGCGGCTCTAACCCCGAGCCACTCGGTCCATGTGCTCCACACACCAATATGGCAGAAAGCAAATGGCGTTTATTGAGGGGTCACAGGGGTTTTTATGGTGGGCTATCTCTGTGTCATTTCCCTTAGCTCATGTCCGGCCGGGTGTGGCCAGGTACAGAGCTGGGATCTGACCACAGGGGTGGGGGAAGAAGTGTCCCTGGCTGTCCGTCACAACTCGACATCTTCCGTGACGCGAAATCCCTAACTCCCCACATCTCCCCTCCCTCATGATTAGTAAAAATCATACAAAGTTATAAAATTTAGACGCTATTAAATTTCATGGGTTAGTAAGGTTAGTATAAAATCGCGGAGTGTGTTAGTAGCAGGCATGCCTTAAAGTAATTGTCGGGCGCTCGGACGAGCATAATGTTGACTGTTTCTAGACGCTTCTTAACGAATTGCACTAGTTTGTTAAATATGCAAGGCCCCAAGATTAGTGTTAGTAAGAGTATAGTGACTGGGCCTATTAGGGTGGAGATTAGGGTGGTGAGCCATGGGGAACGGTTGAACCACGATTCGAACCAGCCCTGTTGAGCTTCCCTGTCCATTTTTCTCAGGTTCAGTCGGTCTCTTAGCTCGGCCATGGAGTCCCTGACGACCTCGTGTGGTCCGCATAAAAACAGTATTCTTCTCTTTCAAGGCGCACACAGGCCTCCTTGTTGCATGAACAGAAGGTCCAGTCCTCGCCTGTTTTGGAGGATCTACCTCTGAGAGTGAGGAAAGGGATTTCTCTAGGGATCTAAAATGGATTTCTCGATTCTTTGCAAGTCCTCGCCGACAGTCATCTGCAGTTGAGCCAGTCCTTGGTGTCGGGTTGCGAGGGCTGAGACGCCGGTGGCAGCGCCTAGCACCTAAACCGAGGAGCATTGCGATGGTGATGCCAGTTACCAGTTCTCGCCAGGGAGCCGGGTTGGGTTCCTCGAGCATCTGGTACACTTCTTCTTCCCTGGCTATACAGAACTCTGGGGACAATGAGAACTTGAACACAAAAAGTCGGTAAAGTGATTGAATTTGTTAAGGAGTACGCATGGGCTTACCCCTGACTGTTGACAGACCCACATTCCCGATGCAGCAGGGATCACCCACTGGAACTTCCCCCCTTTAAGTTTGACAAATTCCCACAGACGCTGCCCATCTGCTTTGCCAAGGTTGCATTGCCGAAGCATTTGCCCTGACCCGCGGACCTGGCTTAGGGTAATGCCTCTCCGGGGGTGTCCCATCTGCATTGGCGTGGACTGTCTGACTTTGAAAAGATGAATGGGAGACCGATAGCAACCCCCTTCATAAAAGGGGGGCTGTGCATCATAGCACAACCAGCATGATTCTGTGAGGTTCGGGTTAGATTGGTTTAGTGATAGAAAGGTGGCATTCAACATGTTTAGGAATGGGTTGTAGAGGGTTGGTCTGGCTAGGAGATCTAATCGGGGAGGAGGTAGGTTTTTGCATTTGTGTCCTGTGGCTAGAGCTATGGTTTGCTGTGATCTTTTTCCCGGTCTGCCTATTGCAGGAACCGGATTGGATCCCGACTGATTGGGATATTGATGGTGGGGGACCTGATAATTTGTATGTTTGCCCAGATGCGGCGATCATGATGAACTTAATGCCGGCCCAGACTTTGCCCGTGGCCCAACTATCATGGGTCGGCTGCAGAATCGCCATTTTGTAACCTGTGCAGGTGTGCTGCTTTCTGCCTTGGGGCATGAGTACTACCTTATCCATGGTGAATTTTGGTCTCGATACAGCCGTGGGGGAATATAGTTAATTTGCAGGAACTTGTCTGGATGTTGAGGCTTCCATCTATCGCTACCACAATAGTTTCACACCCCGCCAATATCCACAATATCCATACCCTGGGTAATTACAGTAACTCTTCCCTGGGTTGGAAGCAGGACACCAATATGTTTGGAACAATGCTGGCTCATCGAATTTGGGGAATCCCGCGGTGAAAGGGAAAATGTCTTTTAGCCTAAACTCGAAAAGATGGAGTGTCGGCTGTGACAATTTCTTTGATGGGCCTCTTGCTTGAGAGATGGCGAGAACCCACCTGAATGGCTGGTGTGGGTAATGCTTTGTGTCTGCCTGTCCTCCCGCCCACCAACCCTATGGAACAGGATGACACAGAGGTACCGCTGCTGCTTTGGTTTTGAGGGTGCGAGCTTCAGGTGATACCGGGTGCTCGGTGGTTCTCTCTTTTTCCCCGTAGTGGGGCGCATAGGTTGTGGGGCGCCCGATGATCCAGTCCTGCAAACAAAGCCTCACAATTCTCATTAGTTGCACTTTGAAGGTCTGGTTTGATCGATTTGAGTGGACACCATTTAATGTTCCCATCCCTTTTAACGGCTGCATACCCCTCGCCTCCGCGGAGCACCAGCCTCCAACCTTGTTCCCACTCCCCCTAGTTCATTTTTTGGATCACCACCCCGCAGACCTGTCTCTAGTGCCTGAGTAGCCCAGTGTTTCTGGGCAGGACTGTGTGTTTCGGCCCCCCTAGGGAATTGATTTAATGCTAGCAGCGGGTTGCTAGTATGCTACCGGTCACTCGAGGGAATGGCATTGGTGAAGCCTTCTGTCTTTGCTAGCACTTCTATTTTAGTTTTCAGAGTCTGATTTGCTCTTTCAACGATGGCTTGTCCGTGCTGTTGTATGGGATGCCATGTACCAAGGCGATGTTCCATTTCGAGACCTAATGCTTGGACCGCCTTTGAAGTGAAGTTTGTGCCGTTGTCTGTCTTTATTTGTTTTGGAACTCTAAGCCATGCCATGGCTGTCAGCCAATGTTGGATGGTCGCTTTGGAACTGGCCTTGGAATGCTGTGTGGCCACGATCATACCGCTGTATGTATCCATCAGAACAGCGAGCCACGCCGGGTTTTAATAGCTGGCACAGTGTAAAGTCTGTCTGCCATATTTCTGAGGCTTTGAGGCCTCTGGGGTTGACTCCGCTTTGACCATAGTGGTGATTTCTGGCAGTGAGGGCACGCGGGCGACGACGCGTTTTGCATCCGCTGTGTAGAAATTCCGCACTTCTTCGCCAGTGCTTTTGCCCCGACATGAAGGGATTCATGCAGCTGTTGGGCTTCTTTCAGCGCCCATACGCCTTTTTGCGGCAGCTGCCAGCCTTGTCATTGCCAATCTGGTAAAACCCTTTGATCGGGTCATGGCTGTTGACGTGGATGACTGATATGGTGCCTTTCCGTGAATAGAGTGCTTCTTCTAGCATCGCTGCCACCGTGGACACTGACACACCTGGTCCGACATGGCTAGGCAGAGCTTGGCCACAAATATGGAGTCAGTCACAATGTTAAGGTGTTCTTCTGGGAACAGTCCGCGACGCCAGCACTACTGCTGCTGCTTCTAGTTGTTGGACTGACAGCGTGGGGTCGGTTGTCTTGACGCATTGCCATTGTTCTCCTGACTGCCATACTGCCGCTGCGGTGGAGGTCCGTGGACGATGCGTCCGTGAAGACGGTTGGTCCTGCCTGGCGGTCGGTCGATTACCTTGGGTGGGAGGTCGATGTCGACGACCGTGAGCAGCCGAGTCCAAGGGGGTTTTGCTGCGTAGCGAATCTCTTCTCCGGCTCGCAAGGGCCATGGCCAGGTATTCGGATATTGTTGTTGACTGTGCAGAGAGCTGTTTGCGAAGGGCAAGTATATCTTGGCAGGCTCGATGCCCAGATGTCTTAGGAGCAAGTTTCCTGCCTTTCATGATGAGGCTGCTGAGGCACTCGACTCCCGGGGAAAAGGCACGCGAAGGTTTCCCCAAGACCACCCATTGTATTGGTTGGGCTTTGTCAGGGGGTCCTTGGGCTAAGGCTCCCACTCCCTCCTTTTTGTGAAGTGGACATACAGATCGACCGGGTGCACGTGGATCCCATCTGGCGAAAGTGTGCTCACTGACATCTGGTGTTCGATGAAGTTGAGCGAGTTTATCGCTTTCTGGTGTCAGGGTCTTCTGCTCCCATGGGTTCCTTCCTTCAAGAGGTCGCTTTAGAGGGTCCATGACCTCGGGAGGAATCAGGATGATGTTGCGAAGCCACTGTAAGGATCCTACCAGCTGCTGCACGCCATGGAGCGCGGTTGATGTCTCGGGCGGATTTTTATCTGGGGAGGGGTTATGTAGGAGCTTGTGATTCCCACTCCAAGGAAGGTCACGCATGGTCCCTTTCTTTATTTTAGCCGCTATTTCAAAGCCATGTCTCTTTAGGGTCTCGGAGATGGTTGATATCAGCTGGTCCACCTGTCTTGTCGACGGTGCGGCAATCAGGATATCGTCCATATATTGCAGGATGGTCACTGTTGGATGGCTCTGCCGGACTGGTGCTAGCGCTCGGTCTACTGTGATCTGGCAGATGGTAGGGGAGTTGATCATGCCTTGGGGTAACATTCTCCATTGAAAGCGATAGGTTAGGCCGCTGGCTGTTTGGAAAGACGATGGAAAAGGCGTAACCGCCTCCTTGTCGCTCTTCGTGCAGAGGGATAGAAAAGAAGCAGTCTTTGATGTCCAGCACTGCGCAGGGGTGTCCTCTCGGTATCATTGAGTTCATGGGCAGCAAAGTCTGTACTGGGCCCATCGGCTGGATTCTCTTGTTCACTTCCCGCAGGTCGTGCAAGAGACGGAAGCCTTCTCCAGACCGTTTGGGTATTACGAAGATTGGGGTGTTCCATGGGCTCGTGGAGGGTTCTATGTGATTCTTGTGTAGCTCGCGGCCAACCAGTTCTAGGAGTGCAGTCATTCGAGGCTTGGATAAGGGCCACTGTTCAATAAACACGGGGTCAACTGATTTCCAAGTTAGTTTGATGGGCAATTGCGGGTATACAACAGTGGCCCTTAGAATAAATTTGTCAACCTAACGTCCAGCTGGGCTAGGGCATCTCTCCCCAGCAAGGGTGGGCATCCTGACATAACGTACGTCGTAAGGGTGATGGTCCTTCCTGGCCCTCTCTCGGTGCAGAGTGTTATTGCTATCAGCCGGGTGCTTTTGAAGGCCTGGGATTCTCCTCCAACTCCGCTCACCCTGGGGGCTTCTTTTAGCTTCCACGGTAGAGGCCAGTGTATGTCTGGGATGACGGTGACGTCTGATCCCGTGTCCACCCAGAAGGGAAGGCAGATAGCCGTGTCGCCGGAGCTGTTGTGGAGACGACACTCTGCCCACACGCATCAGTGGGTGCCTACCTATCTTCACAGCAAAGGCCACCCATGGGTCTCGGCCACGCAGTGCTTTCATGGCTAAGGCCACCCAGGGGCCTCGGACCCCAGGGAGCTGTTGTGGGTATTCCCTGAGGTGCAGGTGGGTTTGATTGTGCTACTTGTTGGGCGATAAAGTTGGCCAATTCCTGAGGGGGGTAATGGGCATGGATGCCCCGTGCCCCCATTGAGGGTTGCTGTAGCTGGGCCGCTTTGTGTTCCGGGAGGGAGGGGGCTGCGCGCCCGGCTGCCCCCTCCCCTTCCCCGCTTCCCCGCGGCTTGGATCTGCATTCCTTAGCTAAATGCCCCTTCTTCCCACATGCCCAGCACGGTCCCCTAGGGCTGTCCCTGGCGTGGGTGGAGCAGCTGCAGGTGGGTGTCCTGGCTGGGGGCAGTTTACTGCTACGTGGCCTGCCTGGCCGCACTTGAAGCATGCCATCACGCTGGTTATTGCAGTGCTAACCGCTGCCTGGATGGGAGCTAGGTGCTCCTCCTTTACAACGCGGGCTCGATCATGGTTGGGCGATATTGGACCCAGGTGGCAGTGATCTTAAAATGTCCTTGGTGGTTGAATTGCATTGCTGCCTCAGGCAGTCGGCTACCACAGGGCCTTTCGCCTCTGAAGGTAATGAAGAGGAATCTACTGCTGCTTGGAGCCGGTCCACAAACTGAGTGAAGCTCTCACCTCACTTTGCTTTATGGTGGACCAAGGCGACTGTTTAGCCAGTACCTTAGAAACTGTACGGATGGCTTCTCTGGCAGCACGGGTTGTTGTCATGACCTCATGGGCCCGCAGACCCTCTGCCTGTGCTTGTGGGGTAATCATAGTCGGGTCTCTGCCCATTAGCCTCTGTAAGCTGGAGCCGTGCAGTGGATGGTTTTCCCCGCTACCAGGGCTAGCTGCTTTGCACAGTTATCCTCCCATTCTTGCTTAAAAACGATCATCCCCGCCCCCATCAAAGATTAACCTGCAAGTCTGTTTGATATCAAAGGGAAGCATATCGTCACCTCCAAAAACGCTATCCACAAGTGTGGAAACCATGGCAGAATTAATTCCCTTTATCTGCAACCGCTTTACGATAGCCTGTACGCTCTTTCGGATTTACCGGGCGAGTAGGTTCGCTGGTTCCCGCCCCGCCTCCCCAACCCGGACTGGGAACACGAAGGCGGGCGGATGGCTTTCACTCCGCGACACGCTATTTTAATTTTTCTCCAGTCCGTGAGTGGAGGCGGTCTTTCCTTGGTACCGCCTTAACCCACGCCGGAGGGTTGCGGCTAGCGGTTTTGTAAGCCGCTGCACCCTTTTTGTTAAACCCCCAGTCGGTGTCCCGGGATTCGGGCGTCCGACCATCCCTCCCGACCAGCTATCCGAAGCTGGAGTCAGAGTCACAGCCGGAAGTCGACTGACTGACGCCTCCGGGCTGCCGAGCTTTTCCTCGGCTCGCCTCGCCTCCGCCTCCTCCCGGGGGGCCGGGCTGCTCCCTCTGCGCTCCCCCGCCTCCCTGCTGGGGGAGGTTCTTGCCTTATACCGGATCTGCTTTAAAATGAGCTCTCTGATTGGTCTGACGCTCCGCTCCCGGGGCCGCCTCGCCCTCCCTGCTCAGCCTGCGCTTTGCCCTATTCAGCGAGCCTTCTGCGGCCCCTCCCCCGAGCTCTTGCTCCAATCCTGACCATGCGGTTCGGCCGCCATGTTCAAATGCATATGGAAGAGGTTTTATCCCCTCCGCCGCTTGTATTTCTGATATTATAGCAGCTGCCCGCCCTCCTCTGCTAGCCCCTGCCACAATGCCAGCGTGCTCTCCCTCCTCCGCTTCTGGTGAGTCCTGGCTCGCGAGCCGCGGGGTGGATCCAAGGTCCCAAGGCCCCGCGTGGCTGCCCGGGACTCAACCCTTCCACGGTTTTTGCGTAGCCGCCTCGATTCCCCAGCTGCGCGCGAAGCTAATAAACAAGTCCGCTGCCCTCCAAGTCTCCTCTGTTCTTGCCGGGCAGTTTGCAGAGCCCGGATAACCTTCCCCCATGCTTTAAGTGTTTCTCCCTGAGCCGGACGACATGGTGTCCTCAGCCAGGGCGTTTGTGCATTTACCCCATATCTCCCGGATGGAGAATATCTACCGGGCTCTCTATAGCCCCCGATCTTTATAAGTCTCGGCACCGCGAGAGAGAAATCATTAAGCTTACAATTTAAACCCCACTGCGCTGCGGATTTCACTCACGACCTTAGCAATGGCCTCCATGGTCCACGCTGGTCCGGGGACGCCTCCCCCCGCCACACAAGTCCAGCTGTGTGGCCGCCGGTGCTCGTCCAGGGCGATCCCCGACCCGGGCGGTTTCTCGCCTCCCGGGTTTCGGCACCACTTGTTGCGCTAGCGACCTGGTTCCAGCCCGCACGGCGGCTCTAACCCCGAGCCACTCGGGTCCATGTGCTCCACACACCAATATGGCAGAAAGCAAATGGCGTTTATTGAGGGGTCACAGGGGTTTTTATGGTGGGCTATCTCTGTGTCATTTCCCTTAGCTCATGTCCCGGCCGGGTGTGGCCAGGTACAGAGCTGGGATCTGACCACAGGGGGTGGGGGGAAGAAGTGTCCCTGGCTGTCCGTCACAACTCGATATCTTCCGTACGCAAATCCCTAACTCCCCACAATTGTCATCTTCTCTAGTCCGCTTTACCTTGTCTTCCTCTGTCAATTTTTCATATAAGAACTTCATTGCCTAAATATATCCTTCAATCCACAGCCTACAATACCCCAATAACTCAAGCAGTTTTCTAACTTCTTTCTTTGAAGAAGGATGAGGGAGAGGTAAAATCCCAGCGATCATTTTAGGATTTAGTTTTTGGCTACCTTTGCTGATTAAGTGACCAAGCTACTTCACCTCTAACTCCACGAATTTTAGTTTTCCTTTTGATACCCTCAATCCTTTTTGCCCAAGAAAATTCAAAAGTTTTTTAGTGGCCTTCCTAATCTCAACCTCAGTTTCTCCTGATAATAAAAGTTCATCAACGTATTGGGTAATCTGTATTCTAGGAGAAGCGGGTAAGGTCTGTAATATTTCCTTTAAAGCTTGCCCAAATCAATTTGGAGATTCAGTAAACCCCTTTGTCAGTTTTGTCCATCTTAATTGCTGATTTCACCCAGTACCTGGATGCTCCCATTCAAAAGCAAAAAGATTTCAATGATCTTCTGCTAACAAACAAGCCCAAAATACATCTTTAAGATACTCAACACTAAACCACTGATGTTGAAGCGGGACTTTACTTAAAATGGTATAGGGATTAGGTACCACTGGATAGTGAGTATGGGTTATTTTGTTAATTTCCTTTAAATCTTGAGCTAATCTATAAGTCCCTGTCATTGGATACTGCTGGGAATCAGGGAAAAAGCAGCCTTGAAACCTTGCCTTTCTCAGCCTGCTCAAGGACAAGAAATTATAACAATACTTAAACACCTGTGAGAGACGTGATGTTTTGCAGAAGCATGTTTTCAAAGAGATGTTGCCTTCTTGGACCAATGAGTCTTTTCTATTCTCTTTTGCACATACTATCCTATATATATGTAGTGTTTCTTTTAATAAAGCTCTCTCTCTCTTTTGCTTCTCCATTACACAAGGAACTATGCTGCATTATCTTTTTTGCTGCTCCTATAGCCAAAATGCAACAAGTCCCATCCAGCTTCTTTATTGGGAGAATAGGGGTATTATGAGGAGACATGCAACGTTCCAATGTCCCATCCTTTATCAATTCTTCTATTACCGGCTTTAAGCATTCTCTTCCTTCTAATGATATAGGGTACTGAAGCACACATATGAGACATTCTTCTTTCTCAGTCCTTACCCTTCTGGGGTCAATATCCAATCCTCCCCTATTTCCTACCCCAGCCCAAACTTCCTTGTTAATCCTTTCCTCATCTTCTTGGTGGTGTTTTAGCACTTTGGCTACCATTTTCCTTTCTTCAGGTATAACCCCTATTCCTAATTGAACCTGCAAGTCTCTCCCCAATAAATTGCAACCTGCTCCAAGGATTAGTAAGACATCTCCCATCCCTATTCTAGTTTCCCCTTCAATTACTGCATTTTTGATTACAGGACCATTAAACCCTTCTCCTTTAGCTTCCGCTACTTTTGTAAGTGGCATTGCTTACATTACACCCCTTTGGAACGGCCACTATACAAGTTCTCTTTGCTCCAGTATCAACTATAAATTTTAATGCCTCCCCCGGGGGACTACTTTTAAAGTTATCAAGGGCTCTAGATGGTATTTATCCCCCAGGAAATACAGCTCCTGACATCCCTAGTGTGCTAATTCTTCTGAATGTATCTCTGAATACTTTCATGCCCTTGTTCTGGCCAGGGCAATCTCTCTTATAGTGTCCCTCTTTTCTAAAATAAAAACAGACATTTCTAGTTTGCTTCTGAGAACTTGATCATACAGGGGCCCTGTTTCCTCCCCTTTCCTTATGTTCTGGTTTTGGACAAATTTACGGGAGATATCTCGCAAAGGAGTTCCCCTAGGAAAATAAACCCCCAGAACTCCTTCCCCCTCCCACTACCAGGTTCGGGAAGAACTTCCTCCGAAGGAAAAAAAGTGGAAAAAACTTGTTTATTTTAACAAACACACAGAAAAAAAAACCACTTCCCAGCACCAGGAAAGAACAATCCCCAGATGACACAAAACGTTTTCACCAAGGTGAGTGAGGATGGACGACCTCGGTCAGTCCCTGCTGGGAAGGGTGCAATGCTTCTTTGGCAGGCTTCCAGAGGCAGTCTCTGATGTTCAGATCCCTCCGTCCGGAGCCGGTGCAGATCTTTGGGATGAGGGGAAGAAGGGAGAGAGAAAGAGGGAGCAGCTGGGGGCAGGAGAAGCTGGGGCAAAAGCTAGGGGCAAAAGCGGCAGCCAAAGCGGCAAAAGCAGCAGCAAAAGCAGCAGCAGCAGGCCAGAAGCAGCAGCAGCCAAAGCAGCAGGCAGCAGGCAGCAGCAGCCGGAAGCCTGCCGGGGCGGGGGAGGAACGGCCACGGCGGCAGGCAGCTCCGTGTAGACAGAGCAGGGGGGGCAGATAGAGGAGTAGTCATAACACTAACCCAGGACATTCCACCCCTTATCCCACATTGTGAACATTGACACACGATTTGGATATATACACCACTATACAATGTAAAAGCTTTCATCTACTTGCTCAAACTTTCAACACTTACACGTTTCCTCTCATTTTACTTACTCAGGCCTTCACCACTTACGTTATTCCTTCTGTCTCACCCCACAATCAGATCTCCCTGAGGTACACATCGTGTTGTTCCATCTTTCTGCATTACCCACTACGTACATCCTGGTCCTGGAGCAAAGACAATCCCACGAATGGGTTTGCCTGTACTCGAGGCAGGATTAACCCATACTGCCTTTCCTAACAAACCTTTAACTTGGGCCACTGGGACTTTATCTCCATCCACTATATTAAGGGAGTCAGACTGGGCAGGACCTGCTCGGTTGATGGAACCTCTGGTGTTAACTAACCAAGTAGCCTTTGCTAGATGTTGTTCCCAGTTTTTAAAAGACCCCCCACCCGATGCTTTCAAGGTGGCCTTCAACAATCCATTGTACCTCTCCACTTTACCCGCAGCTGGTGCATGGTAAGGGATGTGGTACACCCACTCAATACCGTGTTCCCTAGCCCAGGTCTTGACAAGGTTATTTTTAAAATGAGTCCCATTGTCTGACTCAATCCTCTCAGGGGTACCATGCCTCCAAAGGACCTGCTTTTCCAGGCCCAAGATGGTGTTGCGGGCAGTAGCATGGGACACAGGGTAGGTCTCCAACCAGCCGGTGGTGGCTTCCACCATGGTCAGCACATAACGTTTACCCTGGCGAGTCTGAGGCAGTGTAATGTAATCAATCTGCCAAGCCTCCCCGTACTTGTACTTGGACCAACGTCCACCATACCAGAGGGGCTTCACTCGCTTGGCCTGCTTGATGGCAGCGCAGGAGTCACAGTCATGAATAACTTGTGTTATGCTGTCCATGGTAAGATCCACCCCTCGGTCTCGTGCCCACTTATAGGTGGCATCTCTACCCTGGTGGCCTGAGGCATCATGGGCTCATCATGCTAGGAACAACTCTCCCTTGTGCTCCCAGTCAAGATCTATCTTAGAGACCCCTATCTTTGCAGCCTGATCTACCTGCTGATTGTTTTGCTGCTCTTCATTGTCTCTACTTCTGGGGACATGGTTTTCCATCGGGTTTGTTTCATATATAGGTCATCGGCACACAGATATCTTTGTGCCACACTGTCTAAAACCCGTGCCCAGAGGCTTTGAGGGTTAGCCTCCCTCATCATTCCCTGATCGATGACAAGATCATGTGACAGGGATCCCAGGTGTCTCGCTTCAGTGCCATCCAGGCTGGTAGCCTCGCCTGCCGCATCCCAAAGCCGGACCAGCCAACTAATTATGGACTCATTGGGTCCTCTCGTATAATCCTTCCTCAGACCACGAAGATCCCTTACAGAAAGGGACTCATTATTAGTCTCTGATCTCACACTAGTTGTTTTTACTCTTGATTTATATCAGGAGGCGTTGAGAGTCCTTCTCCTGCATCCTCATCATCATCATCCACAGGTCGATCAATCTTCTTTGTGCACTTTCCACTTCTGGTGCTAGTAGCCACGGCCATTGGTTGAAGCTTATTATCTAATTTCACCCCTGTCCTCAAGTCTGGAGAGTTTACTACATCCTGAGTCACTGGGATGGTAACTAATCTATTTCCGTGTTCCCTGTCTGCTGTCTGTGGTCCTACACTATCTAACAGGCTACGATAAGCATACGCCAGGGCCCAGCTCACTGCAGTGATCTTTTTTTCCTTAGCATTATCATGGCACTTCTCTTTCAAATATTTTACCACCTCAGCTGGGTTTTGAATTTTCTCCTGTGGAAAGTCCCAAACTATAGGATCAGAAAATTCCTTTAACATTTGGCCCAGGTCCTGCCATTTCCCACACCATTCAGGACTCTTCATATTTTGCTTTGCTCCTAAATCAGGAGTTACACCAGCCCCTCTAGAAATCTCAGCTCTCATTTTATATAAACTGTAAACAGTGTATAAGAAGCTTACTAAATTAAACATCAGAAAGATAATCTCTTTACTATTCTGGGAAACCTGCACATTTTCTAATAAAGATGTAAAAAATTCAGAGGAGACAAAGGAAAACAAAGGCTGAAAAGCCTCTTTCCCCTCTTCTCCTCTAACAAACTGAGTGCATATCCATAACCAGGATCCAGAAGATATCCCTGGAACCGATTCCAGCATCTTTATAAACCTCTTACAAGCCATCGCAACCAAGCCCAGTCTGATAAATATTTTGGTCATTATCCCTCCAGTATAAAAACTACAAATAAGGGACAGTACTGGAGCTATTTCTGGATAGGAAAATAACCCCAGAGACCAGAGAGGTATTAAAACCTCAAAAAACCCTAGTATCCAAAACCACATACCAGCTTCCATCCCAAAAAGCATTATAAATCTATACCAATACACAGTTACAAGGTAATAAATTTTTTCCACTTCCTCGTGCCCCACGTTGGGCGCCAAGATTTGTTCTGGTTTTGGACAAAATTACGGGAGATATCTCGCAAAGGAGCCCCCCTAGGAAAATAAACCCCCAGGACTCCTTCCCACTCCCACTACCGGGTTCGGGAAGAACTTCCTCCGAGGGAAAAAAAGTGGAAAAAACTTGTTTATTTTAACAAACACACAGAAAAAAAAACCACTTCCCAGCACCAGGAAAGAACAATCCCCAGATGACACAAAACGTTTTCACCAAGGTGAGTGAGGATGGACGAGCTCGGTCAGCCCCTGCTGGGAAGGGTGCAAAGCTTCTTTGGCAGGCTTCCAGAGGCAGTCTCTGATGTTCAGATCCCTCCGCCCGGAGCCGGTGCAGATCTTCGGGATGAGGGGAAGAAGGGAGAGAGAAAGAGGGAGCAGCTGGGGGCAGGAGAAGCTGGGGCAAAAGCTAGGGGCAAAAGCGGCAGCCAAAGCAGCAAAAGTAGCAGCAAAAGCAGCAGCAGCAGGCCAGAAGCAGCAGCAGCCAAAGCAGCAGGCAGCAGCAGCCCAGCAGCTGGGGGCCTGCCGGGGCGGGGGAGGAACGGCCACGGCGGCAGGCAGCTCCGTGCAGGCAGAGGGGGGGCAGGTAGAGGAGTAGTCATAACACTAACCCAGGACACCTTATCTCTAGAATCAGAATACCTGGGAATAGTACCTTGAGGGGTTGCTTTCTCGCATGGGGGCTGCCATTATTTTAACTTTTGCCTTGGCTTTTTCTTCATCCCTCTCCATATAAACTTTTTGGGCTTCTCTCTATAATTCATTTAACTCCTTATCTTGCCAATCCTCAATCTTTTCCAACTTTTTCCTATTATCTGGCCAGGCACGCGTGATCAAAGTGAACCTTTAATAGGGCTTGCCCCAGCATAATATCAGGGCCTATCCCGGAGTACTGCCGCATGTTTTTCTGGAGCCTCTCTAGCCATTCAGTTGGAGTTTCTTCTTTCCTTGCTGCCCATCAAAAGCTTTGCTAATATTTTGCCCTTGGGATGCTGCCTCTTTTATCCCTTTGATTATCAGATTAAGATAATCATTCATATTTCCTTATCCTGCTGCATCATTGCAAATCAAATTCAGAGATGCTATTGACATTTTCTGGTCCCCTGGTGGGCCCTGTTGATTTTCTCTTTCCCAAATTCTCCTTCTGGCAGCTCTAATCATCTGCCTCTCCTCTTGGGAAAATATAATGCCCATTATTGACTGCATTTCTTCTCAATTAAAAATGTTGGGGCCTAAAAATTGGTCCAATTGTTCAGCTAAACCTATGGGATCTTCTAATAACCCTTTAATTACGTTTTAAAAATTTCTGACTTACGAAGAGGTCAAAGGAGCATTTACAAATCCTATCTCCCCTTGAACCCCCCCATCCCCCCCCATAGGCACTTCCCTTAAAGGAAATAAGCCGATTTCTTGGTCTTATTCTGACTCAGATCAGCCTTTCTGTTCCTCAGTCATCATGAACTTAGGAAAGACATTTTCCCTTGCTGTGGGGTGGTGGCAGGGGAAGACTTATCGAGCGGCCCTCGAGTTTTTACTGAATTTCCCCTAGTGTTTTGGTATGGTCCCCCACTGGTGGGAGGGGGAATCAACGAAGCTGCAGGGGCCGGTCCAGCAGCAGGGGCTGCTGGAGCAGTGGGAGGGTACAGAGGCAGTAATGCCTCTTGCAGTTTCCACCTCTTTCTTTTCTTCTGCTCACTCTGTCTCTGAGGCTTCTGATATCTTAAAAATGTTTATCCCCTGGGGCCAAATTTCTCCTGTCCAGCAGGAGACATATTCACTTTTCTGAGGATTGAGAGGTTCTCTTGCATTTATAAATATGTTTAAAGCTTGACCAATCCAACCCTCAAAAGACCCATACCTAGGCCAATAGACATGATCGGATCTTATTTCCTTTTTCGTCCACTCTATCATGCAATACCAAATCAGTTTGATTTTATCTTTTCCTTTTGTACATGGATTACCCTCCCAAATAGCTAACTTAATTGCTAGGGGACTGTCCTGGGGTATATCTGCCAGTATCTTTTTGCTCTCCTTCTTCCTTGGATCTGACTTACTCGTTCCTTGTCCCGTCTTCCTTGGACCTGACCCGCCTGTCTCTGATCTCTATTCCTTTGCTCTAGTTCACTCCTCCAGCAGCTTGGACACCACCCACTCCTCACAATTCTTTCCCACACTAAGCACAGAAAATCTTTCTAGCAACACGCACAAAAAATCTTTCCTCTCCAGCAACACAACCCATCTCCTTTCAGACAATAAGGCTGAACTCCAGACCAGCAATTGATATACCCTACACTCATTAACTCACAGTCACTCGCTCTGCCCCTTTCCACCTGCTCCCATCACTAGGCCAGAGAATGCAGACAGAGCCCTGCACCTGCCCTGCACTCACCCCATGTCCACGACGTCTCATTCCCACTCACACCACTATAATAACAGAATGACAACACAACGATAAGGTACTTTACTTTCAAATCACTTGATAACCTTCATCTGCAGGTATTACTTATCATATAATGCTCTAATTTGGGGCATATGATCAAAATCTCAAATGTTATTGGCCAACTCCAGATGCTTTTGTATATAGGATCCTTAGGATATTTTCCAAACCTTCAAATCCACACATCCCATCTGGGGGAATTTTCCTAGCCTTCATGGACCCCAACCCTCAAGCTGGTAACCTTTTAGAAACTGGGGACCCTTACTCCTGTCCCCTGTTTCCTAGTTGGGGGGGGGAGGGGAACAGCAACGGCCGCGCTGTGTCTCAGGTGGGAGCGGGCTGGAGAGCAGCTCCTCGCTCACCGTTTGGTTTCTGGTGGTCAGCTGTCCTCAGAGGTACGAGGCTGGAGTGAGGGAGATGCAGGGCAGTTGATTGCAGAGGGTCTGGCTCTCCTGCGTTCTCACTACGTGTGCTGCAGACGAGGGATCCTCTCCCTCCGAGCTAACACGAGTAGCCCCTCCCGGAAGCCCGCTCCCACCTACCCCTTTGTCCAGAGTCGTCAAAAAGATCCTGGGTGTAACCCATCAGGCTCTGTTAGCATGATAATGGGAAAAATTCTTTAAACTGGAACAAAATAAACCCAACCCCCAACAGCCGTTATCCTTCCCCCTTTCTTTTGCTTTATGAGTCCCTTCTTCTCCACGCGGTGTCAGCCTGCAATCACCAATGAGGACAGAAAAAGCTGATCGAGCTGCCAAAATCGGCAGGGAGCGCCTCTCGCTCAAAATTTCCTAGGGCCACTGTGGAGGGAGCAGGGCCCCTCACAAGGCCTCCCTGGAGAGTTATTGCCTACATAAGAATTGCTTAGTCATGATGTCTGGGCTAAGAGACCCTTCTCCCGCCTCAGGGCCCCACTTTATCTCCTTGTAAAACTATTGGTCATATTTCCTTGGCCCTAAATGATTGGCCCTTCTGTCAAGCCATACCTTCTCTATAAAAACCGCTGCTTCTGCCCAGTTCACTGGAATGTAGCTGTCACTGGACCCCTTCTCAGAAGCTGCCAATAAATGACTCTGTGGAACTATCACATAGCTCTTCCTGTCTCTTGTCCCTGTGTCGGCCGGGGTACCATGCAAGCTGATCTGAAATCACTAAGAGCTGAAATCACTAAAAGAGCTGATCGCCTGAAGCCCAGGCCTTGCTTGCATTGATACCCTGCAGCTGAGACTGCCTAAGACTCTGGGACAGGCTGTTCCTTGTGAGACCTCTCTATCTGAGACGTCTGTGGGAGCCGGGGTCAGAATGACCCCCGGTACCAGCAGCAACAGGCCACAGAGATGAGGCATCCATCACGAACGACTCCCCAATTGTGCAAAACAAAGTCCACTCCTCAGTTAAAACTTAAAGAAAATTTAATAAGGGACAATAGGGGACAAAGTCAATAAAGCAAAAGCAGTGCTAGGTGCTCAACCACAGCTCGAGTCACACCAGTCAACACAGTAACATCCCTTATATACCCTGGGGATTGCATCAGCCAAATACATATTCATAAACAGTCATACATATTCAAAGATTTTAACATAGTTCCTCCTTCGTTCCACCTTTTTGGAGCATGTGCAGTTGTCCTAGTCGTGGTCATTTGTTGTCACAGTACAAGCTGGCTTGTACTGGGCAATTAATTCGGCTATAAACAAGAGACTCGGCCTGGTTCCATGGGAGAATGATAGGTTGTATTCAAACCCAAACAAGGACTTCATCCAATGATGTTCCACCCTGGGTTTTAGACATTTCACTGGTCAGGGAGCTGGGCGGTGTTAAGGCCAGACCAATCAGCTGTCTGGACCAGGGACTTTTGAATCTCCTATATAAGAACAATCTGAAAAATAAAACACATTGTTGCCACATGGAAGCTCTGGGGTGTGTGTTGTCTCTGCCTCTGACCCACACCCCACATAACAATTTGTTACTTTTTCGACACATTCAACAGGTTTTGATTCCTTCATTGGTTAAATGCTAACATTACAATAACTCTTCACCAACATTGGTATCACAACCCAACATTTGCATTAAAATAACTCTAAACTTTAGCAAAACTTCTCTTACAAAAGTCAACATTGTAAAACACGTAGTATTCACTCTAACAATTGTGAAAGCCAACACTGTAATATATTTATCACACACTTTTGAGACTTCCCTTCCTTGTTGGTGTGACATGGGAAACGTCTTGGCCATCCAGGAAAAGTGTCTACCAACACCAAAATGTACTGGTACCCATTCTGTGTGGGCAATTCTGCAAAATCAATTTGTCAGTAATTACATGGTGAATTCCCCTGCTGTATTAGCCCTGGAGGTGGCCTTCTTCCTTTCTAGTGATTATTTTGCAAACAAATCACACATTTTTCCATAACTGATTTATTAATTTCTGTGACTTTTGTGCTTACTATATTCCTTTATAAGCTAATCACCATTTTCTCTATTTCCTAATGTGTTTCCTGATGTTTTAGTTCTGTTATCTTATACATTAATTGTGCAGGTGTTCAGGTTTTAGGAGTTCTCCTTTTGTTTTTTCCTCTTAAGGAATTTTCCCCCATATGTGTTGCTAGGAGACAATAACAACTGGATACTTAAGAGAGACAAGAAGCTGTCAGCTTAGAGGACTGGTGCAGCTGGCTACTCTTTACCTGAGTTTTCCTACGGAGGGCAGAGATACTGCCAAGCCTTGGGTGCAGCCCCTAGCTCACTTGTGCTCTCGGCATTCGGAGGGGAGAGAGGCTGCGGTTGATATGGGAAGAATTCGTCACCACTGTGGGGTTCCATCTCCTGCTGCCTTTCTTCCACCGTGAGCTCTGCTCATAAAAGCAGCTGTTGCACAGTGTCTTTTTCACCATCTGCTTGAGTGCCTCAGGGAAAACACCCCAGGATCCCGAGCTTGCCTCTCCCTGCCCTGCTTGGAGCCAGGTCGCCACTGCCCTCCCCCCGCTGCTTCTTTGACACTGCTCCGAGCTTTTGCTGCAATTTGGCTCTGCACCCCTGCCTGCCGAGATGCCTCATGGTTCCAGCTACAGCTGCAGAGCTTCTGAAACATCTTGTCCACCACCCCGGGATTTTTGCTCATGCCTGCCGTTCCAGCTTGCTGCTTCCGAGAGTACTGCTGGGGCACCTGGATCAACTGCCCCAGGGGGTTTGTGAAGCAAGCTTTTCTTCCATCCCTTCCCATCTAGGTCAAACTGCCGTTACCACGTGCTTTCCAAGCTCACACCGGAGAGGCCTCTGCAGCCTCAGGGGAATCATCGCACTTGCTCTGCCCACCGGGAGCCATCAGCGCCCCTGCCGGCTGTAACCATCACTACACCAAAGAGGAAAGTGCCTGCAGCCGGGAAGGTTGTTACTGGGTTCCTAGTTCTGTTTCTTGTAACTGCCATTGTTGTTGCTTGTTTGCTTGCCTTGTTACACATACTAGTATACTTTTATTCCTATTCTCATATCTTTGCCTGAGAGCCCCTTAATTTCAAAGTTATAACAATTCAGAGGGAAGGAGGTCCTATTTTCCATTCCAAGGGAGGCTCCTGCCCGCCTTAGCAAGCACCTGTCTTTCAAATCAAGACAGGAGGTACAATTTCCTGCCCACATGAAGTTACCAATCACCTGCTGGGATTTTCCATAGCTTCTAATGCTGGGGCCAATTGCATGTTCTAATTACTATAATTTGGGTTTTGTTCCAGGACATTTAACTTTTTGCTAGGTATTAGTGCAAGGATACCTTTTTCAGTCTAAGAAACAAGGCTCACTCTTTAAAAATTTTTAAATGTTTAATAAGGGATAAAAGGGACAGTATCCAGTGCTGGGGTGCCTGGCAAACTGCCAGAAGTACACCGTTAGCTTAAAACAATTTTCTTAAATACTCTTTCATTACATGGGTTACATGCATATTCATGAGGTTTATACATGTTCAAACATTCCTGTGAGTTTTTTCACATGTTCCGGCAATTCTTTTAGCTTTGTTCAACCCTTGATCTGTCATGCAATAGTGTAGATTTGGTTTTTGGGAGTCATGTTTGTCATTTCCTCCCAATGTATGTGCCATTTCCTTATTGATAACTGCAGGGTCAGTAGCAGGAGTTTTTTCACATCCTTTTTCTGATGTTATCTGTGTGGTTCCTTCAATGCTATCTAATCATACAGACAGTTTTAAGCTACTTCCACAAACTTATCTAAGTCTCTATTGTCAGTTAGTGACAAACAACAACAACAAAAAGCATCCTGCAAAAGCTGACATAGTCTCTATTTCAATATTTTGAAAGAAAGCCTAAACTGCAATATATGTTTATCACACTAATGCCTAGGTAAGATACACATGGCCAGGGCACTGGCCACAGAAGCTGACAAATTATACTATATCGAAAACAGTTAAAAGTGATTACAAACTGTACTACATCAAAATTGTTGTGATTAATAATAATTTGCAAAAGTCAACACATAACAGTGAAAGCAAATAATTCCACAGTTACATATCGTAGACAGGTAAAGCAATTATAAAAGAAAGGCCTCATAAAATCAGGGCTGCTCTGCTAAATTAAAGTTAGCCCGTCACTTCTTTTAAGTGCAGCTTGTAAGTTCCCAGGCAAAAGCAATCTTGGTTTGAAAGGTTCATTAACACAACAACCTATTCCTGGGTGAAAAACAACTGCACCGGGGTAAACAATGGGTTTATCCCATGAGAATCAGTGAAGAAATGCATTAACAGTTCAAGAATAGAGAGATTTGATGGACAAGCAAAATACCTTTTACTAATCAATAGAGTAATTGGTAAGAAAGCTATTAACCAATTAAAGTTGCACATGAGGTCTGTAAAAACGGTATAAAAATGCAATATGTGAATAAACAAATGGCTTTTCTGCATGAAGAAAATGGAGTCTCGGCTGATTTATTACAACAGTTACTTATAACATGCAGCAACCTCTTTAGCTGTTTTGTCAACTAACTGATTCCCTGTATTCACTGAGGAGTCTCCAAACTGATGGGCTTTACAAGTGCATCACAGCCACTTTCTTCAGCTTTTGCACGCTGTAGAGGTTGACTAACTTCTTTGTACTTAATGGGACATCTCTGTGCCAATAAGAATCCCCTTTCCTTCCATATGGTTCCATGTACATGTATTATTCAAAAAACACATTTTAAATCAGTGCATATGTTTACACTTTTGCCCTCAATGATTTCTAGTACACAGTGTAAAGTCGTTAATTTTGCTTTTTGTGCTGATGTGTTAATAGGTAAAGCCTGGACTTCTATTACCTGGGTCAAGGTTACCACAGCTGCCCGTCTTCCATTTAGTACCATGCTGCTCCTACCAGTATGTTGGTCTAGTTCTGGATCCCAGATGGGATTGCTCTTGAGATCTGGTCTGCCAAAACACACTTCTTCAATGGCTGCCAGTCACCCGTGGTAAAAAGGTCTCTGGACTTCTTCTGAAGACTAGAGAAACATGGCTGAGTTCAAAGCAGTGGTTAGATTAAATTCAGAAGTTCTGTTCCAATAGGGAAACCTGGTATTTCAGCATCCTTCTGGTGATGTCCAATGTCTTATTTTTTTGTTCCAAACCAGCTATTGCCATGTGGGGTCCATATCAGCTTTTGTGCTTCCTGGGTTAAAAGCTCTGCAGCTGCCACCATGTGGCAGGACTGATTGGTGTAATAACCATAGTTCTGACATTAATATTTGGTACACGGATTCTATTCCAAATTTGCAAAATTGGATTTAACAAGATGTGTAAATCTGGCAATAACCATTTTCTCTAAAAAGGTCTCAGAATTGATTTAACTTTGCTTACATAGTATTACAAATCTTAATTTGTACTATTGAAGTACCAAAATGATTGATAGTTTTAATTGTTTTGTTAATATTTGTATATGTTTTGCAGCTTTCTGCAAGTATTGCTTTTGAATGCTTGTGTGTTCACTCTGATTGTCACAGTGGGTAGAAAAGACTTGTCCCTGAATGCAACTTGAATTTTCATATGATTATAGAATCAGTTTTGTTTGCCTTTTCCTGCCTCTTCAGGGTAAGGCATAAAATTCCCAACTGGAGTAATATGCTAAATAGGTAGAAACAATTGAGTTTCATTACATCTTTGATTCCCTGTGACAATCAGACTATTATATAACACATATGTATTTGGGTTATTGCAAATTGTCTAACACTTGATATGTTAAGCAAGAATATGTGAAATACTGAATTTCCCTGAAGGAGAACACTGGACTAAGAAGCATGAATGGAAGTGAAAGGAGTTGCTTACCATCTACTGAACCCCTCTACCCACTACAACCAAGAAGCTACCTCCATGAACTCTTCTTTCTTCCTGATTTGCATCTCATCCTCCTATGATTTTAAGACTCAAGGGGTAGAGAACATCCTGACCTATATAGACTGGTAACAACCAAAGTAGAGTGACTTATTGGATTGTCCCCAACCACCGTGAACACTGAATTGAATGCTATGTCTTGTAATCTCTTGGTTTATCACTAATCATCTTTTATATATCTGTGTTACATGATCTAATACATAAAATGCATAAACTGAAACAACAAGAGGTGCTTCTCATCAATATCAATAACATGTTTAATACGTTTTAAAGAAATAGTTAAGCTTAGGAGAACAATGTGTAACAAAACACTCAGCGATGGCATACACATGACAGTGGATGCTTTTACAGCATGGAGGCAAGAGATACCTGTGCTACCACTCCATGAGGTAAAGTGACTGCAGTCAAAGGGGTGGAATGTGGCAGGACTTTCCCCCCTACCAAAGATCTTATCTGTTCTGTCCATCAGCTTGTGCAATAGCTCCAGGCATTCTCCCCCTCATATGAATTGGTGAGACAACCCAGGCCTGACATCTGTCCAGTAGGGAGTTATCTCTAGATCGTGAGATATCTCTGGCACCAGAGGTGGAATTCCCAGCTGTCAAACATCTTGCCTTGAGAGCAACGTGTAGGGATATAAGCTGCTGGAATTTCTGACTGACAGACACTTCACTTTACAAACTATAAGAGCAGCACAAACTTTCACGAAGTCAGAAGTCTCCTACACACACCCTGAAAAAGTGTAGGACTTCTCCCCAAAGTTTGGATGCAAACTCGTGGTTGCTTTCCTGGGAAGTGAGTGAAAGGACTCTATGTGTACTCCATCATCAATTTGATGGTAAGCTACATTGACTCCTAACCTATACCATTTCTTTGATAGCTGAAATATCGGTACTGATGCCTTAAGTTTTAGCTTTCATATTATCCAGATTCTGTACTGCATTAGTATAAAACTCTGAACTTCATACAAAGTGTTAGCAAGTTCTCCTCACAGTTTAGTTAGACAAAACAATCCTTTTCTAGCCCGAGAACCAAGGGCACCATTGCAGCTTCAGGCCCAAAAAATATAAACAACAGCAAATTGCAGAGGGCAAACTGGGAAGATGGGACTTCATAACCTGAAGCGGTAATTGGACAATTAACCTCATTATGTAAATGGACCAAAACTTATAAAAGTGTGAAAACATGTGATCAGTCGTCCATCTTGGGTGTAGCATCAGCAAGGCTGTTGTACTGCCCAAGGTGTATTCTTTGAAGGCCTTTTTAATAAATACCTACTTTATTCCTTTAACACTGTCTAGCCTCTGTTCTAGGTAGCCTCTCAAGGCATCAATACCTTTTATCGTGCACTGTATTTTTATCTACTAGTAGTTCTTTTTGTGTTACCCTGTGTAGTAAGTAAGTCTGTTTAGTCTTCTGTCTATAATCTTGTGTCCATTCAATAAATAATTAATTTTATAATAGACCTAATCGGCCATTATTAAGAATTTGTGAACGAGACATTTTCGGTGCAGGCTGCCTCAGAGCTACTGCCAGAAATCTGAGACAAAGGCAGGATTTGTCTAAGTTCTCACTCCATTCACAACACAATGCTCTCAAGCATCCGGGTTATCCTTTACTTGCATTGTCCAGTTGCTTGGAAAAGTACTTCACAGGCTGCTTCCATGACCCCAAATGCTGTGCCAATACCCCTAGGGCCATGTGCATTTTTTATGCACAAATAACTCAAATACTTTTGTTAAGTGTGGAAGTCCCAATGCAGGGGTTGGCATTAGGACTCATTTTAGGGCTTAAAGGCCCTCTGACTTTCAGCAGTCCATACCACATATGTTTTGGCGGAGGACCATGCAAGGGTTCTGCCAGAACCCCATAAGTGGCAATTCAGAACTGCCACCATCCAGCTATACCTAGGAAGCCTTGTAGTCTTTGGCTCTGGAGCCTGGCAGATGGCTTTTTATTGTTGTTGTTACTTCCTAAGCTTCATTTTCCCTGCAAGATCTCAAACCCAAGATATATTACTGCTTTTTTTTCTCTATTTTTGCCATTTTCTTTCACAGCCTGTATCCAGATTGTCCCAAGAAATTCAACAGATTTACAGTAGCCTCAAGGCACTTCCTTTCAGCCTTGGTTTGGTTACTGGCAGAATATCATCTCTACATTGTAGTAAAGTTCTGTTCAGATTTTATTTTTCCGACTTTTCAATTTCTTTTGCCAACTGATTGCCAAATATAATGGGGCTATTTTGAAGCCACGGGGCAGCACAGTCCATGTTAGCTGTGTTTTCTGCTCAGTGTTTGGATTCTTCCACTCAAAAGCAAAGCAATTTCTAATAATCTGGATCAAGATTAGTGTCTTCGGGGGTGGGTCATGGGGATGGGGCTATCCCATGGTCATTTGTACCAGGAATTGACGCTGTTTCCTGCCCCCCCCTCCCCCCCCAACCCTGTGGCTTGGAGGATATGGTGAGAAGCGTAAGTTTGGCCTGGGATCCTGTGGGGAGTGTGGCCAGGCCTGCACCTCTCTTCCCATTCGGTGATTGAGAGGGCTGCCGTGTGGGTGACAGTGAGTGTATCTGGCCTAGGATTCTGTTGCCCAGTGGTTTTTGGCACTGCTACCAAAATGTGCCTGCATGCTTCCCAGCTGCTTGGGAGCCTAGAGCCAATGCATGAGGTGCTGTCTGAGACTAGGACCATCCCACACCAGACCCCTCCCTATGGCATGGTTGCCACGGCTACTCTTGCATGTTATTAACCTGACTTTTGGGGACATGGGCATTTACATGAAGGAATTTCACAGGTAGCTTCTCTACTCAAGTGGCAATGTCTTTCCACTCATCAGCAGCCCAGACTGGTTTTCCCCTACGTTGCCAGTTATCCTTTTTTTACCTTTTTAGCCAACTCTAAAGAGCATTGGCTACCATTTATGAATCAGTATAAAGGTAGAGCTTTGGCAACTTCTCTCTTTCACCAATGTCCAGGGCCAGCTGAATGGCTTTGAGTTCAGCTAGTAAACTTGATCTACCTTCTATTTCAGTAGCATGTCCGACCCATTGTGTTTGGCTCCATATGGCTGCTGTCCACTTCCGGTTCATCCCTATGATGCGACAGGAATCATCAGTGAAAAGAGCGTGGCTTGTTTTGTCTGCTGGCAGTTGGTTGTAAAATGAAACTTTTTTTGCCCAGGTCATTTGTTCATGCTCCTCTTTGTCAGTAAGACCAAAGTTTTGACTTTCTGGCCAGTTTGTAATTACTTCTAAAATCCCAGGGAGATTCGGGTTCCCAATACGGGTACACTGCATGATAAAAGCAATCCATTTGCTCCATGTGGCATCAATGGCATGGTGGGTAGAGGCAACCTTTCCTTTAAACATGCACCCCAACACCAGTAGTCGGGGTGTCAAGAAGAGTTGTGCTTCTGTGCCAATTACTTCTGAGGCAGTTTGAACTCCTTCATAGGCAGACAAATTTCTCTGCTGAAGTGTAGTTGGCTTCAGATCTTCTGTAACTTCTACTCCAGAATCCCAGTGGTCCGTTTCGAGTCTTGCCGGAGACATTCTGCCAAAGGCTACAGGACAAACTATTGTTCTCTGCTGCAGAGTAAAGCACATTCCTGGCTGGGCCAAGGGTTACCGCATGAGCGATCTCCAGCTTCATCTGGGAGAAGACTTGTTGCTGTTCTGGGCCCAAGTGGAAATTGTTCTTCTTGCAGGTAACTAGGCAGAGAGGGCTAACAATCTGGCTGTACTCAGGAATATGTATTCTCTAAAAACCTATGGCACCTAGGAAAGCTTGTGTTTCCTTTTTGCTGGTCAGTGGAGACATCACGGTGATCTTATTGATGACCTCAGTGGGAATCTGACACCGTTCATCTTGCCACTTTACCCCCAGGAACTGGATTTCTCTGGCAGGTCCTTTGACTTTGTTCTTCTTGATGGTGAAGCCAGCTTCCAGCAGAAACTGGATGATCTTCTCTCTTTTCTCAAATACTGCCATTGCCGTGTTCTCCTACACAATGATGTTATCAATGTATTGCAGGTGATCTGGAGCCTCACCCTTTTCCAGTGCAGTCTGGATCAGTCCATGGCAAATGGTCGGGCTGTGTTTCCACCCATAGGGCGGTCAGTTCCAGGTATAATGCACATCCCTTAAGGTGAAAGCAAACTGAGGCCTGCATTTTCTTGCCAGAGAAATAGAGAAAAATGCATTGGCTGTGTCAATGGAGGCGTACCACTTTGTTGCCTTGGACTCCAGCTCATACCAGTGTTCCAGCATGTCTGGCATGACAGCGCTCAGAGGTGGAGTCATTTCATTCAAGCTATGATAGTCCACAGTCAATCTCCATTCTCCATCAGACTTGCGCACAGGCCAGATGGGACTGTTGAAGTGTGAATGGGCCTTAGTGACCAACCCTTGGCTCTCCAGCTCACGGAACATCTTGTGGATGGGGATCACAGCATCTTGATTCATCTAATAATACTGGTGGTGCGCTGTCAAGGCGGCAATTCATACTCATTGCTCTTTCACTTTCAGGAGTCCCACTGCAGATGATTTTTCTGATAGTCCAGGCAAGGTGTTCAATTGCTTAATACCTTTTGCCTCTGCAGCAGCTATTCCAAAAGCCCACTTGAGTCCCTTTGGGTCTTTGTAATAGCTGTTCTGCAAGAAGTCTATGCCTAAAATACACAGAGCCTCTGGGCCGGTCACAATAGGATGCTTCTGCTGCTCCTTCCCAGTCAGGCTCACCTCAACTTCCAGCAGAGTCAATTGCTGCGATCCCCCTGTCACTCCGGCAATGAAAACAGGTTCTGGCGCCGCATGTCCTGATGGCATTAGGGTACACTCTGCACCAGTGTGAACTAATGCTTCATAATTTTGTGGCTCTGATGTGCCAGGCCATTGGATCCACATTGTCCAAAAGTTTCGGTTTTCCCGTTCCTCTCTCTGTCTAGAGGCAGGGCCTTTTAGCCCTGGTTATAATTTATTTCCTGGACATACATACTAGAGGTTCCTTCAGGGGGATCAGACAGATCATCTTTCCATCTGTAATACTTGGTAGCTTGGTCGTGGGAATTTGAGGCTACCTTCATTTTAGTGGAACTCCCTTGGTTAGTGTTTCCCTCCTTGAGTTGATGCACCCTTGTTGCCAGGACAGAAGTGGGTTTCCTATGCCACCTTCTCACGTCTTCCCCATGGTCACTCAAAAAGAACTACAGGTGAGCTTGTGAGCTTTACCTTTTCTCCTTAGTTGAGGGACATTGGTATCTAGGTTTCAGTTCAAAACCGGACAGAAACACCAATTTAGTGTAGTGGTTTAGATTTATCAATTTCAATATACTCATTTTCTGCTGTGAGATAGGATTAGGAGCAAAAGCAAGGCAGGCCTAAAACTTAAAGGATGTAAAGAAAAACTTTATTAACCACATAAAGAAATAATAAATGAAGAATAAAACCTTCAGACCACCCTCCTGCCCTTTATCACACCTTCTTCCCCTTCTTAAAAACATACATAATCACTTCAGTTAGTTACCAACTTAAAAATAATCTTTTTCGGTTCACTCTAGGGAGAGGAGTCTCCCCTTGTCATGAAACACTAATATTAGTTAAAAGTTAGTTATTTACAAAAATTAATTAAAAAGCAAATGGATAGATAGGTGGTGCTGAAAATAATTAAAAGTTACAAGTTAGAAGAAAATCAGGCTTGAGATAGTTATCTGAAACTTAAATAATTGATTGCCTGTCATTTTATGTTTGCTCAGCTGTGCTTGCAATGGGCAAAGATGAAACTAGTAAGTAGATCCAAAGAAACATGAACAGTGCAACCAGAAACTTATTCTTCAAAAAATTGGACTTCCCCCAGAAGCCATTTGTATTGTCATTGAAAGAAAATGTTGAGAGTTCAGGGCGAGGAAGACTTGTCTTGCTTTGTCTTTTAAGACCCCTTCCCACAAAAATGACCCCAGACTTAATTCAGGAAGCCAACCACCCATGCTTAAGAGCCATTCAAACTAATTACCAGAGAAAGTGAGGAATGGGAGGGACTGGTCTTATGAATATCTATTTGTTTGAATCCTTTGCCAATAAACAAACTCTGTGACCACCTGTAATTTTGCAGTGCGTATTAGAGGATTACCTCACACTGCTGTCCAGCGCTGAATAAACATGCACTTTCTAACTTTAAATTGTTAGAGAGTGTTTTGTCCGTCACAGTTGAGTATCAGTATTAGACCAATAGTCTTATTTTGGTAAATCAGTTGGCGACTCTGGTGGGACTCTCTTGTCTCTGGCTAAGGGGCCAGAGGGGTTCGGGACCCCTCTAGGGCGCCTGCCTGGGATCTTCCTAGGAAGAGGGCTCCTTTTCCTCACTGGCATCCCGGGGAGCAGAACTTAAACAGCCGGAGATACGGACAAAAAAGTATGTTTAAAAATTAAAGATAGGTACCTTAAAGAAGGCAAACTGATAAGACGCTGCGAGATGTTGAGTGCACAGTGAAAAAGTCTAAAGTGGATTTGTTTGTAAGTTTCCGTGGAATTTGGTAGTGGTTTGTGTTCCAGGTGAGGCTGGTAACAGCACCAGGAACTCTTGCCCCGTAGTGGGGGAGTAGTGGCAGGCCGGTAGCAGCTGTCGGGAGTAGAGCTTGTGCCAAAACGTGTCTGTGGAGCTAGGGCAGCTGGTGTAAGGGGTGGTATTTTGACAAAGCACGGTTAGTTTATAAGTGCGGAAGGGTGAGGCAGTGATGTAAGTCCGGAGGTGCCCTCCACCATCACAAAGAAACTGTGTCTTGGCCAAAATTTGACAAATTTTTGGCGTAGCTTTGTGAATATTTAACCTGAGGTAAAACAAGAGAGGCTTGATTTGCTAGAGATCTGTGATTAGCAATTTAAAAGGGGAGAAAACAAACTTTTGTTTTGCCATTTTGTGTAAGTTTTGTGAGTGAAGTGTTTGAGAGTTTTTGGTTGTGGTATGGGAGTTCCTTTAGAGGTGAATAAAAAGGAGTTTTTCCTTAGTCGTGCTGTGTGTGTGGTGAGCATTTTGGAAAATAACTATTGCCAATTTGTGTTGAAAAGAATAATCATTTGTCTTGGTCGGTGACTTGAGCTTCAGAAGAGTTATTTTAAGTGATTTGCTTCACTGGTTTTTACTGTTAACCCTTTTGTTCCTCGGTTGCTTTTATCCCTTTCCCTCTGCTGGTAAAATTATATGTCAAGGAATTGAAGATTCAGGGAACCTACCGAGGTTAAAGGAACTTCCCTGTCCATGAAGGAGTTGTGACTGTAACCCATGGGTTGTGTTTTGTTATGCAGTTTGTTGAGAATTGTAAGGCAAACAAATATGCAAGCAAAAGATACCTAAAAATGGGATTTATAGTTGTCCTGGTTTGAAGGACAGGTGTCTGCCAATAAAGGCAGAAGTTTTCCTTTGAAGTAGAGACCTTAATCCAGTCCCCCCCAAGTATTATAAATGTTTGAATTCAAGACTCTGAGGCAGAGATAAGGGGGTAGGAATAACAGCTCCTTTACTAATATATCTAACCTTACAAACAGAAACAACAGCAGTTGCTAAAACTACCAACAACACAGAACAGATAACTCGGTCCTGTGGGGTTTTTGTTGTCAGACTCAAAAGCTTATTATAATATGTTGTTTAGGTTAGTATTTTATTATAGTGCATGGGTATAAGAGAGAGCTTAGAGAGAGGTTAGAGCAAGGGAGAGATAAGAGAGAAGAGGAGAAGAGAGACATTTTCCATTTTACAACACAATAAGTATTTTTCGCTAATGAATATTACAATTTTCAATAACCAATCTAATACAATATACTAATTTCCTAATATTTGCATGCAACCTATAGGATTCGCTAGATTACCATGTTTTATGGCTTTCTTATCTGTAACCCTTATCTTGAGACCTTTCCTGACAGGCTTGGGACAGGATGTCTGTTGGTTCTTTGGTATTTGTGGCATTTGGTATTGTCTAAACAAAGGAAGAGAACTCAAACCTTAACATAACTATTTTCAGTGTCTATGTCAAATACTGCTAACATCTCTGTTTCATCTATTGTTCCAGAACTACTTCCTAGGCATTCATATGATTTTGATATTACCTCCCCAACAAGTCCCAGTCCTTTCTTTAGCTGTGGGCACACTCTCTTTGCACTCGGTCCCGGTGCTCCAGACAAGCAAAGCCCGGCGGCCGCAGAGAGGCGGGAGCGCAGGCGGGAAGCGCAGCAGCGGCCACGCCGGTCTCGGGTGGGAGCGGCTGGAGCGGGCAGCTCCTCGCTCACTGTGTGTCCGGGTGATCAGCTGTGTCCTCAGAGGCAGGAGGCTGCAGCGGGGCGGATGCAGGGCAGGTAATCGCAGAGGGTCTGGCTCTCCTGCCTTTGGCCGCGTGACTGCAGACGAGGCGTCCTCCTCTGAGCTCTCCGGAAACACGAGTCCCCTCTGGAAGCACGAGAGCCCCTCCGCCAGCCCAGCTCCCACCTACACCTTTTGTTCAGAGTCGTTAAAGGTCCTGGGTGTGACCCGGCCAGCTCCATTGGCATGATAATAGGAAAAATTCTTTAAATTGACACAGTAATAGAAAAACACTCAACCCCCAACAATAGTAAACACAAGGGCAGCATATTTAATGTTAAATAAGGCCCTGATACCCATAATAAATAATTATGTTATAGTAAAGGGGGCGACTGGCCAATTTGAAAAAGCATATTTTTTTCAAACCACTAAAGTATAAATTGGGGAAACAGTAGGGAATTAATCGATTTTTGTATATGCCTAAAGCTGCATCTGCACTTTTGGGCAGGGAACTGCTAGAGCAGCTGGAAGAAAAAAAAATATTTAAAGATGAGGAAATTAGTTTGGAGGTAAAAGATCAACAGTATGTGAAACTGCTAAGCTTAATGCTAATAATCAAAGAAATTTAAACTGAAAATAAAGGAGAAATTATTAAGAAAATAATGTATCGGCTGTTCCCTGGCATGTGGGCCTTTAATATACCAGGGAGAGCAAAGAATGCTCTACCAGTACAATTCCAGCTTAAAGAAGGAAAACAATCAGTAAGGGTCCAAAAATATCCCTTGAAAAGGGAAGACAGAGAAGGAATTAGCCCAATGATTGAGAACTTTTTGCAAATAGGACTATTAAAAGATTATCAATCTGATTTTAATACACCTTTTTTTTGCCTGTGAAAAAGCCCGATGGATCATACAGGTTAGTACAAGATTTAAGAGCTGTTAATAAAATAACTGAACATTTATACCCAGTGGTTGCCAACCCCTACACATTGTTAACTCGTTTAACATCTGAAGTAATCTGGTTTAATGTTTTAGATTTGAAGGATACTTTCTTTTGCCTCCCTCTCCATGAAGCCAGCCAGAAAATTTTTGCATTTGAATGGGAGAATCCCAAAACTAGACGTAAAACTCAGCTCACATGGTGTGTACTACCTCAGGTGTTCAAGAACTTCCCTACCGTATTTGGAGAACAGCTGGCAAAGGATTTGGAGTCTTGGGAACCATCAGCAGGAGAAGGACAGCTGCTTCGTTGCTTGTATGATCTCTTAATAGCCACCCAGACCCAGGAAGCATGTGTGGATTGAATGGTAAGTCTCCTAAACTTTTTGGGCCTGCAGGGATATGGAGTATCCCAAAAGAAAGCCCAGATGCTGAAACAAACAGTTATTTACCTGGGATACGAATTAAGTGCTAGGCAAAGGACCTTGGGGCAAGACCGTAAGGAAGATATATGCCAAACCCCGAAACCCCAGACAGTAAAAGAACTGAGAACCTTTCTAGGGATGATGGGGTGGTGCAGACTGTGGATTTATAACTATGGATTGTTCATTAAACCCATTCATGCCTTAATTGCAGAAGGGAGCAGGGATCTTCAGTGGACAACAGAAGCAACACAAGCCTTCGACCAACTAAAGAAGGCTCTTATGTCAGCTCCAGCCCTGCGACTTCCAGATGTGAGTAAACCATTTTTTCTGCTTTCTCAAGAAAAATAATAGATTGCTCTGGGAGTACTAGCACAAGACCTGGGGCTGTACCAGAAGGCAGTTGCCTACCTCTCCAAACAGCTGGATATGGCAGCCAAGGGGTGGCCAGGGTGCCTCAGAGTTGTTGCAGCAGTAGCAGTGACCATCCAAGAGGCACAGAAATTCACCCTAGGCCATAAGACGATCGTGCTAGTATCCCACACAGTGTCTGCAGTCCTGGAGGCGAAAGGGGGACATTGGCTTTCCCCACAAAGATTTCTAAAGTACCAACCCATACTAGTCGAACAAGATGATGTTGAAATTGTGGTAACTAACACTGTGAACCCAGCTTCTTTTCTCAGCTGGAGTATGGGAGAACCATTGATCCATGACTGCCTGGAGACCATTGAAGCCACCTACTCCAGTCACCTGGATCTGAAGAACACCCCTCTCAAGGATGCTGAGATCTGTTTCACTGATAGAAGCGGCTATATCATCAGTGGAAAAAGACATGCTGGGCATGCGGTTAACACAAGCATAAAGGTAATAGAGTCTGAACCATTGCCAACAAACACCTCTGCGCAGAAAGCTAAAATAATCACCTTAACCTGGGCCTTAGATCTGGCAAAAGGAAAAAAAAACAATATTTATACAGACTCAAGGTATGCATTAGTGGTGGTTTATGCACACAGAGATAGTTAAAAAGAAAGAGGACTGCTGAACTCACAAGGGAAAAATTTTAAACACGCACAAGAAATACTAAAATTATTAGATGCAGTTCAGTTACCTGAAAAGGTAGCTATTATGCACATCAAGGTACACCAAAAAGTGAGCTCAGAACTGGAAGAAAGAAATATGCTGGCGGACATAGAGGCAAAAGACTCAGTCAAAGGTGAGGTACCCAGTGAAATGGTCGCCAGATGGAAAGATCTCTATTGAAAGTAAGCCAGTATATAACAAAAAAAAGATTAAAAAACTTATTGAGAAAGAAGAAGCAACTTATAACCAGGAGGGGTGGGCTGTAATGAAAGAGGGAAAAATTGTATCAACAACCTACTTGTTGTGGTTATTAGTGCCAAAAGAACATGAGAAAACACACTGGAGAATAAATGCCCTATACAAATATTTAAAAGATAGCATTCTAGCTAGGAAATTACAAGGGACACAAGTAACTCGTCACTGTGGTCTTTGCCTCCAAACTAATCCTAAAAACATTCCAAAGCCTAACATTAGACAAATTGAAAAAGGTTGTGGACCTGGACAGCAATGGCAAGTTTATTTTACAAAATTGCCCAGTAAAGGGAGTATTGCTACCTATTAGTGTTAACAAATACCTTTTCAGGAGGGCCAGAAGCCTTCCCTACCAGAACAGCTAAGGCATGGGAAGTGACCAAGGCACTCTTACAAGAAATAATATCATGTTTTGGAGTCCCAGCCCCTATATCTTTCGATACAGGGCCACATTTTATCTCAAAAATTGTACAGCAAATTAGTCACCACCTCAGGATAGATTGGGAATTGCATACCCCATATCACCCTCAATCCAGTAGCCAAGTGGAAAAAATAAACCATTTGATCAAACAACAAATTGTTAGGCTAAGGCAAGAAACAAATTTGCCTTGGCCCTAGGCTCTTTCATTGGCATTAGTAAGGATTAGAACAAAACCAAAAGCAAAAGGGAATTAAGCTTTTTTAAAATATTGTATGGAAGACCATATGCAGTCCATGAAGGGACAACACCTATTCAACTAAAGGAAAAAACTATACACAAATACATGGTGGCCATGAATAAACAACTTAGAGAAATTGGAAAATGTGTGGCTGAGGCCCAAGGCAGAAAATTAGATGGGCCAGTACATGATGTACAACATGAGGATTAAGTATATGTTAAGTCTTTTGCAGAGAAAACTTTGGAACCACAGTGGGAAAGACCATTCCAGGTACTCCTTATCACTTTCACGGCAGTCAAGATCAAAGAACAGAAGGCTTGGATCCATCACTCCTGACTGAAGAAGGCTCCTGAAGAAATTTAGAAAATTGCACTAGGCAACGGAGACCTGAAGCTGAAATTCACCAAGAACAGCGAGTAATGGACTTATAGCTATCATAGACATAATGCGAATGGTTGTGACCCTTGTAGTCATTGCCACGACTATAATAAGAGCCAAAGCAACACCACATCAGTACAATGTAACCGAGATTTACTAATGCCAAGGGAAAGCTTACAATTCCTACTCTCATAGGGCTTTGAGCAGAATGTTAAGGGTCAGTAATGCAAGTATGTGGAAAGGGAGAAATGTTTGGGGATGTGAATATGCATTCATACAAGATGGATTCCATGAGGCTCACCATCCACCCATGGAACTCATCCAAGTTGGTCCTGGATACTGTGACAAATGCTTGACCAGGTGTCCTGAATTTAGACTTAAAATGGAAGGATATGCAGAAAAAGGGTTTGATCTCGATATTAACATCACTCAATACTGCATTGAGTTTCACAAAATCAAAGCCAAACAGCCCAACCAGTGTCAAAGAGAGCTGTAACAATTCAGACTCAAATTATTTCAGAGGAAAATTAACAACCTATCATTCCCACAATTACTAAAATTGAGCCATATACTATCATGAAAATAGGAATTCAGAAACTGCTAACTAACCCAGAATGGTCTCTGAAGTGAGTAGAAAAAGGAATGCAAGTAAATGCTTCTGCCATTTGGCCAGAATGTGCCTCATTTCTCAAAACTCCTTTTCTGGATTTGACTACTTGGCTTCAAAACTCTATGCCCTCTAGTTTTAAGAAAAAGAAATTTTACTTGGTTATTAAGAACAGGATTGGGAGTTTTAAATACAATGGATTCGGAAGTGTTAATGAACAGATTGACTGTGATGGGAAGCAATTTAGTTAAATTACAGCAACCTTTGCAATCTTCTTTGTTAGCACTAGGTAACAATTATTGGAAAATGACCAAAATATTACCAGAATGGGAAAATATAGAAGAGCAAGTCCATGAGGTAATAATTAAGCACTAGGCACAGCTAGTGCGAACATTTCTCTGACTCTTGGATGTACTCAAGCACAAATGTGGATGCAGTCAGTGGCTGCCGCAGTTATTAGGTGAGGTGAGGAAAGAATATTCCCTGCTGTAATTTGCAAAATTGTTTGGGAAAATGCATCTAAAATGGAAAGAGAGCTTCAATCTTGGTGAGTCTTGGTCAATCTTACCTATGACCCTGTGACAAATGTGGTGACAGCTTTCTTTTTAACTATACACAATGCATCTGTGAGCTTGATACATCCAATAGTTGCTCTAGGACTAAATCATGAAGGGACTGTGTTGTATCCCTCTGAACATAGCATGTGGTCACGAGAAATTGAAGGAAAATGGCAGACCATTAACTTAGAGCCCTGTTCTATGAGGAAACAATTGGGATATATATGTGAGGGAACATTGGAAAATGACAAAGACACTTGCCTGGACACAGACCAAAGGATTTGCCACTTTAAAATGCATCTAATTAACCAGACAACTTCACTTGTGTATATAGGACAAGGTTGTGTCTGTCTCAGAACAGCATGTCCCACCCTAATTCTAGATGACCAAATCGTGCATGAAACTCAATTCATGTGTTTGCAGTTTTGCTAAAATCAAAGGATGCGACTTTTCCTATTGTTCACCTGTAATAATCACATCAGTACATAAAGGCAAACCTGGTTACTGTGCAGGAAATATTGCCTGTGCCTATAGGAATGAATTTAACCCTAGTCGCTCAGCTACTGAAACGTCATGAATTAGGATGTCAAATTAATTTTGTCCGTCACAGTTGAGTATCGATATTAGACCAATACTCATATTTTGGTAAATCAGTCAGGCTATAGGGACTTCTCCATAAGAAGAAAAAGCACTTTTCTTGTGGCTTCACTTTCCACGAAATAGCAGCCACCTGGGAATCTGCAATCGTGAACCTCCTCCTGTAGGTACTCGCTGTGTCTTTGTATCCAACAGACGAATAGGGACAAAACTCATTAAACCTGTATTTAGTAAAAGTTACTGTAGCATTTATTAAGTGGGTAAGAAACAGAGGGTTTTACAAAGGGTAGCTCTTTAGCAGCCCAGAGTAAAACAACACGTGGGTTTGAGCAATGGGGTAAGGAGGAGGGGGAGGGGGAGAAGGCAGAGAGGGAGAAAAGAGAGAAAGAGAGAGCAGAGAGAGAAAAGAGGAGAGCGAAGAGAGGATGCAAGAGAGGGGAGAGAAAGTAATGGAATAAAAAGGGTATTGAGGTAATAGAGGAGGGAGAGGAGAAGTGGGAGAAGAGAGGGAAAGAAGAGAGAGGAAGCAAGAAAGAGAGAACAAGAGAGCGATTTCCTGTTTGCAATACAGTAAAACATCTTCCATAATGAATATTCTAATTTTCACTAACCAATGTACTACAAGATGCAAATTCTATAGCATTTACATAGAGCCTATAGGAATCATGATATTAGCATAGTATGTTACATTTTAAACTCTAAGATCTAATCTATGGGCGGGGGCAAGTCTTTTGTGAGCTTTTGGGTTGCTCTCTGGCCGAGACTATTGTTTAATCAAGAAGGGATTGCCTTCAGGGGCTATCCTATTGTTTCATGGTAATTCAGCAACTAAGGCTTTCCTGCCACATCCTCCCCAACATCCTCCCATCTTCACAGCCTTCCCAGGCACTGTGCTTATGGGCCATGTTAGACTCATAGGGTATTTACTTTTAATAATGAACTGTTCAAAAGTTCTCTTTATCTCTCTTTCTCTCTGTTCATGCTTCTTCCCCAGGAACAGAGATCCTCTTCTTCCCTAAGGGCAAATGGTTCTCAACACAGGTGCTTTTGCTCAATGATGTATCAAGTGTAACACTCCAACCACCCATATCTTTCTCCACATTTTATAAGAATTTTTAGTGTAGTACAGTCCATTCCTATAGCTTACAAAAGGATTTTCAGCCCAAATTCATGGCATCTCTTCATTCTCCTTTCGTCTGGAATCTGACTCCTGCTTCATTGACTTTGGTGTATCCTCCCTGTTCTTCTTCCTCTCACTCAAGTGAAGATTGAAGGTCTGCAAGTCTTATCTGAGCATTAGAAGGGTTAAAATCTCACATGGAGAATGCAGAGGCTGTGGCCAGGCCATGCTGGAGCTGTGCCAGGACCTCAGGAGACTCAGGCAGCACTGGAGGGGCTGGCCCAAGCCAGAAAACAGCAGTGGTTGTTCTGGAAAGGATGGGGGGGGGAGGGTCGGCTGGGATCTCAATCAGCCTCCCTGGGCCCCAGCTACAGCATCCACTTCTGATAGCCACTCCCTCCTCCCTGCCAGGATATGCCAGCTTCCCAGACAGGGAGACCCGACCCTGCACCCCCGCCAGGCCCACAGGCCTGCAGTGGAGCCAGGCCCAGGCCCTGTTACCTGCACTCCTGCTGGAAGAGAAAATGGACCTTTCCTGGTTTAGCTCACTTCAAAATGTAAATTCACGGAGGCAGACCAAATTCTCCAATTGGTTTCTCAGGCTGTTAAAAACCAACCCAGCCTCCAGTTGGTACAATCAACTCACAGAGGAAGTTCTTAAGGAGAAAACTTCCATGGATGCCCTCTTCTAGGTGCCAAGTAACGCGAAAGCAGCACAATTTGGCTCTGACTTTGGAGCCTGTGACTCGCACCTGTGCTGCATTGATCTTCCTCACCTCCTCCCTTATCTCCCTCATTTCTTCTTGAAGGCTCTTAACCATAGCAGAGACATGAGCCTACATCGGGCGATTGATCATGCTCTCATAATTCCCAAGCTTGTTGGCAACAGAACATAGTCTCTCAGTTGTTATCGGCATTAATTGTTGCAATGAAGGTGGTGTATTGAGAAGGTCCTAGATTTGCCAAATTCTACAACATCTGCCCTGTGCACCTGGCCTTGTCAGGGTCATTATCATGCTGTCCACCACTCCTAAAGAGTACCTCCAATACTGCCAGTTCTCTCAGCTGTTGGATCCCTTCCGCAATGATCTTCCAGTGCATTCTGTAATGGTACTCCTGCATTCTCTCTCTGTGGACAGACGTCTCTCTTACACTCATTAAAAGCCAGTCCCAGAGGGAAAGGGGCCATGGCTCCCTTACAAATTCCTGATCCTCACCTGAGTCCTGGGTCAAGGGTCCCAAATTCCTTGCCTCAGTACAATCCGGTTGCATGCCTGTAACCATAAGGTCCTGTTGGAGTCAGTGAGTCGAGGGTCTCTGAATTCTTCAGAGAGAAATCAGAGTGCAGGGATTGAATTAAAGCCTTTGGATGGATTGAAATATATTAAGCGACACACATAAGGTAGAGGTGTAAGCTTAAGTTTTAGGATAAGTAAGTCAGTAAGTTTTAGTATGAGTTCTAATGCTTTTAATAAGTGAAAGATTTAGATGCCAAAGTAGAAGTGCGAGTTCTAGTGAAGGTTGCAAAACATACTAATGTTTTCAGTAGAGGCTCCAGGACCGTGGTTGTAGACAGTACTTAGACATAATAGAGCTATAGTAAGAATATTGCTTACATTTTTCAGATAGAACAAGATAGGTTGCATGCATAGTCTATACATAATCTAGTGTGTTAAGAAACTAGAATTCCAATAGGTTAAGAAGTGGTGGTCCAAGTTTGTGTTATAGCTTGTTGGGAAGTTTCTATATAAGAGTATATATTGGGAAGAGTTGGTGCTTTTTGCCAGTGCCTTTTCTGCTTTTTTGCCATTGCTTTTTTGCTTTTGTTCACCGTCAACTTCAACACCTGAGAAGAAGATAGGAGCTGCGGCAGCATCATCAGCCCCACTGGGACCTCAGGGAACAGCTTCTGCTTCAATTTGGGACTATTAATTTATATTGACAGTATTGCAAATACTTAGAAACCGGTTTCTTTAAAACAATTAATTATAGGAAAATTAAAACTCAGTGTTGACATTTGGATAAATGTCCACTCATATCTGAGCAATAACAAATCACCAAATATAGATGATGTGTATTCAAATAAAATACAAAATACCTTATTATACTTTCAATTATTAAAATACCTA
Source organism: Luscinia megarhynchos (assembly GCA_034336665.1). Classification (NCBI taxonomy): domain Eukaryota; kingdom Metazoa; phylum Chordata; class Aves; order Passeriformes; family Muscicapidae; genus Luscinia; species Luscinia megarhynchos. Next base: position 4,005,876 of record JAPFBE010000032.1, read on the forward strand.
ATATTATTAAAATACCTTCACCATTCTTAAAAATTTCAGCATCTTTTTTGACAACAATGCAAAAACAAACACCTTTAGTTTAACATACAAGAAGTGAAAATAGAACTGAGTCTTTTATCATGTTCCCTTGCTCTGCTTGATCTCCACAATATAGATAAAGCAGCTCTTGGTGTCTCTCCATTCCCGATTCCCCCTCCCCTCTGCAGCACTTGACCCGTGCATGGCAGGGGGGGAGCAGCGGGGGTGCTGCCGGAGCCTCTTTTGGGAGCGGGGCAGCGGCGCTCCCCCTCCCTTGGTGAGCCCCGGGCTGGTGACCTCACGCTGCTGTGCCCTCGGCCCGAGCGGGCTCCGTCCGAGCAACTGCCCTACAAATTGCTTAAAAGATGTTAAATTTTTCTCCTTTGACTTTACAAAGCATGAATTTCTCTCCCCTTCTGAATCTGTCTTTCCCTGAAGCAGGGCAATCCTCCCTCTGTGTCTGGGCTCTGTGTCCCTATCGCTGACACTTGCGGGTTTTGTGTCCCTCGCGTCCGCCAGGCCTGGGGCGGGGGTCGTCCCACCCGGCACCTCCCTCGGGGCCGGGGCCGCTCCCGAGGCCTCGCCCGTGCCCGGGGCCACACGCGCGTCCACGCCCGCGCGCTTGGGATCGAGTTCGACGCAGCCTTTGCTGCCGCCGCCGCTCCCCTCTTTGGGCTGAGGGCTGCCCGCACGGTCCCGCCTTTCTGCGTCCCAGCCGCCGCCGCAGATTGCCGCTCCCCGGACATCCCTGTGGCTAAACGCACCAAGTCGGCGCTTTCCCCCCGCTATCTTCGCGGTCCCGACCCCTTCCCCTGTGCCCCCCCGCGGCCCGGAGAGTCGCCTGTAGCGCCCTCCCGCCTTCTGGGCTCAGGATTTTTGAAGGGGTGAAGAAGCAAAAATCTAAGTTCTCTAACTCACTTGGAAATATTTCTAACTTAATTTTTCTAGACCTTAGATAAGGTATTGTGGATTTTGAATAAAGCACCATGGGTAATTCAGGGAAAATGGGTGATTCTGGAGATTCTAACATTTCAAGAAATACACTCTGACCTTTCTCAGGTCCTTCAATTATATTAATTGCACTTTGCTGATAGCAAGAGTGGGCCTGCTGCTGGCCAGGCCTTTGCTGAACCGCCTGCTGCTGGCAGGGCAGCCATAAACTTCCCTCCCCCAGCTGATGGCTAGGTGAGAATCCTTCCCCAGTCTCTGAGGGACTGTTGATTGCTTTCTGCCGAGGAGAGACTGGATAAAGCTACACTTTCGGGAGACAAAACTTCTAATATTATCCTAGCTGCAGTTAGAAGGTCCTTTGCTCCCTTATCTCTCAGAGTTGCAGACTGATATAAATCACAATTAACTTCTTGGCAGAACCCTGTTGTAAATAGCACATTTGTTTCTGCCTGTGGGTAATGAAGCCTCCCCCACACAAGTAAATCTCTGAATTTCTTCTCTGTGACAGAGACAGGATGAACAGAAGCTAAACTTTTTAAAGTGGATAGTAGAGTGAGCTGTTCCTGGCTGAGAGTTCTGCCTATAGTGCTCCTATAGTGTGTCTGAAATCTGAACCATCTTACCCAAAAGCAATTTGTCCAAAATCGATTCGGAGGTTCCTGAAACCGAGCAGCAGTGCACAGGAGCGAGGCTTCCCGGGACACCTCCTCTCCGACTCGTGTCTGGAACTCGGATTTTCTTGACAGAGGGCCAGAGATCTCCTCCCCAGTCCTCTTCAATGGCGTGCCTCTTCTGAAGCTCGGTCTTCTGGGGGTCTGTACCTGCCTTTGCAGGCTACAAGGACCAACCAGGGTCTGTGCCAAATGTCTGGGTCCAGGGGTCCGCACCCACCTTTGTGGGCTGCGGCCACACCCAGGGTCCGCACCCACCTTTGTGGGCTGCGGCTCACCCAGAGGGACGCCAAATGTCACTGCCCGAGGTGTCTCCTTAGACTTGAGATCACCTCAGGAGGGCATAAAGGTGGTCTGGAACCCAGTTCTTTCTGATGCCCGCCGAAGAGAGACTGCATGAGGCTGTTCTTAGAGGTTTTCATGGTTGTTTATTCTTTCTTATCTCAGGATTGCTTTGTCCAGCAAGCAACGGTCTGCTCGCTAGACGTCCAAGGCAGAATCTGCCTGGTAGAGTCAGGACTTATCTTTTATAGTCTAAATTACGTGCTATATGTTTATAACAATTTTCCAATACAATACAGTCTTATAGCATGGTCCAGCTTTGTTCACATCCAATCTGAAAGTGCCAGCATGTCACCCAGCATGGATGACACGGAGAAGAAGGAGGAAGAAGTATCCACACCCCAATTTCTCCATCTTGGCCACGAACTCCTTAATATAAACATTCTAAAAATCTACTTATTCTACATTCTAACAGTCTAATTTACACTCTATTTATTTTTGCAGCTTGCATTTCTTTTCTCAATGTTGGTAAATTGTTCCAAGGAGCTGAATCCAGCCCCTGAGACACCTGGGTCTCATTCGAGGGTCTTTGGGGACCCCGCCAGTGGGGTCTTGAATCTCCCAGGGAATCCAGAGGAATACTCTGGACTCCCATACCGGGGCAGGAGGGCTGGTGTGCTGTTGGCTCATTGCAAGCTGCATTAGGAGCTCACAACGGGTGTATCTGGAGCAGTCCATCCTCATTGTCCGGGGTTGTTATGGACCACAGTGGCAGTGTCATTCAGCAACCAATATTGTACAACTCAACATTACAGACTGTTCTCAGCCAAAAATCAAATCCCCTCAAGGTACACATCGTGTTTCCCCCTCCCTCTGCATTACGCACCACGTGTAACCAGGTCCTTGAGCCAAAGCAATCCCAGGGATGGATTTACCTTTGCTTGAAGCAGGACTAATCCAGACTGACTTTTTAGCATATTCCTCATATGCACCATGGGGACATTATCCCCTTCTATGGTACATGGAGGTTTTGATTGGGTAGAGTCAGATTGATATGTGGAGCCTCCAGTATTAACTAACCAGATGGCCTTGTAGATACTGATGTTTGAAGGTTCCACCAGCCATTGCTTTCAATGTGATTTTAACAGTCCATTGCACCGTTGAACTTTTACAGAGGCTGGTGCATGACAGAGAATATGATACACCCACTCAATCCTGAGTTCTCTGTCTATATTTTTACATTGAGTCCCATTGGGTGACTCAGTTCTTTCTGGGGTGCCATGTGGCCACAGGACTTGCTTTTCAGGGCCCAAAAGGGTGTTCCAGGCAGTGGTGTGAGGCACAGGATATGTCTCCAGCCATCCAGTAGTCATCTCCACCAGTGTAAGCACGTAGCACTTGCCTTTTCTGGTTTGCAGGAGTATGATGTAATCAGTCTGCCAGGCCTCCTCATATTTATATTTTGACCATCGTCCCCCATACAACAGGGGCTTTACCTGCTTGGCCTGCTTGATCACAGCACGTTTCACAGTTATGGATAATCTAGGTTATAGTGTTGGTGGTTAAGTCCACCCCTTGATCATGAGCCCATCTATATGTCCCATCTCTTCCCTGATGACCTGAGGCATCATGGGCCCACTGAGACAGAAATAATTAATTATTGTTGCCAGTCCAGATCCACTTGAGATACTTTAAACTTGGCACCTTGATCCACCTTTCCTTTCTTCAGTAGCCCAAATCTTGGATGCGTGTGCATCTACATAACATATTTTTACAGAAAACTTCTCTACCTGGGCAGTGATGTCTTTCCACAATTCAGCAGCCCAGATGGGTTTCCCTCTGTGCTGCCAATTGGTCTTTTTCCATAAGTCTAGCCATCCCCATGGTGTTTGCCACCATCCATGCGTCAGTGTAGAGGTAAAATGCTGGCCATTTCTCTCATTCAGCGATATCTAAAGCTAGCTGGATGGCTTTCAACTCTGCAGCCTGACTTAGTCCATCTTGTCCCTCAATAGCTTCTGCAACTTACTGCATAGCACTCCATATGACAGCTTTCCATTTTTGATATATCCCTATGATACAGCAGAACCCATCAGTGAACAGTGTGTGTCACTTCATTTTCTGATAGCTGATTATATGGTGGAGTCTCCTCAGCACATAGCCTTTTCCTCCTCTGATGATGATAGTCTGAAATTTTTGCCTTCAGACCAGTTCGTGATGACTTCCAAGATCCCTGGGAGATTTGGATTTCCTATTTGAGTTTGCTGTGTGATGAGCACAATCCACGTATTCCACACCACATCAGTGGCAGGACGTGTGGAAAGGACTTTCCCTTTGAACATCCAGCCCAGCACTGGCACTCAGGGTACCAAAAAGAGCTGTACTTCAGTGCCAATCACTTGTGAAGCTGCTCAAACTCCCTCATAAGCCGACAGCATCTGTTTTTCAGTTGGGGGTGTAACAGGCCTAGGATCCTTTGTATGCCCAACTTCAGAACCCCAGGGGTCACCCTAGAGCCTCCCTGGGTACTTTTTGCCAGAGACTCCAGGAACGACCACTCTCCTCAGATGCAATGTAGAACACATTTTTCACATCTTGTCCTGTCCTGACTGACCAAAGGACTACTGTATGAACAATCTCCTGTTTAATTTGTTCAAAAGCTTGTTGTTTTTCAGGACCCCACTAAAAGTCGTTCTTCTGTGTCACATGATAGGGTTTACAGTCTGACTGTACTCTGGAATATGCATCCTCCAAAAACCCACAGCACCCTAGGAAAGCCCATGTTTCCTTCTTGCTGATCAGTGCGGATATAGCTGCTATTTTATTGACCGCATCCTTTTGAATCTGACGATGTCTATCTTGCCATTTTACTCCTAAAAACTGATTTTCCTGGGCAGGCCCTTTCACCTTACTTTCTTTTATGGCAAAACCAGCCTTCAGGAAGATCTGGATTATCTTCTCCCCTTTCTCAAAAACTTCCTCTGCTGTGTTGCCCCATACAATGATGTCATTAATGTATTGCAAGTGTTCTGGAGCCTCGCCCTTTTCCAATGTAGTGTGGATAAGTCCATGGCAAATAGTGGGGCTGTGTTTACACCCCTGGGGCAGTTCGTTCCAGGTGTGCTGCATACCCTTCCAGTTGAAAACAAACTGTGACCTGCACTCTTCTGCTAAAGGAAAGGAGAAAAATGCATTGGCAATGTCAGTGGTGGTACCATTTTGCTGCCTTGGACTCCAGCTGGTAATAAAGTTCCAGCATATCCGCCACAGCAGCACTCAGTGGTGACGTGATTTTATTCAGGCCACTATAGTCCACTGTCAGTCTCCACTCTCCCTTGGACTTACACAGAGGCTGTATGGGGCTACTGAATAGTGAGCGAGTCTTGCTGACCACTCCCTGGCTCTCTAGTTCATGAATCATCTCATAGATGGGGGTCATGGAGTCCCGGTTGGTGCAGTATTGCCAATGATTTACTGTTATGATAGCAATTGGTTGTTATGAAGTAGAGTTCCCAGGCAGGCACAAAAGAAAACTCTTTAATTGCAAACATCAGCCTTTTTTAAGCAATTAGACCATTATCTGTTACATTTCATTTAAGCACAACAAATGTAATTCAATCAACTACCATAAACCACAATGTGAACACATAATGGTTATATAACTTGTTTTTCTACCTCTAAATCACCTGAATCACTTCCCATAGTCGTTTTCTACTTAGCCAAAGTAGCAGGCCCGAGCCCTGGTTTTATAAGCGCAACAAGGTCTTTACTTTGTAAGGTTTTACCTATCCACAACATCTCCCCCATCTTTGTTTTTTTGTGCAAAGGGTTCATGAACCCTGATGCCAAAACAGTCTTCACCTGTAAGGCCATTATCTTATTAAGACTATTACTGGTCGTCTGCTGGACATAGGATACAATACATGGAATACAGACCATAATCAATAAAAACCCATCAAAAGCAACCATGCCGCTGACAAAGAGACCGGCAGCATAGGAAGACCAAACATGGTGTCCATTGTCTCCAGGAAGTGGAAATAAATGACTACTGTTCCAAAGCTCATATGACTGGAGCTCAGGGGCCGTGCTGTTTAGGCAGGAGGGAGTCCATTAGCTGGAAATGATGACTTTAACATTACTGAATATCTTTCTGGAAGTGTGGAACAGGGAATAACTGAAGAAGGTCAGCAGGAGCACAATAACATGATGGTGGGTGCAGTGAGACACAAGGCCTCGGTTGGCAGGCTGTCTCCGTAAGCTTCCAGACACAGCCACGTTCCTGACAGTCCTACCCCTGTTCCTGCCTTGGCCACGAGGTCTGGATGGTGATTAGGTCATTTTTCCTCTCACTGGATCTCATGTCCTCGGAGGAGATTGATGTTTGTCCAGACCAGCAGGTAGCCACTTTGGACCTGTTGACGATAAAACACATGCGTACCTTCTCTCCTAGGTTGGTAAATCAGTTAGGCCTTACTGTGGACACTGCTGAAGGCCTGGGCAGAAGCTGTCAGGCCTTTTTCTCAAGTTCTAAGTATTTTTCTCAGGCCATGAAACTTTCTCAGCCTCAGCTAGGATTTTTCCCAAGCTAGAGGTTCCTTCTTTATTGTAAACACAAGAGAAAGAATCATAACAGAGATAAACACCTGCAAGGTCCCTGAGAAATCCAGGGAGAAGAGGTGTCTCTTTCTCTGACTAATGATCTGTTTGTATTTTGTTTTGCATGAACTGCCTTATTTAAGGCAATAGCTTCTTTTAATAAATTGCTCTTTCTTGCTCTTTCCTGCACCAAGCAAGAGAGTGTCTTGTTGCTGTTTTTTCACCGCTCCGTAATCCTTTTCAAGGCAACACCTTATCATTGCACAGCCAGTTGTGGATCCTTAGGTAAAACTTTTAGAAATGGGTTCTGAACATGCAAATCTTCATAGCAGTATAACTCTGCCAAGGATCAAAATTGACAAGCTGCTTTAAAAAATTTTAGTGTAAATATTGCATTATCTAAACATTTTTGAGGAGCTGTACTCCCTATTCTTTGTTTTTTCAACATGCACGTCTCACTTTGAACATGAAGGCAACATAAAAGTAAAACAATACATGTAATGAAACAAAAAGCTCATATCGAGCAAAAATAAGCAAGGTAATACATGTAATCAGTAGCGCACAAGAGAAAGGATAGTGATTTGGAATGATACATCATCAATTGCCTTAATACTCTACCATCACCCAGAGTCCGCAGTAGCTGGCAAGCCCTGTTTCACAATGAGGACCTGGAGAACCATTTCCAGGAAAGGTTTCCAAGTTTACCTCGAAAGGGATTCCAGCTTTTATAAGCCCAAATTAGCAAGTCAAAGTGACCTGATTGTATTTTTTGTGCAGAAACATCTGGGTCTGTATGCATACCTCCTGATGAGCTAGGGCCGGGGCTTGGCCGGAGCCAAGGCCTTAACTGGAAGGGTTGCTCTAACATATCTTACAAGCTAGCTTCTAGTAATAGCAGTTGGGAAAGCTCCTTAGAATTATACATTCCTTGCAGATAGCTACACAATGGCATGTGAAAGTTTGTCATTAATGTTTAGCTAAGTAGCCAATGGTACCATGAACAAACCTCAAATAACAAAGGGAATGCATATGTGTAACATCAAATAATATCCTATGGATAATGCGCATTATAAAAAGTTAGTGAATTCATACCGTGACATTAACAACATATTCAGAATCATTAATAACAGCAACAGTAACTGTCCTAAGAAGTCAAGATTATATTTTTCAACACATCTATGCATATATGACAATAAAGCAAAATCAAATCAAGAAAAAAAGCACTAAATAGCTTACAATTAATAGCAGCCATAATTTGGAATTATTACTCATTCTTCAGTGCTACATATTGGAGATAAAATAGCAATGACTTTTATGAATAATTATCATAATTAACCAATGAAGAACATTTATACCCATAGAATCTTGGATGAAATTAAGGATCTCATAAACCACATCCTCACATATTTTTACACAACTTATATTCTTAAACAGTTTCATAACAATTCTTCATCATAATTGTTTCAGTCGGTTCTATCTTTATAACAAAAGAACTGTATCTTGTAATTTAAATTAGCATATTTCAGCAGAACTTAAACATAACGTCACTCAAACCTAACGTCACTTAAATGTAGTAGCGCACCAAACAGAACTTTAAGTTAACATTACTGAAATGGAACAGAAATTAATCTTAATAGAACTTAAACTTAACCGAACTTAAAATAACAGAACTTAAACTGAACAACACTTAAACATGACAGAAGTTAAACTTAACAGAAATTGGCCTTAACAGAACTCAAATTTAATAGAACCTAACCTTAATAGAACTTAAATATAACAGAACTTCAAATTAACAGAACTTAAATATTATGTCACTTAAATTTAACAACACTTACACTGAACGGAATTTAACCTTAACATCACTTAAACTTCACAGAACTTAAACTTATCAGGACGGAAAATTAGCACCACTTAAATTTAACACCATTTACATTTAACAAAGCTAATGTCAGAGTTGAGCGTGTTCCTTTAAAAGTTTCAGATACAACAGAATTTAATTCATTTTGATTCCATCATTACAAGAAAGCTACTGAAAATTTGTCATACAACAGTTAAACATCAATGAACAATATGCAAGCAAACAACTGATTGGTAAATGAAATAGCAGCAGTGTGGATTTACTGGAGAGATTATAAAGGTGTGGCAAATACATTGTGATTTTACATAATGTAATTTTGAGAATAGCTCATGGTAAGTGCAAATATTATTGAAAATATCCATTCATACTCAGGACTTTCTGGTATAAATTTGCCAGGGTTTTTTAAAGTGCAGCTTTACTCAGAAAAATGACAACAGTGTGTATCTTGGCAAATTGCACTTCAAACCTGTTCAGTTAGCAGATGGTAAGACAGCTTTTTGAGATTGCCTGTACAATAGATTTGAAATTGGACTAATAAAGTTAATGAGATATATACATTTAAGGCTAAAACATCAAGGACCTAGTTATATAACACTGCCATGTGTTTTGCACATGTAACTTGGTTAGGTCGGTGGGTGTGTAAGACTGACATGTGAATCTAAACTGCTGAAGTCATGGTTTCAGATGATTCTAAAGGAGTGAGCGACTGTTTACTGCACTTGTGGTCCATCAATGTACTTACACTGCTTTGATACCAAGTCCAATTTCAATTTATAAGTGGCAAGGAAGAATAACTACACTTGAATCACTAAATAGCTGTACCACGTTTCATCATGGTGAAAGACTGACAATAAAGTTACTTTATTAAAGATGTGGGGTAAAAAAGCAAGTGAACTGGTAAAGCTGGCATAATTCTGTCTGCTTTGCAGTGGGGTTTTGTGTGCTAATTACATCTAAATCATGAATAGCTTCTGCAGATAACACTCAGGGTTCACCTTCAGCTGCAGGAGGCTGGTGGCGAGGGGGGGGAGGGGAGGGGCGGGGCAGACAGCAAAGGAGCCACTGTGAGGGGAGCTGGCAGCCGAGAAGACACTTGCATGGGAGGCACCCTGCAGAGCAGCCACATCAAAGCCTCTCTCATTTAGGAAGTGTGTACAGCATTCTTTGCCTGTAATAAAAGTTGCTGCAAAGTGGAGAAAGTGTTGCAGTATCTCCAAGCTGCACCCACTCTACCGTGACACCTCCCCAGACCCAGGATACTCAGTCCTCTGGTTCTTTGTTCAGCGAATACCATTGACCTAACCTTATAGGCTGTGTCAGCATTTCACTCTCAGTCAGACTGTGGTTTGCAAATAAAGTCCTCTATTGCTGTAGCAGGGTCTGAGCTCTGATTTCTGCTTGCAGTCTGAGGGATCCAGACTTGTAAGGGCTGCCTGTCCAAATTGCAGTCTATCTCTTCATTGCAATCTGGTATCCTGTTGTTCTGGGTCCACGGGGCTTTGTTGTTGGTCTCATTTCACCTCTTCACTATAATCAGATAGCCCATTGTTCAGGCGCCAAATGTTGCGAAGCAGAGCGATGCAGACTCCCCAGGCAGGTGTAAAAGAGAACACCTTTATAGCAAACATCAGCCTTTTTAAAGCAATTAGGCTGTTATCTGTTGTATTCCATTTAAGCACAACAAATGTAATTCAATCAACCACCATAAACCACAATGTGAATGCATAATGGTTATATAACTTTTCTACCTCTAATTCAGCTGAGTCACTTCCCATAGTCGTTTTCTACTTAGCTGAAGTAACAGGTCTGAGCCATGGTTTTACAAGGCCCTTATATCGTAAGGTTTTACCTATCCGCAACAATTGGTATCTGTTATTCTTCAACCCTTAGCAATCCCACAGCCAAAGGGACCAGGCAAGGTATTAGGAAGTTTTATGTCCTCTGTCTCCACAGCACCTATCCCAAAAGCCTAATCATTCCCTTTTGCGTCCTTGAAATAGCCTCTCCTGAGGTAATCTATGACAAGAATTCACAGCGCCTCAGGGCCAGTCACAATGGGGTGTTTTTGCTATTCAGTCTGTCAGGCTCACTTGAGATTCCAGTACAGTCAGGTGTTGTGATCCTCCTGTCACCTAAGGAATGGAGATGGATTCTGCCCCTACATAGCTCAATGGCATCAGGGTACATTGTGCACCAGTGTCAACTAAAGCCTTATACTCTTGTGGGTCTGATGTGCCAGGCCATTGGAACAACACAGTCCAATAGATCTGATTGTCCCTTTCCTCCACTTAGCTGGAGGCAGGGCTCCTCTAGCTCTGGTCATAGTACTCATTGCTCACTTCTTGTAAATATGACCTGGAGGTGCTTTCAGGAGGATTGGAAGTAACATCAGCCCTCCTATTCTGTCTGAGGACTTGACCACTCGAAACTGGAGCAGCTTTTATCCTTGAAGAATTTCATGCAGTTATTGTTCTTCCTCTCAACTCACGTACCTGTGCTACCAGGGCAGAGGTGGGGTTTCCATCCCCCTTCCTCATGTCCTCTCCATGGCCATGCAGGTAAAACCACAGGTTACAGGTGTGGACCCTCTCTCTCAAGCAAGGAGCACTTGCTCCCAATAGTGGAGACTCTGGTCCATACTGGTGGGGGCATGGGACATTTCCTCTCTAACTTCCTCAAATCTTTTGAGTCTGTCTACAGTCCTTGACGGTCTTTCCACAGCCAAAGAACAGGTTGGTAAGGAGGAAAAAGGATGATCTGCATATTGTCTGAGTTGGGGAGTCATCCGAAGCAGTGTTTTCCTTCTTTCATTGACATCAATGCCAGTGATTTAGTGTACGACAATGGCATGCAATGGCTGCAGTCCTCTTGAATTAGTAGATGTGATTCTGTCAGAAGAATTGTGTGTGCTAGACCTCATCTGGGTCCTACAGGGGACTGCTTGTTATTTGAATGCCTAGAGATTGCCTCTAACACAGCTAATTCTTTCAGGTACTGGTTACCTTTCTCCGTGGCATTCCATCTTCTTTGGCCTACTACTAGGACATCCTTGAGAGAATGAATACCGTTCCCTTTTGCTTTACAGGACTCCACTCCAGAGACTGAGAGCTTCTGTCCTCTTTCCATTCCCCTTGTCAATGTCCACATCCTGGAACAGGGATTCCAGTTGCTTGGTGTGTTGGATTGATGTGGCCAGAAATGTGTATTCTATGGCCATCTGTTGAAGCCGGGAGGGGTAGCAATCCCTTATCTCTGTGGCACATGCTATCTGATAATGGGCCATCTTTAAGACTAGGTGGGGTAATCATCTTTATCTTTTCCACAACCCATCCTCCCTCCAGGAAGATATCATCTGCTAATGGGCCATTAATTCCCACTGTATGACCGATAAAATTACATCATCCCATTGGGAGATGCTCCAGTCAGGGGGAGGAGCCAAGTCTTTCCTACCTAGATAAAAACCTGAGATTTTGGAGAACAAGGTACCTTCTTTCCACTGGATTCCAGAGGAAACCCAGACCTTTCCACATCATCCCTGGACCTTCGGAGGAAAACTGCACCCTTCTACAGGACCACTGCTTCAACTGAACCACATCTGCCACTGCAGGAGGACTGCAGCCACCATTTAATTGGACTGCTTCCACCACCCTGTCTGACAGGGTGTTGTCACGATCCGCTCAACCCGAGCGGGAGTCGTGATGGTTTGTTCGACCCCAGGGTGCAAAAGACAAAAGGCAAGAGACTCAGGTTTGTTTAGCAGAAAGCAGTAATACAGTTTATTGCGTGTTAACAATCAAGTTTTGTGATAGAGAAAGAGAGGGAGAGAGAGAGAGAGAGAGAGAAGGAGTAAAAATGGGAGAGAGGGAGAAAGGATGGAATATAGCTACCTAAAGACAGGACGCATCCTCGTCCTTCTACAGGACCACTGCTTCAGCTGAACCACATCTGCCACTGCAGGAGGACTGTAGCCACCATTTAATTGGAATGCTACGACACCCTGACTGACAGGGTGTCAGGTTGTATTCTGACTCTGTCAGAGTTGGGATTGTTCTTTGCAATACTGCATTTCTATTTTAATTTTTGCAGTAAAAAACTGTTATTCCTAATTCCCATATCTTTGCCTGAGAGCCTCTAATTTCAAAATTATAATAATAATTTGGAAGAAGGGGGTTTACATTCTCCATTTCAAAGAGAAGCTTCTGCCTTTGTTGGAAGACACCTGTCCTTCAAATGAGGAGACTTGGCTTCACTACCATCTGGTTTCATATCTTCAGCTGTGATATCCCAGCATTGGAGCAGCCAGGTCACCAGGGGCTCACTCAACTGGTTGCTGAAATATTTTTGCATATCTCACAGTTCACCCAGGAATGGAGACTGGGTGATTGTCCCTGCCTCTTCCTCTTGTTCTGAGCACGTTACTTCCTCTTCATCCCTCACTAAGTGAACTGATTTGGCCTTGGATTTCTTCTTCTGTATAGGGGAGACTGCTACCAATGTGTTTGCACCTGTTTTCCATTCCTTTTTATGAGCCTCAAGGTGGGCTACTAACAGTGCATACCGCACATAGTTTTCAGGTGTTCAAGAGTGATTATAATAAGCAGGCATAATGACGATGCACTTTTGGAAGTTTTTCTTTTATTATCAGGCTCTTACAGATGCTGAGGGAATACACTTACCCAGCTGGTGGGAAACCCTGTCCCTGCCTCAAAGAGGGAGAGTCTGTGGGGCAACAGTGGAGCTCACAGTTGTTGCAACAGTCCAGGTTCCACCTGAACTGCAAGGGCAGACACAGCCAGCAGCAGTCGCCCCTGTGCAGAGGAGGAAGTGTAAGACCAAATCAGTGCACCCAGTTAATGATGATGGGGAACCAGAGCCCTCACAACTAGCAGGGGAACCAGAGCCTGAAATCATCACTAAGTCCCACGACAGTCTCCCTAATCTGTGAAAAGATATTGTGCAGTGGAGGTGCAAGGCTTAAGTAATCTGGTTACTTCGGGTTTAGGACTTTATGGGTACAGGCCTGTAACTGGATAGTGGTGAGGCAAGGAATTAAGGATCCTAGACCCAGGACTCGAGTACTGATCAGGTGTTCTTGATGGAGGAAGGGCCTCTTCCTCTCAGGGAGTGGTTTTTAATGAGTGTAAGAGGGAGATTTGTTCAGAGACAGAATGCAGGAGCACTATCATAGAATGCCCTAGAAGACCATGGATGAAGGGATCCAATGCATGAGAGAAGTGGCAGTACTGGAGATACTTTTTGGAAGGGATGGACAGCACGATAATGACACTGACAACGTCAGGTGCACAGGGCAAATGTTGTAGAGCTTTTCAGATCTGGGGTCATCTGAATACTCCAACTTCATGGCAACAATGCATTTCAAGAACAACCAAGAGAGAGTTGGTTCCGTAGCCAGCAAACTCAGAATTACGAGAGCATGGTCCATGGCCTGATATGGACTCATGTCTCTGCTATGGTTGAGAGTTTCAAAGGGGAGATGAGAAAGTGCAGCTGCCAAGGCTGGGGATTCTGCCCCAGGCTGCCACAGCAAGCCCAGATAAACATTCCGAATAGAACAGAACTCCTGGATGCTTCAAGGCAAAAGTCAGCTACAGAGTGCTCCGAGTGCAAGCAAGGCCTTAGCTTAGGCTCTCAGCTCTTTTGTGATTTCATCTGCTTGCAGCACTCTCTTAGCCAGCTAGAGAAGCAGAGATATGGGACCGCTGCACAGAGGTTCCGCAGGCAACTTTATTTCTACAAAGGGGTCCGACAGCAAAATCCAAATACATAGAATATGAAAGGGGTTTTATAGGGTTAAGGTGGATTGAAAAGTGACCAATAGAATTATAAGTTGAAAGCTATCCAATTACTTTAAGGTTTTAGGTAGAAAATGACCAATTGCCTAGAAGAGATAAAGAACAAAGAAAATTCTAAAAGAAAACACGGGGGTCTACAGGGGAGTGAACATTTCTCTAGCATGAGTCATCCTAAGGAAGGATTTCTTATCTAGGGGATAAGATTCCAAGGGGCCTTAAAGGCGTATTTGAATCATCCACAATTCCTCTCTCTGTATTTACAAAAACGGCCTTCCCAACAGCTTTTTTGAAACATTGAACAAGGCATGAAAACATAGTTAACACAATAACAATTACAATCAAAATCCACACAATTCCCTTAACCAAGGATGAAGCCCATCCTTTCAGTCCCTGTTGGCCGAAGAGATTGTTGACCCAGTCACGGGTGGTTTCCACTTTCAAGTCTTTCACAAGTCCTTTCAGCTTCCGGATGTTTGCGTGGATGGATGTGGAATGTTGTGGAGCCCCAGAAAGGTTTTCCCAACTAGGGAATGCAACCCCTCTTTTGTTCCCTCGGTCAACCCCGATCCACCCACTCATCGCCTGTGCACCCTGCCCCGCGGGCCACCCCCGTGCCGTTAAAGCCTGCGCGGCCCGCCCTGCAATCCAGCCCCAGGGCAGTGCCGCCACGAGCCGCCTGCCCGCCGCCGAGCTCAATGCCGCCATCGCCCACAGCACCCCCAGCGTAGCGCCGCCCGCTCTCCTCAAGTTTTGCCGCTGCCAGCCCACAACAAAAACAGCCCCGCCAACATCAGCATGTCCAAAAGCACAGCAACAAACACAAATCCACCAGCAAAAATAAAAACATAATTGCTAAAAATGTTTTAGGAACTGTTAAATGGTTCAATGTAAAAAACAGATAGGGATTTATCACCCAAAATTATACCAATGAAGATGTGTTTGTCCATCAAACTGCAATAAAAAAAAATAACCCTAAAAAATGACTCCACAGTTTAGGAGATAAAGAATTAGGATAACTTGATATCGTACAGGGAAAAAGGTGCGTTCAAGCAGCAAATGTTACCGGACCTAATAAATATCCAGTGAAAGGAAGCATTTATGCACCAAACTGCAGTTACTTTTCAGCTACTAAAAAACTTTGTCCTTCACACAACAACCAAAGCCAACAGTCGTCAAGTTACAGAAGCAACCCGAAAGAAAAAACAGCACCAAAGACAACTCACCTGTCCTATAACAAGAAGTCTAACCCTCCATTTGCAAAACCTGCTTGTCTTGGTTTTGGATAAAATTACGGGAGATAATTTTTAAAGGAGTTTCTCTAGGAAAATAAACTTGTAGAACTTTTTTTTTTTTTTTTTTTTTTACTACCGGGTTTGGGAAGAACTTTTTTCGAGGGAAAAAAGTGGAAAAAACTTGTTTATTTTAACAAACACACAGAAAAAACCAAAACCTTTCAGCACTAGGAAAGAACAATTTCTAGATGACACAAAACGTTTTTACCAAGGTGAGCGAGGATGGACGAGCTCAATCAGTCCCTGCTGGAAAGGATGCAAAGCTTTTTTTGGCAGGCTTTCAGAGGCAGTCTCTGATGTTCAGATCCCTCCGTCTGGAGCCGGTGCTGATCTTTGGGATGAGGGGAAGAAGGGAGAGAGAAAGAGGGAGCAGCCAGGGGCAGCAGAAGCTGGGGCAAAAGCTAGGGGCAAAAGCGGCAGCCAAAGCGGCAAAAGCAGCAGCAGCAGCAAAAGCAGCAGCAGCAGCAGGCCACCCCCAGCAGCTAACCAAACCAGAAGCCAGGGGCCCACCGGGGTGGGGGAGGAACGGCCACGGCGGCAGGCAGCTCCGTGCAGATGGGGGGGGGCAGGGAGAGGAGTAGTCATAACATTAACCCGGGACATTCTACCCCTTATCCCACATCGTGAACATTGACACACGATTGGGATATATACACCACTATACAATGTAAAAGCTTTCATCTACTTGCTCAAACTTTCAACACTTACACGTTTCCTCTCATTTTACTTACTCAGGCTTTCAACACTTACTTTATTCCTTCTGTCTTACCCCACAATCAGATCTCCCTGAGGTACACATTGTGTTGTTCCATCTTTCTGCATTACCCACTACGTACATCCTGGTCCTGGAGCAAAGACAATCCCACGAATGGGTTTGCCTGTACTCGAGGCAGGATTAACCCATACTGCCTTTCCTAACAAACCTCTAACTTGGGCCACTGGGACTTTATCTCCATCCACTATATTAAGGGAGTCAGACTGGGCAGGCCCTGCTCGGTTGATGGAACCTCTGGTGTTAACTAACCAAGTAGCCTTTGCTAGATGTTGTTCCCAGTTTTTAAAAGACCCCCCACCCGATGCTTTCAAGGTGATCTTCAACAATTCATTGTACCTTTCCACTTTACCCGCAACTGGTGCATTGTAAGGGATGTGGTATACCCACTCAATACCGTGTTCCCTAGCCCAGGTGTTGACGAGGTTATTTTTAAAATGAGTCCCATTATCTGACTCAATCCTCTCAGTGGTACCATGCCTCCAAAGGACCTGCTTTTCCAGGCCCAGGATGGTGTTGCGGGCAGTAGCATGGGACACAGGGTAGGTCTCCAACCATCCGGTGGTGGCTTCCACCATGGTCAGCACATAACATTTGCCCTGGCGGGTCTGAGGCAGTGTGATGTAATCAATCTGCCAAGCCTCCCCGTACTTGTACTTGGACCAACGTCCACCATACCAGAGGGGCTTCACCCGCTTGGCCTGCTTGATGGCAGCGCAGGTGTGACAGTCATGAATAACTTGTGTTATGCTGTCCTTGGTAAGATCCACCCCTCGGTCTCATGCCCACTTATAGGTGGCATCTCTACCCTGATGGCCTGAGGCATCATGGGCCCATCGTGCTAGGAACAACTCTCCCTTGTGCTCCCAGTCAAGATCTATCTCAGACACCCCTATCTTTGCAGCTTGATCTACCTGCTGATTGTTTTGCTGCTCTTTATTGACTCTACTTCTGGGGACATGGGAATCTACATGGCGAACTTTCACAGGTAGTTTTCTCTAACCGAGTAGCGATGTCTTTCCATTCTTCAGCAGCCCAAATTGGTTTTCCTCTGCGCTGCCAGTTCGCCTCTTTCCATTTCTTCAACCATCTCCACAGAATATTGGCCACCATCCAGGAATCAGTGTATAAATAGAGTTTCGGCCATTTCTCTCTTTCTGCAATGTCCAGAGCCAGTTGAATAGCTTTAAGTTCAGCAAACTGACTTGATCCGCCTTCTCCTTTAGTGGCCTCTGCGACCTGTCGTGTCGGGCTCCATACAGCTGCTTTCCACCTCCTGTTCATCCCTACGATTCGACAAGAACCGTCGGTGAATAGAGCGCAACGTGCTTCCTCTGCCGATAGCTGGTTGTACGGTGGAGCTTCTTCAGCCTGGGTCACTGGTTCTTCTTCGTCATCCGTGACACTGAAACTTTCACCTTCTGGCCAGTTTAAAATTATTTCTAAAATCTCGGGGCGATTGAGTTTTCCAATCCGGGCACGCTGAGTGATAAGGGCAATCCACTTGCTCCATGTGGCACTGGTGGCATGGTGGGTGGAGGGAACCTTTCCGCTGAACATCCACCCCAGCACTGGTAGTCGGGGTGCCAAGAGGAGTTGTTCTTCTGTGCCGATCACTTCTGAAGCGGCTTGGACTCCCTCATAGGCAGCCAAGATTTCCTTCTTTGTTGGGGTATAGTTGCCTTCCGATCCTCTGTAACTTCTGCTCCAAAATCCCAGGGGTCGGCCTCGGGTCTCACCAGGCACCTTCTGCCACAGACTCCAAGACAAACCATGGTTCCCGGCTGCAGAGTAGAGCACATTCTTCACATCTGGCCCCGTCCTAACTGGGCCAAGAGCTACTGCATGGGCGATTTCTTGTTTAATCTGGGCAAAGGCTTGCTGTTGTTCAGGACCCCAATGGAAATCATTCTTCTTCTGAGTGACCTGGTAAAGAGGGCTCACAATCTGACTGTACTCGGGGATGTGCATTCTCCAAAAGCCTATAGCACCCAAGAAAGCTTGTGTCTCTTTCTTGTTAGTGGGTGGAGACATAGCTGTGATTTTGTTAATAACATCAGTGGGAATCTGACGTCTTCCATCTTGCCACTTCACTCCTAGGAACTGGATCTCACGAGCAGGTCCCTTAACTTTACTCTTCTTGATGGCAAAACCGGCTTCCAGGAGGATTTGGATAATTTCCTCTCCTTTCTCAAACACTTCTTCTGCTGTGTTTCCCCACACAATGATGTCATCGATGTACTGCAAATGTTCTGGAGCCTCACCCTTTTTCAGTGCAGCCTGGATCAGCCCATGGCAGATGGTGGGACTGTGTTTCCACCCCTGGGGCAGTCGGTTCCAGGTGTACTTCACTCCCCTCCAGGTGAAAGCAAACTGAGGCCTGCACTCTGCAGCCAAAGGAATGGAGAAAAACGCATTGGCAATGTCAATGGTGGCATACCACCTTGCTGCCTTGGACTCCAGCTCGTACTGGAGTTCCAGCATGTTCGGCACGGCAGCGCTCAGCGGTGGGGTGACTTCATTCAATGCGCGGTAGTCCACAGTCAGTCTTCATTCTCTATCAGGCTTGCGCACAGGCCAGATGGGGCTGTTGAAGGGTGAGTGGGTTTTGCTAACCACCCCTTGGCTCTCCAGCTCCCGAATCATCTTATGGATGGGGATCACAGCATCTCGAGTTGTCCTATATTGCCGGCGATGTAGTACTGAAGTGGCAATTGGTACCCGTTTCTCTTCCCCTTTCAGAAGTCCTACAGTAATTGGATTTTCAGGTAGTCCAGACAAGGTATTCAGCTGCCGAATGTGCTCTGACATCACAGCAGCTATTCCAAATGCCCACTTAAGATTTTTTGGGTCCTTAAAATACCCACTTCTGATATAATTTATTCCCAAAATACATGGGGCCTCCGGACCAGTCACAATAAGATGTTTCTTCGAATCCTTTCCAGTTAAACTTACTTCAGCTTCCACTATGGTAAAGTCCTGCGATCCACCTGTCACACCAGCAATAGAAACGGATTCTTCTCCCACATATCTTGATGGAATTATTGTACACTCTGCTCCTGTATCCACTAATGCTTTATACTTCCGCGGTTTTGATGTGCTAGGCCACCGAATCCACACGGTCCAAAAAACACGGTTCTCCCTCGTCTCACCCTGGCTAGAGGCAGGGCCCCTCTAAGCCTGATTATTCTTCTTTTCCGGGGCATAGGTTTTAGAAGTTCCCTCAAGAGGGTCAGACATGTCATTATCATTATCATGTTTGGCATTTTGGCTACGGGAAACAGGAGCGGCTCTCCTTTTGGAGGAACTTCCTCTTTCAATCTTGCCTTCCTTCAGATCACGCACCAGTTGTGCCAGAGCAGCTGTAGGCTTCCCATCCCATCTCCTCATGTTCTCTCCTGAATCCTGCAAGAAATACCACAACTCAGCTCGAGGAGTATACCTCCTCTCCCCATCAGGGAAACGTCTGCGTTGGATACCAGGACGTCTAAATTGCACAACTGAGATTTGGAGGAGGTTCTCCTTAATCTCCTCCCTGAGCCTCTTATGATTTTCCTCCATCTTGGCCTCTAAGTTCTGCAAGCATGTTTCCACGGCTGCGATTCTGGCATGTGTTGGGCCATGCACAGCATCCGCATAGGCTCGAAGCTTCTTGGCCATATCAAGAACTGTCTCATGTACCTCTTCCTGCTTCATTATTGCTAAGGCAGAGGCGTATTCAGATGGCCCGAGTCGCACAAGCTTTCTCCACATCACCGGTGTGCATGGTACCAGGTCCGGATTCCTAGTTGTTATATCCTCTGAAAAAATGATCTCCGCCACTGCCATTTCTCTTAGGCGTTGGATCCCTTGCTTCATGGTTTTCCATCGGGTCTGCTGCATATATAGGTCATCGGCACACTGTCTAGGACCCGTGCCCAGAGGCTTTGAGGTTTAGCCTCCCTCATCATTCCCTGATCGATGACAAGATCATGTGACAGGGATCCCAGGTGTCTCGCTTCAGTGCCATCCAGGATGGTAGCCTCGCCTGCCGCATCCTAAAGCCGGACCAGCCAACTAATTATGGACTCATCAGATCGTCTCATATAATCCTTCCTCAGACCACAAAGATCCTTTAGGGAAAAGGACTCATTATTAGTCTCTGATCTCACTCTAGTTGTTTTGACTCTTGATTTTATATCAGGAGGCGTTGAGGGTCCTTCTCCTGCATCCTCATCATCATCATCCATTGGCCGATTGGTCTTTTTTGTGCACTTTCCACTTCTGGTGCTAGTAGCCACGGCCATTGGTTGAAGCTTATTATCTAATTTCACCCCTGTCCTCAAGTCTGGAGTGTTTACTTCATCCTGGGTCGCTGGGATGGTAAGTAATTTATCTCCGTGTTCCCTGTCTGCTGTCTGTGGTCCTACACTATCTAACAGGCTACGATAAGCATACGCCAGGGCCCAGCTCACTGCAGTGATCTTTTTTTCCTTAGCGTTATCATGGCACTTCTCTTTCAAATATTTTACCACCTCAGCTGGGTTTTGAATTTTCTCCTGTGGAAAGTCCCAAACTATAGGATCAGAAAATTCCTTTAACATTTGGCCCAGGTCCTGCCATTTCCCACACCATTCAGGACTCTTCACATTTTGCTTTGCTCCTAAATCAGGAGTTACACCAGCCCCTCTAGAAATCTCAGTTCTCATTTTATATAAACTGTAAACAGTGTATAAGAAGCTTACTAAATTAAACATCAGAAAGATAATCTCTTTAGTATTCTGGGAAACCTGCACATTTTCTAATAAAGATGTAAAAAATTCAGAGGAGACAAAGGAAAGCAAAGGCTGAAAAGCCTCCTCCCCCTCTTCTCCTTTAAAAAACTGAGTGCATATCCATAACCAGGATCCAGAAGATATCCCTGGAACCGATTCCAGCATCTTTATAAACCTCTTACAAGCCACCTCAACCAAGCCCAGTCCGATAAATATTTTGGTCATTATCCCTCTAATATAAAAACTACAAATAAGGGACAGTACTGGAGCTATTTCCGGATAGGAAAATAACCCCAGAGACCAGAGAGGTATTAAAACCTCAAAAAACCCTAGTATCCAAAACCACATACCAGCTTCCATCCCAAAAAATATTATAAATCTATACCAATACACAGTTACAAAGTAATAAATTTTTTCCACTTCCTCGTGCCCCTAATATTGGGCGCCAAGATTTGTCTTGGTTTAGGACAAAATTACGGGAGATATCTCGCAAAGGAGTCCCCCTAGGAAAATAAACCCCTAGAACTCCTTCCCCCTCCCACTACCGGGTTCGGGAACAACTTCCTCCGAGGGAAAAAAAAGTGGAAAAAACTTGTTTATTTTAACAAACACACAGGAAAAAACACTTCCCAGCACCAGGAAAGAACAATCCCCGGATGACACAAAACGTTTTCACCAAGGTGAGTGAGGATGGACGAGCTCAGTCAGTCCCTGCTGGGAAGGGTGCAAAGCTTCTTTTGGCAGGCTTCCAGAGGCAGTCTCTGATGCTCAGATCCCTCCGTCCGGAGCCGGTGCTGATCTTCGGGATGAGGGGAAGAAGGGAGAGAGAAAGAGGGAGCAGCCGGGGGCAGGAGAAGCTGGGGCAAAACCTAGGGACAGAAGCGGCAGCCAAGCGGCATAAGCAGCAGCAGCAACAGCAGCAGCAGCAGCAGCAGCAGCAGTAGGCCAGCCCAAGCAGCCAAGCAAACCAGCAGCCCCCAGCAGCCGGGGGCCCGCCGGGGTGGGGGAGGAACGGCCACGGCGGCAGGCAGCTCCGTGCAGACAGGGGGTGGGGGGGAGGCAGGTAGAGGAGTAGTCATAACACTAACCCGGGACACTGCCAAATAAGTGCCTTCCCCCAATCCCTGTTGCCTCTCTATTTCCCTCTTTCTTTTCCCTTTATCCATGCACAAAATAAGTCCTTTCAAAATTTCCCCGAATCCAATTACTCTTTTTTTGTGTTCCCTCAAATTTCTAACTCCCTTTCGCTTCCAAAGTCTCCCTCCCACTGCCATGCTTTTCCCTACCGTTGCTCCCCAGTCGCTAATCTGTTTTCCCAAAATTCCCTTTTAATATAAATGGGGGGATGATATGGGGAGGAGAAAAGAAAAAAAAATATCCCAAAGTAACAATCTTTGGTTTTTTTCTAAAATTAATAATTTCTATTTAGATTCTCAACAGGTACAGCATCTCCATTTGGCTAACCACATTGCTAACAGCCACCAAAGTGCCAGTCCACACTGAAGAATCCCTTTCCTGCCTCAGTTTCCTGACAAGCCATGCTGAGAAAACTTCATGTCTCTTCCTACCAGTTCCAAGATGGTTCAAAAATCCCTTTTACACTAAGAACTTAAAAAATAGCTTGCATTTTAAAAATTGTTTTATTTTGTGCTTTTTAGTTACCTCAACCATTTA
This sequence comes from Luscinia megarhynchos, assembly GCA_034336665.1. NCBI lineage: Eukaryota > Metazoa > Chordata > Aves > Passeriformes > Muscicapidae > Luscinia > Luscinia megarhynchos. Next base: position 4,028,557 of record JAPFBE010000032.1, read on the forward strand.
ATTTTAATATCCTTAAAAAAGCCTTCTTAATTAATAAAGCAAAGGGGAATTGTGGAGACCCAGAAAGGTTTTCCCAACTAGGGAATGCAACCCCTCTTTTGTTCCCTCGGTCAACCCCGTGCCCTTTCCCTGTCGGTCAGCCATTCGATCACCCCCACCCTAATTTCCTGTTGGCCCTCTGCCCTGGCCCTTCCCTTGTGCCACCCCTGTGTCCCCTGATAATTGATCCCTGATGCTCTCCCCGCCCTGCTCATCCCATATACTAAACCTAGACCCTCACAAGAGTCTTGGCCTTTGTTCCCCAAACCCTGGATCCATGCGTGGCTGAAATAAATATCTCTGTAAAACCCTCACAAAGGCCTTTCCTGCTCATTCACCCCAAGCAACGTCTAAATGCAACAGAATGTGAAGAGAGGTTAAGGCAGCACATCCCTTCAAAGTCTTGGCAGCCATGTCTGTTGGCAAGCAGCAGGAAATAAATTACTGCTTGATTTTGAAGAGATGCATGTCTTGTGGTTTCTTCATCGTTCAAAAGATCACTTGGGGCAGCAGATGTAGCATTGGCCTCCTTACTAAGCCAACATCCCAAATGAATAATTTCGCCAAGGGTTTTTGCTGCTGCTACCCATGGTTGGAACAGGGAGGCAGCAATTCTTTTGGGTTTGTTCCAGTTGTATAATTTGGGATCACAACTTTCATCAAATTCAGTGTAGGATCTTTATTCGCGTTTTGATTAGCTTTCTTTTTTCCAATTATGTAACAAGGTAATGTTGGAGGAGAGGGTAGAAAGCCTGCCAAGGCTACAGAGTCCCCCCTGGAGACAAGAGGGGATCCCAGCCCAAACTTGATCACCACAGATGAGAAACATTCCCCAGGGAAGTGTTTTGGGGTGGAGAGAGGACTCGGAGATTGTGGGAGCAGTGTAGTTACACCAATCTGGATAATTGTATGCATTATTGATGGGTGATATATCTTTTCTGTTCATGTTTCTGATCAGATCAAATTCATGCAAATTTTGTTTTGGGCATTTAAAGTAGAATTTGACACAGTATGTTGCCTTGTAGGACCCCAGCAAATCCAATTCTTGGGATTCCTCGAGAGCATTTGGCAGTATTTTTGTCCAATCGTCCCAAGTGTCCACTCTGTTGGGTCTCTTACCTGTGGTGCGAGTATAAATGGGCCAGTCATCTGTTACAAATGTAATTCCTACCAAACATGGGGAAAGTGGGTTGTCAAGGCTGCCCATAGATAAACACATGCTATCTTGTTTTAATGTCTTTGCTAAGGTCACCCAAACATTATGGCTGGGTTGTGGGCTTATCCAGCCAAAGGCATGCCGCACGTTGAAGAGCATCTAGGCAGCAGTGAGGACAGCACTAACGGAATTATTTTTCATCTTTGGACAAGGATGGGGCTTCTGGTAGGGAATAGAAGCAAAATTTGCTATCTTTCGGATGGGAAGGGAGTGATGGGGTTCTGTCCTTCATCCCTTTCCTTCCCCCTCCACCCCTTTTTTTTTTTTTTTTTTAATAGGGGAGTGGGTATAGGGTTAGGGGTTTTGGCAAGGGTTATAAAAAGGGAACAAGGGTTTTTTTTAAGCAGGGTTAATAATATTTGGACTAAAAATCACTTTGTGACCAGACTAATTCTAGCCTAGGACTTGACTGAGGCAGCAGAATGCTGCTTGGTTTTCTGTTTCATCTGCTGTCGTGTGACAGGATGGTCATGTCTTTGGTATATGGGTGCTCTGCAACGCCTTCGTCTCCAAGCAGAGCTGGTTTGGTTTTGAGGAGGTTTTGTGTTGGACTCAGGAGAATTTTTGCTGGTGTTTGAGGGAGTAGTATTTGCAGTGTCTAGGTATGGTTTTATGTTTTTTCCTGAGAACCATCTTGGACCACATGGCAGAGACATACAGGCGCATGCCCTTCCCCAGGTAATCCATTGAAAGGGCCCAGATATTTGGTGTGTTTCTGAGTCATTCACCAGCACTGGTGGTTTCTCAATGAGCTTGGCTCGAGTTGAATTTGCGAAGTGGGAGAGAATTGGGAGATCAGTTTCTGATGCTGTACAGTTTAGGAAGCTGATGATGTAGAGAGCTTTGCAGAGTCTTTCAACTAGAGATAAGATTTCTGTGTCCCTTTGCTGTTGGTTGAGGACTCTTTTTAGGGTTTGATGGATTCTCTCTACAATGGATTGTCCTGTGGGGTTTGAAGCAATGCCTCTGCTGTGTCCAATTCCCCATTCACTGAGAAACCTTTTCAATTCACGAGATTTGTAGGCAGGCCCATTATTGGTCTTGATCTTTTTTGGGACTCTCAGAGTGGCAAATGCAAGGAGAAAATGCTTAATAGCATGAGTGGCTTTTTCTCCTGCATGAGCTGATGCAAAAATTGCTCCAGAAAACGTGTCAACTGACACGTGCACATATTTGAACTTCCCAAAGGATGGGAAGTGGGTAACGTCAGTCTGCCATAGCTGGCAGCTGTGCAGGCCTCTGGGATTGATTCCTGTACTCATAGAGGGTATTTGGTAATTTTGAAAGTTTGGGCATGTTGCAAAAATGGCTTTTGCCTGATCTTTTAGGAGCTTAAACATTCGGATGAGAGCTGGTACATCTGGATGAAAAAATGCATGTGACAACTTTGCCTGAGCAATGATGTCAGGGACATTTGCAGTTTCCATAGACATGGCACGTGCTTCCACTTTCCTGTTTCCTTCTGTGATGAAACCTGGGAGATCAGTGTGTGATCTCACATGCATCATATGGTAAGGTTGTTTTCTGTGGGAAATGGAATGCGCCAATGTAGAAATCAATTGGTGTAATTTTGTGTTGGAAACCTCCTTGAGGAGGGCGTCTTCTGCTCTCATGGCTATACCAGCAACATATGCTGAATCTATGACCAGATTAAAGGGTTTGTCTTCAAATTTTGCAAAGTCTCTAACAACGGCTACTAACTCTGCAATTTGTGGAGAACCCTCCACTATTTGGACATCAGATTCCCAGTTTTGGGTTTTGGGGTCCTTCCAAGTCTTGACTTGTGACCGGTGACGTCTCTTTGAGTCTGAGATCACTCACTGCACAGTATTTGGTGGTTTTAGAGTTCTTGTTTTCCAGTTCAAACTCCGAAGGAAGAGTCAGACGCCATTTTCTGAGGTTTCCAAGATTGTTTATTCTTTCTTATCTAAGGAATTATTTCCCTGGCCTACAGAGGTCTGTCTAGCAGGTCAGTCAGAGGCACAGTGCCTGCCCTCTGGGCAAGTCTTATCTTTTATACTATAAATTACATACATGATGTTTACAATTACTTTCCAATACATGACACTTACATTGCACTGTCCAGCTTTCTCCCAAACCAATCCAGAAGTGCCATCCTGTTGTAACCCAATACCTAGAGGTATAAGGAATATTTAACCCTTCCCAGGTCCCTATCCCATTGGCAGAAAGCCATAGGGGCCTCTTTTCTCCTCATCTCTCCTGTTACCCTAACCCGTGTCCCTATCCTATTGGCAGAAAGCTAATTCCCCTCCCTGACCCTTTCCTAGAAAAGACCATTAGCTGAGACCCTACTCCTCTTTGTCCCTGAGACCACTGATGCCTTAAGTTTGGAGCTTTCTGTTCTGTTCCGTTGTGCTTAGGGTGGTGAAGACAAAATAGTCCGATTCCAGCTATTGATTCAAGGACAGTTTCTTCAAACTTTAAGCCCTAAGTATAAACAACGTGAGAAGAGGAGGGCAGGCCATCCAGGAGAAGAGGAGGGTAACACCGTACAATTTGAGACTATTAATTGGATGGCTGACTCCTGTATGTAAATGAACTAAAGTTTATAAAAATGTAAAATCATGTGACCAAGCTCTCTTTTGCATCCACCTTGGAGCCACTCGGGCAGGGCAGGGGCCACGCTGTGGCACTGTTGCTGCTAGGGTGCGGCCTTTGAAGGCCTTTCAATAAATACTCATTTTATTTCCCCTAACTCTGTGTGATCTCTGTTCCAGCTTCAAAAGGCAACAGATTTTGGTGAGCCAGGCAGGAGAGGAGGCATCTGGAAGATCCCTGGACTGAGACTGTCAGCCCTGGAAAGGCCCACCGGAGGTCCAGAGATATCAGAGCCAAGAACCCTGGGAGCAGAGACACGTGAGTGACGGAATAAAAGGGTATTTTGTTTGTTTGGCACCTGGATTTGGTGCTAAGAGGATTTGTAATTTGTAATTTTGTGAGGTGTCAATTTGTTTTGGAGAATCTCGTGCTTTTTATTTGTGGATAAGAAGGAACGCCTTCTTTAAGACTAGGTTAAATTGCAGTACTACTGGCTTGAAGCCAGCGTGTGGCGCAGCTGGTTAGTGTGTGCGTTGTGCCCCGAGGGCTGTGAGTTCAAATCCCGACTGCTTGTGGTTTGTCATTTATTCTAAGGTATTAGAATGGGCTGCACATTCTCTTCTGAACGTGATAATGGAAGTATCCCAAGGGACAGCCCTTTGGGATTAATATTGAAGAACTGGGTGAAGTTGATTGGGGAGGAGTCTATGCTTTCCAAACGTAAACTTATTAGACTTTCAGAAAAAATGTGGCCAACATATGAACTAGATAATGGAGAAACGAGGTCTCAGTTTGGAAGTTTAGATCGAAAATTAATATCAAGTTTGATATCCCGAATACGTGAAGACAGATTTTTTGAAGAGTTAGAGTATGCCCGGCTCTTTCTGGTATTAGCATGTGAGCAGGACCGGAAAAAGGAGAAAGAGCATATATTAGTCTTAAAGGGTAAAAAGAAGGAGCCAACTTTCAGTAGTTTATGTAAAAATCCAGAGGAATCAGAGATGGACCTGGTTGCGCCTGCCATGAGAACAGGATCGGTCCCGGCTGCGCTGGGCGCGGGCTCGGGCCAGGGAGCGGCCCCTCCTCCCGCAGACCCTGAAAGGGGGGGCACAGGTCAGGCGGGGCTCCGCTCAGTGAAGGAGGAGCAAGGCGGGCCCTGGCAGCAAAGGACACCGCCCCTGCAGCCCCCAGCACCGCCCCGAGAGGAGGGGCCGGGGGACAGGGCCTTTTGCAAAGAAGGCGGGGAGGGAACCTCCCACAGGGAAAGTGACATCTCCTCCGTTCTCGGGCCTGTGAGATACCATGGCAACCCCGAAGGTCAGGGAGCTGCCGCGGGAGGTGATACCCTCAAAGATCGCAGACGCACAGCCTGGGAGCGGCGTCGCGATAGGTCTTTCATGGTGCTTTCTAGGGTGGGGACTAGCCGAGGTAAACTGTTGGCCACAACAGACTCAGACAGCTCTTATGCAAATGGCTCTGAGGAAGAAGAAGAGGATGATGAAATAGACGAAATTATTGCTGCCTTAAACAAGCGAAGGAGGGGAAGGATAGCAAGAAGAGCCCACAGAGAACGTAGCCCAATTGCCCAGCATACTAGATCACGAAGGGAGAAAGAAAGAGAACCAATTTTGCAAGCCCCCTTAAGACAAGCAGTTGGCAATCAGAGGCCGATATATGTGAAAGTCCCATACTCCCTTATAGAGTTAGAACAGTGGAAAACTACCGTGGGGAAATATAAAGAGAACCCGGATAAAGTGGCAAACTTAGTAGAACGGGCTATTAACTCACAGAACGCTGATTGGGCAGATTTGAACTCTATGTTAGATACATTACTTGATCCCACTGAGAGACAAATGGTCAATAAAGCCATTATAACCTCAGTAGAGGGGAACATAGCCAGCGGACTACTTCAAGGTACTGTCACTCAGATATTCCCCCTTGAAAATCCTGGGTGGGATCCAAATATACCAGAGCAAATGGCGAGGCTGAAACGATATCCAAGCCTTGTAGTATATGGGTTAAAGCATGGTGTACCTAAAGCTATAAATTGGTCAAAGCTTTATGAAATAAAACAAAATTATGATGAATCACCCACTGATTTTTTGAACAGATTAAGAGAAACTGCTATCAAGTATACTGATCTAGACCCTGAATCAGCTGATGGTAAAGCACATCTGGTTTTGTTGTTTATGGGTCAGGCTTCAAATGATATAAGAAGGAAGCTAAAAAAAATAGAAGGAGTCCAAGATATGGAGAAATTGCTAGAGGTTGCCTGGAAGGTGTTTCGAAGTAGGGGTCCAACTGAAAAGGTTAAATCTCAACCTAGTAAAAAGGCAACTCAGGAAACTTCATCCAACAAAGCTTCTCCTACAGAGAAGGACCAGTGTGCATACTGTAAAAATTGGGGACATTGGAAAAAGGACTGTCCAGTGTTAAAAGAAAAATCCTCAGTTTCCCAACTCCCAGTAGTACAAACTTCAAGTAGCTCAGGCTCTGAGTGATGCCGACCGAGGGCTCTTCCCCCAGCAGAGCCCTTGGTTACGACTAAGCTGGGGAAAGATGACATTGAGTTTTTGGTAGATACTGGAGCAGCATATTCTGTGTTGAATTCCTTAGAAGGGAAACTGAGTCATGACACTGTACGTGTTGTTGGGGCGACTGGGGTAACTGAAACACGGCCTTTTTTCCAACCTTTAAAATTCAAATTGGGGAAGCATTGGGTAACCCATCAATTCCTTTACATGCCTAACTCCCCAAAACCACTGATGGGGAGGGACTTGCTTGAAGAATTGGAAGCAGAGATTAAATTTAAAAAAGGAAGGAGTGTACAAGTTATAATTCCTGAATCTAAATTTGTCCAAGTTGCTGCACTTTTTATACAGGAAAAATGCAGTGAAATCCCCGCTGAAGTGGAAAATGTGGTAAATCTGATAGTGTGGGCCAGTGATATCCCAGGAAGATCCAAACGAGCAGAACCAGTGAGTATTGCACTCAAACCAGGAGCCACACCGGTAAGGCGAAAACAATATCCCTTAAAATTAGAAAATTGTTAGGGATTGGCACCTATAATTGAAAGATTTTTACAGCATGGTTTGTTAGTGCAGTGTGAGTCCAAATTTAACACCCCTATTTTAGCTGTTAAGAAAGCAGATGGTAAGAGTTACAGGTTAGTACAAGACTTAAGAGCGATTAACAAAATTACGGAGGATATCCATCCAGTAGTAGTCAATCCCTACACCCTTTTGACCACACTAACAGATGAGTTAGGGTGGTTTACTGTTATAGATCTGAAAGATGCCTTTTTCTGCATTCCTGTACACAAAAATAGTCAAGACCTTTTTGCTTTTGAATGGGAAAATCCCGAGACAGGGAGAAAGTGTCAATTTACCTGGACAGTTTTAACCCAAGGTTTCAAGAACAGCCCGACTATATTTGGGAACCAGTTAGCAAAGGAATTGGAAGACTGGAAAAAACAGGAGCCAGAGGGAGTTATTCTTCAATATGTAGATGACATCTTGATTGCAGCCAAGACCAGAGATGACTGCATACAATTCACTGTAAGTTTATTAAACTTTTTGGGACTTAGAGGGTACAGTCTCTAAAGACAAAGCACAGATTGCTAAAGAAGCAGTCATCTATTTGGGACTTGAGATCTTCCGGGGACACAGACAACTCAGCAAGGAACGGAAAGAAGCTATCTGTCAACTCCCAGAGCCCCATACAATGAGAGATATGCAAGCTTTCCTGGGAATGGTAGGTTGGTGTCGTTTATGGATAGCAAATTATGGACTTTTACTAAAACCTCTATATGGGGCGTTAAAAGCAGCTGAGAGAGGAATTATTCCATGGACTGAACATGCTAGAGCAGCTTTTAAACAGCTGAAATGCTCGCTGATGTCAGCTCCAGCATTGGGACTGCCAGATCTAACTAAACCTTTTGAACTTTTTACATATGAGAGACAGAATATGGCTTTGGGGGTGCTAGCACAGCGTCTCGGGAACCAGCGGAGAGCTGTGGCCTACTTTTCCAAACAACTGGATAGTGTTGCCCAAGGTTGGCCGGGGTGCCTAAAGGCCGTGGCGGCCACTGTCATTTTAATCCAGGAGGCCTGAAAACTCACCCTTGGGCGACACATTGTGGTGTATGTACCCTATGCCGTGGCAGCTGTCCTTGAGCAAAAGGGGGGACATTGGCTGTCTGGCAACCGGATGCTGAGATACCAATCGCTGTTGTTAGAGCAAGATGATGTTACCCTAAAAACAACTTCTGTTGTTAACCCTGCTATGTTTCTGTCCTCCATTTTAATTGACAATGAGCCGGAGCATGACTGCTTGCAGATAATTGAAGAGGTCTATTCCAGCCGACCAGATCTGAAAGATATGCCCATGGAGAATCCAGATTGGGAACTCTTTACCGACGGAAGCAGCTTCATGAAAAATGGTAAAAGGATGACAGGCTATGCAGTGACCACACAGGATAAGGTGATCGAGGCAAAGGCCCTGCCAGCAGATGTGTCATTGCAGAAAGTTGACCTGATTGCAATTACAAGAGCTCTAGACCTGAGCGAGGGAAAGAAGGTAAATATATGGACTGATTCCAAATATGCATTTAGTGTTGTCCATGCCCATGGAGCCATTTGGAAAGAGAGAGGACTTTTGAATGCTCAAGGTAATCAAATTAAGCATGCTGAGCAAATACTCGCCCTCTTAGAGAGCATTAAAAGACCTGTAGAAGTAGCTATCATGCACTGCAGAGGTCACCAAAAGGGGAAAACTGCTCCAGAATTGGGAAATTGTTTTGCTGATAAAACAGCAAGAAGGATTGCAGAAAAATGTATTCTTGCAGTGATTCCACAAAAAGAGATTGATTTGTCAGGGTACACCCCAAAATATGATCAGGCAGACCACAAACTAATAAAATTCCTTAAAGCTGAAATCACAGAAGGTGGGTGGGCTGTTACCCCGACGAACCAGGTGGTAGTCCCACCCCTGATCCTTCAGGAATTAGTTCAGAGAGAACACGAAACCACACATTTCGGGGTTGAAAACCTTTTGAAACACCTAAGAAAGTAGTAATAGGAAAAGGAATGATTGATATTATACAATCAGTAGTAAGTAAATGTGAGATTTGCTGTAAAAACAACCCCGACACAAGAAAGAGAGTTGTATTAGGAGTAACAAAGGCAGGAGATCTTCCTGGGGATTACTGGCAAATAGATTTTGCGGAGTTACCACGCAAAGAGGGATACCGGTACATACTGGTATTGGTTGACACCTTCAGTGGATGGCTGGAAGCTTACCCCTGTCGTACTAACACAGCTAAGGAGGTGGTGAAAGTTTTGCTTAACCACATAATTCCGAGATTTGGTGTTCCCTTGGGAATATCATCAGATAGGGGACCACACTTTGTTGCAACAGTGGTTAAAAATGTTAGCCAGATTTTGGGAATTACTTGGGATCTACACACACCTTATAGAACCCAAGCGAGTGGTAAAGTTGAACGTATGAATGGGACTCTTAAAAGACAAATTAGTAAAATTTGTCAGGAGACATCCATGACGTGGGTTCAGGCCCTACCTATAGCTTTATTGAGAATTCGCATTCAACCGAGGCGGAGGGGTGACATCAGTCCTTACGAAATACTGTATGGCAGACCATATCAAAGTCCACACATTCCAGGCGAAATTCATTTGAAGGGGAAATGTGATTTGCAGCGCTATTTAATGGCTTTAGGTTCCACTTTACAGAAGCTTCAGCGTTACATCGTGTTATCCAGACCCATAGGACTGGACACACTCGCACATCCATTCCAACCTGGAGACTGGGTCTATGTGAAATGGTGGGACAGTGATCCTCTGCAAGCCAAGTGGAAAGGGCCATTCAAAGTCCTGCTGACAACCTTTACTGCAGTTAAAGTTGCTGACAGAGGACCCTGGATTCACTATTCCAGAATTAAGAAAGCTTCAGCTCCCGAGCAATTGTAACAAAGACTGGCGTTAATGATAACATATTTTAAGTGATTTCTCTTTTGCATTTAATTACTATTCTTCTTTCTATAACATTTGACTATATCAAATATTATTCTTATTAGATGTTTATTGTTATTAGGTTTATGTTGATTAGCATGTATTTACTATTAGATATCTATCTAATGTTAGAACTTTTGTTATTAGATACTTGTTGGTTATTGGGAGTTTACTGTTAGCAAAATTTAAAATAGAGACTTAACAAGGTAGAGGCCTTGTCAAGCCTCTAAAGGGGGGAAATGATGCCTTAAGTTTGGAGCTTTCTGTTCTGTTCCGTTGTGCTTAGGGTGGTGAAGACAAAATAGTCCGATTCCAGCTATTGATTCAAGGACAGTTTCTTCAAACTTTAAGCCCTAAGTATAAACAACGTGAGAAGAGGAGGGCAGGCCATCCAGGAGAAGAGGAGGATAACACCTTACAATTTGAGACTATTAATTGGATGGCTGACTCCTGTATGCAAATGAACTAAAGTTTATAAAAATGTAAAATCATGTGACCAAGCTCTCTTTTGCATCCACCTTGGAGCCACTCGGGCAGGGCAGGGGCCACGCTGTGGCACTGTTGCTGCCAGGGTGCAGCCTTTGAAGGCCTTTCAATAAATACTCATTTTATTTCCCCTAACTCTGTGTGATCTCTGTTCCAGCTTCAAAAGGCAATACCACCATGCAATAAACCAACCCTGAGATAGACAAAGAGCCTCTTTTGGATTCCTTCATTTATCTAATGCAATAATTCTAGCTCCCTCTGAGTAAAATAGCTAGGAGGGACTTACAGTTTGTTACAGTTGGCGACCAGCGTGTGGGCTTGAGGTAGCTCACAGGTAGCTTGAATCCCATTTCTAGGGATTTAATAAGCTTGTTGGTTTGTTCAGCTACCCCCCGCCCCGTGCTTGGCTAGCTGGTTTTATACAGCTCCCAGGCAAGGAGGGAGATGGCCGAGAACTCCACTCTCAGAGCTGGAGGGAGTCAGCTAAGAAGATAAACACCCTTCGCGAATCGCACTATAAGCCGAGGTCTGTCAGGACAGGAAACGTCCCTCGTGGGAGGCGAGAACCCCAGAGGGAAGCGGGTTCCCTGGGCGGACAGACGCAGCGCGGCAGCAGGGGCAGGCGCTAGGACCCTGAGGCGCCGCGGCAGGTGCCGCACTTCAAGTGGATCGGTGCTCGCCGCCGCGAGCAGCACCGCTACACAAACCCCGCTTGGATCAGTGGGGCAGGCGGCTCCGGCGTTGTGCGGCTACCGCGGGGCCCCCCCAAAAGCAGTGCAAGGTGGCAGGGGTTCCCCGGAGCTGGCACGACCATTGGGACGAGGACCACGTGTTCGGGATTGCGAAACTCTGACCGTGGAAAGCCCACACTCCCTTTTCTGGCGGGATTTTTAAAATTTGGGTTAGAAAAGAGCCATTTTTGTTTGTGTGATTATTACGTGGAGGTATAGGATATTGTGCAAATTGCTCTGATATTATCATAATGGGCTCACATTTATTGGCACAACAAAAGAGTATTATTTCTCAGCTTAAAGAACTGATAAATGCAGAGGATGTAGCAATTACTAAGAAAACAATAGAACAATTTGTATCTTGGCTTTCTAAAGAAATTCCAGATTTCGAAAAACAAGATATGAATTCGGTTTTATTTTGGGATGACATAGGAAATTTACTAACTTCTAAAATAGAGAAAGGTAATTCTACTGTTGCCCGATGCCCCAAACAGAACACAAACTAACAGAGTCAGTTTATGCGGTGCTTTATTCAGGGCCCGGGGAACCTGCGGACTAGCGTCCAAAGTCAGGATCCCACAGCTCCCTTTTTCCATCAGGTTTTTATACCTTTTTACAAAGTGGTCTACGTGCAGAAATACACATTCTTCAAAACAATACAGATACATAAATCTTGCAGGTATCATTCCTAAAAGTTATAAATTCTGCATGCTTGTCTACTTAGAACTATAGGCTACCCCCCTTAATCCCCCTTGTATGTTTGCCCACCACCAGAACCCTTTATTTATTATTATTATACTTTAGCCTTATCTTGAAAGTTTCTAGATGTCCTATATGCTCTACTAAGTCCTTTGATTATTGTTTTCACAGTTCTAAATGTTCTATATGCTCTACTAATTCTTTTCACTATTGTTTCCCAAGGTAGGTTCTCAGGGCCTGTCCGAAAACTGCAGTTTTCTAAGCCTTAGCATGACTACTACTATATCTACATTAGTCCTTTTTCTCATTATTTCGGTATCATAGCTTTGTTCCTCCCTATATTTTTAAATATTTGCAAACAATTATTACAATTACAAAATAAAGAACAGTCACAGATAAAATCTTTGAAACCCCCTTCCATCTCCTCCAAATTCCCCTGTCCCTGAAAAGGACCAAAACTTTGTAAATTCTGAGCAGTCTGTCAAAAAACCCTCTTTATACCCATCTCTTTCAGCGAATTTACCTCAAGAGCACTCTGATGATATTCCAAAAAGTAACTTTCCTTTGTCTCCCAGTGGGGGCCACGTGGTCCATGGCGGCAGCAATGCTCCAGCTTCTTCTTCCCATAATCCCTTTTTCTCATTAGTTCCCTTCTCCACCCCCTTCCCTATCCCCTCTCATAACCCGTTTCTGCTCCCGTGTAGCCCTACACATATAGCTTCCCCTATCACCTCTTCCTAGCTCCAGTTACAGATAACAATCCTCCTAGCTACAGCGGGGCCCAGGGGGAGAGCCCAGAAGCTGCAGGAAAAGGGACAGGGGAATCCTCAGCTGACAGCAGCTGGGGAATACAGGCTGTACCTAGCTCTGCAGCCCAGAACTTAGAAGAAGATAATATACCATCAGCTGCTCCTGTAATTTATGTGGGTAGAAGAAATGGAAAGAGGGAGTATAACCCTCTCTCATATCAAGACAAAAAAGATATTTGTAAAGTGCAAAGAGAATTTGGTAGAAGCAGTGAGATTTTTAAAGGCATGATGAAAGCCACATTTATTTCAAATGAGATGGTACCTCACGATTTAAAAGATCTTTTCAGGTGTTTGCTAACTCTCTCAGAATATGATTTGTGGTTTAATATTTAGAAACGTTCTTTAGGGGTTTTTTTTAACAGAGCTTCACCAAAGCCCTAATAATTCCAAGGATTTAGAAGATAACGAATTTACTTTAAATCATTTATGTGGTAAAGGGATTTGGCATTGCCCTGAAAAACAAACTCGAGTATTATCCAAATTTGTTTTAGATAAAATTTGCAATATAGCTGAAACATCTTTTAACCAATTACCAACAGTTGAAATAACTGGCAGTTATGCTAATATAAAACGATATGCTTCTGAGAATTTTTTGCAGTTCGTAGATAGACTACGCACACAGGTGGAAAGACAAGTGCACGATCCAGCAACCCAGGCTGAATTGATAAAAGAGATGGCACAAAGAAATGCCAATGAAGTATGTCGCAGAGTTATTTTAAGTCTTCCTATGTATCCTGAACCAACCCTAGCACAAATGATAGAAGCCTGTGCCAGTAAAGCAGAACTGTTCAGTGCACCAGAAAGGAATCCAAGGCCAACTCCATCCAAGCCTGCAGCAGCTGAAACACCACGAGCAAAAAAACAAACAGTGCCACCTGAACAGCTGCAGCATATCACCTGCTTCCAGTGTAAAAAGCAAGGACATTCTGCTAGGGAATTCCCTCTTAACCAGAAACAAAAGAAGTTCAACAAACAAAAAAACTAAGTTTAAAGTGCGTGCCTGCTCTTAACATCATAACACGCAAAGATATAAATACTGCAGGCACTACTGTGGCAAAAGCCTCTCTCTTAAAAACAAAGAAGGACGATGGGATAAAAAGTGTGGGTATGCAAAATAATTTAAATGTCAAATCTTCTGTTAACCAGGTCTGGCAGCCTTGTGGTTGTGTCAGGCTGGAGACTACCAAAGGTTTTCATTTCAGGACTACTGATTGGACAATTATTACAGTGGATCTGTCAAGCAGCTTATTAGACGCTACCATATTGCACATGGAAATAGAGAGTGAGTATTTTGTTGTTGGAGACACAGCACACACACCCTTAGAAATTAAAGTAGCTCCCATGGTTATGAAAGGAAAAGTATCCTGCCTCATAATATTAGCACACTGTCCTCAGCCACCATTCTACCTGGGAAAGGGGCAAATTTTAGCCCAGGCCATTCCCATTCCAGCGGAAGCCACAGCAGATGGGAAATCACCTGACGCTTACTGGGAAGAAGTGGTGGGTGAGGAAAAACCTTCTTTGGCATGCAACCAAACACATGGATCAGATCATCTCAATGTGGAACGGGTGCTTGACACAGGGGCAGACGTGACGATCATACCCGAAAGGATATGGCCTTCACACTGGGAACTGCAACCTGTGGCTGGGAAAATTCAAGGTATAGAAGAAATTAAATTAGCAAAAATATCAAAAACCATGGTGCAAATCGAGGGGCCAGATTGGAGATTGGCTAGTGTCAGTCCATTTGTAATAGATTACAAATGTCCCTTGTGGGGGAGGGACTCCATGTCACAGTCGGGAATTAAAATGATTATTCCTAAAACTCCTCGGGATTTTTAGAGTTGGCCACTGTCGAGGGCCCTGCCCAGAAATTAACATGGCTTAATGACACCCATATTTGGGTAGTACAGTGGCCAATGAAAAAGGAAAAGTTGAAGGCGCTTGAGGAACTTGTAGAGGAACAATTAGCAAAAAACCACATTGAAGAAACCACAAGCCCTTGGAATTCCCCCATCTTTGTAATAAAGAAATCAGGGAAGGACAAGTGAAGATCGTTACATGACCTCAGAGAAATAAACAAAGTGATTCAGGACATGGGTTGTCCTCAACCTGGGATGCCATCCCCAACAATGTTACCCCGAGATTGGCAATTAGCAGTAATAGACATCAAAGATTGTTTTTTCCAAATCCCCCTACACCCTGAAGATGCCCCAAGGTTTGCTTTCTCAGTTCCCTCCATAAATCGAGAAGCACCAATGAAGTGGTACAACTGGAAAGTGCTTCCACAAGGCATGAAGTGCAGTCCTACCATCTGCCAGTGGTATGTAGCCTCATTGCTGTCCACTGTGCATGCACAAAGAAGGGAGGCCATCATATTAAATTATATTGATGATGTGCTTGTGTGCGCTCCCAATAACTTGATACTCCAACACACACTTGACCTAGTGGCTAAAGTTTTAACCTCTGCTGGATTTCAATTGCAGGAAGACAAAGTTCAGAGGATGCCACCTTGGAAGTACCTGGGCTTGGAGGTTACTGCACGGACTATAGGCCCACAGAAATTAGAAATCAATTGTAATCCCAAAACCTTGGCAGATGTCCATTCCCTGTGTGGGTCTTTAAACTGGGTAAGGCCCTGGCTAGGCCTCACTAACGAGGACCTACAACCTCTCATTAATTTATTGAAAGGGGATAGAGAGTTGATTTCTCCCAGGGTACTGAACCCAGAGGCAAAGACTGCAATTGAAAAGGTACAAAAAGCTTTGGCAGAGAGACAGGCTCACCGTTATCAACCTGAGCTGCCTTTCAAATTCATAGTTTTGGGAAAACTGCCACACCTGCACGGTCTAATATTTCAGTGGATCGAGGGGCAGAGAGATTCACTCTTAATCATAGAGTGGGTCTTCCTCTCCCATCAAAGATCCAAGACCATCACTCAGCCACAAGAGCTGATGGATCAGCTGATCCAGAAGACAAGGATGAGGCTGCGTGAGCTGGCTGGTTGTCACTTTGCATACATTCACCTGCTGATCAAACTTTCTGAGGAGGGAAGGAACTCTCCTGAAAGGCTGACCAAAGAGATGTTTGAGCACTTGCTCCAGAGCAATGCCAGACTCCAAATATCTCTAGACAGCTACAGTGGACAAATATCAGTCCATGGCTGGGTTCATAAGTTGTTCAATGAGGAATTCCACCTCATTCCTCATGAGGAGTCGGAGACCACTCGAGGCTCTCACAGTGTTCACAGATGTGTCAGGGGCCTCTCATAAGTCAGTGATGACTTGGAGAAATCCCCAGACTCAGCATTGGGAAGCTGATGTTGAGTTTGTGGAGGGTTCTCCCCAAATAGCGGAGCTGGCTGCAGTTGTGAGAGCCTTTGAGTAGTTCTCAGAGCCTTTTAACTTGGTAACTGACTCAGCTTATGTTGTTGGGGTAGTGTCTAGAGCGGAACAGGCAGTGCTCAAAGACATCAATAATGCACATCTCTTCAGGCTGCTCTCAAAGCTAATCTATTTGGTTTCACATAGAGAGCATCACTTCTATGTGATGCATGTGAGGTCACACACCGATTTGCCACGCGAGATCGCAGAAGAAAATCGTAAAGCAGGCTCCATTGCAGCTCCAGCTGAGAAAGCATGCCTCCCTGACATCTTCCAACAGGCAAAGCTGAGCCACCAGCAATACCACCAGAATGCTCCAGGTCTGGTCCGTCAGTTTCAGCAAACACGGAGTCAGGCTTGAGCCATTGTGGCCACCTGTCCCAGCTGCCAGCTCCAGGCCATGCCTTCACTGGGTATGGGGGTTAATCCTCGAGGCCTTGGCAGCTGTGGAGTGTGGCAGACAGACATCACGCACATTCCCAGTTTAGGAGGCCTCAAATATGTCCATGTAAGCATTGACACATATTCAGGTGCAGTTTATTCCTCTGCCCATGCAGGAGAAAGGGCTGTGCATGCCAAACAACATCTAGTGCAAGCCTTTTCAATGTTGGGGATCCCTAGGGAAATCAAAACAGATAATGGTCCAGCATACACATTCAAGGAGTTCCTGGAATTTGTCCAGCAGTGGGGAGTGGAACATAAAACTGGCATCCCCCACTCCCCCACAGGCCAAGCTGTGATTGAGTGTGCACACCAGATGCTCAAACAGGTTCTAGCTAGACAGAACAGTTCAAGTGTGTGGATGTCTCCACAGCAAAAGCTCTGCAAAGCCCTGTTCACTATCAATTTCTTGAATTCCTCATTTGAAAATATGAGTCCTCCTGTGGTACGTCACTTTAACAGCAGTAAACAGTTCAAGTTGTCTCAGCATTCACCAGTTTTGATTAAGGACCCAGAAACTTGGGAAACCAAAGGTCCCTATGAGCTGGTAACCTGGGGAACGGGTTATGCGTGCATATCCACTCCCTCAGGCCCTGGATTCCCCAGAAGTGGGTCAAACTGTTTGTTCCAAAGAATCCAGCTCCGGCAGAAGGAGATGAGAAGCAAGTAACCATTGCTTTAAAAAGAAGACACTGCCGGAAGGAAGAGAAAAAATCTTTATAAAGGACTACATTCTGGCAGACAGAGACTTATAACATGTTTTAAAATGTTTGTTTTTCCTTTTAGAGAAAACGTATCCTCCACTCAACCCCGTGATGAACCCCTTCCAAGTTGTCTTCTTGTTAACACTGAACAGTTTGGCAGTGGTGTGGATCGTCCCTTAGCCACATCAAAACATCTGGGTGACCCTGGCACGAACGCTCCAACAGGAAAACATATGCCTGTCCACTGCAACAGCAGAAGAAATCCCTTAAAGGAGCTGCTGCCAAATTTGCCCAAAGTAGCCCAGGAACCCCAAGAATTAGAGCTGTTGGGTTCCTACCCAGCACCATGTTGTATTCATTTTAGTATTTTCCCAAAACCTACTGACACTAATGGGTTTCATCTTATAAGACAATTTTGTAGGGAATTCACGGCCAGAAATTGGTGTAATATTCTAAACCATACTTCAGCCAATGATCCAGCTTATTCAAGTCCCAAAAGTCGCCCTAAGGGATTGTTTTTAATTTGTGGGGATGGGTCATGGGCAGGGATTCCTTCTCGGCTTCTTAGGAGGGCCATGTACCATAGGGTGGTTGTCCTTGTTAGCACCCAACGAAACTTTGATTAGTGATTGGATTCACAAAAACAAATCAGCTGACAAAATACAAAAGAGAAGCATTGACAATTTGGACCCAACTTGTAATGCAGACATTTTCCATTGGGCCAAATCAAAAAGTATAGTTGTGTCTGTGTTCCTTCTGTGGGTCGCAGCAGCAAAAGCTCTAGGTGAATTAGGTTACCTGGAGTGTTGGGTTGTTAAACAGGCAAACTTAACCTCAACTGCCATCAGCTCCCTCCTAGAGGATGAGGAAATTACCAGGCAGGCCACACTCCAAAATCGTGCTGCTATAGATTTTCTTCTGCTATTGCATGAACATGAATGCCAGGAATTTGAAGGATTTTGCTGTATGAATTTGACCTCAAAAGCTCCCAAAGTCCACACTGCCCTTCGAAATATGAACAACCTAATTGGACAAGTGAAGCAAAAATCAGAAGATTGGTTCAATGAACTGTTCAAAGGCTGGGGGTTCTCCAGGTGGTGGACTTCTATAGTTAAAACAATTTTGTTATTCTTTGTTATTCTTTTCCTTGCAATAATGGCGTTCAGGATCCTATGTAATTTAATTCTCAAGGCCATTAATGGTATCATTCCTTCTACCTCCGTAGTCAATCACATAGAAATGAAAAACATAAAACAATCTAATTCTCCCAGCAATTACCAATGGTGGGCAAAATCTTAATTTGAATCAAAATAAATCTAATATCTTTCCCTCACTTAAAAACAAAAAAATGGGGAAATGTTGTAACCCAATACCTAGAGGTATAAGGAATGTTTAACCCTTCCCAGGTCCCTATCCCATTGGCAGAAAGTCATAGGGGCCTCTTTCCTCCTCATCTCTCCTGTTACCCTAACCCGTGTCCCTATCCTATTGGCAGAAAGCCAATTCCCCTCCCTGACCCTTTCCTAGAAAAGACCGTTAGCTGAGACCCTACTCCTCTTTGTCCCTGAGACCACCATGCAATAAACAAACCCTGAGATAGACAAAGAGCCTCTTTTGGATTCCTTCGTTTATCTAATGTAACAATTCTAGCTCCCTCTGAGTAAAATAGCTAGGAGGGAGTTACAGTTTGTTACACCATCCTAATCCAAAACATGAATGCCATGAAGAAGAAGAAATAAAGACATACCATGCCCAAATTCCTCCATCTTAGCTCTGGACCCCTTATTAAAAACAATTTATAAATTCACTTTTCTTCCTTTTAACAATCTGATTTATGCTCTACTTATTTTTTGTGACTTTAATTCTTCCCGTAATGATGGTAATTTTTCCCAGGGACTGCAATCAAACCCACAGGGGTCTTGGGCACTGTGCCAAGTCCTCTGAGCCCCTTGCCCGGGTCTCGAGGTGTCCAGGGAAGCCAGGGAAATATCCTGGATTCCCAAAATGAATGATATGTGGGATGAGCCTGAGCCATCTCTGAAAACAGTTAGAGCTTTGAGAGGTGTCCTACTTTGGAGTAATTTTTGAACCAGATGAAAAACTACATTCTGATTAAAAAGTTTTTGTTTTGGTAAATGGATGGAAATTTGGCCTGTATAGCTATCTAGAGCAAATTGGAGGCTTTTGTTGGTCTGGAGCAAATGCTCCAGATCTCCAGTAGTCAGTGGCAGGTAGATGCATGTGAACTCACACCCTGCAAGAGAGCAGAGGTGAATTCTGACCTTTTTTACTAGATGTGCCATGATCTCTTGAAATGTGGTAATTGTCTTTGGGGGTGGATTGCTTGTGAAAATCCATTCAAGGATCAGCAGAGGGTCTGTAAGTCGAGGGTCCCATTGGAAAATCAGTCCATGGAAACGAGGGGCTTTTCCCAAGATGACAAACTGAAAAGGTAGGTTGGGTTCGAACCGATGAGCTTGGCGTGAGGAGAGAGCTTCTTGGACTTTGGCGATGGCTTTTTGGGCTTCTGGTGTGAGAGTGCGTGGGGAGTCCAGGTCTTCTTTGCTATGGAGAAGGTTGAACAGGGGGACAAGGTCTTCTGTCGTGATTCCCAGTAGGGAGCATATCCAGTTGATGGATCCGCACAAACTGTGTAGGTCTTTTAGGGTTTTTGGGTGGTCTTAAATGGAGAGCTGCTGGGGTACAATGGTCTTCTCACGAATCTGAAGTCCAAGTTAAGTCCATAGGCTGGTGTACTGTACTTTGGCTTCACGAATCTCAAATCCTGATTTTTGGTGGTTTCAATGATTGTTTTCACTGCTTTGTCCAAGTAAGTCTTTTCTGATGCACAAACTAGAATGTCGTCCATGTAGTGGTAAATGATTGCATCTGGGAATGAGCTCCGAACAGGGGAGAGAACGTGAGCCACATACCATTGGCATATGGTGGGAGGGTTTTTGAGTCCTTGATGGAGGAAAAGCCAGTGGTTTCTTTTGAGGGGAGCCTCTCTGTTAAAAGAGGGGACGGAGAAAGCAAACCATGGGACATCTTGGAGGTGAAGTGGAATGCTGAAGAAACAGTCTTTGATGTCAATGACAGCAAGTGTCCAATCTCAAGGCAGCACTGAATGGTGAAGGCAGACCAGGCTGGAGAGGACCCATGTCCTCAATGACATCGTTGATTTTGCAAAGGTCGTGGAGGAGTCTTCACCTGTCTTTCCCAGGTTTTCGCAGCAGGAAGACTGGAGAGTTCCAAGGGCTTGTGGTCTTGGTGATATGACCTTTGACAAGTTGCTCTTCCACCAGGGCATGCAATGCGGGCAGTTTGACTTTTGAAAGGGACCACTGCTTGACACAGATATAATCATCACTTTTCCAGGTGAGCTGAGGGGTCGGTGAGAGAGCACGAGTTTCAGTTGCCCCAATCAGAAATCCCGGCTTTGAATTCAGAGGGAAGCCCCCCATTGGGATAGGACATCCCTACCCCACAGAGTGATGGGGGCCCTGACTACGAACGGGCGGATGGTTGCCAAATTGCATTCAGGTCCTTCGACGATGACATTGTGCCTGCTTTGCATGGACATGACGATGCCACCAATTCTAGAAATCATGCCAGCTACCAGTTGCAGTTCCCAGTTGGATGGCCACTCTGACCGAGCGATGATGGTGACATCACCTACGGTGTCGAGCATTCCTGGCCTGAGGATTCTTTTACCTTTGCAGTGGATGCTGCATTCAATGATGGGTTTCTTTGAGCCCATGATTTGCACCCACAGTATTGTGGGGCTGAAGAGGATCTGTTCCGTGTGGTTTTTCATGAGCAAAAAGGCATGTGCATTTGGTGTGTCCTGTGGAAGGAAAAAGGCAATGTTCATGCAACAGAGTTGAACAGAGATTTCCTTTCCAGATAATACAGTTTGTATCTCTGGTAAAACAAAACTTTGTTTTGGGCTATGGAAAGTGTCACCAAGTATTAGAATTTCTCAATGACCATCTGGTGGTCTGCGTTTTCCTGTGGGAACACAGTAAATATTCCCATCTGTAAAGTTCAAAGACAACACCGTTACAAACTTGTGTCTGGTTCCCATCGTTAACGCTCTGTATGTTGGATCTTCTTGATGTAATCTGGAATCTGATGGGAAGATGGACTGTTTTTCAGAGGTGGGACTGTGTGGGAGATGGCCTTTGATTTGTTGTCCCAGTGTGATGCTATACCCGGGCGGCACTGGAAGTTTCCCGAGTGCTATTGGCACTTTTGCTGTTTCTGGGGTTTATGGTAATTGGTGTGTGGGTTTTGAGTTGGTGACTTTTCTGGGCAGGTTTTTATGAAATGTCCAAGTTCCCCACAGTAAAAACAGTGGGCATTTTCTCTGGAGGTCACTGCTGCAAATGGTCCGGTGATCCTTTCAGCAATGCCTTTTTCAACTGCCTGGGCTACTGTGTTTTCAGTGGACATGTGGCGTGTACAGTTTTCCACCATCTGTTCAATGGTGGGTTCCGTGTCAAGAGGCAAAGACCTTAGAATAGATCTACATTGTTCATTAGTATTACTCATAGCAAGTTTATGTAAAAGTTCTTTCCATGCCTCTGTGCCCTCTATTTGTTTTTCCAGAGCATCTTCCAATATGTTTACAAATTTCATAAAGCTTTCACTATTTTTTGTTTGATATTAGAAAAATGCAGGGTGGGGATAGACTCATCAGGGGTGAGGAGCAAAGATGTCTTTGCTGCATTAGCTATGTCTTGCAATGTGTCCTTAGGCAGAGTCTCAGCTTGTTCTGAAGGCTTTGACAAATCGCCTTTTCCAGCTAACTGTTCCACTGTGAAATTTTGCCGGTTTGGATCTTTTGAATATGTATCAGATAATGTTTTTAATTGTTTTTTCCAATGCCTTTCCCGTAGCATATATGCAGCAGAGGTGAGGAGACATTGTGAAAGATTTTTTACATCATGTAGTACTAAAATATATGTGAGAAAAATTGCTTTTAGAAAATTTTTTAAAAATTTAAGTTATCTGCCATGGTCTTTGGCAATTTTAAATAGTTCTGTTAATGGTTCAGCGTAAAATGAATCCCATTGTGCTTTGTTTGTGGCTCCTCCTCTCCTGCCTCTTTTATAAGTCACAGGAAAGGCAGAAATTTTTTGAGCTAATTGCCAATCACTGTTTTACCCTGCTAAAAATTTAACTTTTGCCCAAGGATTGTCTGAATCAGACATAGTTGAATCACTATCGCTGTCTTCAGAGGTGTCTGAATGACTGCGCCGAGCCGGGCGCTTCTGAAAATGCGAGGGGAGGGAGAAATGGCGGGGGCTTGTGGAGGGCCGGTCGGCTGGAGAGGGGGAGCGGAGGGATGGGGGTGGTGAGTGGGGGGTTGGGTGCATGGCATGGTTTGACCACAGGGTGGTTGCGGTGCAGCAGGAATTGAGGTGGTGGCCGCCGCGGAGCCAGGATATGGCAGGGGGGTGTAGTGGAAACCCGATATGTGTCTGGAGGGGGCCGGGGGGGCTCGGGTACTGTGGAGGAGGTTGGAGGGAGGGGAAGCACAAAAGGGGGGTTGCATTGAGAGGATTTGCAGTGGGAACTGATGTCGACATGGGGGCAGGAGCCCCGAAGTGTCCAGGAAAGGTAGGTGGAGTCCTTTGGGAGGGGGTTGCGTGGAGCTGTGGGGGATTGGGGATGCCAGAAAGCAAGAGAGAAGCCATTTCTGTGGAAATGGAGATTTGAATTACAGCAGGAAGTGGGGAATGTAGTGTTGCAATTGCCACAGTTACCATAGGAATGGAGTTTGGCGCAGGGACAGGGGATGGGGACCCGGAGTGGGTCTGGGGTTAGGTGGGAAGGGCAGGCAAGACGGACGGGGGGACTTGCAGTGAGACGGGCAGGGCTGGCAGAGCAGCAGGGGGGGCACAAACAGGGCAGGCGAGGTGGGTGGCGGGATGGTGTGGATAGGGAAGGGAAATCGGTGGGGAGAGACAGAGGCAGAGAAACCACGGCGGGGGGGGGCATCACGGAAGCGAGAGAGGGTTTGCTAGAAAGGGCAGGGAGCCCTGGGATGGGTGGGGGCTGGCAGCAGGGCTTCCCAGGGTAGCTACAGGAGGCAGTTCTGGGAAGCATGGCAATCGAAGGGGTGGTAGATGCTAGCTCTGCTGCCACTGCCGAAGGCAGAAGGGGGGAACTGGTGTCAGCGCAGCACTGTGATAGGGGAGGGGGGAGGGGGAAGGGGCCGGCTGGGGGAGTGGTGGTGGAGATGTAGGGGAGGAGGGTATTTTGTTTCTCCTTGCAGGTATGATTACTTGGAACAGTGGAATAAAGGGGGTTACATGAAATTTGCCTTGTGTCTGTAAAGCAATAGGATGTGTTCCTACTGCTTTCCAGAAGGAACTTAGAGTTATAGTTTCAGTGTTAAAAGTCAGAAAATCGAGTGGAAAGCCATTTTATGAATCTTTTTAGGTTAGTTTTGGAAAGGTTACCTCTAGAAAATTTGAAATTGTTAGTGGATAGTATAGTTAGTATTTGGGAATAAAGATCTCTCTCAATAGGGGATAGGCGGGGACGTGTGAGTTTTCCCCCCATTGAGCTCTGTGCCAAACCAGCAGAAAAAAGCAAAAAAAAGGAAAAATACCCAAAACCCAAGATGACCCTTATATAAAAAGTGCGCATAGAAAGGGGCTAAAAATACTGACAAAATCTTAGCTGATGGGTCAGGGTCTGCTGGCTGGTGCTGGCCCTGGTCCAGTCTCAGGTCCGGATTCCTGAGGTTTTTTGACTGTCCTTGGGGGTGGGTAGCTCTTTATAGAAAAACAACTGCCTGCCAAGGTGTTGACGTCTCAAAGATGGAGTAGTTTTGTGAACTCCGCTCACAGCTGTGCTGGCAGGGGGTGTAGACACGCTGTTCAGACATGAACTTGTAGCTGCTGGGGCTGAGGATTCTGCCCCAGGCTGTCACAGCAAGCCCAGATAGACATTCCGAATAGAACAGAACTCCTGGCTGCTTCAAGGCAAAAGTCAGCTACAGAGTGCTCCGAGTGCAAGCAAGGCCTAGGCTTAGGCTATCAGCTCTTTTGTGATTTCATCTGCTTGCAGCGCTCTCTTAGCCAGCGAGAGAAGCAGAGATATGGGACCGCTGCACAGAGGTTCCGCAGGCAACTTTATTTCTACAAAGGGGTCCGACAGCAAAATCCAAATACATAGAATATGAAAGGAGTTTTATAGGGTTAAGGTGGATTGAAAAGTGACCAATAGAATTATAAGTTGAAAGCTATCCAATTACTTTAAGGTTTTAGGTAGAAAATGACCAATTGCCTAGAAGAGATAAAGAACAAAGAAAATTCTAAAAGAAAACACGGGGGTCTACAGGGGAGTGAACATTTCTCTAGCATGAGTCATCCTAAGGAAGGATTTCTTATCTTAGGGGATAAGTTCCAAGGGGCCCTAAAGGTTATTGGAATCATCCACAAGGAGGAGATGAGGGAGAACAGTTTCCATCTTGCATCAGTGCAAACCAAAGGCACAGATGTCAGAGCTCAACTTCCCCCAGCTAGGGAGAGGAGGTACACCCCACGAGCTGACCTTTGGTTCACCCTGTGCGACCATGGGGAAGATATGAGAAGGTGGGATGGAAAACTCACTTCTGTCCTGGCAGCATGGGTGTGTCAACACAGGAACGAAAACATTACCCGAGGGAGTTCCGCTAAAGTGAAGGTAGCCTCAGCCTCCTGTGACAGAGCCACTAGGTATAACAGAAGGGAGAATTATATGTCTGATCCCCTTGAAAGAACCTTTAGAACATATGCCCAGAGAGGAAATGACAACCAGGGCTAGAGGGGCCTCTAGCCAGGAGGAGGCAAAGGACAATCAGGTCTTTTGGACAGTGTAGATCCCATGGCCTGGGACACCAGAGCCATAAAAATATGAAGTGTTGGTTGATATTGGTGCACAGTGTACCCTAATGTTATTGAGATGTATGGGCGGAACCTGTTTCTATTGCTGGGGTGACAGGGGGATCACAGCAGTTGACCCTGTTGTAAGCTGAGGTGAGCCTGACTGGGAGAGAGTGGCAGAAACATCTAATTGTGACTGGCCCAGAGGCCCCGTGCATTCTAGGCATAGTCTTCTGCAGGAACGGCTATTACAAAGACAGAAAGGGACTCAAGTGGGCTTTTGGAATAGCTGCTGTAGCGGCAGAGGGCATTAAGCAGTTGAACACCTTGCTTGGACTGTCAGAAAACCCATCTCCATTGGAAGTCCTGAAGGTGAAAGATCAACAAGTGCCAAATACCACCTTGACAGTGCACCACTGGAAGTATTGGACTAAATGAGATGCTGTGATCGCAATCCACAAGATGATCCGTGAGCTGGAGAGCCAAGGGGTGGTCAGTAAGGCCCATTCACACTTTCAGGGTCCCATCTGGCCTGTGCACAAGTGTGATGGAGAATGGAGAGTGACTGTGGACTATCGTGCATTGAATGAAGTGACTCCACCACTGAGTGCTGCCGTGAAGGACATGCTGGAACTACAGTATGAGCGGGAGTCCAAGGCAGCAAAGTGGTATGTCACCATTGACATCGCCAATGCATTTTTCTCCATTCCTCTGGTAGCAGAGTGCAGGCCTCAGTTTGCTTTCACCTGGAGGGGCTTGAAGTACACCTGGAACCAACTGTCCCAGGGGTGGAAACACAACCCCACCATCTGCCATGGACTGATCCAGGCTGCACTGGAAAAGGGTGAGGCTCCAGAAGATCTGCAATGCATTGACAACATCACTGTCTGGGGAAACACGGCAATAGAAGTATTTGAAAAAGGAAAAAATCATCCAGATTTTCCTGGAAGCCAGTTTCGCCATCAAAGAGTAAAGACAAAGGACATGCCCAAGAAATTCAGTTCCTGGTAGTGAAATGGCAAGACAGATGACATCAGATTCCCACTAGGTCATCAAAAAAATCACAGCGATGTCTCCATCGACCAGCAAGAAGGAAACACAAGCTTTCCTCGGAGCCATAGGATGTTGGAGGATGCATATTCCTGAGTACAGCCAGAGTGTGAGCCATCTTTACGTGGTTACCTGCAAGAAGAACAATTTCCACTGGGGCACTGATAAGCAACAAGCCTTCACCCATATCAAGCAGGAGATTGCTCATGTGGTAGCCCTTGGCCCAATCAGGACAGGACGAGATGTGACAAATGCGCTTTACTCTGCAGCTGTGAGCAATGGTTTGTCATGGAGACTCTGGCAGAAGGTATCTGGGGAGATTAAGTGATGACCACTGGGATTCCACAGCTGAAGTTACAGAGGGTACAAAGTCAGCTATACCCCAACATTGAAGGAGATCTTGGCCACTTATGAAGGATTCCAAGCTGCCTCAGAAGTAATCGACACAGAAGCACAATTCCTCCTGGCACCCTGACTACCATGCTGGGGAGGATGTTTAAAGGAAAGGTTCCCTCCACCCACCATGCCATCAATGCCACATGGAGCAAATGGATTGCTCTCATCACACAGTGCGTCCATATTGGGAACCTGAACTGCCCTGGGATTTTGGAAATAATCATGAATTGGCCTGAAGGTGGGAACTTTGGTCTGACGGACGAAGAGGAGCAGGAGCAGGTGGCACATGCAGAGGAACCTCCACCGTACAACTAACTGCCAGCATGTCTTAGGCTACAATGTAAGATGCAACCAGAAGTATGTATTCTGTTACTGTCTATGTAAATCATTAATGTAAGTGAGGCAGTGTTCTTTATCTTCTCTATGACTCATCCATGATAACTCCCTCCAGGGGCTATCTCTGCTAATGGGCCATCAATGTCTCCCAGCATGACTCATGCAATTACATCATTCCATTTTGGGATGCTCCAACCAGGTGGAGAAACCAAGCATTGCTACCTGGGTATAATCTGAGGTTTGGAGCACTACAAGCGGCCTTATCCACTGGGTTCCCAGAGGACAAGAGCTACATAAGCACTACTGGACCTTCAGAGGAAGACCAGACCTTTCTACAGGATCACCTCTTCAACAGAACCACATCTACATTTCAACAGGACTGCAGCCACAATTTAATCGGATTGCAACCACCACCCTGACCAACGGGGTGTGAGGTAATATCCTGACACAGTCAGTTTAAGCCAGTATTTTCTGCCTTTATTTAAATTTTCCTGTTAAATTGTAGTTCTGACTTGGAATTTCCCACTGATTTGTTTTCAAACTAGTACACAGCAGAAGAAACATGCTATGCTCTTTTCACCGACGGTTCCGGCTGCAATGTAGGGACAAATAAAAAATGGAAGGCAGCCGTATGGAGCCCCACGCAACAGGTTGCAGAAGTTACCGAAGGAGAAGGCAGATTGAGCTAACTTGCTGATCTCAAAGCCTTCTAATTGGCCCTGGACATTGCTGAAAGAGAGAAATGACCAAAACTACCTTTACACTGATTCATGGGCGGTAGCCAATGCTTTGTGGGGTTGACTGGAAAGGTGGAAAAAGTCCACAAAGCAGCATAGGGAAAAATCAATCTGGGCTACTGACGAATGGCAAGACATTGCCACTTGAGTAGAAAAGCTACCTGTGAAAGTTGGTCATGTGGATACCCATGTCCCCAAGAGTCGGGATAATGAGGAACACCGACACAACAAACAGGTAGATCAGGTTGCAAAGATAGAGATGTCACAGATAAACTTGGATTGGCAACACAAGGGAGAGTTGTTCCTAGCTAGATGGGCCCATGATGCCTCAGGTCATCAGGGTAGAGATGTCACCTATAAGTGGGCACGTGACCGAGGGGTGGATCTAACCATGGACAGTATTTCTCAGGTTATCCATGATAGTGAGACGTGCGCTGCAATCAACCCAGCCAAACAAGTAGAGTGCCTGTGGTATGCTGGACAGTGGTCCAAATATAAGTATTGGGAGGCCTGGCAGAATGGTTATCTGATAGATAAGGAACCTTTTGTTCGCCTGACAGACCTTGAAAAGATATCGCCTGGGCCTGTGGGGCCAGGATGTCGTTAATTGTTTTATTGTTTTCCTTTGCTTGCCAAGATGTTGTTAATTGTTTTGCTTTGCTAGCCTGACAGACCTTGAAAGTGAGGCCAGGATGTTGTTAATCATTTTGCTTTGCTTGCATAAATCACATATCACTTTAAGTGCCAGTAAGTTTCCGAGGAACCGCCGGATCACCTTATAAGGAGAAGGGGTCAGCAGGACAAGGCTGAGGAAGACTCCTCACCTTCATCCCTCGACCACCAGAAGGCAGAAGAAGACCCCCTAGCAACTAGAGGAGCATGCTCAAAATTACTAGAGGAAGAACACGTAATCCGGAAACCTAACAACTTAAAAGGGACAAACTAAGAGGGGTGGGCGCGGCAGTTGGTGGAGCGAGGACTCCCCTGTCGCCCAGCGCTGATCTTTGCTTTCCGCTTCCTGCAATTAATAAATCATAAAATTTGATCTTGACTCAACATGGCCCATTGCACTCATTTATAACAATTTGGTGCCGTGACTCAGATCGAGATTTTGGAAGGGCTCTCCTCCTGCGGGAAGGCGTGCCCCACCATTTTTGGTGGCCCCGGGGACGGGGGCCGTATCCCAACCTCGACCAACGAACCTAAAGTTAAGAAAGCAAAAGCAAAGGTAGGAGGGCGCGGTTGCCCCTTAAATTTTGTGCACAAAGTCCGGACGAAGACGCTAGACGCGTAAGTATAAGGGGATCTGTTCGGGCGGGGTCGGGATCCCAGAGTATGACGACGTGGTGTGTGTGTGAGAGGGGATTCCCCAAGCGAGTGCAGACCCTTAGTAGTGCAGTTCCCACTGGCCCGCGAGGGCGTGGGCCATGAAACAGGGGAAGCAAAAGTGATTTTGGCACGAGTGAAAGTACTCCGGAAGAATAGGGAAGGGGAAAAGTAAACCTCCTGCAGACGTTGAACTCCCACCCATACCTAGAGATAGTCCCTTGGGATTCTTGCTAGAGAATTGGGACCATTTCCCTGGGACGGGAGGGAAGGATAAGGCTAGGATGATACATTATTGTGTGGAAGTCTGGAATGGGAAGGAGATTTCAAGAAAGGTGTTTTGACCGTCATTTGGGTCAACAGAGGATTGGGTAAAACAGAGATTGAATATTTGGGTAAACACTAAAAAACCTGTTTGCTTAGAGGAAAGTGAATATGCAAAAATCTGGATAGCCCGTCCTGAGGTTTGTATCTTCAACTTGACCAAAAAAACCAGAGGATGGCAAAAATAAGAAAAAGGGGGGTAGGAAAGAAGAAACTCTGATAGTACCCCCCCATATGTGCCCAGTGCACCTCCCCCAGAGGAGGATTCGGATTCAGATCATTCGGGCTACTCAGGACCAGTCACTAGAGGTAGATCTAGGAAACAAGAAGAAAATTTATTCCCATTGAGAGAAATGCCCATGGGGGGCCCTCAGGCAGGAATAGGATTTGTATCTGTGCCACTCAGTTCAGGGGATGTTAGGGAATTTAAGAAAGAAATGGGACATTTATTAGAAGACCCACTGGGAGTTGCTGAAAGAGTGGATCAATTTTTGGGTCCTAATATGTACACTTGGGAGGAATTACAATCCATTTTGAACATCCTGTTTACCGCCGAAGAGAAAAATATGATTAGGAGGGAAGGGATGCGTATCTGGGACGCCCAGCACACTCAGGGCCCTGCAGCTAACATCAAATGGCCCCTGCAAAATCGTCAGTGGGATCATCAGAATCCCGCATATCGAACACACATGCAGGACTTAAGGACAATTATAGTTCAGGGAATTAGGGAATCAGTCCCGAGGGGCCAGAACATCAATAAGGCATTTAATGAAAGACAAAAGAAAGATGAAAGCCCCACAGAGTGGTTAGAGAGGTTGAGAAAAAATTTCCAGCTTTATTCAGGAATGGATCCAGATGGTCAAATGGGGCAGGCGGTGTTGAAGGTACATTTTGTGTCTAAATCTTGGGAAGATATAAGGAAGAAGATACAAAAGCTGGAAGATTGGCAGGATAGAGGCTTAGATGAGCTATTGAGAGAGGCCCAAAAGGTGTATGTCCAAAGGGAAGAAGAGAGTTACAAACGGCAGGTTAGAATGATGGTTGCTGCGGTACGAGAAAGTAAGGAACAAGATCGGAGGGCAACACAGAGGCAACCAGTAAAAGAGCCTAGGGAGTCTGGGAATTCTAAGGAGAGACAGGTAATCAAGGTGTGTTTTTATTGCAGAAAAAAGGACATTTTAAAAAAGAGTGTAGGGCCAGGATTCGGGATGAGAAGGAGTTCAAGACGGATTAGAGGGGTCAGGGGCTCTATCTCTTGGGGACCCGGAAACATCATAAGGAGCCCTTGATAAAACCAAAGGTGGGTCTCCACGGTCAGGAAATAGTTTTTCTGGTTGACACAGGAGCTGAAAAATCAACTATTCAGTTTTTGCCAAAAGGATGTAATTTATCCAAAGAGACTGCCACGGTGGTAAAAGCAAAGGGAGAACCTTTTGAGGTGAGGGTTATTAAAAGGGTGACAGTTGAATCAGAGTCAAGAATTGGGTTGGAAGATTTTTTGTTAATATCAGAATCTGAATATAATTTATTGGGGAGAGACATGATTATAGAACTAGGAATTAAGATAGAAGTAGTAGAGAAGGAACTACAAATTAAACTCTGTCCTCTTAAAGTGGAAGATGAAGAAAAGATAAACCCTGAAGTATGGTATAACCCGGGAAACGTAGGGCAGCTAAAAATAGCCCCATTTTCAGTGATTATTAAAAATCCGGAGGTCCCGGTAAAAATAAAACAATATCCCATATCCCCTGAGGGCCGACGGGGATTGAAACCTTAGGTAGATAGATTGTTGAGTAAGGGGCTGTTAGAACCATGTATGTCACCCTTCAACACACCAATACTCCCTGTGTGCAAATCAGATGGCACTTATCGGTTAGTACACGATTTAAGAGAAATCAATAAACGCACAGTGGCTCAATTCCCCGTGGTGGCAATTCCATATACACACTTAAGTAAATTGGGGCCTAACAACTTATGGTATAGTGTCATAGATTTAAAGGATGCCTTTTGGGCTTGCCGTCTCGACGAGGCAAGCCGGGATTATTTGCATTCGAATGGGAGGACCCGGATACCGGAAAGAGGCAACAGTTGAGGTGGACAGTGTTACCCCAGGGGTTCACAGAATCTCCAAATTTGTTTGGACAGGCATTGGAACAAATCTTGCAGGATTACCAAACAGGACCGGGAGAACCCTGATACAATATGTAGATGATCTGCTTCTGGCGGGAAAACATGAAGAGGATGTGAGAAAAGAAAGTATAAGGCTATTGAATTTCCTAGGACTTAAGGGGTTGAAAGTTTTAAGACTAAACTTCAGTTTGTAGAGGAGGAGGTAAAATATTTGGGGCACTATTTGAAGAAGGGGGAGAAGAGAATAGACCCTGAAAGGATCCAAGCAATTATGTCACTACCTATTCCAAAGAACAAAGGACAAGTTCGTCAAATTTTAGGACTTACTGGGTACTGTAGACAGTGGATCGAAAATTACAGCAGTAAATCTAGATTTCTTTACCATAAATTAACACAGGAAGGACTAATAAAATGGAGTCAGGAGGACACAGAAAAACTTCAGGAATTAAAGGAAACTTTGGTCCATGCCCTGGTCTTAAGCCTCCCGGATTTGAGGAGACCATTTTTCTTGTTTGTGAATATAGAAGAGGGCATTGCGTTTGGGGTACTTACCCAGGATTGGGCAGGGAAAAAGAAGCCCGTTGCATATTTATCAAAAATTTTAGATCCTGTGAGTAGAGGCTGGCCAACCTGTTTACAAATAGTGGCCGGATGTGCCCTACTGGTGGAAGAAGCTAGAAAAATTACTTTTAATGGTAATATTAAAGTAATGTCCCCTCACAACATCCGGAGCGTATTACAGCAAAAAGCAGAAAAATGAATTTCAGATACTAGACTTCTAAAATATGAAGGAATTCTGGTGGAGGCACCTAATTTGACGTTAGAAACCACTGCACTACAGAACCCGGCTGCATTTTTATACGGAGAGCCAGAGCATGAGTTCTTAGCCCATGACTGTATAGCTACAATAGAGGAGCAGACGAAGATTAGACCGGGTTTGGAAGAAGAGGAGTTGGAAAGTGGAGAAAAACTTATTGTGGATGGATCCTCCAGGATAATAGGGGGAAGGAGGAAATCAGGGCATGCAATAGTGGAAGGTCCAAACTTACAGGTGGTAGAGTCGGGTGCGTTAGATAAATCATGGTCTGCACAGGCATGTGAATTATACGCAATATTAAGGGCCTTAAAACTTCTTGAGGGGAAGGAGGGGACAATATACACTGATTCTAGATATGGATTTGGAGTAGCCCATACATTTGGAAAGCTATGGGAAGAAAGGGGCCTTATTAACTCACAGGGGAAAGATTTGATACATCAAAAACTTATAGTTGATATATTAAGAGCTCTGAGAGGGCCGAGGAGGTTAGCAGTGGTGCATTTAAAGGGACACCAACGAGGAATGGATTTGAGAAGTAGGGGAAACAACGCTGCGGATCAGGAAGCGAAACGAGCAGCCCTAAAGGAAATGGTCCTGAAAGAAAAAGGGGGACAAAGGGATGAGGGTAGAGTCAATAATGATGAAAACACTGACACAATTTTTACGAATGAGGAAAAAGAGAAACTTAGAAGGATGGGGGTTACAGAGGAATCAGGAAATTATATATTAGCAGATGGCCGGGAAGTGCTACCAAATGCAGTAGCTCAAAGGGTACTGTATAAGTTACATCAGAAAACTCATTGGGGAGCCCAGGGGCTGGCAGATCACTTTGCCACTAAATACATGAGCATCGGACTCCACGATCTAGCTAAACATGTCACAAAGGGATGTCCTACCTGTTTGCGGGTAAATCGAAGTGACCTCAGAAAACTACCGCATGGGGGAAGGCCTCTAGCAAAGTGGCCCTTTGCAAATATCCAAGTGGATTTTACCAAATTGCCAAAGGTGGGAAGGATTAAATATCTTTTGGTGGTAGTAGATCATCTTACTCATTATGTGGAAGCTTTCCCAACATCAAGAGAAACTGCACGAACAGTAGTAAAAGTCTTACTGGAGGAGATGGTCCCCAGATATGGTGTACCAGAAACAATTGACTCTGATAAAGGGTCGCAGTTTACATCAAAGGTAACTCAAGAGTCGGCAGAAGCATTGGGAATAAAATGGCAACAACATACTCCCTGGCATCCTAAAAGTTCAGGCCGAGTAGAAAGAATGAATGGGGAAATAAAGAAACAGCTTACTAAGTTGGTACTGGAAACAAAGTTATCATGGGTTAAATGTGTTCCATTAGCCTTGCTGAATATTCGGACTCAACCCCGAGCAGATTTGAGGATTTCCCCATTCGAAATGTTATATGGTATGCCTTATAATTTAGAAAGGGCACAGACAAATCCAAACGTTAGTGAACGATACATTAACGGGTATATAGTAGCTTTGATGAAATTCAGGAAACAGTTATGGGAAAAGGGAATGTTGGCTCAGAGACCACTGTTAGATCTTGTATTACACCAGGTTCAGCCCGGAGACTGGGTACTGGTCCGGAGTTGGAAGGAAAATCCGATAACACCTAAGTGAGAAGGACGTTACCAGGTGTTGCTGACAACAGACTCAGCGGTACTCACTGTAGAAAAAGGGTGGACTCACGCAAGCCGGATCAAAGGACCAGTAAATCCGTCTAAATTCACCGACCATCCTGAGTGGGAGGTAAGAGGCACACCTGGGGATTTAAAGTTAACACTGCAAAAGAAAGTGCAACCTTGAGAGACTTTATTCTTCTGCTTCCTTCTGGGACATGAGACCTATACACCTATACCGGTACCACATGGATGCTGAACCGTGGGACCCACAGTACTTTTCCTTCACAATAGAAAACAGAAAAACAGGGGCACCACTAGAAGGTGGGGAAAGTGTACTAAGTGCAGAGGTTAAACTCAAATGTAGTGCTGAAAACTGCTGGGGAAATTGTAATCCATTTGTATGTTTTGTCTGTTTAGTTTGTAAGGAGGAGTGGTGGGCCCATTGCCGCAACGGTTACATCCCTAGGGGGGTGGGTTACAATTGTTACTGGAGTCAAAGGAAGCTCACTTCTCAGGTCCTAGCCACCATAGTGGCTGCTGGAGGGCTTTCCGTGGGATCCGAAACGTGGTGGAAGATTTTTTCAAAGGGAGTGAACCCTCAATTTTACTGCTACCACTCTAATGAACCTACCCCATTTGTAGCCAAAATTGTAGCTGCCCTGTGTAGGCGGTGGGTACCCGAACTCAGTTGATATACTCCTCTAATTAAAGCCCGTAAGTGGAGAAGGTATATTAAACGCATCAAAAAGCATGGGGCAAACACCCCTCCTGAAGGGTACTCTTGCTGCCGAGAAGATGGAACTCCCCATAGCTCGCTGCAACCGAGTTGATGGGTGAGGCAGAGGAGGAAATGTTTGTGGAGTGGGTCGCCCACGGGCACAGAGGAGACTAGAGGCGGGGAACCAAAGACGATGGGAGGGCAAATTACAGAGATAATGGGATGGTAATCACCACTGGCAGACAGGTTGCGGGCATTGGGGAAGCAACTACCTCCAGTTGGGAATAATTTGTTTAATGTTCCTAAAAGGGGTACATGCAAATCATGAACCGTTCAAATGGTCACTTATAAAATGGGAAGGTCAGAGAGAAATACAACCACAAACTACTTTGGGAAGTCCTAGGTTTAACATAACCCTGGATGACTTACTTGATAGGACGGGTTCTAGCCCCTATAGTGTATTCTACATGTGTCCAGCATCTAACCCAGGGAGATCATACTGTAACTGCCCCAGAGAATTTTACTGTGGATATTGGGACTGTGAAACGATTTCCCTAGGATGGTCGGTACAAATCCAAGATAAGTACTTAAGAGTTGAAAGAGGTCCACATGGATGTAAAAACCCTGGACAGATCCGTCAGGGGTTGTAACTTATATCGGTACTTGCAAATGGGTCTATCTTAACGTCATGCAACCCCAAGACCCGGGATGGGTAGTAGGAAAATTCTGGGAAGTTAGAATATGGGAACCCAGGAAAGACCGGGGAGGACATATTGTTATAAAGAAGGAAATTGTACCCCACGATCCTCAACCTGTTGGACCAAATCCTGTAATGACAGACTCAGGAGCCACAATAACGAATCAGGGTGACTTAGACAACATGACCCAAGAAAATTTTACAGAGGACAATAATGAATCACAGCTAATAGAGACAACGGCCGTGACACAACCCAGTAAAGGGCCCCTATGGCAGATCTACAAGCCACCTTTAGGATGTTGAATGGTACATACCCCAATTTGACTAAAGAGTGCTGGTTATGTTACAGTATTAATCCACCCTTTTATGAAGCTTTAGGTTCTGTAGCAAAGTCTAGAAGAATAAATGGGACCAATCCCTCCTTGTGCCTTTGGAAAAGGGGAAAAGAAAGCACCCCAGGGGTATCGATGGCGCAGGTAAATGGGAAGGGGAGGTGTATAGGCAACATACCTCGGGATAAAGACCACCTCTGCAGGATAAAAATGGTAGTAACCAACTCCCACAAACCAGCCCAATGGTTAATCCCTGCTGCAAACACCAAGTGGGTTTATAACACATTAGGGGTAACCCCGTGTATATCAATACCTAATTTCAATGAAACATCTGAACACTGCATTCAGGTCATGATAGTTCCCCGGATCATATACCACCCAAAAGCCTATGTGTATAATCATCAAACCACTCCAGGACACCACCTGGTAAAACGGGAACCGTTTACAGCCCTTACAGTTGCTGTATTATTAACTATAAGAGGTGCTGGAGTAGGAACAGGAGTAGCTTCTTTAGTAAAACAACAGCAAGAATTTAAAGATCTTAAGGTCTCAGTGGATGAAGACCTAAGTAGGATAGAAAAGGCAATAGACGGTCTCGTAAAATCAGTAAGATCTCTTTCGGAAGTTGTATTGCAGAATAGACGGGGATTAGACCTGTTATTTTTACAGCAAGGGGGATTGTGTGTGGCTTTACAAGAAGAATGTTGTACCTATGCGGACCACACTGGGATAGTAATTGACACCATGGCTGAGCTCCGAAAACAACTGGAACAACGTCAAAAGGATAGGGAGGCCCAACAAAGTTGGTATGAATCTTGGTTTAACTATTCTCCCTGGTTAACAACCTTGTTGTCTACCATAGCAGGACCATTAATCTTGCTAATCTTAGGACTCACCTTTGGCCCTTGCATTTTTAACAAAATCATTAGCATAGTAAAGAGCAGGTTAGAAGCAGCTCACCTCATGTTAATACGAGCAAAATATGAAACTTTAAATGGGGAAGAAACAGAAGACTATTTAGAATTAAGCAGAAGAGAATTACAAAGATTTAGCGAACAAAAGTAGGATATAGAAAAAGGGGGGATTGTGATAGATAAGGAACCTTTTGTTCGCCTGACAGACCTTGAAAAGATATCGCCTGGGCCTGTGGGGCCAGGATGTCGTTAATTGTTTTATTGTTTTGCTTTGCTTGCCAAGATGTTGTTAATTGTTTTGCTTTGCTAGCCTGACAGACCTTGAAAGTGAGGCCAGGATGTTGTTAATCGTTTTGCTTTGCTTGCATAAATCACATATCGCTTTAAGTGCCAGTAAGTTTCCGAGGAACCGCCGGATCCAGATCACCTTATAAGGAGAAGGGTCAGCAGGACAAGGCTGAGGAAGACTCCTCACCTTCATCCCTCGACCACCAGAAGGCAGAAGAAGACCCCCTAGCAACTAGAGGAGCATACTCAAAATTACTAGAGGAAGAACACGTAATCCGGAAACCTAACAACTTAAAAGGGACAAACTAAGAGGGGTGGGCGCGGCAGTTGGTGGAGCGGAGACTCCCCTGTCGCCCAGCGCTGACCTTTACTTTTGCCTTCTGTAACCAATAAATTTTTCAATTTTGATTCGATCTCGTATGGTCCATTGCACTCATTTATAATAGTTACATCATGCTGCCTCAAACCTGCCAAGGCAAGTGCTATATGATCACAATGGTAGAAGACACCACAGCATGGTTGGAGATCTACCCTGTGACACACACTACTGCACATAACATCCTGGGCCTTGAAAAGCAGGTCCTTTGGAGGCATGGTGCCCCCAAGAGAATTGAGTCCAATAATAGGACTCATTTCAAGAACTGTAGCAATGAGATACAGACCTCCTTTTTGCTTGTTCCTAAGAAAATCATTTGTTGCAAAAAAACCCAGGCCTTTTTATGCTCTAAACTTAAGCAAAACAAGCATGCATTAGCTATCTGCCACTGCAGTGTCACTTTTCACATGTCCTTTTACCCAACCATCTTTTTGATTACACACTGTCCACGTATCTCCCCAACCAATCACTGCCCCAAGCCAGTTATGCCCTTGAGCAAAAACAACTCCACAGATGGGTTTGTCTTTACTTGAGGCAGAATTAATCCAAACAGACTTTCCTAACATACCTTTCATATGTACCACTGGAACCTTATCTCTGCTTTATGCAGGGGTTCAGACTGGAAAGGGCCAGCTCAATTGGTGGAACCTCTGGTGTTAACTAATCAGGTGGCCTTTGCTAAATGCAGCTCCCAATTTTTGAAAGTCCCCCAGCCCAGTTCCTCCAAGGTGATTTTTAGCATTCTGTTGCACTGCTCAATTTTCCCAGCAGCTGCTGCATGGTAAGGAATATGGTGCACCCACTCAATGCCATGTTCCCTAGCCCAGGTGTTTTTGAGGCTGCTCTTTGTGGGAGATAAGAAAAGCCTTCAAGAATAAGGGCCTTTTTCACCTTTGTTAAATCTTGTTCACGCCTGTTCACTCTTGCTCACCAGAAAGCACTCTGGGAAAGGTTCAGCTAACAGCAAGGTAAAAAGCAGGTTATATAACCAGAGAACAAATTTCCCCAGAGATGATGCAAACGATTTTGAAAACACACAGCAGAAAAATTGAATCTACAGAATTTAACAGACTCTTGTTATGGGCTAAAGACTGTGATCCAACTCTAAATTGAACCAGTATTTTTGACCATCTGAAATGGGATGCTTACAGCATGCTTTGTGGGACAACAGAGTGCTGGCAGAGCTTTTGTGTCTATGGAGGACAGTATTCAAGGTGCTCACAGCGCATGCAGCACCCAGAGACCTGAAAAAAAGACCTCTTGTGCTACCACGACAGCCTCACCGGCTCCGTCCATGCCCCCATTGAGCAAAGCATCAGGCTCTAATAATAAGTTCGCTGGGGCTGTGGGAGGAGAACCAGAAGATAACCCCTGGTCCCCTGATTCATTTGATCCTGTAAGGGAGCTTGTTGCTGTATCAGGGTGTCACAATCCGCTCAACCTGAGTGGAAGTCGTGATGGTTCGTTCGACCCCAGGGTGCAAAAGACAAAAGGCAAGAGACTCAGGTTTGTTTAGCAGAAAGCAGTAATACAGTTTATTGCTTGGTAACAATTAAGTTTTGAAAGAGAGAGAGAGAGAGATAAAGATAAAGGAAACAAAGTAAGAGGGGAGAGAGAGAGAGAGAGAGAGAGAGAGAGAGAGAGACGATGGGATATAGCTACCAACAGACAAGACGCATCCTTGTGGTCGTCTGAAGAGACACGTCTTCAATCCGTTGGGGAGAAAGAGATCTCCAAGTCTTTTTAGGAAAGTCACTTTTTATAGTCCTTTTCCAAAGCGTGTGGCCTCTGGCCAAAAGGTGGGAAGATTTATGGACTATTGTATGAGGAGATCGTAGCTCCAAGAAACAGGTGGAACAGGATGCTACAGCTAGTACCCTGCTCAAGAGCAGCGTACCATGGCAGCACCAGGCACACCTACAAAGAGTCCTTGGCAAGCATCCACTTCGGCCAGGCCAGAACTCAGGCGAGTGGTGTGGTCCCAGGGTCTCAGTCTCTGATGATGGTCGTGAGGCAGATCAGAGAAACTTCAGACCGACTCTTACACAGGGTTACAGAGCAGTGAAAGGACACAGCAACAAGGCACTCTCTTGCATGGTGCAAGAAAGAACAGTTTATTGAGAGAAGCCATGGCTTTAAATAAGACAAAAACAAAAAACAAAACACAGTTCATTGGTCAGAGAAAAAGACACCTCTTGTCCCAGGCTTTCTCACAGATCCAGCAGGTGTTTATCTTTTGTTATAATTCTTTCTCTTATGCTTACAGTAGAGAAAAGCCTCTAGCCTGGGAAAAATACTGGCTGGAGCTGAGAAAGTTTCACGGCCTGAGTAAAAGACTCAGAACCTGAGAAAAGGCCTGGCTAAAATCTGCCTAGGACTTCAGCAGTGTCCACAGGAGCTGGATCCTTTCTCCCCCCGATTCACTTTACCGATGGACAGCGGTGAGAAAACAAGCTGCCACAGAGGGGGATACAGACTTATTGCATGCTTTTCCAGTCATTTACTAGCCCAACCAACCACCTAGATGGGAAGGCTTGCCTTACAGTACCATAAAAGAGCTGCGTGACTGTGCCTTAGACAATGGCATTAGTGCCCCTTTTATTATTAGCCTTTTGGAAACTGTGGTGGACTCTTATGATTTGGCACCACAAGATTTTAAACAAATCGCTCAACTTATGCTAATGGGGATGTCAGAATGGAAAGAGCTTTGCACTGTTCAAGCCATGGACAATTTACAGCAACCCCAAGGGCATGTCTTGCGACCTATCAGTGCTGAAGCTCTTATGGCAGAGGGCCAATATGTGCCTACCTCTAGACAAGCTCGATTGCCTGAGGAAACCTTTCGGCAGTCAAAGGAGCTTGCTTTATGCGTTTTTAGTAAAGTGCTGGACAGCAGCCTCTATACAACTTCATTTGTTAATTTAAGACACGGAGCTGATGAAACTTTTATCAAGCTTCTAGATAAGCTAGAAACCGCCCTAGATAAGCAGACAGACAACATCACCACATGAGAAATATTGCTGAAGCAATTAGCATTAGATAATGCAAACCCTGACTGTCAAAAAGTTTTAGGGCCCTTGCAAGCCCCCACTGATGTAGAAATGCTTAAGGCTTGTCGGGGAATCAGCACTGCTGGTCATAACATGACCTTGCTTTCTGAGGCTCTAGCTACAATGAACCTTTGCTCTGGATCAAGTGGTTTTTTTCATGCGGGAAGCCGAGTCACATGAGATGTGAATGCCCCAGGAACAAAAGTGGTTCCGGGGAACCAGGTGTATGCCCACTTCGCTGGAAAGGATGGCATTATGCAAAACAATCCCGATCTAAATTTACTAAAGAAGAGTCACTCCCAGCTACATCAATAGGCCCTCTGGGAGACTGCCAGCGGAGCACAGGGGGAAACGGCACATGGATACCAAATCAAACCCTGCTGTATTCATCCCCACAACTGCCTTGCAAACCCGGAGAGCAGGAGATGCTGGCATGGACCTGGTCTCCACCATTCCATAAACTCTCCAGGATAGTAGTGTGCACTATTTGCCTTCAGGTGTCCAGGGACCACTGGGCTGTGGGTGCAGTGCACTTTTGATTGGTGGATCATCGGCTACAATGCAGAGTATTTTGTTCTCCCTGGACTCATAGATGCAGATTTTACAGAGGGAAGTCAGATAATGGTTTGGACCCCTATACCCCCGTGTGCAATTTGTGAAGGGGCTTAAATCATTCTGCTTGTTTTTTTGATGCTGACCCCCTGTCCTGGTTTGGAGGACAGGTATTTGCCAAGAAAGGCAGCAAGTCCTGAGATGGAGAATGTAAACCCCCTCCCTCCTGATTATTATAATTTTGGAATCAGGGGCTCTTAGGCAGAAATATGGGGGTAGGAATAATAGCTCTTTACTAATATATCTAACCAGACAAACAAGAACAACAGCAGCTATGAAAATTAACAACAAACAGAAAAAATAACTCAGTTCCAGTCCCTTTTCGGCTGCAGACACTCTCTCCCTGAGCTCAGTACCAGTGGTGGGGGGCAGGGCAGGTCCCACGCAGCTGCAGAGGGTGGAGATGACATTGGCAGCGTTCCAGGTGGGAGAAGGGATGCAGGAAGGACTCCCTGCTCACCGTATGGGTCGCGGTGCTTGGCTGCGTGCTCAGAGGTAGCAGGCTTGAGCGGGGAAGGCAGCAGTGCAGTATCCCACAGCAGAGAACCTGGCTCCCGGCATTGGGATAGCGGGGGGGTGGAAGGTAGCAGCACCGGACATCTTCCTCCAACCCCACCAGCGAGCAAGAGAGCAAAAGGGAGTGCCACTTCCCCCTCTTGCTTTACCTGTCTGCCCCCCATCCGTGCTAGAGTGTGTGTAGCCAACAAGTCCTTAGCATCACAATGGGAAAAATTCCACAAAGAGAAAAAGGAAAAAAGAAACCATCCCCCAACACTTGTGGATAACAAACACTGGAGAATTCCAGAGACTATTTGTTGCTTTGACGTGGCCTTTTCGCTGTTGTTCTTCCACTAATTTATTGAGGGAACTCAACTTTTCCTTTTCCAGGAGCCACTGGTCCACCCAGACAGGATTGACTGTTTTCCAGGTTAACTTCAGAGTGGTGAGTGCTTCAGTGACCCCTATTAAAAATCCACTTTTATCATGGCCCCCCACTGTGACAAGATGCCTCTTTGCCACACTGTGATTGGTTTCTATACAACAAACAGACAGATGATTGCCATTTTCTATTTTGGTCCTGTGACGATGATTGAATTCTCACTCTGCAAACACACCGTGGATCCTTCGATTCCTGAGAAAGACTTCAGAGGTGTGATGAGGTTCCGTTCTCAAGGCCAAAAGATATATGAAATGACTTTCATGTCTGCTCCTGTGTCCAACATTCCTGTGATCGTGATTGTCTTGTTGTTATATGTTAAGTTGCAAGTTATCTGTGGTCGATCTTGGTCTATCAGTTTCACCCAGAAGACATGTGTCTCCACGTCTTCCCTTCCAGACAATGCCTGTTGAGTTATGACTGGCGTGATTTGATGTCCCACTGCACTGGTTGGCAGAGCAATGGCCTTGGCTATCGGAGTATTTTCTGAAATAATCAATGTAGTTTGCAAGGCCTGAGCTAACACTGTTAATTCTTCATTTTGATTTGCCGAGATGACTGTCAGATAAAAAAGTCTTAAAATGCTACTTCTGTCTTTGCCTATGATTAGAAAGTCTTGTCTCTTCCATGACATTCCAGTGACTCTTGTGGAAATCACTGCATGGGTCTCACTCATAAAGTAGGTTGATTTGGAAGTTACCAGTTCACACTGTGTCCCTGAGGGTAACAGATCTAGGTCGCTGGGGAAGTGACAGATTGTCCTGAGTAGGGCATCTGATTGAGGTTCCTCATATATTGTATGTTTTGCTGGTCCACTGACTGCTTTCCTGTTGCCATCACTTGTGTCGCCACGCTCTGGCGATCTGCGCTCTTCTTGGAGTTTCCCGGCAAGGGTAAAGGTTTCCCATCTACATCAGTCTTTGAATGACATTGACTTGTGAAATGTCTTTCTTTTCTGCATCTTGGGCATCGTTTTGGCACTTTTACATTCTCTGTTGATTCTGGGCAATATTCTTTTATGCGTCCAAATTTTCCACATTTTGAAGCATGGCTTTTTGACGACGGTGGTAATGAAGAGACGGGGTCTTCACGATATGCCATGAAGCCGTTTATTGATCCACAAAGCAAAGTTTATATACTTTTTTTACCTTATACTAAAAATAGCGCACCAATCATATTAGTGTTTCTAAGTTATATAACTAAATATCATTGCTCAATCTATGCCTCATTTAAGCTAACTAGGTACCAGGTAGATATTACGAAAATCCCCATAAAAACTGCAGGGTAAGCTCTTCGTACCAAGCACTTTCTTATCTCTTACATTCCTTCTTCAAAATCCCGCTTACTCTTGCCAAGGCTTGAGGCCTACTCCTGCTAAGGCCTACTCATGCCAAGGCTTGCGGCCTACTATGGCCAACACATCCATGTCAGTTGTGACAAGCTGAGCAGTGCTCACAGTCCTGCTTTCTAGTTGTATTCCCACAGCTTTTTGGAAAGTTCTCTTGTCATTACTTCTGAGGAAGTGTCTTGTTTAGGAGTCAAATGAAGAGCTGTGAGAGTTTTTTTCCAGTCTTTTGTCTGCAGCTTCTAAGATTTTTCCGAATTGCTCTCCCAAGGCATTTGCTTGAATCGTTGCCATGTGTTGAAAGAGTGCCTATCTTGATGCATGCTTTCATCATTTGAGGCAGGGTTGGTTGAGGATCTGGCAAAGTACTGATTATACGTTTACATTCATTGTTGGCATTTGCAAAAGCCAAGCTTCAAAGCAGATGTGGATGTGCAGTTTCATCACTGCATTGCCTTTCCAATGCTTGAGTCAAACGATCTATAAAAGAAGTGAATGATTCTGAGACACTTTGCCTTACTTCTGTGTAGAGACCTTCTGGAACTCCAACTGGTTGGATCTGAATGATGGTCTTCCGAGCTGCTTCTTTGATGTCTTCAAGCACATCTCGAGGAAGGGCTGCTGCTTGATCCTGAAGTTTATAATTGGGAGGATCTCCTGTCAATTGTTCCATTTTGAGGTTTCTGTGTGGACCTCTAGCATAAGATCTCTTAATTGTCTGAGAGCTTTCTTCCACTTCACTTCTCACAACATGAACTGTACATCTGTCAAGACTGTCATGGCAATGTGTCTAAAATCAAAAGGTACCAAATCGTAATTAGTGAAGATGCCTTTTAATAGTTGCTTGAAATATGGAGAGCCTAAACCACTCTCTTTCAATGCTTGTCTTAGGTCTTTGATTACATCATGTGTCAAAGATGCCCATCTGGGATTTGCATTTCTTCTCCCATAGCTGACTGGCATGGCTCTTAGCTGTGATGATGCCATGTCGAGATCTCCATCTTTCAATGCTTTTATTCTGATCTCATCCCAATCTGTGAGCATTTCTCTTGAGGGTTTCTTTGTTTTCTTCTTTTTTGGGATGGCCCCTGTTCCTGAAGAAAATGGGTCTAATTCCCTGTTTACAGTCTGTAAATTATCTTTATTTTGTGTGTTTGTGTCTTGAAAGGATGATTCTTCTTCCAGCTTCAAAGCTGTATTCATGTCTTCACTCCCTCCTCCTTCTGTGAAGTAACTTGTGTTTGGCATCTGTTGTAAATTATTTGTGGGTGCTGTAATAGAAACTGCCAAAGGTGGCACTGTAGCAGGAGGCTTGATATCTTCTTGTTCACAAAATGGCACCGGCGAAATACGTAAACATTATTTACGGAAGTGAACAGGGAT
Organism: Luscinia megarhynchos; assembly: GCA_034336665.1. NCBI lineage: Eukaryota > Metazoa > Chordata > Aves > Passeriformes > Muscicapidae > Luscinia > Luscinia megarhynchos. The sequence goes on from JAPFBE010000032.1 coordinate 4,072,935, forward strand.
AAGCCATTTTGTTGTACGGACCGAGACCACTTGGTTCCGCCATCTTGTGACCCACACAGGTCCCGTGCAGTGTCCCACAGTTGAAACAAAAGTTCTCTGAGGGATTCTCTTGGGATTATGTTACGATATGTCACTGTTTGGCCAAATAGAGGATTGATCAGTGCTACTGGGATCTCTGAGGGTTGCCAGGGACTGGGAAATATTTGTGGTGAGCTTGTTTGTTCTATCTGTGATTGGGAGAAAGCTTGCAAAAAGGCTTGTGATAATTGATAAATGATTTGTGTTAATCATAGATGTATTGGAGTTTCTATAAACCAGAATTCTTAAAATAATAAAAGAACATGGACCTAGATAAAGGGAAATATATGATTAAACCCATTCTGTTTAAATCCCCCTGTTATGAATTTTGTATATTGAATATTGTATACCAGTTTGTAAAAGGAAAAATGTGGAGAAAAAAAAAAAAGGATTTTCCACAGTCTGAAAGGTTTTTTGCAGAATCAGATTTCCTGCCTTTGTGTAATCAATCACAAACTATCTGCTAAAGATCAGGCTTCCTACTTCTCCTATTTTTTATCTACCAAGACCAGATGGTTATATGACCAATTGTCCGAAGAGCTGTGCCACGGAAGTTTGGAAGTTTTCTTTGACCACCACTGCTTATCTTGCAGAATTACTACAACAAAACAATAACAATTATTGATTACTACAAGGAAAACCATGCTATAAAAAGGAAACTGCAAACCAAGTTCGAAGGAAGCGTGGAGTGGGCGGTGACCCCTCACGTTTTCTCCAGCGCGCTGCTTGCTCTATCAATATAAAATAAATCAATCTAAATTTTGCAGAATATCGAGACTTTGTTTCTCATTTATAACAGGCTGGCGAAGGATTAAATGTTCGTGCAGCAGCTTTTGGTATTAAGGAACTGCTGTGTATATTTTATGATTCTGTGTTTGCAAGCTACGATTCGGAATCCGAACTGTCCCCTTCTCCCTCACTTGTTTCTGGTATACGTTCTCCCTCCGGTTCTATCTCTCCCTGACTCTCCCCTGCCACACTCTGCGGGCTTGCTGAAGGCAAAGCCGTGCTTGTGGTATTTAAAATTTGCATCAGAATTGCTCCAAGCCGTGCGGGCTGCCTTGCGGACTCTCTCTCCGCTCCGCTTGGCAGCTGTGGCAGCACCGACCCCCACGTTGGGGGTTGGCCCACTCCCTCCTGTCCTGCTCCGCGCGGGTCCGCTCGGGCCACGGTGGCTGTCGGCACCGCTCCGCACAAGGCAGGAGACGGCTGCACCGATCCCAGCTCCCCTGTTCGTATCGGGACTGGTTTTTGCTCTGTGGGTGGCTGCTGCGATGTGAGTGCCGCTGAAGCTGCCCCGCCCGACCCGCTCGGCTCCGGCGCCGGCGGCGCTAGGACCGCCGCGCCTGCTCCCTGCTGAGGCACGGATGTTTGAACTGCAGGCTGTTGCACAGTTTGTGCTGAGCGGGGTTCGGCCGTCCCCGATTCAGGGTTGTTTCCCGTGGGTCCCAGAGATTTCGAGGATCCCTCCTCTGTCGGGAGTTGCTCAGCAAGAGCCGAAGGTATCTTCTCCTTTGGCTAAGGCTTTTTCTGTGTTTTTTTAGGTTTTGTCCCAACTCTCTCTGGATCAGGACGTGGCAGGGAGGTTCCCTTCACTGCACCCATTCCCTTGGTTTCACCTGTGTCTTGCATTTCAGGAAATTCTGTCATGGGAATAATTTCTTTTCTTTCTGCTTGGAATTTACTTTTATGTGTTACAACTTCATACATCACTCTGCAAGCAGAAAGTAATTTTGCAGCTGCAGGATTCCCATATGTTGCTGCATTATACAATCCGAGGTTTAAAGCGTCCCAGAGAAATGGATTAAACAGGTTTTTTGGGTCCTCATTTGGAAATTGTTCCTGGGCCCATTTTAAAAAATCTTATAACTGGTCTCTGGATGTGGAGACCCAAAAGAAGTTTTCCCAACTAAGAAGTGCAACCCCTGTTCTGTTCCCTAAGCCCTCTCACTGTCCGTTAACCCTTAAGTCACTCCCACCCTAATTCCCTGTTGGTCTTTTACCTTAGCCCATCCCTGTAGCACCCTGTGTAATTTAGTAATTGGTCCCTGGGGCTTTCCCCGCCCTGCTTATCCCATGTACTTTAGCCTGGACCCTCCGAGCTCCTGGGCCTTTGTTCCCTGAAACCCAAACCATGCGTGGCAGAAATAAACATCTTTAAAAACCCTGCAAAGGCCTTCCTGCTCTTTCACCCCAAGCAACATCTTAAATGCATCATCTGGAGACTTTAAAAGGATGTTCTTTTGCCATTAATTTTATCTGATCCAGAATGTCCTTTGAGACCTGGATATTACTTTGCCCATTATTTTAGATTGCCCTGAAGATAACAAATCACTCCTACCTTACTGGCAGTCAATTTCTTCCTCGGGTCCCTGCTGTTCTCTGAATGGCCAGCACCACGGGCTCCTGGTTCACCTTTCACCAGCATCTAGAGATCACCGAGCTCCTGTTCACACCGGGGACTATTCCAGCCTCCAGCTGCTTATGTTATCTTCTTTTCTTCAGGGAGGTCCTGGACTCTGAGACTTAACAGGTGTCTTCGGTCCTCACACACGGGCACCTCTTGTGCCAGCGGTGCAGGAGTTTTGCACCACTTAATTAGTAGCTTGTCATCAGTCTCGTCTGCTTGCCCTCAGAGCCAGGATTAACAAAAACATGACTGAAACAGTTTTTCTCGTGTTTGGGCTTGGATGTTTATTATATCTTATCAGAAAGTACAGAGTGTACAACAGCACTTCCAGCTTCTTGCTAGAAGCAGGGAAAATTGACCTCCACTCCAGTTACTACAAGGTCTTTTAAAACTAAACAGTCCAATAGAGAATTAGCACCTATATTATTTATACTTTTGACCCAATAACTAGATTCCAATGACCCTTAGAGTGACACTGACTGACCAACCAGAAACTATTACCTGAAACCCATGAAGAAGAAGGAAGAAGAAGAAAGATGAACATAGAAAGAGACAATGCCCAAAAATCTTCATCTTGTCCCATACCTATAACTGTACTATAAAAACCTCAGATTTAAAACCCATCACCCTGTGAAAGCACACACTTCTAATTCACTACACACTTGTGATTTTTACTTCATCACTCATATTTAGAAGCTGTCTCCAAGGCCTCAGGTCAAAAGCAGTGTTCTCCAGGGGATCTGTGCCTGAAAGCACAGAAAGATCAAAATCTCCTGGTTTCTGGGATGCAACAGAAAAGGATTGTTTTGTCTAACTACCCTGTGATGAGAACTTACTAACACTTAATATGAATTTCAGGATCCACACCAAGGCAGCACAGAATCTGAGAAATATGAAAGCTAAAACTTGAAGCATCATTTGAACAGGATGATGTTATCTTGAAAACAACTTCTGTTTTTAACCCTGCCATGTTTCTGTCCTCCATCTTAATTGACAATGTGCCTGAGCATGATTGTTTGCAGTCAATCAAGGAGGTCTATTCCAGCAGACCAGACCTGAAGGATGTGCCCCAAGAAAATCCAGTTTGGGAGCTTTTTACAGATGGGAGCAGCTTCATGAGATATGGTAAGAAAATGACAGCTTATGCAGTAACAACCCAGGACAAGGTGATCGAGGCGAAGGCCCTGCCAGCAGATGTGTCATAGCAGAAAGCTGAACGGGTTGTATTGACAAGAGCCCTAGACCTGAGTGAAGGAAAGAAGGTAAATATATGGACTGACTCTAAATATGCATTTAGTGTTTTCCATGCTCATGGAGCCATCTGGAAGGAGAGAGGACTGCTGAACGCTCAAGGTAATCAAGTGAAACATGCTGAACAAATACTTGCCCTCTTGGAGAGCATCACAAAACCCACAGAAGTAGCTATCATGCATTGTAAGGGTCATGAGAAAGGGAAAACCACCCAAGAATTGGGAAATCATTTTGCTGATGAAGCAGCAAGAGGAATTGTAGAAAAAGGTATTCTCACAGTAATTCCACAAAAGTAAATTGATCTGTCAGGGCTCACTGTTGGGAAGGATAAGGATTTGACAGGAAAGGCCTCACAGATATGTATGCATAACAGAAAGATCTTTGAATGTAGAATCTGAAGAAAGTATAGAAATGATAGTAAGTTTTGATGTATAAAACAAGAATTGCTGAGCCAGTTTTACTGGGTACCTAAGAAGGCAAAGAGCAAGTGAGTTGGAAGGAGCTTTTATGACAGAGTAAAGGATAAATCCACCTCAAACAAAAGATGTTTTTACCAAGCAGAAAGATTTTCACATACAAACAAAAATGCCATGTTGGAAGTAGAGAAAATATCTCAGAATTTTCTGCTGCAAGAAAACTGAAAAACAACTTCTAGCCTAAACTGTAACATGCTAACTTTGTGATTGGAAACTAGCAACATGAATATGGTAATGTTAGTAGTTATGATAGGCTATAGGTAATAGTAAAGGTATTGATTGGTTGTCATGTTTTAAGATGCTCTGTAATGAAAAGTATATAATGCACTGTAACCAGAACTAGAAGAAGCTCTCAGACGAACCCACAGCTGTGACTGAAAAGGCTGTGGGCTGGGCTCTTGTCACCCGTCAATTGCTGCATCATTTAGATACAATAAATAGCATTTTAAAGAGCCCGCCTAGAGTTCCACATCCCTCATTTTAGGCTCTTACAAAAGCCTTACAAAAGAAAGGCATTGTAAAATCATGGCCCAGGTCTGTTAGTTTGGCTAAGCAGAAAAGAACTATGGGAAGTGACTCAGCTGAATTAGAGGTAGAAAACTAAGTTTTGTAACCATCGCATGCTCACATCATGGCATATGGTGGTTGGGTGGTTGGTTGGTTGAATGATGTTTCTTATGATTTAAAGCTATGTAGCTGATAAGTGGCTAATTGCTTTATAAGGCCAGGTTTTTGAAATACAGCAGCTCTCCTTTGCACCTGCCTGGAGACTCTCTCTCAGTACGGATCTTCACCTCACAGTTAGATACATACTATAAGTAGATATTCAGCATAAACACTTGACAAGGTAGATGCCTTGTCAAGCCTCTAAAGTAGGGGAATGACGCCTTGAGGTTTTAGCTTTTGTTTGGAACGAGGAAATAGAAAAACCTTATAAATATGAGTGCTTAGTGAAAAATTCTGAAACCATAAGTGAAATAGAAATGATAGCAATGTTCGACTGTGAGGCTGAGAGCAGCCATATGAAGGTTTAAGGCCTCTTCCTTTGTTTAGATAATGCCAAATGCCACAAATACCAAGGAGCTAACAGACATCCTGTTCCAAGTATGGCAGGAAAGGTTTAGAAATAAGGTTTATAGATAAGAAAGCAGTAAAACATTGTAATATAGTGATTCCTATAGGTTGCATGCAAATATTAGGAAATCAGTATGTTGTAGTAGATTGGTTAATGGAAATTAGAATATTCAACATAGAAGAATACTTATTGTATTGTAAACGGGAAATCGCTCCCTATTCTCTCTTATTCTCTCTATGCTCTATTCTCTACTCTCTTATTCTCTCTTATACTCTATCCCTCATATACCCACGCCCTAATAATAAACTGAAAACCTCAAGATCAGAATATAGAGAGCTCCTGAGTCTGTCCTGACTACCGTCCACCCAACAATAACCCCCACAAGCTTTTATATTTTTCTTATGTTTGAAATACTGTACTTCTTCAGTGCATAGCTCTAAACTCCATATACAGTGCTAGCTACTGTCGTCACATTTTGGTCAGACAAAACAATTCCTCTCTAGGCCTGGGAATCAAGGACACCTTACAGTCTTGACTTACCAAAATATGAGTATTGGTCTAATACTGATACTCAACTGTGACGGACAAAAGACTCTCTAGCAATTTAAAGTTAGAAAGTGTATGTTTATTCAGCGCTGGGCAGCAGCGTGAGGTAATCCTCTAATACGCACTGCAAAGTCACAGGTGATCACAAAGTTTATTTATTAGCAAAGGATTCAAACAATTACATATTCATAATAACAGCCCCTCCCATCCCTCGCATCCTATGGTAATTAGCTTGAATAGCTATTAAGCATGCGTGATTGACTTCCTAAATTAAGTCTGGGGTCATTTTCGTGGGGAGGGGTCTTAAAAGGAGGAAGTAAGGCCAGTCATCCTCACCCTAAACCCTTGACCTTTTCTATCAATGACAATACAAATGATTTCTGGGCATAGTCCAGTTTTTCAAAGAATGGGTTTCTGGTTGCATTGTCTATGTTCCTTTGGATCTGCTCACTAGTTTCGTCTTTTCCCATTGTAAGCACAGCTGAGCAAACATAAAATGAAAGACAATCAATTATTTAAGTTTCACATAACTACTCCCGTCTAACTTCTAACTTTTAATTATTTTCAGCAAGGTAACTAAAATCCTAATTTTCTAAGATTAGTGTTTCAGTGTCAGGCCTCGAGAAATGTAAAGAGAAGTGAGTTGGAGGGGAGCAAACTGGGATTAAATGAGTTCATTACCCAAAGCTGTAATTGGAAGATTAACCCCCAATATTCTAATGGACCAAACTTATATATTTGTGACAACTCATGACCTGTTGTTCATTTTGGGTGTAGCCCCTGGGGGCACCCAAAATGTACCTGAAGGCCCTTCATTAAATATATATGTTGGGGGTTGAGTGTTTTTCTATTACTGTGTCAATTTAAAGAATTTTTTCCATTATCATGCCAATGGAGCTGGCCGGGTTACACCCAGGACTTTTGATGACTCTGGACAAAGGGTGTAGGTGGGAGCTGGGCTGGCAGAGGGGGTCTCGTGAATGTATATAGTTTCTTTTAGTTCTGCTGTTAACAAAACTTAGAAATAGTAGTGTGATAAATATATTTTTTCTCAGACTATAACATGGTGATGTAAAAAGCTTTTGTTCATGTAACTAACTCAAAGAATGGTAAAAAGATAATGAGAAAATTCTTCATATTCTTGGATTATCCTATCTGGATGAAGACAGGGTTGACGAACACCAGAATTCCAGGAAAAGAGTTTATTGATCTCCGTTATCAGGGAGTGCACAGATAAGAAGGAGCCACAAGGAAAAAAAAAGAAGTAAAAAATGTTAATTTACAGGTTGGGGGAGGAGTGACTTTGAATGATGCATGAAAGGTCTATGAATATAGAACCAGTCAATAGATTTAATGAAGTGTTTTCTAAGTTAAGGTGTGCTCTTGGCGGAATGCCAAGCACCCGGGCATTGTAACCTTTTGCTTTATTGTCTCTTATTGTCTTTTATTAAACTCGCAAAATTCACCAGATAGGTGAACCACGTTTTTCACAAAACTAAGGAATTTAGCAGCATCAACCAACCAAGGCAATGCAGACAGCCGCATTCGCTTCCAGCAAAGCATAATAGCTGCTTCACCCACCTCTAATTCTTCATTCTTTGCAAAGTTTACTAAGTTAATATTATCTATGTAAACCAGTTTTTTTTACAGTTGCAGTGGAGATATCATGGCAATACTACAAATATGGATGGCAGTTTTTTAAATAGGTCCTAGAGTTTGTAGTGCAATGTTTACTACTGTTGTTCGCATGTACTAAAACCAAAATTTAGTGAACCAATTATTTTGAAGGTGCTACAAAAGTATTTAATCAATGTGACAAATATGTACTGCAGTTTGTTAAGTATGTTCTAAAATTCGCACTAGAATGTTTATTAACTTTATTCATATGCAATTTGCCAGCATCATACTCAGGCAACCATCCTGAAAAGTTTAAAGGTTTTGCTTATTCTGATAAGTTAAAAAAAAATATATACGGGTAAGTTTAATAAAAGATATTTCATAAAAATTACAATTAGCAAGTTTTCTAAAATACTTGCCTCTTATTACTTCTGTTTACAATGTTTAAAATTAATTTAAAGTTTATTTTAAAAATATAGCAGAAAAACCTGCCTAGTCTAGGAATCAACTCTGGCAAAGTTGAAGTCTTGACTAAGCAGTAAATGTTTACCATCAAAGCCTTCTCAGTCTAAGTATCGGTCTTGGACATACTGCGACTTGACTGACATGGAAAAAAATTAATAAACCCAGATATTTCTGAGCTAAAGATGAAAGCAAGTAATTTTGACTAAATGATTAAACCTTACAAAAACTAATCCCTTTCCTTTAGGATAAGCATCAAGGTACTAGGTTACAATGTAAAGATATGCCCAAAGGTATGTATTTGTCTTGGGTTGCTATATAGGATGTGGCCAGAAATGTGTATTCTATCACCATCTGTTGAGGCTGGATGGGGTAGTGACCCTTATCTCCGTGGCACATTTTATCTGCTAATGAGCCATCTTTAAGACTAAGTGGGGCAATCATCTTTATCTTTTCCAAAACCCATCCTCCCTGCAGGAAGATATCATCTGCTAATGGGCCATTAAGTCCCACTGTATGATTGATAAAATTGCATCATCCCATTGGGAGATGCTCTGGCCAGGGGGAGGAGCCAAGCCTTTCCTACCTAGATAAAAACTGAGATTTTGGACACCAAGATACCTTCTTTCCACTGGATTCCAGAGGAAAACCAGACCTTTCCACATCATCCCTGAACCATTAGAGGAAAACTGCACCCTTCTACAGGACCACTACTTCAACTGAACCACATCTGCCACTGCAGGAGGACTGTAGCCACCATTTAATCGGACTGCTACCAACACCTTGATTGAAACCGTGTCAGGTTGTATTCTGACTCTGTCAGTGTTGGGATTGTTCTTTGTAATACTGTATTTTTGTTTTAATTTTGCTAGTAAAAAACTGTTCTTCCTAATTCCCATATCGTTGCCTGAGAGCCCCTTAATTTCAAAATTATAATAAAAATTTGGAGGGAGGGGGTTTACATTCTCCATTTCAAAGAGAAGCTTCTGCCTTTATTGGCAGACACCTGTCATTCAAACCAGGATAGTATTCTATCACTATCTTTTGAAACCAGGTGGGGCAGTTATTCTTATCTCTGTGGGAGATATCCTTTGCTAATGGGCCATCTGTTAAAACTAGATGGGGCAATGTTCTTTATATTTGCCAAGACCCACCCTTCCTTCAGGAACATATCTTCTGTTAATGGGCCATTGAGTCACTTTCCATGACTTGTAAAATTACATCATCGCATTGTGAGATGCTTCACCCAGTGGGAGGAGCTAAGCCTTTCCTATCTAGATAAAAACTGAGATTTGGAACACCAAAGCAGCCCTTACCCACTGGTTTCCAGAGGACAAGAGCTACCAGGATCATTGCCAGGATTTCTTCAGAATCACGGCTTCGAGAAGACCACTTCATCCGAACTGCTGCCACCAGCCTAACTAGCGGGGGGTCTGAGGTTCTTAAACTCCGGAGCTCTTGGCTCCAACTTTGTCGGGTGATCTTAAATGATTAAAGCAGCTAATAGTTGCTAAAAAGGTTATTTATTACAAAGCACATCTTATTACAAAGCTCATCAGTCTCAAAAGCACACAGAAAAGCAATGGCAAAAGCAGTAGCAAAAGCAAAAGTGAATGACGAGGCAGTGGCAATAAGCACCAACTCTTCCCGATACATACTCTTATATAGAATCTTCCCAACAAGCTAAGACACAAACTCGGACCACCACTTCTTAACCTATTAGAATTCTTGGTTCTTAACATGCTAGGTTACGTATAAACTATGCATACAACCTATCTTGTTCTATCTGAAAAATGTAAGCAATATTCTTACTATAGCTCTATTATGTCTGAGTACTGTCTACAACCATGGTCCTGGAGCCTGTACTTAAAACTGCAGTGACTTTCTGGCACCTCCTCCTGGCTAGCTCAGTACGAGGAGGATGCCCAGAGCCCTGAAAAAACGAGATAAAAGTTCAAAAGAGGCTCCTTTCTGTGGGAGTTTGGTTGTCAGACCGTCGCAGGACAGACTCAGAAGCTTGATATATTCTGTTCTTCAGGTTAGTATTTTATTATAGGGTGTGGGTATAAGAGCGAGCTTAGAGAGAGAGGTTAGAGCAAGAAGACAAGAGAGCAAGAGAGAGCAAAGACAAGAGAGAGCGTTTTTCCGTTTACAATCCAATAAGTATTTTTCCCATGATGAATATTACAATTTCCACTAACCAATCTAATACAATATACTAATTTCCGAATATTTGCATGCAACCTATAGGGATCACTAAATTACCATGTTTTATGGCTTTCTTATCTGTATCCCTTATCTTGAGACCTTTCCTGCCAGGCTTGGGACAGGATGTCTGTTGGCTCTTTGGTATTTGTGGCATTTGGTATTATCTAAACAAAGGAAGAGGCCTCAAACCTTAACATAACTATTTTCAGTGTCTATGTCAAAAACTGCTAACCTCTTTATTTCATCTATTGTTCCAGAACTACTTGCTATGCATTCATAAGATTTTGATATTACCTCTCCAACACCTTTCCCCGAAGTGTTCCAAGCTTTATTTCTCAAAGGCTTCCAGGGGAAAAAGAGAAAGATGCACTGGCTGCCTGGGCTTTTCAAACATTCAGCCCAGGGTGGAGGGAAATGGGAGGGGAAAGGACCAAGCTACGAGACAGGCTACAGGGGGGTTCAGGGAAAACCATCTTCAGTGCTACATAAACCACATTAGTGGAATAGAACATTTCCCCATTTTTTGTTTAACAAAGCTAAAGGAAAGGCATCAGGTTCATTTTGATTCAGAATATGAATTTACCCACCACTTACAGTTTGTGGGAAAATTACACTGGTTTTGGTTTGTCAACTCTATGTGGTTGACTACTGCGGTAGAAGGAATGAGACCATTAATAGCTTTGAAAATCAAGCAACAAAGGATCCCGAATGCCATTATTATAAAGAAAATAACAACAAAAAATAACAAAATTGTTTTAACTATAGAAGTCCACCACCCTGTGAGTCCCCATCCTTTGAACTGTTCCTTGAACCAATCCTCGGATTTTTGCTTCACTTGTTTGATCAAGCTGTTCATGCTTTGGAGGGCAGCGTGGATGTTAGGAGGTGTCACGGTGTGACTTGGCTTTCCCAACCTTAATATATTTAATTTCTTTTAGAGACAGGACCCAGGAGTAGAGACAAGGCAGGCTCAAAACTTAAAAAGGTACAAGAAGAAATTTATTAATATTACAATAAAGAATTAGAATTCAGGATAAAATTCCTAGATTGTTCCCTCCTTCCCTTCATTCCACATTTCTTACCAACAACATACAGAGAGAACACTTTAGTCAGGTATACACTCAAATAATCAGTTCAGTTTTCTTCAGAGAGAAAAGTCCCTGTTTTAGTTATGGCTTAGGGAGTGTCTTCACCTTCACAGTCTGCGTCTGCCCAAGAACCACAGAACTATGAATTTTCCTCCCATTTACACAGTCCTTCCAGAGCCGTGTTATGGGTTACAATGCGCACATAAGGTACCACCTCTAAAGGCAGGCTGCTAAAAAACAAAATTCTCTTCATTGTCTTCTCTATCAAATGTCTCTGTTCATATTCCAGTTCCAGACCAGAGACCCCCATTCCCTCGGGGCAAAGGATCCTTATCTCAAATATTTCAACCCCCCATGTATTTTCCACAGTTCAAAGGAACTTTAGTGAAGTCACAATCCCCAACGCCCACAAAAAAGGTTTTCAGCTACTTGCATCTTTTCAATCTCTTCCCACCAGGAACTCTATCTTCATCCCGCTGACCTCTGTAGTCTCCATGCTTCATTTCTTCTCATTCAGGAGAACTCAGGAGATCCAGGATCCCATCCAGGCATAAAGAAGTTACAATTGTATCCAGATTGCGAAGAAACAAACGTGGGCAGCTGGAGGTCTCCTCTGCCACGTGGAAAGGCAAGCCGAGCCCAGCCAGCAGGGCTGGAGTCATGTGGCCTGTGCCGGAGCCACGCGGTTGGTGCTGGAGCCATGCGGAGCCGGTGCCGGGGCCGTGTGGAGACGGTGCCGTGCGGAGACGGTGCTGGGGCCGTGCGGAGCCGGGGGCCCCCAAGCCAGGGGCTCCCCCCAGAGCCGGTGCCGGGCTGGGCCCCAGACCGAGCCCGGAGCCGGACCAGGGGGCCGGTGCCCCGGCCGGAGGCCACCGCACCTCCCCAGGGCCCAAGCTGAAAGAGAACAGTTAACTCGATCCACTGTGATTTGTGAAAGCGAAACAACCTCTAATTGGTTTCCTGAGCTGTCCATCACAAAATCAGCTCACTGATTGGTGCCAGCAGCTCACAGGGGAAGCTCTCAGAGACTGGAGAGTCCCTCCCACTCCCCAGCATCATGGAGCACCTGAAACCAACACAGGAGCTTTCGAAGTGAGGTTCATGCAGCAAATTCCTTCAAATTCCTGGCACTCATGCCCATGCAGTAGCAGGAGAAAGTCTATGGCAGCACGATTTTGGAGTGTGGCCTGCCTGGTAATTTCCTTGTCTTCTAGGAGGGAGCTGATGGCAGTGGATGTTAAGTTTGCCTGTTTGACTATTCAGCACTCTAGGTGGCCCAATTCATCTAGAGCTTTGGCTGCTGTGACCCATAGAAGGAACAGGGACACAGTAACTCTTTTTGACTTGGCCCAATGAAAAATTTCAGAATTACAGTTTGGGTCCAAATTCTCAGCACTTCTCTTTTGGATTTTTTTAGCCGATTAGTTTTTGTGAGTCCATTCGCCAGTTAAGATTTGGTTGGGTGCCAACAGGGACAACCGCCCGAAGGTACATGGCCCTCCTAGTAGCCGAGAAGGGATCCCTGCCCATGCCCGATCGCCACAAAAAAAGAACAATCCCTTAGGGAGGCTCTTGTGACTTCATAGAGATGGATTGTCTGCTGCAACATGGTTTAGGGTATTACATCACCTTTTAGCAGTGAATTCCCCACGATATTGCAGTATGTTGTGGAATTCATTGGTGCTGGAAGGTTTTGGGATGACGGCAAAATGAATGCAGTATGGTGCGGGGGAGGAACCCAATAGCTCTAATTCCTGGGGTTCCTGGGCTGCTTTGGGCAAGTTTGGCAGCCACTCCTCTATTGGGTTCTTAATAATTACAGGTGGGTGCTGATTTTTGTGTGGTTGGATGCTCTGTAACTCAAGAATTTCATAGGACATATATGTGTCAAAGCTAGCTGGATATTCTTCATCTTTCAATGAGATCTCTACAAGCCAGGTGGACATAGGGTCTTTTGCTGCTGCAGTGGACAGGCATATGTTTTCCTGTTGAAGTGTTTGTGCCAGGGTCACCAAGTTGTTTTGACGTGGCTGAGGGACGATCCACGCAGCTGCCAGACTGTTCAGCGTTAATAAGATGACAAGTTGGATGGGGCTCATCACGGGGTTGAGTGGGAGGTAGGTTTTCTCTAAAAGGGAAAAACAAACATTTTTAATGCATGTTAAAAGTCTCTGTTTCTGCCGGAGTGTAGCCATATCTAGGAAGATTTTCTCTCCTCTTTCTGACGGCATCTTCTTTTTGAAGCAATGGCTACTTGCTTCTCATCCCCTTCTGCTGGAACTGGATTTTTGGGAACAAAAGGTTTGACCCACTTCTGGGGAATCCACCAAGGGCCTGAGGGGGTAGGTACGCATGCATAGCCACGGCCCCAGGTAACAAGTTCATAGGGACCTTTGGTTTCCCAGGTTTCTGGGTCCCTAATCAAGACTGGTGGACGTTGGGACAATTTGAACTGATTACCACTGTTAAAGTGACATGCCACAGGTGGACTCGTTTTCAAATTAACAATTCAGAAAATTCATAGTAACCATGGCTTTGCAGAGCTTCTGCTGTGCAGACATCCACACAGTTGAATTGCTCTGTCTAGCCAGAACTTGCTTGAGCATCTGGTGGGCATGATCGATCACAGCTTGGCCTGTGGGGGAGTGGGGGATGCCAATTTTATGTTCCACTCCCCACTGCTGGGCAAACACTAGGAACTCTTTGGATGCATACGCTGGGCCGTTATCAGTTTTGATTTCCCTAGGGATCCCCAGCACTGAAAAGGCTTGTACTAGGTGTTGTTTGGCATGCACAGCACTTTCTCCTGCATGGGCAGAGGCATAAACTGCACCTGAATATGTGTCAATGCTTACATGAACATATTTCAGGCAACTGAAACAGGGAATGTGTGTGATGTCTGTCTGCCAAACTTCATAGCTGCCAAGGCCTCGGGGATTAACCCCCATACCCAGTGATGGCATGGCCTGGAGCTGGCAGCTGGGACAGGTGGCCACAATGGCTCGAGTCTGACTCCGTGTTAGCTGGAACTAACGGACCAGACCTGGAGCATTCTGGTGGTATTGCTGGTGGCATTTCTGGTGGCTCAGCTTTGCCTGTTGGAAGATGTCTGGGAGGTGTGCTTTCTGAGCTGGGACAGCAGGGGACTCTGCCTTACGATTCCCTTCTGCTTTTTCGCCTGGCAAATCGGTATGTGACCTTACAGGCATCACATAGTAGGGATGCTCTCTATGTGAAACTAAATAAATTAGTTTTGAAAGCAACCTGAAGAGATGCTCATCCTCGATGTCTTTGAGAACTGCCTGTTCCGCTCTGGACACTACCCCAGCTACATAAGCTGAGTCGGTTACCAAGTTAAATGGCTCTGAGAACTTCTCAAAGGCTCTCACAACTGCAGCCAGTTCAGCTACCTGGGGTGACCCCTCCACAAACTCAACATCAGCTGCCCAATGCTGATTCTGGGGATTTCTCCAAGTCATCACTGACTTGTGGGAAGCCCCGGACGTGTCTGTGAACACTGTGAGAGCTTTGAGTGGTCTCCGACTCCTGTTCTCATGAGGAATGAGGTGGAATTCCTCATTAAACAACTTGTGAGCTGGGGCATGGACTGATATTTGTCCACTGTAACTGTCTAGAGATAACTGGAGGCTGGCATTGCTCTGGAGCCAGTGCTCAAACATCTCTTTTGTCAGCCTTTCAGGAGAGTTCCTTCCCTCCTCAGAAAGTTTGACCAGGAGGTGAATACATGCAAAATCACAACCAGCCAGCTCACGCAGTCTCATCCTTGCCTTCCGAATCAGCTGATCCATCAGCTCTTGTGGTTGAGTGATGGTCTTGGATCTTTGGTGGGAGAGGAAGACCCATTCTATGATTAAGAGTGAATCTCTCTGCCCCTCGATCCACTGGAATATCAAACCGTGCAGGTGTGGCAGTTTTCCCAAAACTATGAATTTGAAAGGTAGCTCGGGCTGATAATGGTGAGCCTGCCTCTTGGCCAAAGTCTTCTGTACCTTTTCAATTGCAGTTTTTGCCTCTGGGGTCAGTTCCCTGGGAGAAACCAGCTCTCTCTCCCCCTTCAATAAATTGAAGAGGGGGTCTAGGTCCTCATTGGTGAGGCCTAGCCAGGGCCTGACCCAGTTCAAAGACCCACACAGGGAATGGAGAGCTGCTAAGGTTTTGCTATCACTATTGATTTTTAATTTCTGCGGAAAAACAGTCCGAGAAGAGGTCTTCAAGCCCTGGTCCTTCCAAGGTGGCATCCTCTGAACTTTGTCTTCCTACAATTGAAATCCAGCAGAGGTTAAAACTTTAACTACTAGGTCAAGTGTGTGTTGGAGTATAGAATCATAGGGGGCACACACAAGCACATCATTCATGTAGTGTAAGATGATGACCTCCCTTCTTTTCGTGCGCACAGGGGACAGCAATGAGGCCACGTACCACTGGCAGATGGAAGGACTGCACTTCATTCCCTGCGGGAGTTCTTTCCTGAGGTACCGCTTCATTTGGGCTTCTTGATTGATTGAAGGAACTGAGAAGGCAAACCTTGTGGCATTCTCAGGATGTAGGGGAATTTGGAAAAAACAATCTTTAATGTTCAGGACAGCAAATTGCCAATTTCGGGGAAGCATCGTTGGGAAAGGCATCCCAGGTTGGGGCGACCCCATGTCCTGGATCACTTTGTTTATTTCTCAGAGGTCATGTAGCAGCATCCACTTGTCCTTCCCTGCTTTCTTTCTTACAAAGACCGCGGAATTCCAAGGGCTGGTTGTCTCTTCTATGTGTTTTTTTGCCAATTGCTCCTCCACAAGCTCTTCGAGCTCCTTAAGCTTCTCTTTATTCAATGGCCACTGTGCTACCCATTTAGGGGTGTCATCCAGCCACGCTAACTTGTTGGTAGAGCGCTCCCCAGTGGCCGCCTCTAAAAATCCTGGGGAGTCTTAGGGATAATCATTCTGACTCCCCACTGGGACATGGTGTCTCTCCCCTATAGGGGGCACTCATAGTCTGTAACAAATGGACGGACACTAGCCAATTTTCCATCCGGCCCCTCAATTTGCACAATGCTTTTCAATATCTTTGCCAATTTGATCCATCCTACACTTTGGATTTTGCCAGTCATGGGTTGCAATTCCCAATGTGACGGCCACATCCTTTCAGGTATGATCATCACATCTGCCCCTGTGTCAAACACCCCTTGCAGATGGAGATGGTCTGATCCATGGGTTAGGTTGCATGCCAGAGAGGGTTGTTCCTCACCCACTGTTTCTGCCCAGTACACTTCAGGTGATTTTCCATCTACTGTGACCTCTGTTGGAATGGCAATGGCCTGGGCTAGGATTTGCCCCTCACCAGGTAGAATGGTGGTTGAGGGCAGCGCGCCAAGAGAATGAGGCTGGTTATTTTTCCCTTGATGGTCATGGGAGCCACCTCAATCTCTAAGGGTGTGTGTGCTGTGTCCCCAATAACAAAATACTCACTGTCCAGTTCCATGTGTTTTATCATCACATCCAGTAAGCTGTTTGACAGGTCCACTATAATGATTGTCCAGTCAGTAGACCTGAAATGAAAATCTTTGGTAGTCACGAGCCTAAAACAGCCACAGGGCTGCCAAACCTTGTCAATTGAACATTTGATATTTTTGTTTTCCTGCAGCCCCACACCCTGTATCCCTTCCTCCCCCTTTTTTATTAAGAGAGCGGCTTTAGCCAGTGTGGAGCCCTCTGTGTATTTTTCTTTGCATGCGATTGCGGTAATGGCAGGCACGCGCTCTCGACTCAGTTTTTTCGTTATTGATCTTCTTCTGTTTCTGGCTTTGTGGACAGTCTCTGGCGAAGTGTCCTGGCTTTTTGCACTGGAAGCAGATCATCTGTTGGAGCTGCTATGGTGACATTGGTTGCCTCCTTGCTTCTTGTGTTACAGCTGCAGTAGTCTTTGGGTGTGCCTGCCCCAGATTCCTCTCATGTGCACCGAACAGTTCTGCTTTTTTGACGCAGTCTTCTATCATTTGTGTGAGACTAGGTGGTGGTTCGAGGGGAAGGCTAAGAATAACTCTGTGACAGGTTTCATTAGCATTCCTCTGAGCCATCTCCTTAATTAATTTTGCCTGTACCGTTGGGTCGTGCACTTGCCTCTCCACCTGTGTCCAGAGGCGATCCACACACTGCAAAAAATTCTTGGAGGCAAACTCTTTTATGTTAACATAACTGCCCTTGACTTCAACAGTTGGTAATTGGTTAAAAGTCTTTTCTGCTACATTGCAGATTTTATCCAAAACAGACTTGGATAACACTCGGGTTTGTTTTTCAGGGCAGTGCCAATTCCCTCTACCACATAAATGTTCGTGTGTAATGTCATTCCCATCACTATCTTGTGCATCATTAGAGCTTTGCTGGAGCTCTTGTAAAAGCACCCTTAGAGACTTTGTCTACATATTCTGCCATAAATCATACTCTGAGGGGGTCAACAGACACTGGAAAAGGTCTTTTATATTATTGGGTACCATCTCATTTGAAGTAAAAGTGTCTTTCATCATGCCATTATAAATTTCACTGCCTCTGCCAAATTCTCGTTGTACTTTACAAATTTCCGTTTTATCTTTATAGGACAAAGGCTGATAACTTCTCTTGCCCTTTCTCCTACCAAGATAAATTACAGAAGCAGCTAAGGGTATATTTTCCTCTTCATGGTTCTGACTTTCAGGAAATTTCCCTCTTATTCCATTCCCCTGGGAGCTTGGAGGCATTCCATCCCCCACCCCTTGGGGTCCGGGAAGGGGCTGACCCCCCTCCCTCCTTTGGGGCACCGGGATAGGCTGCTCACCCAGCCCTGCCCCAGGGATACTATCTCCCTCGCAGGGGCCATGAGGTGGGCCTCCCCTACTCCCACTCCCACCGGCACTGGAGGCTGCAAGGGGCCCACTCTCATCCCCGCTCTTGCGGCAGTTTGGAGGGCGGGCCCCTCTTCCCTTGCCCGTTTCCGTGGCAGCCCTGAGGGCAGGCCTGTGAAACCGGAGCAGGGGAGGGGGCGGGGTTACAGGGTGACGCCATATGGGGTGGGCACTTGGAGGAGGGAGGGAGCGGAGTGGCCCAGAACAGGAATGGGTTGTGGGAAGGGAAAGGGATGGGAGCAGGGACGGGAGGGTAAAAGGGATTATGGGATGAAGAAGCCAACATGTGGCCGCTGCCGTATTGAACCCCTCCCACCACGTGGTCTGCCATGCGGCCGGTGCCCTGAGAGGAAGGAAAGTCACTTTTAGAGCTGTCAGAACAGTGTTCTTGAGGGAAAACAGGTGGGGTAAAAGGGTACAAGGAAGATTCTCCGACAACCGGAGCAAAATTGTCAGAGCCAGGGTACCGGGGGGGGACTCGGGGGTCTAGAACTGTTACCGGCACTTCGGGTGCTCTGTGTCTCCCGGGATGGCCCGCGTGTCCCCTCCAGTTCAGGGGCAGAGGGATTTGGAGGAAGGAGAGGGGAACTCGGGGAACTTTGCTGTGGTTGTCTGTTGTTTTCTGTCTGAAGCAATTGTTTGAGAATTTGTAAAAAGATCGGGAGAAACAGAGGGACTGTTTCCTCTCCATTTTCCACTTTTAATGTTAATAATTCTATTATTTTATCCCAAAATAAAACCGAATTTATATTTTGCAAATTAAAATCTGGAATTTCAAGAGACAGCCAGCAGACAAAGTGTTTTAATTGCTTCTTAGAAACTATAATATCTCCAGCACTTAAAATTTCCCTAAGCTGGGAAAATATTGTCTTTTGCTGAGCAGAAAGCTGCGCACCCATTTTGATATTTTAAAAGCAATCTGCACAGTTTATCTACCTTCGTATGCAATAGCAACACAAACAAAAGCAGTTTTTTCTGGCCCTGACTCGAACACAGGAGAACGGGGGTGGGGGAGTATAGGACAAGGTTTATATGGCTGTTGTAAAGCTAACATGTCTTTTCTATTGAAGCACGGAAATAAACTTCACAACCTATAAAGTTGTGGAGTAGGTACGTATTTTATTCAGCGCTGGACGCAGGGGGAGAGCATCTTCCCAAATCCTGCGTACCTTACATGATTTCTAATCTTCTATTTATCTAGGAAGTTCATGCATATTCTAAATCGCCTATACATATTGATTATCTGCCTCGCCTGTTCCCCGCTCCGTATGGAAATCAGTTGCAGATTCATTGCGGCTGCGTAGTTTATTGGGTCGGTGGTCTCTAGATGAGTCGGTGGGCTGAAAATGATGAAGAACACCAGTCATCCTCGTTGTTGAACTTTTCAGCCTTGTCTTTCTACGCATGCACTTTAGTCTCTTGATTGTGATATTTTGCAGACTCTGCACTTTTACAAAGAGGGACCCCCTTCATTTTTGCAAGCCCAGCAAAATCTATAAATCAGGGGTCTCTTATCGTGCATTCCTCTCCTTATAAGCACACAGTAACTGATACCATATGTTCTACTCTTCATTCTATTTAACCCTTAAATCCCGTTTTAGTCCCCCCTTTTCTAGAAAATTAGTAAATTCTTTTACTCAATACAAGATTTCTTTTTCTCCATTCCTACGATATGTATCTCTTAATGCCTTACCATGTACTCTGGACAATGAAGTTAGTATTGCCATCCGTTGTAGCATCTTCCAACTCCAAATAAGTAGTACAAAAGACAGCAGTAAGCTTAGACTAACTAAAACCAATAGCACAATTACTGGATGACATAATGTATTCAAAATTCCAGTTGCAGTTGGGGACCACCCGAAAAGGGCATCCCACCAATTGTGGCTGGTATCCTGCTTAACCCTTTGTAAGACTCTATTTATTTCTTGGACATCATGATGAACAGTGACTAAAGTCTTTTGCCCACTCTCTTTGATTTCTTTCAAAATTTTTGCTAAGTCTTGATGTTTTACCAGTTGCTGTACTAATGTAAGGTTCATTCCAATGGGCGTAGGTGACAGTTCGTGGTATGTCATGTAGTTAGACCTTATCAGCTGGTGGGATGTAACTGGTGACGAATATGAAAAATCACATCCCACAATTCTAACGAAATTACAAATACAGAAGTTAAAGTTATTCTTAACAGGCAGGGTTGCATTCTCATTGTCTATGTTTACAAAAACACAAGTGGTTCTTAAACATACACATCCTCGACCAGTATATATAAGCATAGTCTTTTGATCAACATCTGGATGAATTTCAAAGTGGCATACACCCTGCTCAGTGTCAAGGCATATGTCTTGAGCATCAATTGTATTGCTTTCACAGATAAACCCTTGTTGTTCTCGAGTAACACAGGATTCTACATTCACAGTTTGCCATTTCCCATTTACTGTCCGGATGATTGCAGGGGTTGGCTCAGTTTTGTCAAAGCATTTGTTGCAGTTGCTAGCTTATTTACTAGTATTTCAGAGTCAATTCCATTCAAAATTCCTAATCCTGTTCCCAACATTCCCGTTAAATCTCTTCGCATCCTATCCCTAAGGTGTACTTGCTTCTGTAACCATGTTGTCCACCCTTCTAGAGATGGTTTTAGAAAGGCGGAACAGGCTGGCTGAATCTCTGAAATATTGGTTTGTATTAGCAATTCAACATACTTGAGAGACCATTCTGGATTGAATAATAATTGCTGTTGACCTGTATTTCTCACTATATATGGGCCTACCTCATAAATCATAAGTTTAAGTTCAAGTGGCGTACTCTGAGTCTGAATTTGAACAGGTTCAGTTACGGCATTTATTCTAAATTTAAATGAGAGCCCAAGATCTTTATAAGCCCAAAGGCATACCACCTCAACAGTCTGATCTAATGTAAAATTATACCAACAATGTGGCTCACTGTGTTGATTACAAATCTCATTATGTCTGTTTGCAGGGGGAGATGAGACGCTGATTTGAACTGGTTTCTCATGGGCAGTTCCATTAATCATCCGACATCCTATTCTGATGGTCTCTCCTACAGTCCCTTGAAGTGACCACAACTTTTGTTTCTGCCATTCTTGCTGTTCATATACCTGGTTTCCATGCATAACTACAGTTGACAAGTTCAAATTTTGTATCTTCCCCATATGTCCGGTATACTGAACAAAAGTCTGGGACCAAGGCCATTCAACATTGCTTTGGCTAAAGGTACTTTCCAATCCTTGGAATATAGTTATATTTACAAACAAAACAATTAAATTTCTACATTCTGAATCACCGAACACCCCTAACTGTAATATGCTCATTTTGTTCGTGTAAACTTGAGCTTTAGTCCGTTATCACCAGATATTACTTTCCAAGGGGCTTCTGGAGCTTTCTTCACCCGAGAATGGTGGATCCAAGCGCTCTGTTCTTTGATCTTAATTGCAGTGAAGGTGGTAAGTAGCACCTGGAATGGTCCTTCCCACTGTGGTTCGAGGGTTTTTTCTGTAAAAGACTTAATATATACATAATTTCCAGGCTGTATATTATGCACCGGTCCATCCAGACCTTTGCCCCAAGTTCCAGCCACATGTTTTTCAATTTTTCTGAGCTGTTTGCTTAAAGCCACCATATAGGTGGCCAGTGTCTCCTCTCCAACTTGGGTAGAAGTTCCCCTTTGCACTCCATACGGCCTCCCGTAAAGCATTTCAAAGGGACTTAACTTTTCTTTAGTCCTTGGCTTAGTTCGAATTCGCATCAATGCCAATGGGAGTGATTGGGGCCAGGGCAAATTAACTTCTTGTCCTAACCTCACAATTTGCTGTTTAATTAAATGATTCATTTTCTTTACTTGGCCACTTGACTGAGGATGATATGGGGTGTGAAGTTCCCAATTTATGCCCAAGTGACGACTAATTTGTTGCACTATTTTTGAAATAAAGTGTGGTCCTCTATCTGAGGATATAGTGGCTGGAACTCCAAAGTGTGGTATTATTTCTTGTAACAACACTCTAGTTACCTCCAGGGCTTTGGCAGTTCTAGTTGGGAAAGCTTCTGCCCACCCTGAAAAGGTATCTGTCATCACCAGTAAATATCTATACCCCCCTTTTCTTGGAAGTTCTGTAAAATCAATTTGCCACTGCTGCCCAGGCCCCTGGCCTCTTCCAGTTCGACCAAGTTTTGGTTTAGGGGTATTCTTAGGATTAGTCTGGAGGCAAAAGTTACACTGCCAAGTAACCTGGGTAACAATAGTATATAAATTTCTGGCAGTAATCTTTTCAATTAGATGGGTATATAGAGCGTCTGCTCTCCAGTGTGTTTTCTGATGTTCCTTTTTAACTAGGGACCATAGTATGTGGAAGGGGATAACCAGTCTCTCTTCTGTAGTGACAGCCCATCCTTCCTTATTATATGTTCCTTTCTGATCCTCAATTAATTCCTTATCTTTTTTATCATATATTGGCTTACCTTCCAGGGATATCTGTCTGTCTGGAATCAAGGTTCCCTCAATTGTTATTTCACCCTTTGCTGCCTCTTTTGCCTCTCTGTCCGCCAGCTCATTTCCTTCTTCCAATTCTGAGCTCACCTTCTGGTGTGCTCTAATGTGCATAATTGCTACCTTCTCAGACATCTGGACTGCTTCCAATAATTGCATTATTTCTTGTGCATGTTTTATGTTCTTTCCTTGTGAATTTAACAGTCCTCTCTCTTTCCAGATAGCTCCATGTGCGTGCACAACCCCAAATGCATATCTCGAGTCTGTATATATATTTATTTTCTTCCCTTTTGCCATTTCCAAGGCACGAATCAGGGCAATTATCTCAGCCTTCTGTGCAGAGGTATCTATTGTCAAAGATCCAGATTCCAGTACCTTTTTACTGGTGGTAACTGCATACCCAGCATATCGCTTCCCGCTGATGACGTAGCTACTTCCATCAGTAAACCAGGTTTCTGCATTGTCAAAAGGGGTGTCCTTTAAGTCTGGTTGGCTGGAGTAGGTGGCTTCGATAGTCTCCAGACAATCGTGGTGTACTGGTTCTCCTTGATTTCCACTGAGAAAAGAAGCTGGGTTGACAATATTAGTCACCACTATTTCTACATCATCTTGTTCCACCATAATAGCTTGGTATTTCAAGAACCTTTGTGGGGAAAGCCAGTGCCCCCCTTTTACCTCTAATACTGCAGATACTGTGTGAGACACTAATACAGTCATTTTCTGGCCCAGGGGGAATTTGCGTGCCTCTTGAATATTCATCACAACTGCTGCTACCGCTCTGAGGCACCCTGGCCATCCTTTGGCCGTTGCATTCAGCTGCTTAGAGAAGTAAGCAACTGCCCTTTGGTATGGCCCTAGGTTCTGTGCTAGTATTCCCAGGGCAATCCCCTATTTCTCATGGGAGAACAAAAAGAATGGTTTACTTACATCAGGAAGTCCTAGGGCTGGGGCTGATATAAGAGCATCTTTTAATCGACGAAAGGCTTGAGTGGCCTCTTTAGTCCACTTGAGATCTCTGCTGCCATTTGCCATGAGCGTGTACAGAGGTTTAACAAGCAACCCATAGTTGCAGATCCACAACCTACACCATCCTGTCATCCCTAAAAAGGTTCGCAGTTCCTTTATTGTCTGGGGTTGTGGAGTTCGGCATATTGTTTCTTTACGATCTTGCCCTAGGGTCCGTTGTCCAGCACTAACTTTGTATCCCAGGTAGATAACCTTCTGCTTCACCACCTGAGCCTTTTCCTTTGATACTCTATACCCCTGGAGTCCCAAAAAGTTTAAGAGACTTACCGTCTAGGCCACACATGCTTCTTCTGTCTTAGTGGCTATTAGAAGATCGTCTACATACTGCAGCAGCTTTCCTTCTTCTGAGGGGGCCTCCCAGGCCTCTAAGTCCTTGGCAAGCTGCTCTCCAAACAAAGTAGGAGAATTTTTAAACCCTTGGGGGAGTACTTTCCATGTGAGTTGAGTTCTCCGTCCAGTTTTAGGATTTTCCCATTCAAATGCAAAACTTTTCTGACTGGCTTCATGGAGAGGGAGGCAAAAGAAGGCATCTTTCAGGCCTAAAACAGTAAACCAAGTAAACTCTGGTGTTAAGCATGTTAATAAAGTATATGGGTTTGCCACTTACTGGATAAAGATCTTCAGTTATTTTATTAACAGTCCTCAAGTCTTGCACCACCCAGTATGACCCATCAGGTTTCCGAACAGGTAAAATAGGAGTATTAAACTCAGATTGGCATTCTTTTAGTAATCCTAGTTGTAAGAAGTTCTCAATCACTGGCACAATTCCTTCTCTGTCCTCTTTTCTCAAAGGATACTGCTTGATCCTGACTGGTTGTTTCCCTTCTTTGAGTTTAATTATTATAGGAGGTGCGTTTTTCGCTCTCCCTGGCACATTGGAAGCCCATACTCCGGGGAACACCTGACTAATTATTTCTTCTCTAATTTCTTCTTCAATTTCAGTGATTGTCAATATTAAGCTCAACACTTCTATATATTGTTGGTCGTTTACCTCCAAAGTAATCTCCCCATCCTTAAATACAATGGTTGCTTGTAGTTGTTCCAATAAGTCTCTTCCCAGGAGCGCCTTCAGGGAATTTGGCATGTATAAAAACTTATAAGTGCCCCATTGTTTCCCAAGTTTATATTTTAGTGGTTTAAAAAAATAAGCCTTTTCAGACCGGCCAGTGACTCCTTGTACCGTAACATAATCTTTTCCCACAGGCACCAGGGCCTTGTTCAATACTGAATATGCTGCTCCTGTATCAATAAACTCTACCCCCTTTCCCTCCTCCCCCAGCTCCATTGTTATAACCAGGGGACCTGCTGGGGGTAGATCTCCCGGTCCTCTTCAGTTTCCTTTTACATGTGCGATCACGCCTTTTTCCTTGTCCCTCCTCCATTTAGGGCATTCATTCTTCCAGTGCCCAAACTCTTTACAAAATCCGCACTGATCTTTACCCAATTGAGGTGGGCCCCCCTGTCCCCCTCGTCAACCCTGCCCACGACTTTGTCCTCCTCTCTCTTCTCTCACCACTGCCACCAAATTCCTCACATTCTGCTTATATCCCTCTTCTCTATTGCTAAGTACTCTCCACGCCTCATCTAGTAAATTCTCTAGATTTCTTCCCTCGGGCCCTTTTATTTCTTTGAAGCTTACGCCTAATATCCCCTGTAGATTGACCCAAAAATAAACTCACTAGTTGTTGAATTCCCACTTCTGCTCCAGGGTCTAG
Organism: Luscinia megarhynchos; assembly: GCA_034336665.1. Lineage (NCBI taxonomy): Eukaryota > Metazoa > Chordata > Aves > Passeriformes > Muscicapidae > Luscinia > Luscinia megarhynchos. The sequence continues at coordinate 4,098,273 of JAPFBE010000032.1, forward strand.
GGATGTATTGCGACGCATTGCATCCCTTAATCGGTCCAAAAATTCAGATGGTGTTTCAGAGGGACCCTGTTTAACAGCATATAATGCTGACCAATTTATAGTTTTAGGTATTGCTCGTTCCATCCCTTTTGCTATCCATTCTTGGTAGCTTTCTAACTTCCGCATTTCTGCTGTCCTGCTTGGATCCCACTGTGGATTCTGGAGGGGAAAATAGTCCTTTACGTCCAATTGCTGGGCCTTATAATAATCCTCTGCTAGATCTCCTGCTGTTTTCAGGATTAATTGCTTTTCTGTTTCAGTTAATGCATCCAGCAATAATTGTATATTAGACCAATCTGGATTATGCTGCTTGATAATATACCGCAAACGCTTTGCTGTAGTTATTGGGTCACTATGGTAGTTTTTAGCAACTTTTTCCCATGCTTCTATATTGATAGTGGAAAAGGGTACTTTTACTAGGACTCTCTCTCCTTCCGATCCCACAGCCTCTCTCAAAGGGGCTTGTAGCACCTTATTTCTCGTCCTAGAAGACACGGAGCTTCTGGGAGACGAATGGGCTGGAGTAAGTATTCCTTCTGAATCATCATCTTTCTGTCTCTGAGTTCGAGGAGGAGATTTGAATAGATCACTCAAACCCTGTTCCTGCATATCCAAATTGTGCATTTTGTCTAATCTGGTACACCTCTCACCTATATCACATGCTGAACAACACCTTTCAAGTTTCGCTTTATTTGCTTTCTTTTCCTTCTCAAGGACCAAAACTAGAGGGTCAGAGGGTGCCTTGATCCCACAGTCTCTCTGCCATTCAGGGTGGTTTCGGAGAGAGAAAAACATGTCACAGTAGGAGACCTCACTCCATTTGCCCTCTCTTCCTAAAAACAACATTAGTTGCAGCAGGGTATCATAATCTAAAGTCCCGGTGGGTGGCCACCTTACTACGTGGTCTAGTCTATAAAGTGGCCACCACTGGCTGCAATATTTAATTAGGGTGGATTTATTTTCAGTGTCGCCAGTTCCTGCAACTTCTTTCCAATGTGTTATAACACATCCTAATGGGCTGGCTTTAGGGACTTCTGTGTTCTGTGTAGATCCCATTATCTTCTCTTTTCGTCCCCTGCCTATCTTACGCCTAAACTTTTCCTTACTGAACTTTAGAATTTCCTTCCAATCCCCTTCCCACACACAATACCAACTGCTAGATCAGCCTATTTGTTTCCTCTCTCAATCTGGCTGTCTATTAAGTTCACAAATTCCCAAGGATCACGCCCAAACCATTGGAAAGGGGACCCCTTTTCACCCTTCTCAGTACACAAACAAAGCACACAATGTACCAACGCAGCACGCCTGCTCTTGTACGAACACAGCAGACTTATTATTGATACTTTCTACTAACAATCATTATGTTTTCAGCACAGCCACGGTCCCGCTCGCATCACACCGCACACTACACAACAATTCTGCCTTTCTGAAGCAAATATCTCACACTTACTCCCCTCCTGGGCACGTCTCACTCACTCACACACTCACCTTGCTCACAATGTCTGGACTCCAACACACACACCACCTTAGCTCCGATAACACGGGAGCAGGAATCCACTCGACCCACGTTCTAGGGTCGCTCCGCGGCTGCTCTATCAGTCAGCGAATTCCTTCACCGGCCCCTTAGCTCCGATAACATGGGAGCAGGAATCCACTCGACCCGCGTTCTAGGGTTGCTCCGCGGCTGCTCTATCAGTCAGCGAATTCCTTCACCGGCGCCCCTCCTCCCTTCTCGACCCGCGGAGGCCAAGGGAATGGAGAGGCCCCGCCGGTGCTCGTATCCCTCTGCCGGTAACTCCACCGACCCGCTGCTTGCAAGCCCTACCTACACAGGGACTTTGTTGTACGCAGGACGTCTCCTGCAATTTATCAACAGCCCTCCAGTCGTGCGTACATATGTTTTACAAACCCCCCAGAATTAATATGTACCGTTTCATCCGCCAGCCAGTGGTCCTTTCTGTCGCTGCAGTAAGCGAGCCGGGGTCGGGGTCTCCTCCAGGAAATCCCGGGGCGCGCCGTGGAGCCGTCCGCCCTCAGCCCAATCCAGCAGACAGACAGCAAGGTCCCATCTGGGGTGCCAAAATGAAGCACGGAAATAAACTTCACAACCTATAAAGTTGTGGAGTAGTTACGTATTTTATTCAGCGCTGGACGCAGGGGGAGAGCATCTTCCCAAATCCTGCGTACCTTACATGATTTCTAATCTTCTATTTATCTAGGAAGTTCATGCATATTCTAAATCGCCTATACATATTGATTATCTGCCTCGCCTGTTCTCCGCTCCGTATGGAAATCAGTTGCAGATTCATTGCGGCTGCGTAGTTTATTGGGTCGGTGGTCTCTAGATGAGTCGGTGGGCTGAAAATGATGAAGAACAGCAGTCATCCTCGTTGTTGAACTTTTCAGCCTTGTCTTCCTACGCATGCACTTTAGTCTCTTGATTGTGATATTTTGCAGACTCTGCACTTTTACAAAGAGGGACCCCCTTCATTTTTGCAAGCCCAGCAAAATCTATAAATCAGGGGTCTCTTATCGTGCATTCCTCTCCTTATAAGCACACAGTAACTGATACCATATGTTCTACTCTTCATTCTATTTAACCCTTAAATCCCCTGTTTCAATACAAGGCCACTACTGTGACAATACTTCTTCAAATTCTCCCTGGTAGCTGTTCCCCCAGGGGGCTTACCATTTTTTCCCCCCAGTGTCTCAAAATACAACCAAGTGGGGACCTTTAGATTGTCCACTGCCCATCGCTGAACAGGGGACCAGGAAATGTTACAATACAATACAAAACAGTTACACAAATACAAAGCAATTTTCAATCAATAATAACAAAATCAAATACCAAATTCTGGAATACCAAATAACCCACCCACAGCACTGGAAAATCCACATATCTCATGTTGCCAGGGTTCCCAGAAAGAATGCCTTATTAACAGGTGGGATCTTACCTGTGTCCCAGGCTGGACCGGGGATCTGTGGTCTCCCTCAGGAAAGTCCCGGTGCTGGCATGAAGATCCAGAGATCCCAGGATCCAGGGGAACTCAGTTAGTGTGTCCCATCTGGGGTGCCAATTCTGATACCAAAATGGGCCAGATAGAAACTAACACAGTTTTGAGTATTAGAAAGCAGGCATTCTTTATGGCAGCATGCTGGACATGAGGAGGAATTTTTCCTCTAATCTCATGTAACCCGAGACAGACAAGTAAGGCCTTTTATTAAACATATTGTTTACATATTCTTCAGGTATCCTTGCTTGCTTGATGTATATCCATTGTCCTGTTTTGCATAGTCCCATCCCTATCAGAAGTTCTTATTTGGTCCTTGGGGGTCTCTTTCCAAGGTTGTTTTGTCATAGAATGTGGTAATGTATAATTTCTCTTATAAACTGGCTTCCCTTGAGCAACTGGGTGGATAACCTTGTCATAACCATTTATCACTTTAGATTTAAGGAGCAAACAACTAAAATCCAAAGTGTTCTGCACCTATATTCATATTCTTTTTGCCAAGGGATATGTACCACACTGTTTGCACTAAAATTTAAAGATCAATTTATCAGACTTGTCAGTACCCACTCTTACTTACCAGCCTTCCCCCTATTTGAAAGTTCAATGAGCCTCAATGGAATTAGTGCTCCTGAATGATTATAGACACTATATGAATTATTAACAGAATGAAGCTTAGTTTTGAATACAGGCTCCTATCCCACCTGTCAACAATTTACACATGATACAGTTAATGATTTGATAGAACAATGATAGATTTCTTGTTCCATACTTTCCTCCTCAGATCTATTGAGTTAAATTAAACAAGCCTTTGTGCAGATTAAAACAGCGAATGAATGCAAGAGGGGCCATCAGAATCACTAAGTACTAGTATCAGTATGGTTATCCTTCCTAAAATACTCTCACCCTGACAATATCACAAATCTGGATACATTCTCCCCAAATATCCAGTTACAAGATGCATTCACAAAACAAACAAACAAAAAAACCCATTCCCAAACTGAACAAACTTTTTATGATGCAGTTGAATTGATTTGACTTTAATACAAAAAGGTAGAAAAAATATAACTTTGATGATTTAAAACAGCTCCACAATTTAAAAAAAAATAAAATCCATCCTGGCACATGAAGGCCCAGAACATGGGCCTTATCAGAAGCATATATAGTGGCAGCAGTAATTGTTATGTATTATTCACCAGCAAAGATAGCTTCTTTCAAGTCAACATGTGCTGTGTGCTCTGTACTTTTGTTTTTCCTTGGGAAAGCTACATATGGCATATATGACATGCGTATTTGCATACAGACCCTGACAACTGTGCACAGGCCTTCTGATGAAGATTTTAACAAAACAGTACAGTCGGTACACTGGCTATATTAGAACAGATCCACTGGAAATAACTTCTGTAGCCAAAGGGAGAAAAAAACAACCCAAAACCCACAACAGAACAAAACCTTTTAAAGTTCACTACTATTTCCTTCATTCCCTTTTAAGCACGTTGTTTTTTGCTGACATTTTTATCTGGTCATCAAGTAGTTATCTGTATTACAGCTGTTCATTCTTTTCTGACCTCAACAAGTCATCTTAAAGTCAGCATGTCAAAATAAGAAATAAGGAGGTTAGAATGGTTTAAGAAAAAAAAATCTATAGTATTAGTTTTGTATCCCAACTGCCAGAGGGGCACTTTTAAGTTACAGCAATAACTAAAACCAATGAACTACCACAAAAAGTATTTCCTTCTGTACATGATTTTTATTATTTACATAATAAAGCAGAGCACAGATGCTGGATAGTGTGATTATGTGCAAAACCTAAGTATGAACTATCTGTACATGCTTGCATTATCTGATAACTAAATCGAAAGAACAAATTTAAAGCAAAAGCTTGATTTTTAATAGTGAACTAAAAAACTAAGATTGAAGACTGCAATAAAAATCATAAGTAGTATCTTGTGTACATACACATGAGGAGGATTACACCAGTCTACACTATACTCAATTATATAAAAAACCACCACAAGTTTCATACACCACAAAACCCCCTTCCATTATAACACAGAAATTATATTACCAGACAAGCATCAGTGAACTATACTGTCCTTTCTAGTTATTATACAATGCTGTAGATAACAGAGCCCATGCAATACACCCAAGAACACTACAATCCTACACCCAAATACAATTAAAAATGATAAAGCAGCCTTCAAAGAGTGGTTTCAGCTCCCACTTAAGTCTACAGGAGTCATGTTGGGTATGATTCCCATACACAACAATCGTTACTTTTAAAACTTTTTTTTTAACGGAAAAAAGCTCCTAATAGTCTTTTGAACCCAGAATGTGCTGAATTTAAGAAGCACATGAATAATAAACTGCTCAAATACTTCTGCAACTTACACAGATGCATGTGTCACTTGATAGAGTTTCTGTGGTATGTCTAAAAATCCCACCCATAGCTTTTGTTTTCTAAGTCAATCTTAGCACAATATTGTGCTACACAACTTTATTAGCTATGCAAGGAAAAGCAGACATCTGTTGCACGACAGTTTTTAAGTTTCTAACAGGACATTTCCTTTGGGAAATTATTATAATTTTCATTATTCTAAAGTTAATGTTATCTGTTGTAAAATAGTTTTCTTCTCATACATATCTGATTTTTTCCATTTTTCTCATTGCAATTGCTAAATGACTTTTTATTAAATGTGGCACCAACACTCATCTTACTGGATGGTAGAGCCCTCTACATGTCATATTCTGCTGGAATACAATGGAGCATGGAAACTAAACGTAGAATAAGATTTTAAATGGATAGAAGTAGACCATGAGCCTTTCTGACATATCCTTCTCCCAAACAGGCACAGTCTTTGGCTAGTCATAAACACCTTGAACATCTCAAAAGGCAGATCTGCTGCAAACATGAAGTAAGCATCTGTTTAGCACATGTGAACTAGAGCTTGTCTTCTGTGCATGTGTATTCCTATGCAGGTTCTAGCCATCCAATCATATTCTGAGGAGAGCATATATATTTTTAAGGACTATATCTATCCAATTCCGCCTGTAACAAACATCCAAACATTGTAAAAAACAATTAAGACAGACAAAGCTAAAATTAAAACTTTAGAGAACAAATGAAAATGGTCATGCATCTGCTCTTTAATGCTTTCATAGGGAATATTAAAATAAATATAAGTCAGTCTTTTCACAAATAGACTAGCTTATATTCTCTGGATTTTTTCAGCCACCACAACTGGATTCTCTTTCCTGATTTTTGCTGCAGCTTCTGCTTTGTAATCATACGGACAGTTATGCTTGTCAGAATAACGGTGAAGTCCACAAAATAAGTTTCCACATCGGCAATCAAACCCTATATAAAGAAAAGGAAAAGCAACATCACTAGGAAGCTTCAGACTTAAGAAAGTTATAAATTAAGGGCTTAGCCAGTTGTGGTGGCCTGTAAAAATTTCCTGAAATTTTTCCCTGCCCGGACCTGAGCAGCCTCCTTTGAACCTGACAAGGACCAATCAGTGTCAGATTTTTAAGACTGACACGTTACACCAATGAGAAAGTTTATGCGTCTTTGTGAAACACATGTAAAGACAAAAAAGCCTGGGGAAGCTCTCTTTCATTTCTTGCCTCTCAGAAGGTAACTAGCCTGGCTGGGGCCAAGCCCAACACGACCTGCGGGCCTGGCCTGGCCGGGCTCGGGGCTGGGGCCGGGCTGGGGAGGGGAGGTCCTTGGGCCGCTGAGATCCTGGCTGCTTCCCCCTCCCCCCCAGCGTGGCAGAAATTCTGCCGTTGCTAACAGCCCCAGGAGCAGCTCCGGGCGGGGGTCGGGCTGGGCCTGCCCAATCCTGGCCCTTGCGGCCGGGGGGGGGGGGGGGGAGGGGGGGGGGAAGGGCTGACTTTTTATTGTAAAATAGCTCCCAGCCACGGAAGAGATCACATGACCATCTGCTGCCCGGGCAAGATATTAACTCTTTCACTGCCCAGAATGAGACTTGCAGACGCTTTGCTCTCTCTCCTGAGTGAAAGAAAAGGACCAAGATGATGATATGCACAGAAAGAGCATGAAAACACCGAGGTGAGTCAAAAAGAAGAGTCGGGTCCCAGATGAGGGAAGGAGGAGAGTCGTGGACTGAAATTCCTCTTTTTTTAGCTATGGAGAAGAGACTCTTCTTTCCCTATAACACATAAAGATATATTATGGGGTGGATGTGAATGTTTTAACTGTAGATATGAGCAGAGGCATTGGTGCTAGAGTAAGCAGATGTTAAAATGGCTGTGATCCCATAAGTTTGAATAGAGAGGAGATGAAGATCCCTGCTGCTCTCCAGGGAAGAAGAAGAAAGACCTCTGTTTTCAAAGATGAAGAGAATTTTTGTTTGAACTGTTATAATTCTTAAAATGCGCCCCATAAGTTGATATGGTCCTCAATAATGGTTGTGGGAAAACTGTTAGTCGAGGAAGGGACTTTTACATAGTCATCAGAATTCCATTCTCCCGGGTGGCTGATCACTGTGACATCGAGGCCACAAGAAAACTTTCTTGTGGAGAAATCTCCATAGACTGAAGAGAGAAGTCTCCTCTCACAAGTGAATTGGGGAAAGACTTTTTAAAAAAAGATGGTAAACTGATTGGTTTTCTGTATGTTGTCAGTGTGAAAGAAGTGTGGGAAGGGGAGGAGGAGTGTTATAATAGTTTTATTCTGAGTTTTATTCTTTTTTCTTATAGTTTCTAGTAATAAAGTTTGGTTTTGTACCATTTAAAGCTGAGCCTGTTTTGCCTTCCTCCTAATCCTATCTCAGAGCAGGAAAATTTCAAATTGGCAAACCAAAACCACTACACCAGTTCAAAGGGGGGTATGTGCATCTGTATCAAACAGATTAAGTGGAATGAATATTTTTAAATATCAGCTCTATTAAGGGATCTAACATTATGAATTTTGCAACAGCAAGCAAAAGTTTAATGCCTACAGATTTCAACAAATTTAATCTAGTAAGAGGCAACTAATAATATAAATCTATTCAATATTGACAAAGTACTATCATACCTGTAAGGCCAACCTTCTTTCTGCACGTGAAACATCTGTTCTTCTTTGGTTTAGGCAGTTCAGAAGCTTTCTCTTCACTCTGTGAAGAACTAGGTTGAGAAACTGATGGGCTTGGTTGAGTAACAACTGTTAAAGCAAGAAAAAAAAAATTATTTTCTTCCTTTTCTTGACTTCACTAGCATATTTGTATTTATTAACAGCAAATTCCCCTCTACTAAGACCTTGAAGTTTATTGTCTGAAGTGCAAAGTAGAATAGGTATTCTATTAACTTCCCTTTTATCTCTACAAAGTATCAAGTTTTCCCCACAGTTCCATCATCTAGAAAATACAGCATACCTAGTGTTATCACCTGTATACACCCATATAGGTCCTGTACGCACAATATTAAAAGTAATATGATCCAGTTTATATTAATCTAAAACAATAACAACACTGTCAAAGTCGTTGAATAGAGGGGATACTTGTGGAAAATAGTCAATAGGACCATATTTTAGAAACAAATGACATTTACAGTAATGTTTTTTTGTCATAGTACCATTACTCTGCCATTATACTTGCAAAGTCCGATGATCTAAAACCTCAAACAGTACAACACCTAACATTCTTGAGCTTCAAACCACTGATTTTGTAATACACCAAGCATACTACTACAAGCCACACAGCTCAAAAAAGCCCTTGTTTCAGACACTTTTTTTCAGTAATTTAAAGAAAAAAGTACATATTTACATTGGATATCAGTATCCTTGTGCTATATTCAACCTTAATGATCAAGCAGTTTGAGTCAAAATGGCTTATTTTTCAATTGCTTTTGTCATGAACACTTTTGATTACATTTCTCACTTTTTGCCCAAGTTCTATGCAGGATAAAAATGGGTCCTTCTGTGAACTTCTGTGGATCTGTTAGTTTCATTTGAAAAATAAGTTTTTTATCAGTTTTTTAAAAGATCCTTTAAATACCCAAATTAGTGCAGAGGAAACACAAGGAGGATATGTTTGTATACAAACCTTAATGCACACAACCCAGAGAGTCTGTCCCTGTTCAGTTTTCCTTGACTATTGTGGGAAGATAGGTTGAAAGGCTAGTGCAGAAGTCAATCTTTCCCAATTAATTACAGCTGTACTGATTACTGAGGCGCGGAAACAGCCTTGCCTACCCAATGAGGTTGGGTGTTATAAAAGAGTGGGCTAGCTGGCCACAAGTTATAGTTGCAGTTGGGGGGTCCAGAGTCTGCTGTAGTTTAGGATGGAATCTGCTAGCTGTCCTCTGAGGAGGTAAGGGATGTGCGGTTGTGCGAGGGTCAGACAAGGTAAGAAGATGTTTTGTGAGGGACAGACAGGGTTAGGTGACTGGGTAAGGGACAGGTTGGGGTTTGGCCAGTCATGCAAAAGGAAGAAGGAAACTTGCAGAGAGAAGAGGAGTCAGTGCTGTGTGGAGCTACCTGTAAGAAAAGGAGTCAGAGTTGCCTGAGAGAAGGCATGAAAAGTTTTAAGTAAAAGAATGGTGTTGGTGCTAGTCGTGTCCATCTCGACATAATTGCAACAGACACTCAGTTGTATGATTACATCTATTGTTTTAAAAAAAAATTAGCAAACCATAAAATACACTCTGTAATTAATGATTGAGAATATAGGCTTAAAGGACTTACCTGTAACCAACTTTATGCGCACAAATGTGATTTCTTAGTTGAGATCCTTTTGGATCAGTAAGCATTACATTCTGAAAGTGTATTTTTTTCAACATTATGATCCCCTTATAGTTAACATTTTGTTATCCTTACTATTAATACCTGCTCTTATAAGATTTTATTTGTATTATGTTCATATGCCTATTACTACTAACACAAAGCCTCAGATCCAAGCCCCATTTCACAATTCACTGTAGAAGTGAACAATGAGAGCCTCCAGTCAGTTCATATTTCAGATTGTAAACAAGATTCAGTAGTGACAAACTTCTAGAGGCCACAAGGAATTTTCAGTGCTCATACCCAAAAAGTTTTATACAGGAAATCAGTATTTCCTTATATGGTATTATACCTGTAAGTCCTAGGGAAAAACTCAAGCTCTTTACTGACTTTATTTTTGAATATTCTATAGATTATTCTAGAAAGTGTGAAGAGTTCTGCATCAACACTATTTTGCTGATTCTGAGGACAACAATACTATCTAGTCTTGGATATATGTTTTTTCCATACTTAAGCATGATATTAACAAAAAGCAAAGGTATGGCACTACAATCATGACTGCTACTAATACTTTTCAGAGTAATTTTGACAGCTGCCTTTTTTTTTTAAATTAAGCAATTCCTTTGTCTTGACAATTAATATATTCAAAAATAACAGATATAACCTTTTGAACTTGTCTTTAAAACTCAAGGAAAGTAGTGTTCCGTATCAGATAATCTAGTTGAAAGCCTATGACCAAAAGAAAAATCAGGTTAAAAATACTGACACCACAGTGTAAGCCTGTTGAATACCACACACCTTAGCTGACAGGAATTAAGAAATTGACTAAACGTCTCCCAAATCAAGCACCATGGTCAAGCTCCTTTTTGATTTGTTATATTACCAGTCTGTTAAAAATGAAATGCTAGTTATGAGCTATGGCAGATGGAAAAAGGGAACCTTCCAGTTCTCTGGTGGAGTGAGCAGCTGTGTGTGCTTAGCTGCCTACCACAACAGACCTTTTTGGCACCCAACAAAGGGCTTGAAGGATTTGCGATAACAACAGACTTGACTGGGTTGTGCTAGGTCAAATTTATAGCTGTTAGTGCTGTTTAACAAGTAATCAGCAGGCTCCTGGGCTTGCTTGCCTGACTGCAAGTTAAACTCTAGTGCTCATTAGTGGCTTCTTTTTGCTTTCACCACTTATCTTCTTACTCTGCTGTGCCTGAGAACATTTTTATAACAGCAATAACCATGTATGCACATGGGCTGGCAAATGATCAGTGCACTGCTGCTGTGCTGGACAGGCTGGAACTCTGTGTGAACTCAAGTCAAAGGGACTGTGACCTGCGGATGAGTCCCCATGGGAACAGGACACCCTGAAGCATCTGTGGCCATGGTTACATCTGTGCCAGAGCAGGTACACCTCTAAAAAGATTGTGGCTCAACAAGTCCACACTGGAGAAGGTATACCTTGAAGTATCTGTGGCTGTGGATAAGTCTGTAACATAGCAGGTACACTCCTGAAGGGACTGTTGCTGCGGGTAAAGCCACGCTGGAGCAGGTACATCTCTGAAAGGACTGTGACCCATGAAAAAGGCCATGCTGTAACAGGTGCACCTCAAAGCAACTGTGGCTATGGAGAAGTCTGTGCAGCAGAAGGTATACCCTAAAGAGACTGTGGCTTCTAGATAAAGCTCCACTTGGAGCAGGCACACTCCTAAGGGACTGCAGTCCATGAATAAATCCAAGTCAGACCAGGGGCAAGGGGAGGAGTTCATTGCAATGTTAAACCCTATGGCCTGGTACAAAGGGATCAAGGGTAGAGATTGTAATGGATATGCCTTTAAACTGTTGTAATCTGGTATTGGAGTTACATGTTATAGGATGTACTTATAGCAGGAACCACCTGAACCAATGGAGGACAAATCTCACAAGAAGCAATGCAAGTGCAGCAGTGACCAGATCTGTGCTCACTGATCCATCAAGACAAAGAGGTGGTGTATTAGATAATTTTGTGTCACAAAACAAAGATTAAAAACAATTCAATCTAAGGGAAAATGTAACCAACTACTAGAAATATGCCTACTTCTTCCTCTACATAAATATATTGCCCCTGAGATTAGCTTAGTTGGTTAGAGCATGGTGCTAGTAACGCCAAGGTGACAGGTTTGATCCCTGTGTGGCCCATTCACTTAAGAGCTGGACTTGAAATCCTTGTGGGTCCCTTCCAACTCATAATATTCTGTAAAACTGACAGGTTATCACTGCCACAACCAGCAACCTGGAAACTAGGAAGCGATGATAATCCAAAGTACAAAGGCCCATTTCCGAAAAGAGCTGCCAAACAGGATCCTTCCTCCACAACTAAAACATATTTCAAAAATGAAAAGCGGGTAACATGCAGAAATGGGCAATTAAAAGGTCCCAACACAAGGAGATTTCACAGGTTGCCCTAAATCATAATTGCTCAATTTATTACTCGACACAGATAACACCTGCAAAAAGTAGGCATGCACCCACTTTTATGGCAACAGTTAGATCTAGTAATGGGTTTTAAAAACGAAGTCCTCAAAGTAGCTTGGCGTAGCAGCTAGAACAGGGACAATGCCTTTTAACTAAAGCTTACACATAAAAACAATCCCCTATTTTTTCATCAAACTGTATCTCAAATGAAATATGTTTTAGTTCTGACATGATGTTAGTACCCACATTCATCAGATACTATCCTGAATTGAAATTCTGCTTGTCACAAAAAGCTCTCTCTAGTATACATTAAACTAATTTTATGCCAGAAATCATACTGTGTTAATCATCAGGCAAAGTACTCAAAGTGATTGCCATGGAATAAATCCCTAGACAAAAACTGAAATGATGGTAGGAAAATGGTTGTTACTGTCACCTGCAGACCCACCTCCTAAGTACCAATAACCCTAGTCATATGGAGCAAAACCTTTTTGTTCACCAGAACATGTTTTATTGCCTTAACAGAGGTCCTGTTGGCATGTAGCTCTCTTCACCACCATGGTTATTTCTCTTGCCAACCACCAGCTCAGGTTACCAGATGAGGTTTGTTTCACTTCAATTTTAGGAGACCAGATCTCCTGCTACAAGATTGAAGAACTTGGTAGAAAAAGAAGGTTCCAGAAATGGACATGATTTTAAAATTTTATTAAGTAATACAACAATAAGTTAACCACAGACAGTGTAAAAGGCAGTGCCATCAGGAACAACAAAACAGGCACAGAGGATGCCATTCAGAGGGACCAGGACAAGCTCAAGAAGTAGGCCCATGTGAATCTCCTGAGGTTGAACAAGGCCAAGTGCAGTCCTGCATTTGGGTTAGGACAACCCCCAATATCAATACAGACTGGGGGATGCAGGGATTGAGATTGTCCCTGTATAAGAGGACTTAGGGGTACTTGTGGATGAAAACCTGGATGGCAAAGGCAGGGACTGGGAGAACAAATAAGCACCCACTGTAGGAGAAAATCAGGTTTGAAAGCATCTAAGGAACCTGCAGGTGCACAAGTCCATGGAACCTGATGAGATGCATCTGCAGGTCCTGAGAGAACTAGTGGATGAAGTGGCTAAGTCACTATCCATCATATTTAGAAGTCATGGCAGTCCAGTGATGTTCCCATTGACTGGAAAGGGGGAAACATTACCCCCATTTTTATAAACAGAAATAAGGAAGACCCAGAAAATTACAGGCCAGTCAGCCACCTCAGTGCCTGGCAAAATCACGGAGCAGGTCCTCCTGGAGACTATGTTAAGGTACATGGGAAATAAGGGGGGGATTGGTGGCAATCAACATGGCTTCACTAAGGGCAAATCATGGAGGCCTTTATGAAAGGATTACAGGACTGACAAATATGGGAAGAGTGACAAAAAAAAACTACCTGGGCTCATGCAAAGCATTTGGTATTGCCCCACACAACATCCTTGTCCCTAAAGTGGAGAGATGCAGTTGACAGATGGATCACTTGGTAGATAGGAAATTGGCTGGATGGTTGCACTCAAAGAGTTGCGGTCAACAGCTCAATGTCCAAGCAGAGACCAGTGCACACTGGCATGAACCTGTTCATACAAGTCCAGAGAAGGGCCACTGAATGGCTTCAGGAGGGAGGGCTGGAGCACTTCTCCCATGAAGACATGCTGAAAGAGTTGGGGCTGTTTAGCCTGGAGAAGAGAAGGCTCAGAGAAGACCTTAGAGCAGACTTACAGTATGTAGAGGGCCTAGAGGTAGGCTGGAGCAGGACTTTTTACAAGGGCATGTAGTGATAAAACAAGGGGGAATGGCTTTAAACTGAAAGAGGGTAGGTTTAGATTAGATGTTAGGAAGAAATTCTTTACTATGAGGCTGGGGAGGCCCTGGCACAGGGTGCTCAGAAAAGCTGTGGCTACCCAATCCCTGAAAGTGTCCAAGGGAAGGTTGAATGGGGCTTTGACCAACCTGGGATAGTGGAAGGTTCCCTGCCCATGGCAGGGGGGTTGGATCTAGATGATCTTTAAGGTCCCTTTCAACCCAAACAATTCTACTATTCTATTAACATAAATCTGCTAGGATAAGGAACCCACCTAATCCTAGTACAAAAAGTGCCTGAAAAATAAAAAGACAAACAAAACCCCCATAAATACAACTGTTGCACTGTATATTTGGGAACATTTACTTCATTCAGTCGAAAAGTAAGATGCATCTTCATTGCATCCCAATGAGCAAGGAATCAGGCAAAGGGAACAAGAAACCTGCATGGATGAATAAAAATCTACTGTCATTACTCAAACACAAGTAGGAAACACACAAGAGGTGGAAGCAGGGTCAGGCCACTTGGAATTAATATAGAGAGGTTCTAAGAGTAAGTAGAAATGAGATGAGGAAGACCAAGGTCCCTCAAGAATTAAACCTGGCCAAAGATGTCAAGGACAACAAGAAGGGCTTCTTCAAATACACCAATGATAAAAGGAAAACTAAGGATAATATGGGACCATTTCTAAATGGAGGGGGGACCCTAGTGATACAGGATGCAGAGAAGGCAGTTACTGAATACCTTCTTTGCATCAGTTTGCACTGACAAGACCAGCGCTCAGGGATCTCTGACCCAGGAGACCAAGGTAAAGGTATGTTATAAGGAAAACTTTCCCTTGGTCAAGGAGGATTCGGTCCATGAGCCAGAAGTGCCCTTGACGCCAAGAAGGCCAACAGAATTGTAGGATGCATTAGGAAGAGCATTGCCAGCAGGTCGAGGGAGGTGATCCTGCTCCTCTACTTAGCCCTGGTAAGGCCACATCTGGAGTACTGTGTCTAATTCTGGGCTCCTCAGTACAAGAGAGACATGGAGCTCCTCTCTTATGAGGAAAGACTGAGGGAGCTGAGCCTGTTCAGCCTCAAGAAGGAATGATTGAGAGGGGACCTCATCATTGTCTATAAGTATCTGAAGGGAGGGTGTCAAGAGGATGGAGCCAGGCTCTTCTTGGTGGTGCCAACCAATAGGAAAAGAGGCAATGGGCAGAAACTGGAACACAGGAAGATCCACCTAAACATGAGGAAGAACATCTTTACTGTGCAGGTGACTGAGCACAGGGATAGATTACCCAGAGAGGTTGTAAAGTCTCCCTCACTGGAGATATTCAGGAACTGCCTGGACACAATCCTGTGCTAAGTGCTCTAGGATGACCCTGCTTGAGGAGGGAGGTCAGACCAGATGGCCCACTGGTCCCTTCCAACCTGACCCATTCTGTGGTTCTGTAACTAGACTGTCAGAACTGACAGTGGTTTTCCTTACACAAACCAATACAGCTGGAGCAGTTCATAAAGGACTGTATCCCATGCAAGGGACTCATGCTGGAGCAGGTAAAATGTGCAAGAAGGAAGGAATGCCAGAGAACAGTTATGAACTGACTGCAACCCTCCATTCCTCCTGCATTACTCAGAATATAGGGAGAGAAGGTAGAAGAGTCTGGAAGTAAAGATGGGTCTAGGAAGAAAGTGGTGAAGGGAAGGCATTTTTAGTTTTCTTTGTTTCTTACTATCATGATCTATTTTTTAAATTAGCAATAAATTAAATTAATCCAGAAAGAACTACTTAAGTAACAGCAAGGTTTTAGAAGCTTCCTGTATACTCAAAAAATTAGCCAAAATAGAAACCTATCAGTTTAAAAAAATGCATTGACTTCCACAGTAATAGGAAGCAGTAAGCATGCCAGTGAAGAGTGAAATGCCTGAGAGCATTAAAAAAAAAAGTTTTAAGCATTCTAACTACTTTTACATGAAGGTAAACCCCAACTCCTACTACAGAAAGGCCAGAAAAAATAAAACAGAAGAAAAGACAAAGGTAATAGACAAAGAGCACCCAAAAGTCATCAGAAAAACATACAGCACTTCCACAGCACCAGAACTGAAAACTATACTACAAATTACATATTTCTTGTGCTGCACATTAACACAACTGACTTGTATATAAAGTTTGAATCAATAAAAATAAGATGGACAGAATTTATTATGCTTTATTAAGCTTGAGAATAAATACTTTATTATTTAGAAACTGCAACTGCTATGCTGACCTACCTGTCCATGATAAAATGCTAAAGAATGAACTGTATATTCAATTTGATGCCAAAGAGCTGGGATAAACTAATCTTTCACATGCTCAACAGGCACACTGAATATTTTTACTCCTGCATTAATACAACAGATACCCCTGTTTAAGTATCACACTGAAATATGGTTTAGATTGGCTGCCATCAAGACTTGATGCCTTTTGCACATCTATCAAAAAGATACTATAGCACATTATTTGCAATAAGCACAGGACCAGCAGTTTGGTCTCCAGTCTTCAAGACAGACAGCTTCAAGACGTCAAGGAGATTATTAGTTCCATTTCAGAATTGTTTCAATTCAGGGCATCTACTTGAGCTACAGCAGACATGGGAAATGGGAGGGTAATTTTGAACACAAGACAAAGTTGATATATCTGATGATTTTATTGACAGCCACAAAGGAACTGTCTACAGATAGCAGCTACATTTAAATACTATAGCCATGTTCGAAAACAAATCAGAATCAGATATTAAAACAAGAAGTAAGCAATATTATCTATCATCTCAAACATTCAATAGCTCATAAGATATTCAGCATATTACTCAGAATATTCTCTGTAACACAGTAAATTTCATAGCTACTGTTTTATCTGTAACATGAGTGAGGACATCCCTTAATAAGATCTTGCATGTAAGATAGCTGTGGTGTTGAACATTAAAATAGCTCATCATATTGGCTTGGTATGGAGCCAAAAGAAAAAATGAGCTAGCCATCATTTCATTAATTTTATTATATGACAACATTCAGGAATGGGAAGAGTAACCTACAACATGGATGGAATAGGACTGTAAGTTAACGATGTTTGTGGAAGAATTTTTAAGTTATTTTACACAAGATCATATAAATTTCAAGTTCCGGTTCACCTTCTTCATAGGCAGCACTATTGCACAGCTGTGGCTTCAGAGTGATATCTCACCACACTGCTCTGTAAAACAAAGCTATTACTGGATTCAGAAAAATAAGGTTTTTGATATGCACACTAGACTAATTAAGTCTGGAAAGACTAACAGCCCTGAGAGGACATTTATTTAGAAAGGTAGTGACCCACAAAAATGCTAGAAATATGTTGTGATTTGCTACAATATGATTATTTAAACATACTTGTTTTCACAACAGTTGAGTTTTAGTGCTCAATATGCAAGTCAGCTCTCTTGTATGAATCTTTTATTGACACTTAAAAATCTGCTTAAACAAAACAGGTTTCTTCAAGGCCTCTATTATGCCTCACCAACTTAGTGAAGGTATTGCTCTGATGCAATAATCAACACAAGGAAAGCAAATTAGTTATATAAGGGGGTTTTGGCATTTAATTCCTGTAAGTTAGCATGAAAAAAACCCCACAAATATGAACAATATCTCTAGAATATTTTGGGTATATTCTGACTGTGGTCAAGACTGAACGAAAATTAAATCCTTAGTTAAGAAGTGCAGAAGCAGATCAAAAGCCTATAAAATACATGATATAAATAATGTCCAATTATGAACTGGAGTTTTGATAGAAAGGTATTTATATTTCATTGACTTCTACACAGTTCATCAGATAAGCAACTCAACACATGCCACAATTCAATTACAAAACTACAACAAGCAACAAAGTTAAACTAAGACATCACAAGTTAAAATATAGTATGTTAGACATCTAAATTATAATCAACTAGGCCAGTTATATCTCTTATGGCTTTCTTTCTTCAAATGCTAAGATATGATTCATTGCCTTCAGACCTGATTTGTTCTGAATGAGAATCCAGATTACAATCTCAACCTGAGAAAAACAAAAGAAATTACAAGCCTGTTAAGATTCATTTTTTTCAACCTCAGAACCCTCTGGAATCAGATGCTTAAAATCCAAACAGCAAGAGAGTATTCTTTTAGCCCACAGACTTAAAGACAATTGTGTGGACATAACTATTTAGAACTTTGACTTGGAGAATACATCATCATAATGCTTAAGAAAAAAAACAACCCAAACCTACTTTGCTTGAAGGCTACATTGTTCCAGACCTACCATCTAATAGACAGTTATGAAATTCAGTTGCCAAGGTGAGACTACAGATAAAACTATTTTCATTAGCAACATCATGACAGGCATTATCTTAGAGAATTACATCTCATAGAAAATATTAGCTGTTTTACGAGGTGACATTAATTATCTACTATTGTTTCAGCTCCTCCTCAAGAGAGACCAATACATAATGGATGCTGCAGAAAAAGAGAAATTAAAAAAAAAACTAACCCAAACACAATAGGGATTTATAATAAGTTGAGACTAGCTTTTTTTCACTGCAAGACACAGGATCAATGTACTAGTAAATACAGCAAATACTTGCTGTATCTTAAATACGTGGTAAACCCTTTGTAGTCTAAAACCAGCAGACAAAGGCACTATTCTGTGCTATCTAAAATCCGCTCCCAACTTGATGAACTTTAACTTTTAGATCAGCTGAAGACTGTTTCATGAATGTAAGGATATGTACTAAAGAAGACAATTTTGTTATAGAAGTTTGTTTTCCAAACTTTTGAACTCCATAGTCATTTTCCCAATGGTCTCTATGCAAGCTTTAACAGAGCTTTGACTGGTTTCAACTCTGACTTTCAAAGGTGCAAGATTATTATCTTGAGTTGCTTTTAGGGATTTCTTTTTTCTTCCTCCTATTCTAATCAATAGACTGCAGTGTGACACTACCACTTAGTTGCCTTGTTATAAGAAAATGAATACTGAGTCAACACAAATAGAAGACTGACCTTTATAGTAAGCAAAATTACAAAATCTCTAATGGCAGTTTTAATAAGACAAAATTAATATATTGCTTGACCACTGCTACCAATTTATATTTTTCTTTCCTGCCTATCACTTTTTCGGGTACCAATACATAACAAGTCAATATGGGTTTATAAATATTGTAACAAAGTATAAATCTCTGTGTTACATGCAGTAAGTCTCTTCAGATAACACAAGTTAGAAGAAGCTGAAACGTGTAAAAATCTCCTCCATCTGTACATAACCAAAAAAGAATATAGTAAAAACAACTGTAATTTATTTCATGTCACAATTTTAACTTGACAACTAAAATAGTAAAAACCTCTGTACAAAACCCAAGCAATTAACTAGCAGCTGTAACAGCAGTCCTAAACAAAGATGCATTTATATAGTGCTGAGTGGTACATTCTGGAATTTTCAACACAAAAGTAATTTTATCTTCAGTTGTAGTAAACACATTTTCCTATTAAAAATCAGCTTTCAATGTTTTAAGGCTTTCAGAACTATTAAAATTAACAAGTATCAATATACAAGATATCAAACAAGTACATTAAGATATCGATTTGAATAAACTGCTATATAATAAACATTAATTCACTTGCTTTTTAAAATTGAACATTTTTACTAAGCAATTAATGCTGTAAGTACTCTATATCCACACATTTCAGTTATATCTACTGATTACTCACTTAGTCCAAGGCCCTTTAGCAGTCTTTGTTAGTATTTTAAATCAAGTATTCCCTTCTGCTCCATTCTCATCCTTCTGTAGAATAGAATTAAGAACCCTGTTCTTCAAATGCAACAAACCATTTTGATTGCCACAAGTCAGCAGAAACTGTATTGCTAGGCTTTATAAAGAAATCAACACTGACTACAAAACTTAACATCTTGCACCCAGATACAATTTAAGTGTCCTATTTTTAAAAATGAAGGTTTGATAGCCAAAATGTTCCTCAAATGTCAACAGTTATGTACTAAAATTGAACACATCTGAAAACTGTATTCTGGCACTAGTAAGTCTTCTTGATTCTGAGAGTATTAATACTCAAGAAGCATTCATAATTAACAGCGGTATCCAGTGTTACTCTACAAACATACCTGGCTCGATGTCTGTTTTTGGTGATACTTTCTCCTCTCTTGAAATGCTCATTTCTGTCATTTGCTGCATTACAGGCAAAGCAGCAACAGGCACATTTCTGTTTACATACAGTGAAATGGGTGATTACATTAGTTTTAGAGTACATAAGAGCTTAAACTGTCAAAATCCATCAGACTACCCAATCAGTTATTATTGATACAGGTTCCTGACCTGTACTTCTGTCTCTCTTCCCTAGAAGAAACTAGGCAATCTGTAGCAAATATTTCCCCAGATAAACTAGAAATGTCCTTGTAAATGTAGTAGTCCAACACCAAACACTAATTAGTCCTAATTTATAGATTCATAAAGCACTGTAAAGTGCACTGTCACTTTTTCCTCTGCAGAAACTCTCTGTAATAGGGCAATGTTACTTTAACTTGTTATATACTCACAGTTCATTCAAACCTCAAAATAATACCTTCATCTGGTAAAGGGTCTAGAAATCAAGTCTTATGAGGAGTGGCTGAGGGGGCTGGGGGTGTTTGGCCTGGAGAAAAGGAGGCTCAGGGGAGATCTTATTGCTCTCTACAACTACCTGAAAAGGGGATGTAGCGAGGTGAGAATCAGTCTCTTCTCTCAAGTAACAAGGGATAGGACAAGAGGAAATGGTCTCAAGTTGTGCCAGGGGAGGTTTAGATTGGATATTAGAAAAAATTTCTTCACTGAAAGGGTGGTCAAGCATTGGAAGAGGCTGCCCAAGGAAGTGGTTAAGTCCCCATCCCTGGAGGTATTTAAAAGCTGTGTGGATGTAGCACTTAAGGACATGGTTTAGTGGTGGACTGGGCAGTGTTAGGTTAATGGTTGGACTCGACGATCTCTGAAGTCTTTTCCAACCTAAATGATTCTGTCATCTTACCTTGATTTTCGAGATGTGATACTAGCAGTACCTTCACAGTTGCTTAAGCTAGCATCTGCTCTCTGTACAGATGGAGAGTCGGAGGTAGGACTGTTTGAACCACTAGCTGTCCCTATATAACAGAAATTTGAGAAGTTAATTATAAGCAAAGTATAGAATACAAGTTAGTCAAGCAGGTTTTAATACAGTTATGAACCATTTCCAATCATTCCTCATTCTACTGCATCTTCTTAATATAGACTATATTGTTAATGACCAAAACACAAGGATTGTATAAGAACTCAACTGTAGCAGAGTAAAAATCCAACTTAAGGTTCAACACCAAGTGGGCCAGAATACATTACACAAAAAAACATTTTTATTTTGATTTAAAGTATTATCCCCTTTGATATTCATAGTTTTAATATGCAGCTATCAGAAGACCTCCTGAATACATCTCATCATCTATACATTATGTTTTCAAGACACACACAAAAAAACCACATCTCAAACCTTTACCCATTGGGCTGATTCTACCACTATTCTGCTGTCGCTGAAGATGTTCTTTGTAGCAAACAGAACACATGCCATTTGTTCTAGGATTTCCATAAAATCCACATCCTGTACTACACAGCATGGGCCCTGGGGTCTGGTTTGTCTCCTGAGCCATTTCAATGCTGTAAATAAAACCAAGAACTGCATTAAGAACTGGCATTTCACCAAAATCGATTACAGGGTTATAGAATTAAAGTAGGTCTGCTTACCTTGCCCACAAAAAGTGATATCAGCATTTTTAAAGATGGCTATATGGATGTTAATATATAATTCAATACTTCAATTGTATTGATAAGTAACATTGTCAGGAACATCTAAGAGAGGTAAAAAACATTATCATAGTTTAGTGGGTTGACCTTGGCTGAATGCCAGGTGTGCACCAAGCTGCCCTATCACTTCCCCCTCCTTAACTGGACAAGCTGAGAAAAAGACAGTGAAAGGCTCATGAGTTGATATAAGGAGAGGGGAGATCATTCATCAGTTACCATCACAAACAAAAGAGATTCAACTTGGGAAAAATAAATTTATTACCAATTAAATCTGAGTGGGATAATGAGAAAACAAAATCAAATCTTAAAACACCTTCCCCCCACCCCTCCCTTCTTCCTGGGCTAAACTTTACTCACAGTTTTTCTATTCCCTCATCCCTCCATTCCCCAGCATCACAAGGAATGGGGGTAGCAGTCAGTTCATTACATGTCTCTGCTGTTCCTTCCTCCTCACATTCTTCCCCTGCTCCAACGTGAGGTCCCTCCCACAGGGAACAGTCTTCTATTAATGTCTCTGATGTGGTCCTTCCAACATGCTGCAGTTCTTCACAAACTGCTTCAGTGTGGGTCCCTTCCACTTTTTCTTTCCATGAGGTGCAGTCCTTCAGGAACAGACTGCTCCAGCATGGGTCCTTCACAGGGTCACAAGTCCTACCAGCAAACCTGCTCCAGCATGGGCTTCCCTCAGGGTCACAGCCCCCTCTCCATCAGCTGGAAGACCTCCTCCACTGATCTTGGAGCCTGCAGAGTTGTTTCTCTCACACATTCTCACTCCTCTCTTCCAGCTGCTGTTGTGCAGCAGTTTCCTCCTCCTTCTTAAATATATTATCACAGAGGTGCCATCACCATTTCTGATTGGCCAGCAGCAGGTCCATCTTAAACCCAGCTGGCATTGACTATCTGACATAGCAGAAGCTTCTGTCAGCTTCTCACAGATGTCACCCTGTGGTCCCCTGCTACCAAAACCCTGCCACACGAACCCAATACACACAGTAATACAGAGAAGTAATATACTTATCAGAAACCAAACTATGTGTGCAAGTTATGACCAAATTTAAATAATTGGCCAACAAAAATTTATTAACATCTGAGCACTTACAGGGTAGAAAAAAACCCAAACAAACCACAGCTAGATGGGTAAAACAAGCAAGACCAAGTTTGGGTCTACTAAACAGTTTTGGTAATTAGCACAGTTTATTTTTTCAGACTCCAGAATAACTGCTCCACTTTTTTAATAATGGTGATCTTGTATTATTGTGATGCTAATAACATTGTTAGCAGTTTGTACTTTCACAACACATTTGTTAAACAGAACAAAATCAATGAAAAATGGGCAACAGCCACTTTAAAACTGCATTTTATATCTTTAAGGGACGTTTCTATAACGAGACCTTTAACTTTGCTTAAATTGCATACAAAGCCCAATACTGAATATTAACTAGCAACAACATGCATACAGTAGGCCCTCAAAACAGATGATCCAAAAGCATTACTGAAATATGCTTAAACCAAATTTTGCTCTTCCAAGAAAAATAAAACTATTTTGGACTGTTGAATACATTCATTTGCACACTATATGCATTTCCAAAGAGTCAGTTAAATATTTTGTCTAAAATATAGGCAGACTTCTTCATCTTTCAAAGGTAGATAATTCTAACCCTCATCTCTGCCATCAACAGCAAAAGTTAGGAATAAAAATACTTCACCTTCACTGGCAGTTGACCTCTGCAAAACAAGGCTAATAGAAAAACTGATATAGGAACCAAATCCTAGTTTTATTGCCATTGGGAACTAAGAATATAATCAAGCAATCTACTACAAATTGAGGACACACTTGTCCTCCAAAAATTTAGATTTAGTGAAAGTACTGCCTATAGCACTTAAACATTTTAGTGAAAACTCCAGACTACTCCTTTCCTCTTTAAGGGCAGCCACAAAACAGGATATTTGTCTGTTGATGCTCATGAAAACTCAAGCATACCAAGCATTAACTCTAGTGTATAAAGAAATACTTTTTATAACTTTAAAAAGCCATACTACAAGCTGTAACCATATATCTCAACAGTATGACAACTGCAGCTGCGATTGACAGCAGTATTTGTCTAGTTAATCTAAACTTCTGGGATCAAAGTAAATCAACAGCAGGAGAAAACAGTAAAATCAATCTGCCTGCCTGCTGGTAGTCACGGGATTTTAACAATTTATACCTTTGTTTCAGTATTACAAAGCAAACTTGTACCTATTCTGATATACCACTTAAGAATTTGCAGTTTTACAGCCATACACCAAATGAGTGGACACAACAGAGAATCTAAAACCTTAAAAAAATATTCTCATCTTTATTGTAGCTCTATGTTATTATAACACAAATAAAAACTGTACTTCTGGTCTTATTACACGCAGGTACACTCAAAGCACTATCAAAAGTGCTAACACACACTATCATCATCAATCTCATTTGACTTGCTCCACTCTCAAATTAGAATCTTTCAGCACTTACTAAGTTTAGCTTTAGGTATTAATGATGATATTAACGTATTACAAATGAGTCTTTATAGCTCTTTTTTAGCACAGCCCTTCACTACCTGAAATACAGGCTGCTTATTAAAAAAAAAGATCAAGTTGTTATCCAATGCTTAAGAAATTTTGCTTTTTCACTCTTAAAGGTCTAGGTATACCCTGACTAGGTTATAATACACTTTCCAGAGTTTAATCTAATAATCAGAACACTAAAATATGCCATTTAATATTTTGAGCCAACAGCAAAAGTAAAGTTTTCAGAAAAGACAGATTACAGACTTCTGCAATTCTTCCTTACTAACTTTTCTAAGATCAGTAAGTACCTAAGGCCTTACAAATTCAGTTCTATTACCCTGAAAAACAAGCAAATACCATTATGTATCTGCTTTCCTGAACTTTTCTCAGAAACTTGCTGTGAGAAACTGAAATGTTATGGTTAGTGGCTTAAATATTGTTATGAAAGACTTTTTGCCCATTATAGCAAAACTCTATGAAGAAGCTGTGACCACCAAAGCCCAACCCTCCCTGAATATGCCTCCTGACTGGAACCTTGGACTGTGAGTTAAGCCACCTAATGGAACCTCAGATAAGATAAAGGTGACACTACTGTCCAATTATCTGAGGTCTAGGGAGAAGTAAACAAGGCTGAGAGGGAAGAATGTATCCAAAAGAAAGCCAAACTCAGCAGCTGTTCTGAAAAATCAGCTCTGGCTGGGTTTAGGGTAGGTGAGGCCATAGCCCACAGGCTCATCTGCTGAGGCCAGGTTTGCACACACTCCCCCCCACCCACCGGAGGAGGAGGAGAGTTTTTTGGGTGTGTGATGTAACCTCCGGTCAGAGGGTGTTAACATCCATCCTCCTTTACACAAACTGGCTCAGTTGTAAACCCCTCCCACCCTGGGAAGGCCACATACACACGGGACATTCACGTGAGAGGCAGCTAAGAAGGTGTCATAAACCATCCAAGTCCCCTGAAGTGCCCCCCAGATTCATTCCTGAGGCCTTTCAACATACGACTGCACATGATGCAAAGTGATGCAACAGATCTAGTCTGTTGCAAGAGAGTGTCAAACTTGCCCTCCCCAGGGGAGGCACCTAGTCATTCATACTTTGCCCAAATGTATATTAATCCATTGAACTCTGTGTTTTGCTGGACCTTAATCACTGAGAAGACAAGAAGAGGATCAACAGGACACCGTCAGGATCCAGAGTGGTGAGGTTTTCTACTTAATCTGTCACTCTCTTTCTCTCCCCCCACCTCTTTTTATATTTCTCTCTCTCTCTCGCATTTACTATTAAATAAAATCCATACTATTGATTTCTTGTTTGCACCTTAATTTGGGCAGAGGCACCTCTAAAAATTTTTAATAATTCGATCATAACACTTAGGTCACATAGTTGAGCACATTAGCTTCTGCCTGTCACAAGGCTGCAGTGACAGATTAATCTAAAGGCTCAGACACAAAACCTTGTCAACAGGGGCCTCTGAAATCAGCTTCTATTTATATCTCTGAAAGCTGCCAACCCCTACAACCCACAGAACTGAAGCAGCCAAGCATACACCCACTATAACAAGAAAACATGAAATTCAATTAACATGACTACAGCTTCTTTTCTAGAGGAAAAGGGAGTGCAGATACTTTAATCAAGAAAATACAGCATCATGAGGCAGTCATCTCAGACACTTTCATCTCTATTTCACAGCAAGAACAAAAAACTGGCTATGATCAGAGACCTAACATATTACAATCTCATGACCTTACATTCTCCAGTCTTTTGGTTGACTGGTTACAACCAAACCTTTACAAAAAATATAATGATCTCTCTTACCTCCAAAAAGAGTCTTAACACTTAAAAGATGTCCCTGTTTAACTCTGACCTCCCAATAAAAAAGGAACTATTTTATTCAGTGTTTTAACTCAAACACTAATTTATACCACTGACCTTCACAGGTACTGGCAAATTTACCCAGCCAAACTAAAAGTAGAACATAAATACTTTGCTATTATTAAAGTTAATAGTCTCATAACTAAGACAGCTTTTAATTCCAAATTACAACTAAACTGAGGCATAGTCAACTTTAACAACAGCAGATATTTAGATTATTTGAGTGGCAAATATAATTAAGCTTTTGTGCACACCAAGTGCACTTCCAAGAAACTACAACTTATGAACTATGTGAAATACATAATAAAAGCATTTCAAGTTACCCTAATACTTCACAGACTCCTAGAATGGTTTGGGTTATAAAGGACCTTAAAAATCATCTAGTTCCAACCCCCTGCCACAGGCAGGGAATCTTTCATTAGATCAGGTTGCTCAGGGCCCCATCCAGCCTGGCCTTGAACACTTCCAGGGATTGGGACTCCACAACTTCTCCAGGCAACCTGTTCCAGTGTCACACCACCCTTATAGCAAAGAATTTCTTCCTAATATCTAATCTCCCTCTTTTAGCTAAAAGCCATTCCCTCTTTTCTTATCACTACATGCCCTTGTAAAAAATCCCTCTCCTAATTTATTTTAGGCCCCTTTAGGTACCAGATTAACTTAATTACTTAATATATTAAAGGGAATACAAATACTAACTAACTTTAAATCAATAATAAAACCTAAATTGACTGGTTAAATAAATACTTATTTACCTGAATATGCTCAGCTAGAAAATGGACCATAAAAAAAACCCAAACTCAAAAGAAAAAACTCCAGTAAGGATATTTCAGGTATACACCTCTCTAACAGTGATCTAGGTGAAGCAAAAAGACAAAGTATATGCGAAGAACACGAAACAAACCCAGGCATTTCCCAATGACAATTAAATGCAGCTCCATAATCCGGACAAAAAGGGGGGCACCGCCAAATGCTCAAAGCGTGGTATGTTTTAGTCGCCATCGCCTCCACACACCCGCCTCGCCTCGCCCCGCCCCACCCCCTCCCGACACCAAACACAAAAGACGTAGAGGCTACCGGTTTAAGGAGAAAAAAAAAAAACCAGCTCCTCTCCCAGCGAGGACTGAGGAAGCCTCATTGTCTCGCTCCCTGTCTGCCCCAACTAAGGAGGGAGTAGTAGTGTGTGTGCCATCCTGGCCTACGGCCTCCCGCCGCAGTACCCGTCGCGTCAGAGTGAAAGAGTCCGCCGGGGAAAACGATAGACGCCCTGCCAGCCCTCGCCTCGCGGAAGGCAGCAAAAGCGCCCCGGGGAGGTCCAAGCACCCCCCGGGGCGCTCCTCTGCGCACAACGCCACCGCGCTAACAGCTCTCAGAAATAGAGTCCCCATCCTCCCGCAGGTACCCTTCAGCACCCGCGTACCTGCTCCTGTAAGGGGGCGGAGCGAGAAACCCCACAGCCGATGTCGGAGGCGCTGCAGATGGCTTCCGATTGTTTCTGGGAGAGCGAAGGGCAAGATGGTGTGGGGGTACGAAGCTGGTGATGTCACCACCACTTCCCTTCTGTGCAGCAGCACGGAATGAGACGCGCAACGCACAGGAGAAAGACGAAAAGAAGATGCAAAAAATAAAAGGGATTGAGGAAGAAAGGTGGATGAAGGAGGAATCTGAACCAGCTGGTCCGCTCGCGTCAGCTCCGCCTCCTTCTGGCTGTTGCTGAGGCCTACACGGCAGCGCGGTCCTACACGAGGGGAAAGAGACCACGAAACACGTGAGGCGGTTCGCAGTACCGTCTCCTTTGCCTGCGGAGTCACCAACCTCCTCCTCCTCGAGACTAGGGACTATACAGGAATGGACAGTCTC
The DNA here is from genome assembly GCA_034336665.1 of Luscinia megarhynchos. NCBI lineage: Eukaryota > Metazoa > Chordata > Aves > Passeriformes > Muscicapidae > Luscinia > Luscinia megarhynchos. Next base: position 4,126,449 of record JAPFBE010000032.1, read on the forward strand.
CGCGCGTTATCAGAGAATGCCGTCTGCTCTCCAGGGGGTGGGGAAACGGAAGGAGCGGTGTCCAGAGCAGTGACAACTGGCTCGCATGGAGCTGCGCGCAGAGGAAACAAAGCCTTTCCCCATCTACTAGCCCTAATAACAGACGCCTCCACCCCTAGTTAACATTTCCATTTAAACTTGCTCGTGCAGTGGTGTCACAAGTGAATTATTAAAAGAAGTCATCGTTGTGGGGCTATCTAAAGGGGTTCTATTAATCATTAAATGATGATTAATTTATAGTTATTGATGACTGAATGAAAAGTAAATGACAAATTATGATTAAGCAATAATTAAATGGTAATTTGAGAATGATTTGACAAATATTTAAATGATTTAACAATTTAGACAGTGATTTTGATAGCAGTCAAACACTACACTGCTTACTACACTTTTAATAAGTAAGCTCTAGCTAGATATATAAATGTTGCTAGTATACAATATACTTTAGGCCTAATTCGAAATGTTGCTTACCTCATTATAGATATCAGATGCTGGATAAGGGGTCTCACCTGCAAGGAGTAATCTTAAGAGGCATCCCTCTGCTCAAGGGGGCGATCACTGCTGTGTAGCCTGTTGCCATATAGGAGAGCTCAATGGGTTTAAGGGGGCTACAGATATTTATAACAAAGTGATTAACTTGTAATCAAACCCCCCTTTGGTGTATGTGCAGGAGTGCAGTTGTAGCAGTTTTAGTTTTGTCTAGTTCCAGCTCAGGTTACTGTTGTTAGCTCCTGACAGACTCCTTAGTTCCTGAGAAGATATGGCCTAGCAGAATTTTCAAGGTCTGCACATCAAGGATGATTTCAGTCAGGCCTTGTTGTTGATGATGCCTGAGCCAAAGTACTGTTCACTCACTCATAGCAGGTCTATCCATCACAAGCAGCCATTAGTTTTTTTAACCTTGTGCTCCTATCTTATCTACCTTTTGGATTCATTGGCTATTGGCTACTTACACTTTTTTACCTAAACAACTATTAGGCACTAGTTGCTTACTTTTCTTTTTAATAGGTTATCTGATAATGAATTGTCTGCAGTGATAACTCAGTTTTAAAAGAAATGGGATAATTCTGTGCTAAATGGTGGATTTTTGGGGTGAGATTATAGTATAAAGAATTTCTATTTCTTGTGATTTTTATTGATTTAAAATTCTAAAATTTTGAATGTTTATAAACAGTATTTGCTAAAAGCAAAGAAATATCTTTAGTATATAAAGATATATTAAAACATATTTTCCATGCAATTGAGAAAGAAAGGGTTTTGTTGTATATGGGATAAAATCTCTTTGTTCTATGGTCTACCTGAAGGTTTGTTGTTTTTCTCACAGACTTTATTGGTTGTGAGCACCTATAAACATAGGGTAAACTTGAAATCCAAAGCTTGATCTGCATTCAGATTTTCAAATTTTTGGGTCACTGAACCTCACAATTAAGTAGTCTTATATTTTTGCATGTCCAAACTTTAGATCGGACTTTGTGTCTATTGGATGTTGATAAAATTACGTGTTCAGAGGATGTAACATTGACCTAGGCAGGTAAGAGTGATAGAAAGGTTACATCACTGTGGAGAGAGGGAGTTAGAAAGGTTTGCAAGCCTGGAGAGTATGTAAGGAGGAAAAAGAAATCAAAGGAAAGAGTAAAGCTTGTTATTTCAGACTTGTTCTTCACTGTTGGAGGAGCCCAGGGTAGCCTATAGTTTCAAACCATTATCAGTAGGTATAGGAAAGTGATTAATTTGTCATAATACATTACAGGTAATTAAAATATTTGTAAGGCAGTATTTCTAGGAAATGGAAGACAAACATACCATGCTTACATAATTGCATGTATCTTAGGAATAGAAGATGTGTAAAATTCAAAGCTGCTTTAGATAAATGGTCTAGATAATTCAACTTTGCTTAAATGCAGTTTCTACCATATTCTATTGAATATTTGGGCATATATTTCTGGGCCTCTTTAAACCATTTAATTGAAAAAAAAATCCAGCTAGAATTAGAAGGTGTGGTTTTACAGGAAGAATGCCACTGAAATCATTAGAAAATACCTTTTTGTCTGACGTCTTCTAGAGCTGATCTCTTTCCTTGTTTGTCAGAGGGATGGCTCCTGAGACCCAAAACCATCTATCAGATATGAAACTTTCAGGTAAATGTAATTATACTGTGCTGAAGGACAGCAAGCTCTGCAAAAGTATAGGGCACTAATAATGAGCCTCCAACACATAAAAGCAGCATGCAGATGAAAGTAGAGACAGGCTACAGAGGAGGAACTAAGAAACATTGCCCAGGCATATAGAGATGGTATCAGGAAAGTTAAAGCTCAATCAGTGTTGAGACTTGCAAGCAATGTCAAGAGCAACAGGAGAGATTTGTTAGGAAAACTGTATTCCCTAAAAATTGTACCAATTATTCTTTATAGTATGAAATTGTATTAGCTTTTAAAGAGATTTATATTGTATAAACATTGTTAAGTCAGCATAACTAAAGGGCCCCGGCTCACTACAAGAAGGAAAGCCCCCATATTGAAGATAAGAAGCTTTTGTTTCTGAAAATTTTAACACCATCCACAAAGAAGAAAGGATATCCCTGGACTACTGAGATAATGCCAGTATCCTAGCCCCTCCAAACACCTCTGTGAAACCCTCAAATTATCTGGCATCATAGACAAGTAACTGTAGCAAGACCAACTCCAGGGATGCCTAGATCAAGAAAGCAGCAGATGGATGGTGATAACAAAAAATAGTTTTTTGTGTGTGTGTTAAGTAATGATTGGCCAAATCATGTTGTACCTGGATGTTTGAAAGGTATAAGAATCATGTAAAACCACATTTGTGGTGCCCTGATTTGAATGGGACACCTCATGCACATGAATAAAGAAGTACTCTTACAATTCTATACTTTGTGTCCTAGCCGCTCTTCTCAGTTGACAAGGGACAGTTATGAAATTTTTGTGACAGTTTGGCAACCTAACTGGGACTTAGCTAACTCATTCGATCCAACATCTCACTACTGCCTGGATCCCAACAATCTGTCCTGCTGGCCTGTGGGTGAGTTCACCTCAAGATACTCGGGCACAGGTGTAGCGTGGATCTTGTTTGGTGGTGATAGGGAAGATGTGTCTTTACAATTTGATGGGTGAAGGTATGGGTACAAACGTCTTTGAAATGGATCTTAATGTCTCTACTAACTTTGGGCAGCAGCTTTGTTGCAGAGGGATTCTTACCCTGTTAATTTTCAATGTGGTAGGGATGTGAAGATGTATATTTAAACCAGTGTGTGGCTAGGATACTGTCTCGTGAAATCTCTGACTGGAAGCCCACTTAGCACAGACGCTGCCTTTGGATTTTGCTGTTCATAACATCCAGCCAGGCCCGCAGATACAGCAGTCAGGACAGCTGAACACAAGTGGACCCATCATACTCAAGTCAATGTCTCTAAAACCCCAGAGATTTGGACTTCTCAGCAGGAGGAAAAGGATGGGAAACCTCGGCTCTCAGTAGCCACAGTTCATCTACAAGGACCTCTAGTGATTAATAGCCTAATATGAACTGTTATTGTCTACTTTATGCTAAGTTGTTTCTCTGTATTTACTTGCCACATTTGGTGCAGGGGCCAGACACGAAAAAATTGGGAGGGGATGTTTCAAATGTTAATCTTTATATCATGCCAAGCAGTTAAAAAAAGAGTTAATAATAACTAGACTTTGTAAAGATAAATTGAGAAATAAGAAGAGGGGAGATTGATAGGGAAGATGTGTGCTAATGTCTGTACAAACAATCCCATGGGTGAAGGTATGGGTGTTAACATCTTTGAGATAGGTCTTAATGTCTCTACCCACTTCAAGCCGCAGGTTTGTTACAGAGTCCAGACAGCTTGGCTCCTGAAATAGACAAGTGGGTCTGCACAAGCCTGAACTTCTGAACTTTGGGGTAAAAGGACAGGTTCAAGGGGGGATATGTGGTAGGCAGTTCAGGAAGGCTGTACCTTCCTAGTACCTCAGCCAATGGAGAAAGGAAAAGGGCAACATACAGCCAGGAGTTAGGATAAAAGGAGGCTGCACCCTCCGAAAGCTTGAGAGAGAAAACCCTGTGGGCATGTGCCCCGGTGGACTCTATCGACGATTGTGAGAGAGATGGGAACTGCTGACTGGTGATCAGAATCCGAATTTACTGTGAGCTACGTATGCTTATTTACCATTTTCAGAAGGCTAGTCATTTTTTACTACATTGATTGGGTTAAACATCACACAAACAAACATATATTTTGCAACATTTCTACTTGCTTCAATCTTCTTTCCTGTCGCCAGTCTTGATCCAGTCTTCAAAGCTCTGTTTTTCTTGCCAAGACATCTTGGTTATCAAACTGCTTATGCTAATTAAATCCACAGTACTCTCTGTCTCAGCTCCCACATCTCTCCCGTTTTTTTCAACTAAAAATATACTCTTAAGTGACTTGTCTATTAACTTTTTCACACACTGTAGAATGCAAGGAATAATTATTACAATACATAATATAATGCCTAATACATAGAAGCCTATTTTAGCTAAATTTCTTATCCATCTAGTAAGTCCATAAGTCTGTTAGAGGTCAAATAGGTGCTGATGAGGTTCTTCTCACAGGCATCCCCAGAGGGTGAAATCACAAATCTTCAGAGGTGTGAAATGTTACATAGTTATTCGTGTCATTATGAAAATACACCATGGGATAAATATAAACAAAAATACTGAATCCAAAGTAAAGCATAGACATGAGACACAGGAAAACTCTAATAATTTCTTTATATTTGTTTAAATCAGTTTGTTGTAAATTGTTGATTTTTTTGTTTTTATGCATTTTTATTATTTTGTCACTTTAATAATGAATTGCATCCACTATTATGTATAAGGAAAATGCGAGCTTGTTTGGACATGAGCAGGCTTGTCCCTGCTGGTACTTTCTTGCTAGGAGTGTAACCTAACAACATGTTCAAGCCTTGTTCAGACCTGGTGGGGGCTTGTAGCCACTGCTGCTTGAGTGCTAGTTCACATGTTTTGGCTTGCTGAGACTTGTACCCCAGCACAGTGGGCATGTCACAGCCTACTAAGAAACTGCCTATAAAAGGGGCAGTGACCAAAGGTGAGAGGGACGTGTTAGTGGAGTGCAGACTCCTCAGGTCCCCAGCGCTGCTTGCCTGTTCCTTATCAACGAACTAATAAATTGCCTTATTGATTGACCTACCCAATTTTGGTAAGTAATTTATAACTGAGATCAATGTCAGGGCTGGATGGCAATTAAGTTTTTTTTTTTTCTGGGCCTCATTCCTTTTGAAGGCAATCAATGTTTGCTCAGACAGGCAGGTAACTACTTCGGACTTGTTGGTGATAAAACACATGCATACCTTCTCCCTAGGTTAGTAAATCAGCTAGGCCTCATCACTGTACACTCAATTAAAAACCTCTATGTAGAAACTTTTAGAAATTGTCTCTGTGCATGTAAATCTTCAAGGCAGTACTGCTCTGCCAGGGATTAAATTTGATTTGATTTAATTTCAAAAATTTTACTACAAATATTGCATTACTTAAACATTCTTGAGGGGCCATATTCCCCCTTCTTTTGTTTTTAACAACGTGTGTCTCTCATTATTGAACATGAAGGCAACATAAAAAGCAAAAAAATGTGGCAAAACAATAAACTCACACCAAGCAAAATAAATTAGATAATACAGGTGATTAGTAATACACGAAAGATAGAATGGTGATTTAAAACAATGCATTATCAATTCCCTAAATACTGTACCATCACCCAGAGTCTGCAGTAACTTGAAATGCAGAAAAACACTCTATAACCCACAAAAATAAGTTATAAGAGTAGGTATGTATTTATTCAGCGCTGAGGTACATGGGAGATAGCTCCTCCAAAAACATGCACACCTTTGGCGACCTGCACCTCTCCTTTTATTCTCTACAAACTAGGAATACACAATTTGCCTAATACATATTAATTGCCTCTCCCCGCTTCATATGGAAATTAGTTTCACGCCTCTTTGTGACTGCGCATTGCTCCTTTTAGGTTGCTCCTAAAAGGTCGTCAGGGAGTCTTTGGGATGAAGTAAATAGTCTTCCTCTCAGTTGAACTTTTCACCTTGCGTCCTTGCGCATGCTCTCTCTTTAGTCCTTTGGTCATTTTCTGAACTTTGATATCAGTTTTGCTGGTCTCAGGGGTCTAAGGACACCCTTATACTGTAGTGTCTTTGTCCTTGCATCCTGTTTGTGCAGGATAGCCCTTGACCCCACCTTGTAGCCTTGCTCTCCTCCTGTTCTTGTAAGCACTTGTCAAGGGTTTGACTTGGGTTTGCCAATTTTAATATATTTAATTTCTTTTAGAGATAGGAGCAAAATCAAGGCAGGCTTAAAACTTAAAAGGGTATAAGAAGAAATTTATTAATAACAGAAAAAAAAAAGTAATTCAGAATAAGATTTCCAGATTATTCCCTCCTCCCCCTTCCCCCATCTTACACATTTCTTAACAGCAGCATACAAAGAACAGTTATCTACCTAAATAATCGTTTCAGTTCACTCTAGAGAGAAAAGTTCCTTTTTTTTTGGTTTAGGCTTAGGGGGGTGTCTTCATCTTCACAATCCACATCTGCCCAGATCTACAAACCATGAATTTCCTCCCATTCCCACAGTCCCTCCAGAGCTGTGTTATGGGTTATGCTGCACACTTGGGGTACTACTTTTAAAGGCAGGCTGCTGAAACACAAAATTCTCTTCATCTCTTTTTCTATTAAATGTCTCTGTCTGTATTTGCAGTCCCAAAACAGAGAGCCCCATTTCCTTGAGGCAAATGGTCCTCTTTTCAAGCACTTTAACCTCCCCAAGTATATTTTACAGTTTAAAGGAATTTTAGTGTAGTCACAGTCCCCTTATAGTCCAAAAAAGGTTTTCAGCTACTTATCAGTGGCATCTCTTCAATCTCTTCCCATCTGGAAAACTTAGCTTTCATTTCACTCACTTCAGTAGACTCCTTACTTTATTCTTTTCATTCCGGGGAGCTCAGGAGATCTAGACTCTCATCCAGGCATTAAAGGGGTTAAACTTGCATCCAGAAAGTGAAGGAGCTGGGCCAAACCATGTTCCTTTATTTCAACTGGCAAGCCTCATTCTAGAGTGAGGGCTTGGAGAACCATTCCCGGGTAAGACTTTCCAAGTTCAATCCAAAAAGGGTTGCAGCTATTATAGGTCCAAATTCAGCAAGCCAAAATGACTTGAGTATAATTTTGGTGCAGAAAACACCTTGGTTGTTGGCATACCTCCTGACCAGGTAAGGCAAGGACTTGGCCAGGGTCCAGGCCTTAACTGGAAGAGTCTCCCTAATATATTCTAAAAACCTCTCAGTAATAGTAGTTAGGAAAGTTTCTTAAAATGATACTTGTCTTGTAGATAGCTATACAAGTTTGACTGAGGCGAGGTGTCCCTCGGGGCCATTGATCTGTATCAAGTGGTGGCTTTGATAACTAAAGCTACTTCCCCCAGTGCCTGAAAGTGCCTGGGGCACTTCAGCAAGGGCCCATTTTGTGGACCATTTAGCTTGAGAGATAACAGTAACTCAACCCCTGTGTCTATGAGGCTGACAAGTGGTATCTTGTGTCCTTTTAATGTCAGGGTACATCGGCATATGGGGCATTGTTTTAATATAGGCTGTACCCAGCATATTTGAGGTGTTATGCATTCGTTTCCCCGGTGGTCCGAAAACTCCTGTGGGAAACAAATGAACAGATGAATCAAGTAACGTTACTGTGTCAGAGTTTGCCAGGTCCAGTCCAGCGCTCCCTGGTGCAGCGGGTTGTAGATTGGTGACAGTCCGGCGAAGGCTGCTTGTAGTGTCTGGGTTGGGGCTTGCTGCAGTCTGCTATGGTTTGCAAGCCCCATAAATTTCACAAGCAAAGCTTCTAACCCCTTTTTCCACTGTGCATCAAAAATTACATACTGAGTTTGGATTAATAATAAGTTCTCTGGTCCCTTTAAATCATGAGGGGTCATAAGATGAATTGACAACGTAGACCATAAAAGATTAGCAAAGTGGGGAGATCCCAGCCTATGTTGTGTAGCTGTGCAGCGTAGTTCCTTAATTTTTGAATAAGTGAGGGGTTCTCACCACGGAGTATTTCCCCTGGTGCAGCGAAACATGACTGGTGTGACTATTTTTGCTGCGATATCAAAATCCCCCTCCTTCGGAGCTTTTTTCTTTAATCGCACCCAGTTTTCATGGGAGTCAGGAGGGAATAGGTCAGGCTCAGCATCTGGATCTATTGGTCCCAGGTCGAAGGGGACACTCTCCTCCTCACTGCTAGAGCCGAAGTCAGCACTATAGGCTGCTAACAACCGTGAGACAGAATGCCTTCCCCTCCTTTGCCTGGGGAGATGCGGGGGTTGATGGCTGTGGCCGCTCTCCAGTATCAGGAGTGCCAGTTTCAAGCTGGCAGGGAGAGTCAGAGCTGGGTAGGGGGCCAGCAGTATCTGCAGAGGATACAGCCTGAGACTGCTCTTGCTTTTTCAATGTTTCGAAAATCACCCTCCAGGCCGGGAGTATACGCATTGCCTACTTGTGTCCCGTAGTACCCAAAGTATAGAGCTTAACGCCGACCTTGTCCCAGTAGCAGAGGGTAAAAATAGAAGAAGGGGTGGTATCGGGAAACACGCGTGACACCCATCATAAAAGTGACTTAAGGTCGTGCTTTAGGATGGGGGATCCATGCTTGCCCAGAAAAGCGAGCATGGTTTCATAGACATCTCTCTCCTCAGACATGTTCTGTCCCATAGTTCAGTTCCCCTGGCTCACCTGTCACGTTGCAGCAGGACAGGTGATTGTGGGCCCATATGCAGTTCTTTCACTGTCACGATCAGTTCCTGGGGCTCACCGATTGCTGCCAGATAGGCCGGTCTTTCTCCTGACATGGGGCACCAATTATTGACGATTGTGAGAGAGATGTGGACTACTGACTGGTGATCAGAATCCGAATTAACCATAAGCTACATGTGCTTACATACCATTCTAGGAAGGCTGATAATTTTTTACTGCAGACTGGGTTAAAGATCACACAAACAAACTTAAACATTTTGCAACGTTTTTACTTGATTCAAACTTCTTCCCTGTCTCCAGTCTTGATTCAATCTTCAAAGCCCTGTTTTTCTTGCCAAGGCATCTTGGTTATCAAACTGCTTATGCTAATTAAATCCACAGTACTCTCTGTCTTAGCTCCCACAGACTCTCTCCCTTAATTCAAATAAAGTTGAAGGACTCCTCTGTCTCCTTTTGGACATAAACCTCTGGTGCTGTGACTAGTTTTCCGAATAATGGTAAAGTGATTTTTTATAATAGTGGGAGGAGGAAAAAGTATAACAAAGTTATCACTGATAGATGAATTCTTGCAATGCTGGAAATGTATTGATAGAACAGGTAGGTTGTCAAAACCCGAGCTATAGAACAACGTCAGGAAAATTGGCCAAAAGTAACTATCTTTGGTAACACGGACCAAAAATTACCAGTCTGATTCTTTTGAAAATATTAAGATGAGCTATTTACACCAGCTAATAATCCAGTGCGCTGGTTTTAAAACCAGATGGAAATTAAACTCAAAATAATCCCTTCCCCTGCCCCTTTCTGTAAGGGAGGGACAAAAGCAGAGATTGTGGGTTAAGAATTTACTGAAGGCACAAAGAAATGGAATAAGACACATACAAAACCAACACCAATATTAATAACAAACGTTTAAAATCCAGAAGGTATTTTACCCATGTTGGGGGTTGAGTGTTTTTCTATTACTATGTCAATTTAAATAATTTTTCCCATTATCATGCCAATGGAGCTGGCCGGGTCACACCCAGGACTTTTGATGACTCTGGACAAAGGGTGTAGGTGGGGGCTGGGCTGGCGGAGGGGCTCTCGTGCTTGTGGGAAGGGACTCGTGTTTCCGGAGGGGACTCGTGTTTCCGGCGAGCTCGGAGGAGGACGCCCCGTCTCCAGCCACGCGGCCAGACCCTCTGCAATCACCTGCCCTGCATCTGCCCCGCTGCAGCCTCCTGCCTCTGCGGACACAGCTGATCACCCGGACACAACGGTGAATGAGGAGCTGCCCGCTCCAGCTGCTCCCACCCGAGACCGGCGTGGCCTCTGTCGCGCTTCCCGCCTGCGCTCCCGCCTGCTCCCTGCAGCCGCCGGGCTTTGTTTGTCTGGAGCACCGGGACCGAGGGCAGAGAGAGTGCCCACAGATAAAGAAAGGACTGGGACCGAGTTATAATTTCTGTGTTGTTGGTAGTTTTAACAACTGCTGTTGTTTTTGTTTGTAAGGTTAGATATATTAGTAAAGGAGCTGTTATTCCTACCCCCTTATCTTTGCCTCAGGGTCTTGAATTCAAACATTTATAATACCTGGGGGGGGGGAACTGGATTAAGGTCTCCACTTCAAAGGAAAACTTCTGCCTTTATTGGCAGATACCTGTCCTTCAAACCAGGACAGATTTTGGCGCCCAACGTGGGGCTCGAGGGCACTGAGAGGAGAGTTAAGGCAGGAGTAACAGCTCTCTTAAGTGGTAACATGCTGTCGGGTTTAATCTGGTTTGGGCTCCATGTGGCCACAGATGTCTCTCTCCCATTTGCAAGCCCTTATTTGAATATGGGCCCTCTCACCAAAGCTACTGTAGCTATTATCCAATTAATTTGGTGGATTGATTATGTCCGGAATTCATGGGTTTTTAATTTTTTCTGGGAAGTGGCCACATGGATCCAGAGCTATCGTACTCCAACTGCGTGTTTCTGGGGTTATTTCAATAATGGTACTTACTGTGAGGTAATGAATGCAAGGGAAATTTTCTCCCAACCCATCACCCAGTTTTTTGAGGCTATCCCACCAGTTTTCAAGGATTTCAGATCTGCTTTAAATGCTAATGATATCACACAGTGGCTGGTGTTGCTGATATGTCTGATCTGCTTAGCATTCAGAGACAGGGGAATATTGGCTTGGATAACAACTCTGATACCTGCCCCAGGGACTAGGGATGTTGCCCCAGAACACGACCCTGCCCCAGGGACTAGGGATGTTGCCCCAGAGCCTACCCCTACCCCAGGGACTAGGGACGTTGCCCCAGAACCTGCCCCTGCCCCAGGGACTAGGGACGTTGCCCCAGAACCTACCCCACGGACTAGGGATGTTGCCCCAGAACCTGCCCCTGCCCCAGAAACTAGGGATGTTGCCCCAGAGCCTGTCCCTGCCCCAGGGACTAGGGATGTTGCCCCAGAGTCTTCCCCTGCCCCAGGGACTAGGAATGTTGCCCCAGAACCTGCCCCTGCCCCAGGGACTAGGGATGTTGCTTCATAGTCTTCCTTTGCCCCAGGGACTAAAGATGCTACCCCAGAGCCTGATGCTGTCCCACAGCCCACTGCAGAAATGAACCACCCAGAGTGGGTGGGGGCTCTAGTCAAGGATATAGGCCAAATGTTGAAGGAGCAAAGCCAGATGTTGAAGGAGCACAGCCAGATGTTGAAGGAGCACTTTTCTCCAGCTGGTGAGAAACTCTCCCCCTGCCCTAAAGAGGGAGTGTCAGATGGTGCTGCAGTGGAACCCGTAGATGCTGTATCTGTCCAGGTTCCAGTTGAATAACAGGGGCAGCCACAGCCAGCAGCAGTTGCCCCTGTGGAAACTAGGAAATCTAAGATTAAAACGAGGCAGCTAGATAATGAGAATCAGCCAGGAGGGTCCTCACAACCAGCAAGGGAGCCAGAGGTTGAGATGATCACCAAGTCCCTCTCATACGATAGTCTCCGTAACCTGCGTAAAGACATTGCACGGCAGGGCCATGAGCCTTTTACAACTTGGCTACTCCGGGTCTGGGACCTTACGGGAACAGGTGTGCAACTGGATGGAACTGAGGCCAGGAATTTGGGATCCTTGGCCCAGGATTCAGGTGTGGACCAGATATTCGTAAGGGAGCAAGGCCTCCTTTCCCTCTGGGACCGGCTTTTAATGAGTGTGAGAGAGAAGTTTGTCCACAAAGAAAGAATGCAGGAGCACTACCGTAGAATGCGCTGGAAGACCCTTGAGGAAGGGATCCAGCAGCTGAGAGAAGTGGCAGTATTAGAGGTACTCTTTGGGAGGGATGGACAGCATGACAATGACCCTGACAAGGCCAGGTGCACAGGGCAGATGCTGTGGAATTTGGCAACCCTGGGGCCATCTCAATATACCACCTTCATTGCAATGATTAATGCTGATAGCCACCAAGAGACAGTGGGTTCTGTTGCCAACAAGCTCAGAAATTTTGAGAGCATGATGAATGGCCCAATGCAGGTCAATGTCTCTGCCGTGGCCAGGGACCTCCAAGAGGTCCAAGATAGGATGGAGGGGATGAGGGAGGAGATAAGGGAGGAGATGAGGGAGGAGATAAGGAAGATCAGTGCGGCACCAGTGCGAGTCTCAGGCCCCAAATCTAGAACCCAATGCCCCCCAGCTAGGGAGAGAGGGTACACCCCACGAGCTGACCTGTGGTTCTTCCTGCGAGACCATGAGGAAGACATGGGCAAATGGGATGGGAAACCCACTCCTGTCCTGGCATCACGGATGCATCAGCTCAGGAAGGGAAATGCTAACCGGGGGAACCACGCTAAAATGAAGGTAGCCTCAACCTCCCATGGTAAAGGTGCAGGGTATTACAGAAGGGAGGATGATCTGTCAGATCCCCTGGAAGGAACCTCCACTATGTATGCCCAGGAAAGAAATAATAACCAGGGCTAGAGGGGCCCTGCCTCTAGCCAGGGAGAGGCATGGGATGACAGGATCTATTGGATAGTGTGGGTGCGATGGCCTGGCACATCAAAGGGACAGAAACATAGAGTGTTTGTTGATACTGGTTCACAATGCACCCTGATACCATCAGAACATGTGGGGAAGGTACCTGTTTCCATTGTTGGGGTGACGGGGGGATCACAGGAATACACTTTGCTGGAAGCCGAGATTAGCCTGGCAGGGAAGGGGTGGCAGAAACATCCTATTGTAACTGGCCCAGGGGCACCGCGCATTCTAGGCATAGACTTCCTCAGGAACGGCCACTACAAAGACCCAAAGGGGTTCAGGTGGGCTTTTGGAATAGCTGCTGTAGAAGCAGACAGCATTAAGCAGTTGAACACCTTGCCTGGACTGTCAGAAAACCCATCTGTAGTGGGACTCCTGAAAGTGACAGATCAACAGGTGCCAATTGCCACCATGACAGTGCACCGTCACCAGTACCGGACAAATCGAGATGCTGTGGATCCCCATGCATAAGATGATCCGTGAGCTGGAGAGCCAAGGGGTGGTCAGCAAAACCCACTCACCCTTCAACAGCCCCATCTGACCTGTGCGCAAATCTGATGGAGATTGGAGATTGACTGTGGACTATCGTGCATTGAATGAAGTGACTCCACCGCTGAGTGCTGCTGTGCCGAACATGCTGGAACTCCAGTACGAGCTGGAGTCCAAGGCAGCAAGGTTGTATGCCACCATTGACATTGCCAATGCATTTTTCTCCATTCCTCTGGCAGCAGAGTGCAGGCCTCAGTTTGCTTTCACCTGGAGGGGCGTGCAGTACACCTGGAACTGACTGCCCCGGGGGTGGAAACACAGCCCCACCATCTGCCACGGACTGATCCTGGCTGCACTGGAAAAGGGTGAGGCTCCAGAACATCTGCAGTACATCGATGACATCATTGTGTGGGGAAACACGGCAATGGAGGTATTTGAGAAGGGAGAGAAGATCATCCAGATTTTGCTGGGAGCCGGTTTCGCCATTATAAAGAGCAAAGTCAAAAGACCTGCCCGAGAGATCCAGTTCCTGGGAGTTGCAAGATGGACGGCTCCAGGTCCCCACTGAGGTCATCAATAAGATCACTGCAATGTCTCCACCAACAAGCAAGAAGGAAACACAAGCTTTCCTAGGTGCCATAGGCTTTTGAAGAATGCACATCCCTGAGTACAGCCAGATTGTGAGCCCTCTCTACCTGGTCACCCGCAAGAAGAACAATTTCCACTGAGGCCATGAACAACAGCAAGCCTTTGCCCAGATCAAACAGGAGATCACTCATGCAGTAGCCCTTGGCCCAGTCAGGACGGGACCAGAGGTAAAGAATGTGCTCTACTCTGCAGCTGGGAACCATGGTCTGTCCTGGAGCCTTTGGCAGAAGGTGCCTGGTGAGACCCGAGGCCGACCCCTGGGATTCTGGAGCAGGAGTTACAAAGGGTCTGAATCCAATTACACTCCCACAGAGAAGGAAATCCTGGCTGCCTATGAAGGAGTTCAAGCTGCCTCAGAGGTGATTGGCACGGATGCACAGCTTCTCCTGGCATCCCGACTGCCAGTGCTGGGGTGGATGTTCAAAGGAAAGGTTCCCTCTACCCACGACGCCACCGATGCCACATGGAGCAAGTGGATTGCCCTCATCACGCAGCGCGCCCGTATTGGCAACCCGAATCGCCCTGGGATTTTGGAGATAATTACAAATTGGCCAGAAGGTGAAGATTTTGGTCTTGCTGATGAAGAGGAGCAGAAGCAAGTGGCCCGGGCTGAAGAAGCCCCACCGTACAACCAACTGCCAGCCGATGAAAAATGCTATGCCCTTTTCACCGACGGTTCCTGTCGCATCGTGGGGATGAACCGGAAGTGGAAAGCAGCGGCATGGAGCCCCACACGACAGGTTGCACAAGCTACCGAAGGAGAAGGTGGATCAAGTCAACTTGCTGAGCTCAAAGCTGTTCAGCTGGCCTTGGACATTGCTGAAAGAGAGAAATGGCCAAAGCTCTACCTTTACACTGATTCCTGGATCGTAGCCAATGCTCTGTGGGGGTGGCTGGAGAGGTGGAAAAAGGTTGACTGGCAACGTAGAGGAAAACCAATCTGGGCTGCTGATGAGTGGAAAGACATTGCCACTCGGGTAGAGAAGCTACCCGTGAAAATCCGTCATGTGGATGCTCATGTTCCCAAGAGTCGGGCTAATGAAGAACACCGGCACAACGAGCAGGTAGACCAGGCTGCACAAATAGAGGTCTCAAAGATAGATTTAGATTGGGAACACAAGGGAGAATTGTTCCTGGCTCGATGGGCCCACGATGCCTCAGGTCATCAGGGCAGAGATGCCACCTATAAGTGGGCGCGAGACCGCGGGGTGGATTTAACCATGGACAGCATCTCTCAGGTTATCCATGACTGTGAGACGTTGTCCAAGTTTGGACAAACTTAGGGAAAAACCCCCAGAAGAGCTTCCCAGGAAATAAACCCCAAACTCTTTATCCCACTGGACTTAAGAAAAAAATTTCACTCAGGGGGAAAAGTGGAAAAAACCTATTTATTAACACATACAAAAGGAACACTTCCCAGCACAGACCCCAGATGACAAAAAGTTTTCACCCGAAGAGAGAGAAACTTGGACGCTTCGATCTTCACTAGAAGGGGCGAACGCTTCTCTGGCCGGGTGTCCAGAGGCAGGCCGCAGGGTTCCTCCGGAGCTGGTGCTGAATCCTGGGGGGTGAGGGGGAGAAGGGAGAGGGGGAGAGAGAGAAAGGAAAAAAAACCAGCCAGAATAGCCAGCAAGCCCCAAACAGCAGCGAGCTAAACCAAATAATTCAAGCAATATAAAGTAAAAAAGAAAATCAAGCAAAAAACAGCTAACTAACAAACCAGGCCACGAGCCACCACCACAGCAGCGATAGCCACCCACAGCAGCCAGAGCCAGCACAGCAGTCATGCAGCACCCCCAAGCCAAGCCCGCGGCAAACCAAGGCCATTCGCGAGCAGAGCCCAGGCGCCTCCCCGAGCAGACAGCTTCATGGCCAAGGGGGGCAGGGTGAGGAGTCAGTCAAATCATCAACCCAGGACATTTTCCACCCCTTATCCCATATCGCGATCATTGACACACGATTGGGATATACACTCATGAAACACAATATGAACACTTCCTCTGACTTGCTCAAACCTTCAACATTTACATATTCCTTCTGTCTCATCCCACAGTCAGATCTCCCCTGAGGTACACAGCGGGTTGTTCCATCTTTCTGCATTATCCACCAAGTACATCCAGGTCCTTCAGCAAAGGCAATCCCGAATGGGTTTGCCTGTACTCGAGGCAGGATTAATCCATACTGTCTTCCCTAGCAAACCTCTGACATGGGCCGCTGGGACTTTGTCTCCATCTACTGTATTAAGGCACTCAGATTGGGCAGGACCTGCTCGGTTGGTGGAACCTCGGTGTTGACTAACTAAGTGGCCTTTCCCAAATGCTGCTCCCAATTCTTAAAAGGATCCCCCACCCAATGCCTTTAAGGTGGTCTTTAACAATCCATTGTACCTCTCCACTTTACCCCGCAGCTGGTGCATGGTAAGGGATGTGGTACACCCACTCAATACCGTGTTCCCTAGCCCAGGTGTTGACAAGGTTATTTTTAAAATGAGTCCCATTGTCTGACTCGATCCTCTCAGGGGTACCATGCCTGCAAAGGACCTGTTTTTCCAGGCCCAGGATGGTGTTCGCGGCAGTAGCATGAGATACAGCGTAGGTCTCCAACCATCCGGTGGTGGCTTCCACCATGGTCAGCACATAACGCTTTGTTCTGGCGAAGTCTGAGGCAGTGTGATGTAATCAATTTGCCAAGCCTTCCCATACCTGTACTTGGACCACCGTCCTCCATACCAGAGGGCTTCACCCGCTTGGCCTGCTTGATGGCAGCGCAGGTGTCACAGTCATGAATAACTTGAGTAATGCTGTCCATGGTAAGATCCACCCCTCGGTCTCGCGCTCCACTTATAGGTGGCATCCTACCCTGATGGCCTGAGGCATCATGGGCCCATCGAGCCAGGAACAACTCTCCCTTATGTTTCCAATCTAAAATCTATTTCCAACCCCCTATTTTTGCTGCTTGATCTACTTGATGGTTATTTCGCTGTTCTTCATTAGCTCTACTTCTGGGGACATGGGCGTCTACATGGCGAACCTTCACGGGTAGCTTGTTTAACCGAGTAGCTATGTCTTTCCACTCTTCAGCAGCCCAGATTGGTCTTCCTCTGCGCTGCCAGTTCGTCTTCTTTCCATCTCTGCAGCCATCCCCACAAAGCGTTGGCTACCATCCAGGAATCAGTGTAAAGATAGAGCTTTGGCCACCTCTCTTTCGGCAATATTCAAAGCCAGTTGGACAGCTTTGAGTTCAGCGAATAGACTAGACCCTCCTTCTCCTTCAGTAGCTTCTGCAACCCGTCGTGTAGGGCTCCATACAGCTGCTTTCCATTTCCGATTTGTCCCTACAATGCGACAGGAACCGGCCGGTGAACAGGGCATAGCGAATTTCCTCTGCCGGTAGCTGGTTGTAAGGTGGTGCTTCTTCAGCCCGGGTCACCGGTTCTTGTTCCTCATCTGTCACACCAAAACTTTTCTCCCTCTGGCCAATTGGTAATTATTTCTAAAGATCCCTGGGCGCATTTAATTTTCCCGATCCGGGCGCCATGCATGAGGGCTATCCACTTGCTCCATGTGGCACTGGTGGCATGGTGGGTGGAAGGGAACCTTCCCACTGAACATCCACCCCAGCACTGGCAACCGGGTGCCAGAAAGAGTTGTGCTTCTGTGCCAATCACCTCTGAAGCAGCTTGGACTCCCTCATAAGCAGCCAAGATTTCCTTTTCTGTCGGGGTATAACTGCCTTCAGACCCTCTGTAACTTCTGCTCCAGAATCCCAGGGGTCGGCCTCGGGTCTCACCAGGCACCTTCTGCCACAGACTCCAAGACAGACCGTGGTTCCCGGCTGCAGAGCAGAGCACATTCTTCACATCTGGCCCCGTCCTAACTGGGCCAAGAGCTACTGCATGGGCGATTTCTTGTTTAATCTGGGAAAAGGCTTGCTGTTGTTCAGAGCCCCAATGGAAATCATTCTTCCTCCGAGTGACCAGGTAAAGGGGACTCACAATATGACTGTACTCGGGGATGTGCATTCTCCAAAAGCCTATAGCACCCAAGAAATCTTGTGTCTCTTTCTTGTTAGTGGGTGGAGACATAGCTGTGATTTTGTTAATAACATCAGTGGGAATCTGACGTCTTCCATCTTGCCACTTCACTCCTAGGAACTGGATCTCACGAGCAGGTCCCTTAACTTTACTCTTCTTGATGGCAAAACCGGCTTCCAGGAGGATTTGGATAATTTCCTCTCCTTTCTCAAACACTTCTTCTGCTGTGTTTCCCCACACAATGATGTCATCGATGTACTGCAAATGTTCTGGAGCCTCACCCTTTTCCAGTGCAGCCTGGATCAACCCATGGCAGATGGTGGGACTGTGTTTCCACCCCTGGGGCAGTCGGTTCCAGGTGTACTGCACTCCCCTCCAGGTGAAAGCAAACTGAGGCCTACACTCTGCAGCCAAAGGAATGGAGAAAAACGTATTGGCAATGTCAATGGTGGCATACCACCTTGCTGCCTTGGACTCCAGCTCGTACTGGAGTTCCAGCATGTCTGGCATGGCAGCGCTCAGCGGTGGGGTGACTTCATTCAATGCACGATAGTCCACAGTCAATCTCCATTCTCCATCACATTTGCGCACAGGCCAGATGGGGCTGTTGAAGGGTGAGTGGGTTTTGCTAACCACCCCTTGGCTCTCCAGCTCATCTTATGGATGGGAATCACAGCATCTCGAGTTGTCCTATATTGCCGGCGATGTACTACTGAAGTGGCAGTCGGTACCTTCTGCTCCTCTACCCTCAAGAGTTCCACGGCAATTGGATTCTCACATAATCCAGGCAGGGTGTTCAATTGCCGGATTCTCTCTGCCATCACAGCTGCTATTCCAAATGCCCATTTGAATCCCTTTGGGTCCTTAAAATACCCACTTCGAAGAAAATCCATTCCTAAAATACACAGGGCCTCTGGGCCAGTCACAATTGGGTATCTTTTCCACTCTTTTCCAGTCAAACTCACTTTTGCTTCCACCAAAGTAAAGTCCTGGGATCCACCTCTGACACCAGCAATAGAGACAGATTCTGCCCCCACGCATCCTGATGGGAATATGGTGCATTGTGCACCGGTGTCAACCAAGGCTTTATACTTCTGTGGTTTCGATGTGCCAGGCCACCGAATCCACACAGTCCAAAAAACACGCTTCTCCCTCGCTTCACCCTGGCTAGAGGCAGGGCCCCTCTAAGCCTGATTATTCTTCTTTTCTGGGGCATAGGTCTTAGAAGTTCCCTCAAGAGGGTCAGACATGTCATTATCATTATCATGTTTGGCACTTTGACTACGGGAAACAGGAGCGGCTCTCCTTTTGGCGGAACTTCCTCTTTCAATATTGCCTTCCTTCAGATCACGCACCCGTTGTGCCAGAGCAGCCGTAGGCTTTCTGTCCCATCTCCTCATGTTCTCTCCAGAATCCTGCAAGAAAAACCACAACTCAACTCGAGGAGTATACCTCCTCTCCCCATCAGGGAAACGTCTGCGTTGGATACCAGGACGTCTAATTTGCACAGCTGAAATTTGGAGGAGGTCCTCCTTAATCTCCTCCCTG
The DNA here is from genome assembly GCA_034336665.1 of Luscinia megarhynchos. NCBI lineage: Eukaryota > Metazoa > Chordata > Aves > Passeriformes > Muscicapidae > Luscinia > Luscinia megarhynchos. Next base: position 4,146,024 of record JAPFBE010000032.1, read on the forward strand.
AGCCTCTTATGATTTTCCTCTATCTTGTCCTATAAGTTCTGCAAGGATGTTTCCATGTCTGCGATTCTGGCATGTGTTGGGCCATGCACAGCATCCGCATAGGCTCGAAGCTTCTTAGCCATATCAAGAACTGTCTCGTGTACCTCTTCCCGCTTCATTATTGCTAAGGCAGAGGCGTATTCAGATGGCCCGAGTCGCACAAGTTTTCTCCACATCACCGGTGTGCATGGGACCAGGTCCGGATTCCTAGTTGTTATATCCTCCGAAAAAATGATCTCCGCCACTGCCATTTCCCTTAGTCGTTGGATCCCTTGCTCCATGGTTTTCCATCAGGTCTGCTGCATATATAGGTCATCGGCACACAGATATCTTTGTGCCACACTGTCTAGGACCCGTGCCCAGAGGCTTTGAGGGTTAGCCTCCTTCATAATTCCCTGATCGATGACAGGATCATGTGACAGGGATCACAGGTGTCTCGCTTCAGTGCCATCCAGGATGGTAGCCTCGCCGGCCGCATCCCAAAGCCGGACCAGCCAACTAATTATGGACTCATCGGGTCGTCTCGTATAATCCTTCCTCAGACCACGAAGATCCTTTAGGGAAAGGGACTCATTATTAATCTCTGATCTCACACTAGTTGTTTTAACTCTTGATTTTATATCAGGAGGCGTTGAGGGTCCTTCTCCTGCATCCTCATCATCATCATCCACCGGCCGATCGATCTTCTTTGTGCACTTTCCACTCCTTGTACTAGTAGTAACAGCCATTGGTTGGGGCTTATTATCCAGTTTAGCTGCTGGGTTTAAGCCTAGGGGGTTGGTAGCAACCTGAGTGACTGGGGTGGTAGATAATCTATCTCCCTGTTTCCTTTCCTCTGTGTTTCGCTCTATACTGCCTAGCAGGGTATGATATGCATGTGCCAGGGCCCAGCTCACTGTAATAATCCTTTTCTCTTTAGGGCCATCCTGACATTTCTTCTTTAAGTACCTTGCAACCTTGATTGGATCCTGAATCTGTTCAGGTGGGAATTCCCAGATTATGGGGTCAGAGAGTTCCTTTAAAATCTGGCCCATTTCCTCCCATTTCCCATTCCATTCAAGGTTCTTCCTGCTTAATTGACTCCTAAATCAGGAGTCGTCCCAGCTCCTTTAGAAATCTCTGCCTTTATTCTGTATAAACTGCAGACAGTGTAGCCAAAACTTACTAAATTTACAGCCAGAAAGATGGTCTCCTTGATATTCAGGGAGATCTGAATGTTTTCTAATAGAGATGCAACAAATTCAGAGGAGAGGAAAGGAAATAGAGGCAGGAAATCCTCTTTGCCTGCCTCTCCTCTAATAAATACCACAAACCATGATGCATACATTCCTGAGGCCAATTCCAACATTCTTATAACCCTCCTGCATATCATTGCCACCACGCCTATCCCGATGAATATTTTTGTTAATATCCCTTTAGTACAAAAACTGCTTATCAAAGACAGCATCAGAGCTATTTCCGGATAAGCAAATAAACCCAAAGACCACAACGGTATCAACACTTCAAAGAAACCCAATCACCACACATACAGGCAGACTCCCACAACCAAAGACATTAGGGATTCAACCGACATACCGATACCAACAATTGAAAACAAAATATTATTATTAGAATAAAGTTTTTTCCACTTTTTTCCTTTCCTCCCCTTACGGGCCACTAAATGATTTGTCCAAGTTTAGGACAAATTTGGGGAAAGACCTCCCAAAGAACTCAGAAAAGAATTCTCCTCAGGGGAAAAGTGGAAAAAACTTATTTATTAACACAACACAAGAGAAAACACTTCCCAGTCAGACCCAGATAACAAAAAACAAATTTCACCGAGAGAGAGAGAGAGAGAGACGAGCTCGGAGGTCTTCGCTGGGAAGGGCAGAGAGCTTCTTGGCAAGCTTCCAGAGGCAGTCTGAGGTTCAGATCCGTTTTCCTCTGGAGCCGGTTCTGGTCTTCTAGATGAGGGGAAAAAGAGAGAGAGAGAGAGAGAGACAGCCGGGGTAGTCAGCCAGGGGCCAAGCAAAGCAAGCCGGGGGGCAAGCAGCAGCCTAGCTAGCCAGGGGGCATGCAAAGCAAGCCGGGGGGCAAGCAGCAGCAGCCAAGCCGGGGCAAGCCAGCAGCGAGCCGGGCAGCGCGGGGGGAGGGGCCGCCACGCCACCGACAGCTCCATGCAGACAGGGAGGGGAGCGGGGGGTAGGGATAGGAGCTAGTCATAACATCAACCCAGCTTTGTTTAAATCATCTGAAGCACAAGCTTGTAGCAGAAAGTTTTAATGTCCTAATGCAGCCGAAAAGGAGCAAGGTCCCTCTGCAGGCTTTAACTGTCTTTACAGATGGATCTGGCTGCACCCACAAGTCAGTGTTGCTTTGGTGGGATTAAGACCTTAACTGATGGAGTTCAGATATTACTACTGTTTCAGCTTCTACCCAGATTGCTGAATTGGCAGCTGTGGTGGGAGCCTTTCAGCTATTTGCTGCCCCTTTTAACTTAATAATGGACTCTGCTTATGTTGCAGGAATCATTGAAAGAGCTGAAGCTGCGGTACTCAAGGAAGTACCTAATGCAGAATTGTTTCAGTCGTTACAACAGCTTGTTTTTCTTTTAGATACCAGACAACATCTGTATTTTGTAATGCATGTTTGTTCTCACACAACATTACCTGGTTTTATTGCAGAGGGGAATCGTTAAGCAGATTTGCTTACTTTACCAGTTCAAAAAAACTCAGCCTGTATTACCAGACTGCTTTGACCAGGCAAAACTCAGTCATTTGTTTTTTCACCAAAATGCTGCTGCACTCGCACACACCTTTGATTTGACCACTTGCCAAGCCTCCAGTATTGTGGCTATGTGCCCAGATTGTCAAAGGCATTCATTTCTCTCCCTTGCAGGAGGTGTTAGCCCTAGAGGACTCCAAAACCTTCAGATTTGGCAAACAGATGTTACTCATTTTCCCGAATTCGGCTGACTTAAATATATCCACTTTTCCACAGACACATTTTCAGGTGCCTCATTTGCATCTTGCCACACCGGAGAATCTGCAAAGGATGTATGTTGTCACTTTGCTAGTGCTTTTGCAGTCTAGGGAATTCCCTCTGAAATTAAAACTGATAGCGGCCCTGCATACATCTCTCTGAGAGTTGCAAGTTTCTTTGCTCTCTGGGGAGTAACACACAAAACAGGGGTTCCTCATTCTCCTACAGGCCAAGCTATAATGGAAAGAGCTCACACTTCACTTAAGTGTCTTTTGTTACAACAGAAAGGGGGAATGGGGAATGCCACCTCAGCTGAAAGATTGCAGAAAGCATTGTATGTTTTTCACTTTTTAAATTGTTCCCTAATGGATCCTTACCCTCCAGTTGTGAGACATTTTGGCAGTAATCCTCAGTTAGAAGTCAAAGAGAAGGCCCCAGTCCTTATTAAGAATCCTGCAACAGGTAAGATCATGGAATCCTATTCCCTTGTTACCTGGGTAAAAGGCTATGCTTTTGTCTCCACAGAGAACGGCCCAAGGTGGATCCTGGCCAAGAGAGTGAGACCATTCCAAGATTCCTTAGATCTTCCTCAGAAAGAGGACTGCTGTAGCCCTGGCATCTCACTGGCTATCCTGACCCAGCCACCCTTGGCTCCAGTTCCATACACCACTGAGGCCAACTCTGCCCGACCATCACCTTGACCAACTTCTTCTTGATTCGAGAGGACTCATTGACTTTGCACCACTCTTTGAGTTTCGTGGCCATCTTACTCCAGACATAGTAGAGGACATAACTGGAGTCCAAGTCTCTCGTCGCGAATGGCAGTGGAGATGGTCTAAGCAGGATCTTGAGGTTGAAAATGACCCTATTCCCTCTTTTATTTGCAAAAAATATTCACATCAAGTATGGGTTTTGTGCCAGTGTTGAAAGTGTCAGAAACAGTGGTATTGTATATCAAGCCAGCACTGTGGCCATTGCCCACAGTGTGATCCCTTATGACATTCTTTCTGTGAATGCGTTATTTTGAAATTTCTGTGTGGACAAAACCATGGCTGGCTTCAGGATCAATATTTCTGGGAGCAGTATTCGTCTCCTCAGACTGGTCCTTATAGTAGGACTTGGCCTTCACGAAGGGCAGGTGACAATACTGCCACCCCTTCCAGAATGTAATGTTTGGCTTACGCTTGCTAATGCTTTAAACAAATCTACGCTGTGCCTTTCCATGGCCTCACCAGGTAATCCTTTTCAAACTTGTTTGGTAGCCGTGCCTTTGGAAAAAAGTGAATGGGATATTTTATCCAATATGACCATGCATAAAAATTGTGTTGCTCCAGGTCGAATGGAGCCCATATGGTGGTGTGAAGACAAAAATCACAAGAAAAAGAGTGAACCAGCAGGATGGTACTCAGTTAACGAAATTTATTTGGGTGTGAACAAAGTTGGAGACTTTATCCTATACCCCTACATCCCTGTGTTGGGTTGATGTGGCCAGAAATGTGTATTCTATCACCTTCTGTTAAAACCGGGTGGGGTAGTGATTCCTTATCTCTGTGGCACATACCATGTGCTAATGGTCCGTCTTTAAGACAAGATGGGGCAATCATCTTTATATTTTCTACGACCCATCCTCCATCCAGGAAGATATCATCTGCTGTTGGGCCCATTAAGTCCCACTGTATGACTGATAAAATTACATCATCCCATTATAGATGCTCCAGCCAGTGGGAGGAACCAAGCCTTTCCTACCTAGATTAAAATGGAGCTGTTGGACAGCAAGTTACCTTCTTTCCACTGGATTCCAGAGAAGCACGACCTTTCTACATCATCCCTGGACTTCTGGAGGAAGGCTGCACCTTCTACAGGAGCACTGCTTCAGCTGAACCACACCTGCCACTGCAGGGGGACTGTAGCCACCATTTGATCGGACAGCTATCAACATCCTGACTGACAGGGTGTCAGGTTGTATTCTGACTCTGTCAGGGTTGGGATTGTTTTTTGTAATACTGTATTTCTATTTTAATTTTCCCAGTGAAGAACTGTTATTCCTAATTCCCATATCTTTGCCTGAGAGCCCCTTAATTTCAAATTTATAATAATTTGGAGGGAGGGGGT